>CM034150.1:610762280-611439146 GCA_019776745.2 Taxus chinensis
AAAATTTAGTTTTGTTGTTTCTATTTTTACATTTTAGTGGTGTCTTTACAGGGGCTTACTACAGAATCTAGGAGTAGAAATTTGATTTATATCAGATTTTTTTTTTTTCTTTTAATAATTTTGCAGCTAATTTAGTTGACTATTTTTTTGTAACTAATTTAGTCGTGTATGTTATATTTTGAATTTTATTTGTTAGTAGATTTATGGTTTTTGACAGGTAATTTTTATTTTTGGTTATATGATCTTTAATCCTGCAAAAGAAATTAGATTAAAAAAATCTGAAATCTAAATAAAAAAACCAGAAAGAATAAATCCTATTCAAAACCCTATAATCCTAACCTCCCCCCTATTTACCATCTTGGATCACAACTCGACGAGCTACTCACCAAGCCACCTAATTTTCTACCCTCACCTGGCACCCGACCCGACCTACTCAGCCTACCCAGTGAGTTAGCTATCCTTACCCTTCCCTATTTAGTAATTCTCAAGCTACCTTGCGAGTTAACCAACTCTCCCTTGAGCTGACAACCTCACTTCATAACTCATCTCGAATCCCCTATGAGCTAACTCCCCTTCCCAATTCACTAAACTTTCTCCCTCCCCCAAGCCCCGACCTAGCCTAACCCACCCACATGACTCGACTCGACCATGACTCAGGTGATTCGAGCCTACTTGATCCCTCACCTCTCACATCGCCGAGCCTCGAGCGACCTCACTCCTCACTTCTCGGTCCACACATTCCCTTACATGTTGTTCACTCAACATCCCCACCTTGGATCTACAACTTACCTCGCCACATGCCTTACTCACTCCCACCCAAGGCCATACCTGATGAGCCCAACATAGAGTTGCCATTGTGTTCCCCACCTGCGGATCTATACACCTTCATTGAGCTCCACCTAAAAAATGCATAGAAAAACAAATCCACAACAAAAATTCTCAAACCAAGCCATTACATCTCGTAAAAATACATTTTTAGGCCTTCTCTTTATTTGTATAACTTTTTTATAGGGTTAAATATAGTTTAAAACTTAAGTTTATAGTTTTACTTTAATAATTTTAATTATTAACTTAAGTTTAATATTTCTATTATATCTTAGTCTTATCATTAAATATTTTAATTAGCTTAAATTTAATTAGTTTTTTAAAAATTATTTTAATTACTTATTTCCATTACTCAATTAGTCCATTTAATTTTTTTTTATATCTTTTAGTTTAATTAGGACTCTTTAATATTTTTTTTTTCGTAATTTTACAAAATCAAGCTAATTTTGAAACTTGTACATATAGGTTTATTGGATGTTTTTGTGAAGCTAGTCATAATACTTCATGCATATACTCTTCTCTCGTGCTTGTTACATGTGATACTGAGAATAAAAAACGTGATTGTGTTGTTTTTCATTATTTTCTCTTTGTATACTTTGGGAAAACTACTAACACTTATTTCCAAGACCGTGTTACAAATATCACTTCAAAACTACTAACCGCAGTTTGCCTCGATCATGTGCTAAGAAAATTACTAATTCTTTGTGTGTAGGGAACCTTTTTAAACAAGATAAAAAATGAACCATTCACACTATATTTACAGGTGCAATTGACAAGGATACTAGCCAACTACTATAACTGTGGTAAGTGCTTAAGCTTAAGCCATAAAAATCATTTGAGGAGTACCACATGAATCCCAAAGTAGTCAGCACATTGAGGGAACTAGTTGACGAAACATGTCCCCCCATCCTAACTGACTAGTATACCTTGTGAGATTAGAGTTACAAATATCCTTAGATGTGACCCCTGTGGGATTTTATCATTATTTCAAAGGGGGTAAAGTAAAGTCAGTAGCTAGCAATAACACCGTGCTTACTCAGGTATATTGTTGACATCTAGTTGAGAAAACCACCCAGGAAGCCACACTTATTACAAGCCAATTTAAGGTAGAGGCCAGCTTTTGTTACATCATTTTTTTCATTTTCTTACGTGTTACATAATTATGTTTTACTCTTGTCATTCACGTTTTCTCTCTCATCCACCATTTTACTTTGTAAATAAGTCCAAGTCTTAGGCTGCAAACATCCATATCCACACTCGAGTACTTTCATCCTTTACACCTAAAGTCTTGACATCATGATACTCGTTTTATCATGGTCAAGCACCCTCTTGATCACCTTGATATTTCATTTTTTGTAAGTCTTAAGTTTAACATTATATTTTTGAACTTTGAGCATTCCATAGTCTTACGTCATCGCATTTCAATTTCACCTTGTTAAATTATTGACATCTTGAATATCTCTCTCCCATCATCTTTCGTCATCATACTTCACATTCACTTTTTTGAATTTTTGACATCTTTACCATTCCTTCATTCCTCTCTTTTAAATAATTCACTTTTATCTAACTTGAAGACCTTCATTAATCACATTCCCTTCGTATCTTATCTTCACTTTTGTGAGATTTAAACCTTTTCCTCATTTCTTCACTTCTAGTGATGACATTAGTCTTGTCGTTCTTCAAGTGCTCCCATTTCTGTGTTGTGTCTCCTATTTTAACACACTTTTTTTAAGAGTTAGCATCCTTCATCATCTTCCTAATTCTCCTCTTTTGACACCCATCTTTTTAATAGTCAAGTAAATTCATCATTTTCCTAAGTCTCCTCTTTTAACACCCATCTTGTTAAGATTCAAGCAAACTCATTGTATTTCTAATTCACTTCCCTTAACACAATTTTGTTAAGAGTTGAGAATATTTCATCATGTATCCAAGACTCCTCTTGTAGCAATCATTTTGTTGTAATTTTAGAAAACTCAACTCTTTCTCCTCTTCCCTCTTTACATTCACTTTGTAAAGGGTCACGAAGTCTTTTAAACCTCTTTATCTTTTTTAGAAATCATTTTTCTAGGAGTACTCTAAACTAACATTTCAATCTCTCTTCCACCTTAACATCACTCATTTTGTTAAGTGCTGCAAATTCCTCCTTTTCTTTTACGTTAACACTCATCTTGTTAAGAGTTAACCTTTTTGCATCTCTTCACCACTCTTATCACTCATTTTATTAAGAATTGATCTCACTCACTCTATTAAGTCTCTTCAACCTTAACATAACTCATTTTGTTAAGTGTTGTGAAGTCTCCCCCTTTTTTCATTGCTCTTAACACTTATCTTTTTTAAGAGTTTACCTTTTCACACCTTTTGGTCTCTCTTCACACACATTTGCTTAAGAGTTGATTATTTTCACTTTTTAAAGTCTCCTCCACCTTAACATCACCCAATTTTTAAAGTTTTTTAGTCATCCCTTTTTGTTCATCTTAACACTTATCTTGTTAAGAGTTAACATTTTCATATCTTTTCGTCACTTTTATCACTCATTTTGCTAAGAGTTGATCGCATTGACCTTGTTAAGTCTCATTTCCTTAACATCCATTTTCTTACAGAGTAGATCACATCTAACCTCTTTTATTTCATTTTTCTCTTAAATCCCATTTTTTAGGAGTCGGGTTATCAATTAACCAATTTTCACCTCCTCCCTCTTAGCACTCATTTTGCTAGGGTTGAGCTCTCTCATATTTTCCCCTCTTCCATATTAGCATTTAATTTGATAATCACACCTCCTCTTGTTCCTCCGCTATTTCAAAAATGGTGGGAACATGACATCATGATTATAGTCCCTTTCGATGGAAGGAACTAAATCCTTTTCGCTTTAGTTCAGATGAATAGGATGAAGATCAAACTGAAAGTATTTCCATAGATGACACTTTACGACTAAATAAAGACCAATTTTTTCTTCATCTCCTTGCAATGGGAGTAATATTTCCCTCAGAATTTGATGAGGATGATTTGAAAACCTTAAAAGTAAAACCTAAATCCCTTAAGGGTCTACCACTTGAGTCCAACAAACATGATGATGTAGGACCAAGTAAAAAAATCCAATAACAAAGGAAAATCCACAGAGGATAAAGGAAAATCTATTGATTTAGACATTGATCCTATTAAATAACTCATGGATCAAATGAATGATATGGTTAAACAACTCTATCTCTTATCTTCCAAAGACACTACTAATACAAATGACAAAAAATCATCAAAGAAAACTAGTGACGAGTCATCTAAGAGCCATATTGTTCCCAAAAAAGAGAACAAAAATTCTAAGAATGATGGTTCATCATCTATTTTACAAAATAATACACAATTTTCCAAATAATGGCACATTATGAAAAACACCATCTCAAGTATGAAACACCATTGTAAACAATTAAAATTTGATGAATTTTTTCCTTACCCCTTCGATAAGGATATCTTACGCATACCCTTCCCATGCTCTTTCAAGATGCCCAAATTTGACAAATATAAGGGAAAAACTGATCCTAGAAAGCATGCCAAATAATTTTTCATGACATGCCAAAAAGTGACATATAATGATATCTTTCTCTTGCACCTCTTTCCTAAGAGTCTAGGAAGACAAGCTTTGGACTAGTTCTTACACCTTCCAAAGGGATCCATCACTACCTTCATGGACCTCTTGGAGAAGTTTTTTAAAACATTTTTCTTTCAATATTGACTCTAAGGTCATGATGATGGATTTGTGCAATGCCAAACAACGACCAAAAAAGAGCTTTGCATAGTTCTTACAATGATGGTGAGGAATCACAAGTCGGTTCTTATGTTCAATCCTTAAAAAACAAATGGTTAACATCTTCATATCAAAACCTTAATGGTGAGTTTTCCTTTCATATGTAGATGCACTTCTTCAACAATTTTGAGGAAGTTATCGAAAAGGGAACTCAAATAAAAAGCCCTTATTTCTAAAGGCTTGACCAATCCTCATTATAAAGACAATGTGCATAATTTTCACAACAACAACAACCTTAACACTTCTCATGATAAACCTAGGTACATCAACTGTAACTGTAACATTATCAATGATGGAGTCAAATAAAATTACAATGTGCACAACTTATATAATAACCACTCAAAATAGATTATGTCTAAACCATCTATTACGAATACAAGAATATAAAATAATCCTCATGACTACAAATGATGAAAATATAAGTCTTTAGGGGAATCTATTTCAAGTGTCTTATAACAACTAGAAAGTTCCAATATGATCACTTACCCTATCACGCAACCCTTCCTTGAAGGAGAACCTAATCCAAATTGGTATAGACCTCACACAAATAGAAATATGTAAACAACTTCCTAATTACATCCAAGAACTCATTGACAACAGAGACATAGTGGCTGAAGACCTACAACCTACCAAAACACCCAACGATAATATAAAGGTGTTTTCTAATCCATTTCCTAACCATGGTACAAAGGAAAAAACTCACGAACATGGTGACTTCTTGAACATTGTTGATTATAAATTCATCTTATCATGTATTTTAGACACTAATCCATACACCATTGAACGTAAGTTTACACCTCTCAAAGAAATTACATCCAATGTATTTCAAGAATTAGTAAAGGTAAACATGATCAAATATCCAACTACGATACCCTTTTCTAATGGGAACCCAAGCCTACATGGTATAAAACATCAGAATATTCTGAATACCACAATGTGGAAGGAAATTCTTTTGATAATTATACACCTTTTCATCATTATGTTTAAGACGTAACTGATGACAGATCCATCTCCATAGAGCGTTGGTCACAAAGCTCTCACAACTGATGATACCCCGATTTTCTACAATCTCTAATGAATAGTTGACTATTGTTCCCACTTATGTATATACTAAAATTTAATGAGATCATGATGATGGTTAAGTATATCTTCCTTAAAACCATTCCATCTCTTCTCCAATTTTTCTTCCTTTAGTCAAAATAGACATTGAACTTGTTTCAGAAAATTTCTAACATCAAACAAGAGCTTGAAATTGTTTCAAGACTCATTTCTAACCATTGACATTATCTATCAATCCCTCTTACATCAGGATCAAAAATTTCCCCTCTAAGAATGATGAGACATTTAAATATTTTTTTGGAACTTACGACGCTATTCACTTATTAGACCACATGCAGGGATTTGATATAAACCTTTATGCCTCTACTTATTTTGGAAAGGAATTCGAGTGCTCCATTACACCATATATTCAAGACTCCCTTTTAAACCTTGATATAATTATAGAATATACATAAGAGGGTACATCATCAAACATTAATGATCTTTATTCTATTCTTTCTCTTCTAACTCCTATGCCTGACATATCTAACCTTTTTGTAGAAACATGTTGGCGAGAAAACTTGTCAATGGGACAAAATTGGTGGTTTTTAACCAACACTCTAGGATTAGGTCCCTACTTGAATGTGAAAACTCCATTATTGTGTGCAAATGAAAATAAAAATATGTGGTTGGCCTAGAGGCCCGGGATCCAACAGGAACACTCCACTGTACCCACGGAAAATGCTTACAATTTCTTGTAAGGGAGGAAATTTATAGGTAGGTGGGAAAATGGGTAGTGGGTAATTAGGAGGGAAATTAATATCGCAAAGTAGGAAAATTCAGATGCTTGCAAAAATTAATTAGAGCATATCAACACACATAATTAGAAAGAACAACAACCTTGCTAATAACACCAAGACAAGATGCAATTACGAACACAAAGTTTTACTTATTCCCTCATCCAAAAAAGCATAAAACTCATTTCTCCTTTATTTCATAATTCTCACAAAGTTGTACAATGAGAGGAATGGAAGAACAGATGAGAAAGAGAATAGAGGAAAATAGCTATCTTTTTTTCCTTATCCTAAGTAGTTATCTACTCTTTAACATACAAAATTGACAGCCCTTAAGAATGGGGAAGTAATTACAATATATATAGTTAGAAAAGACTCTTCACCTACCCTCCACATGACATTCATTTGTATTTTACAATATGTGACTCTTCATATTCCTAGGAATAAAATCAAGTCCCCTTTTATTAATTAAGGGTGACTTATTGCATTATCAACTATAGTCACATAATACAAAAGAGAATAAGACAAAACATGAATATAAAAATGAAAGTGCAAACCTCTCTTAAGGAAGAAATAATACATGAAGGAAGAGAGGGGGAAAGAGAAGAGAGAAAAAATAAGAGAGAGAGATAGAACTAATTAGATGGAGATAAATCCCTCGCTGATTATGCTTCACTCTCAATTGGAATTTTATTGACTGTCTTTGGGAAGATATCTACACCTTTGAATTCTTTGATATATCAGGATGCAACATATGTGACTTTCTTAGCTTAGGGAATGTGGAAAAAATTCAATGACTTGATCCAATTGTCTGAGATGACATTTATTTGTTTACACTTTGTGAACCAAGACTAATGTTTCTTCACAGTTATTGATATCACAAACCTTATCTCAGCGAGGGACTCTAATGTGTCCTCACTAAAATCGAATGGATTCTCAACTTCTTGTTTGAAAAGTTATTCAAATGGTTTTAGCAAGTCATTTGCAGAGGTGTTCTCATCAATCATAGGCACTCCAAACTTTTTTATCTTGATGTTGACATCGTCATGCATCTTAGAGGCATGTTCCTCTTTCGAATACAAATCTTCTAGTGTGAGATTCAACATCTCATACTGGGAGACAAGATTTCTATCCCATACCTATGATAAATAATCAGATGGAGAATCAAATACCTTCCTATGCACCAACACTTGGGAGTGAGATATCCCCATATTTGTCACAAGTGGAAACACTTGATCCCAGTGTTCCTTTTATTTTTCGATTTCATTCATTGTCATTTAATCCTTTGACTATCATGCACACTTACTTAAACAAAGAGATCAACTCTGGTAGCACCACTTTCCCCTTTTTGATAATCTTGTTCACCCATTTATCATTCGCTTGCCCCTGCATGCTGAAACCATGTGTTTTTCAAATAGACTCCAAATTGAAGCTACTTATGGGAGTAGCTTCTTCAATTGGGATGGAGGAATAGGAATTCACTTCCATGAAATTTTTCATGTAAGAGGTGAGAATTTTCATGTGATCTTCCAAATGATAAATCTTTTCTTTGTACTCCTGATTCCTCACGAGAAGGTGAGTGGAAGACTCCTTGAAAAAATGTGCATCTCCCTTATCAGTTATTGGGCCTAAGGGGATGGTGGTCATCTCATATTTAGATGAGGTAATTTATTCAATGGGTTTGATTACCTTTGGCTAGAATACCTCAACATATTGATTTCTCGGAACACAATTGAAGAAGCGAGAAGCTGCTTGGGCCAATTTTCCCTTCTTTCCTTTGACTATTGAGACAATAGTTGAGAAGTTAAGGACTGCTACGTGTTTAACTATGTGGGATTTTATTGTGATTATTTCTTGCACCCAAGGAAATATCTCATTTTTCTCTAGCTTGACATTCAACAAGATTATAGCCTCTTTCTCAGAATGATAAGGAACATCTTGTGCAGGTAGGGCTAACGCAATAACAGATAATGAGAAGCTGTAGGATTACCGAGGGGATGAAGGGTGAACCAGATAAATATATCCTTTCTCTAAATCCACCCAAATATAGTATGTTATTAAATTTTTATGTAATCTTCTGTAGTTAGGGGCTTTTGGTTCCACTACCTTTTGCTTTGAGCTTTCTCCTGAGTGAGTTAAACTGGGAGATTTATCCATGGACTATAAAGAAGAATCATGGGCATCTTTCCATTGAATAGTTGGGAAGTTACCTGATGCAATGAGGGAAGCCCTCTTAATTATGAACCACTCTTTTGATCTTTTAATGACTGCCTCAGTCTTCTTGTTGATATCCCCTGACTCGCGAATTCTCTAAGACACTTGTGGAAGGGGTGAGGCTTTTACTGTTAGATATTTTGAGTCATAAGTCTCCATGCCATCATAATAATGTCCATATTCATACTAATAAATCTTAAATCCTTTCATTTCCTTGATTGTCATCCTTTTTTGATCTCACTCTCTGACTTAAAAATCATCGACACAATTCATCTAGTAGTCTTCAATATGTGAAACATGATGCAAGTCGGGCAGGTGAAAAGTGTCTGGATCACTTTGGATATTGAATTCTACGCTTAGCACATATGAGTACATGTTTATGGGAGAGATGAAAATTTCCATGTTAGTAGCCTTGTGAGCACTTTTGCAATAGAAAATCCCTATAGAAATAGGGAAAGCAATCAACTTCTTCTTTCAATTTCTCAGCTTACTATTGACATGAACAAGATGCTTACTGTAGTCACAAAATCACACACTTACTACTATAACTATACCGCCAAGTATGTTGTCTTATATATAGATCTTGCATGATAAAAGTATACACTAATGACCCATCCCCTAGTCCTATCATCAGTTTAGTCAGTCATTTTCATTAAGTGTTTTACACATTTGTCAGTTACTTGCACAATTCTAGTTGTTTCGTAGGGAGTCTTAGCTATCGTTAATTACTTAGTTTTCCTCTCTAGTCCTCGAGTAGGGCACCTAGGGTAGAATTAGGGTGCCCATGGGTGTATCAATCCCCATTTCCTGGTCCTTGTCACTCTTAGTTCTCATTTAGATGTTTGATTTCGGTCTTTATAATTTTACTTCCCATTCCCCTACATACTAGTTGACATGTCAAGTCATTAGTTTCAAAATTTGAGCAAGAGATCCCTATATAAGTACAACATAATTACTATTTTATGGGTGGAATATTTCTACTAAGGGATAGTGAAGTCTATTCTATTCTATCCACCATTTTTCATTCTATCTATTTATTGCCTGCTATCTCTGTGTCATTAGCGGTAGGGAACCCTATGCACATCATTGCACACAAACAACACACAGAACTAAATTAGGTCTTAGATGTAGTACAAGGCTTAGTTGTAAGACCACCACTATGGCTACTAAGGATAGTTTAACCCCTTCATATGCATCTTTCATTTTTAGGGGTTCGATGCTTTGTATGAGGTTTTGCAGGTGATTTTTCATTGCAGGTTCACAACATCATCAATGAAGCTAGTGCGACATCCATGTGAGAAAAGGTGAGTTATTGCAAAGTCCTAGTGACCAACTTAGACCCAGGTTCTGAGCTATTTTATAGACCAGGGCACCAATACTGTAGACTAGGGTGCCCACAAGTTTCTTAATCGTTCCCCAGGCACTCTAGTTTATCCAAATTTGTCCCTGCTACAACTTTCTGAGGTGTGATGTGTCACTATGTTCCGTCAGTTCATAATACCACTCAGTCCCAAATAATAGTGAGGTAAGTCATTTTCAGGTTGGTAAATTTTCCCTTCTATTTCAATTATTTCACTTCATTTAAAATATCAAATAAATTAGTTACTATTTATGTTCTGTTAATTTTAGTTATTACATTTATGTACTTCTTAGATTAACTTCTAAAATTCATATTTTAGTTAATCATTTTGGTGAACCTGTACTTTAGAACATTTTTTTCCTTAGGATCTAATTCAAACTCTAATGGCTAAGGATAATTAATATTCTTCTTGGCCCATCATGTATCATTTTAGCATTAATACTATCTATGACGAGGTTGCCATTGCTGAGCTCACGACTCTCTATAGTAATCCTACTATGCCAGATGATATTCAACAAATCTTAGGGGGTCAACAATATGTGCCTACTAGTTTTGAAGATTCTCTAATTTTCATTAGTATGGCCTCAGATCCAGTAACCTTTACTCATTGTACACCATGCTATATAGATACTACTGATCCTCCTTCTAATATTTCTAAGGAAATTCTAGATGATTCTCTTATTGATTACATGTTTGGTATTGACAATCACTCATATGTGCATATTGATTCTTCTCTTTATCAAACCACTGTTACAGTTCCATCTCATCAATCTTCTAATTCTAATATTGCTTCTCCATCATTCATCACATAATAGTTCTCATCAATCTTCATATTATGTTGATGATCCTATCGATAATATGCTTAATGAAATTCTCATAAATGAGTCTTTAGGATATGTTGATGACACAATTGATAGCCATGATTCTCCTAATTTTCATTCTACCAAGTGTGAATCTCCTTCGTCACTTTCACCTAAGGTTGTATGTAGCATAGTACATGATTTGTCTCCATCTGTTGGTTCTTCTTCTCCTACCATTTTATCTCCTCTTATCACATCGTCTACATCTATTAGTTCATCTTCTCCTATCGTTGTGTCTGCATCAGTCGCATCACCTTCTTGGGAAGTTTCTGATGCTAGTCCTACTATGTCTATGGGTATTCCATCTATATCATATACTATAGATTTGTTGGGACCCCAAAATATTGGCTAAGTACAAAAAGGCATGTAGGTGCGCAAGGCCTAGTTAAAGAAGGGCACATAAGGAGAAGACACGTAGGATATGGTTTAAGGAAGGGTTCAAGAAAAACCTGTTGCACGCATGAAGATAGAGTTTAAGGTTTCACAGAATTAGCCATATTGGGAATTTTGGAATAGGACACGAGAAAAGTGTGACCCAACAGCGAATGAGGAGTGGATAGGTGCCAACCTAGAAATGTGATGCCCACAAAAGGAATATGCTTAGCAATAGAGGATTCTAGAAGACCATCATTACAAGGAGTGGAGAGCTCATATTTGGATGGAGCATGCTCCCATGGAGGACCACATTTGGACACTTGGTGTCATGAATCTGAGGCCCCAGAAAGGATGAGTTGGAACTCTGGGATGCCTATAAATACAAGTTCCCATAGAAGAAAAAGGGAGCAAATTAGATATATGATAGAGGATAATATAGAGAGTGGAGCTCTGCATAGAAATATTGTGAGAACTCTGTGGGATTGGGTAGAGGCTATATAAGGGAGTAATGTATTAAGGGGATGGGATATAAATTTTTCTTTGTATGGATGAAGGACATGATCCCTGTTGTGATGTATGACTTCAGTCTTGATCAAGCTATGGTAGTCTAATGGATCCATTGAATGTAATGAGGTTACAAACATGAATGAGTATGAATGTAATTGATTCAGTTCATATCTATATATTTTTCATTTCTATTCATGGATGTTATGGAATAGATGTAAATCCTTATGTATTTTCCTTTCTGTTTGTAGTTCTATCTATTATCTATAAGTACCCTCTATTTTGGAATGAATACATTTGTCTAGAGGACCGTTCTGAGCCCTATGATGATTGTATGTCTCATTTTCCACCTTTATTCATTAAGTTCCTGACATAGATGATGGTTTCCCACTTAACTCACATAAAATAGAGACTCGATGCCCTGCACATGCCTTAGGTGAGCGCCCAACACCCACTGGGTGAAAGGCTGAGTGTGCATGGGATTCCCTTGTTCTTTGGTGGGTGTAAAAATGACTACATCTTGGTTCTATTTCTGGGACCCTCTTTTCAAAAGTATAGTGGGAAATGATCATGCATCATGGTCTGGATAATGAGTAATGAAAAAACATCTAACTCTGGAGAGTGTTGAATCTTGGTTTAGGAGCAGAGAGGATGAGTTTTCTTAGAAATTCAATACTAGGGCCCAATTTTGATGCACGAAGGTGGGTGGAAGAGAATCTCTACCATGAATTGCATGAAACATTTTTCTATCTATTTCCCGATAGAGTTGTTTGAATGGATCTTAGCATATGCATCCAAAGAAAGTTTGTTCTATAGAGCACACATGTGTAGACACAAGAGGAATATCATAAGCTACAGGATGGAGATATGACTTGGACACGTGTCGTTGATTAATGGTGGAAGAGAGTGTTGGCCAGATATACTTTGAAGTACACCATTTCAACATATTCATGCCCTGGAAGTTACTGAGTTTGAAGTTTCTGAGGCGAGCCTAGAGGATAATTTCTACGTACACAATATTCTTTTGAATAATGAAGATCTTAATTGTTACATTGGGTTTAGAGACATTTTTGATGGCCAAATATAACCATTCTAAGTGTTGGGCAAGGAAGCTAGGGTGGAGGAAGATGGTAGATATTACAATAGAGAAGAGAAATGGAGGAGAGCTGAATTAAGTATAGTGAAGCGTGCATGAAAGGGAGATTTCTAAACAATTTGAGGTTGTACAGGTGTGATGGATTTATGAAGGTGGATGTTGCGAGAAGGAGTTGAGGTTCACGTGCAAGGACGTGGGAATTAAGAAGTTTATGCTACCCCCATCTTGGAAAGCACGTAAGAGAGACCCCTTCAGCTTCTGGATGATTAGTTTCTTCACAGTCGAGAGAGAAGATTCATTTGATGCACATTTGAACACATCTAGTGACCAAACTCTGGTGCTTGGTTTTCTAGATCAAGAAAGGAGTATCAATAACCTAGTTGCTAATCAGTAGAAGTGACAAATCTGTGCCCAGGAGATATGATTTTCTCATTTCCCACTTCTATGACTACGTATACTATTCCAGCATTCAGAGGAATGTTTTTCGACAAGGAGAAAGTACACAAGCCTTCGGTCTTGCAATTTGTGAGTGGTATGGGGGTACCACTAGTGGTAGTGGGGCATTATCACAGATCGTCGACGTGTAGTTCAATGGAACTTTAAGGGACCCTTGACATGACCACTATAGGACCTGGTGGATCTAGTGGGTTCAGGATGAAAAAGAGATGGTGGATCTATTAGATTCTAGTGGGCTTAGGCGGCAAGAGGCCCTGGTGGATCTCTTTGGATCTGGCGATGGGGGAAACATCTAGAGGAAAACTAAGGTTCTGGTTCAGGAGGATAAGGGCCCCCAAGCCACCTCATTAAGTCTTTCTTTGAGACATCTTTAGATTTTCCAGAATTAAAGGGGTATTGAAGATGTTTGTAAGAGCACATTCAAAAGTGTGAGTTTGCTATGGCACACAAATGGGGATCACCAACCCCCAGTACAATGGAAGGCCAATCAGTTTTGCAACGACGTTGCAAGGGTGTGCATGCATAACTAGTATAGAAAAATATGAACCGTCATCAAACGATGGTGGATTATACTGCTTTAAAGAATGTCTTCTTGGAAGAATTTCACATCCCAGAGTTTTGAACAGAAGAGCAATCAACGCCATGAAGGATATTCAATAGGGAATGATGGGAGAGTGTTTGGGATTATGATGCATGGTTTAAGACCTCTCTTGTCAAACTTTTCATATGACATTCACCCTTCCAAAACATGATCAAATGGTTTTGTTGGGGGGTTGATAACTCCATTTAGAAGAGATTTATCTCATAAAACTTTCACAAACCCAGATGAGGCGTTAGAATCCATTCTGCATGTCCGAAGGTGTTGGAAGTGTTGATACTAGTGTTAGCAAGTTTCTGGAGGCTAAAATCACTGCTATCGCTAAGCAGCTGGAGAAGTTGTCTATAAACTTAGCCCACGAGAATCACACTGGTATATGGTGTAATGATTTTGAAGTAGAGGGGCATGTCAAGGATAGTTTCCCCCCGTAGGATAGTACACGCTGTAACAGTAGACAATGAAATTTGTCATGGGGACAATGATGCAAGTAGATGTCCCTTGTTACGACGTGTAATTAAGAAGAATGTGTCTTAATACTATAAGATTTTTCACCTCTTTAACCCATGATACTAAGAACTACAGACTGATTGACAAAATCCAATGAGGGCCATTGATCATGGTGTGTGCACTAGAAATAGCATTTCTAGTAGCTCTAAAGAGGATGACCACCATTATGAAGGATGCATGTGGATGGAGGAGTACATAGAAGGGAATTTTTTGCGGGGGGATTCCGGGGTGGTCATAATGGCTGTGGAGGAGGAAGAAGTTAGTTTTCGCATAAGGAACTTGTTACAGTTATGGGTCCACAGACCATTAGAAAAAAGAATGTCTTAATTTATTGCAGTGCTCACGGTGCAGGAAGAAAACACAAGTATGAGGAGTTGCCCTAAGTTATTTGAGCACATGAATCAACAACACCGGAAAGACAAGGGTGCATTTGTAATGGTAAGTATCAAGAATGTAAATATGCATTGGATTCCTAGAGTGGTGTGTGACTCAAGATTAGAACCTGTCATGGTCACTACTTGAGCGGGAGGCTGCACGCATTTGGGAGGTACCAAAGAAAAGAACCTTAGTTTTAAGAGAGAAAGTTGTGCATGGGAAAGTACCTAGACCCCTGCCCAACAGAAGGACGTATTACCAAAGAAAACTATGGACATTATAAGGATCTTGTAGGGGAGAAATCCAGTGTCCTTAAGGAGTAGTCCTAGGCAGCAGGAGCATAGGAGAAGTTCTGAGGCTCCACAAAAGGACATGGATGAGGTTAAGGAAGTGTACAAAGATGATAAAGGCAAGAAAATATCATTCCCCTGTTAGGATAAGGGCTTTTGGGAATAAAGTACCATGCATAGGAGCAGAAGCGCAAAAGGGAAGGTGTTTGAATGCACAAACCTCCCCCCATAGCTTCGATTATGATAAGGAGATTACACTAAATGTAGTCGTGGAATGGATGGATGCTAAGTAATATATTAATTAACACAGGAATCTGAGGTCAATGTGCTGAATACTAGATGCATGGAAAAAAATGGGGAAGGCCCTGAATTACATTCTTGTTTAAATGTGTTGTACATGGCTAATAAGACCCAAGGGCCATGCCTATTGGGGTGCTAAAGGGCTGTGGTGATTACCATTCAAGGGGGCTAAATTTACTGGGGATTTTGAGGTCTTGGTGCTCGCTGAGGTGGATAATTTTCCTAGAATTACTTGAGTGCCCATGGTGCTATAAAAAATAATGTTGACCTGCAGTTCAATAAGGTGTATATAAAATTTGATAATAAGGAAGAAAAGGTTTGTCATTCCCTTTGCACATTGGAAAGTCGGTGGCCATACACACAACCCTTAGGAGAAGAGGTTCCTTGATCGGATATTTATGTGGATTCTATTTGAGACCTAGAGATAATCCAACCTAACTGATGGAGTTATCCATCTTGAGGATGGCTCAGTCAGTAAGTGACACCACTTGTCTAGCATGTGACAATATGGGTGCATTGAAACCTATGAGTTTGGTTGGGGTTGAAAAACTGAAGGGGGCTTATAACAAGAGAAACCTAAAGGCAATGGTTGTCTCAATTAGGTTTCCTAGGGAGGAAGGAAGTTACCTAAGTATTCTAGAGGGGCCTTACACTGAGATGTTTCTTGCAAGAAACGGAGGCCCAATGGAGAAATGAGAATGAAAGAAGAGAGATGCTAAGCTATGTCGTTCTTAGCATTGCGAGCACGATGGTGGGGAGACACACCATAAGAGCTTATAAGAATGGTGTGAAGTTATAATTTTCCTTCTCTATTTGGTTCTCTAGAAGCAATGTTCCCACCACCATCAAATAATACCATGGTAAGGAGCCTACCTCTTTCCACATCCAAACTTGTGAGAGAGCCTAGAGGGAAGGAACAGAAGCTTTTCCACTGTCCCTCTGGGTACATACAAACTATATTCTACACTATAGGGTTGCGCATGCAACATGGTACATCCACTATGAGACACACCGCCAAATAGGGAATTGGCAAGAACTAGTGGCTGATCTCGTCCAAACATTTGAGTATCGAAGCACCAAACCATTAGTGGATAAGGCATTGTAGGAGGTCAAGCACCTTACGATGGGGGATAGTGCAAAGGTAGAGGATAGGATTTGTAGAATTTCTAGGACAGCCATGCTTAGAGGGATAAATTTAGTGAAGATGAGTCTGATGAGGTGTAGTTTGATGTGCATGCTTGCATCTAGAGAAAGAAAAAGGCAAGATGGTCTATGTCATTGATGGTGAAGAGATGGAAAAATTTGGAGGTTAACTCATTCTCTAGGCTCGCACAAAGTGATGGATAGTGTTGATGAAAGAACGCGTTGCCTACCATGAGACCATAAAGACTAAGAAGGTTAATATTGGGTCAGAGGTGGAACCCAAGGAAGCTATCATTGGGAGATTACTGGTCAGAGAAGGAAGTCTCTATGATCATTGATCTATTGTGTGAAATTTCAGGACTTGTTTCCCATGTGGGTACCATGAGCCTCAAGGAAACATTCACCATTTCCCTGAGGGGATATGCAGAATAAAAACTGAAGGAAGGTGCGCACCTAGTCTAGGAAGAGACCATACTGGATGAACCCTAATCTGTTATGTGTGAAGGTCAAGGAGGAAATAGACAAGATGATAGCGTTAGGAATCATAGAGGCTATGTGGAGGATTCAAAGTGGATAAGTCCTAATGGTGATTAGTATAAAAAAGGATAGAAAGGATAAGGATATGTGTTGATTATAGGGATCTGAAATGTAGTGTGTGTCATTGATCCCTTCCCAACCCCTTTTCAACTGAAGAAATCATTGGAAGGAGTGTCAGGGCGTGAAGTCTACTCTTTCACGGATGGGTTCTCAGGCTATCACCAGGTGAGGATTGCAAAGGAAGACTATAGAAAGATCAACCTTCGCCACTGAGTGGGGAAGTTTTTCCTATACGGTCATGCCTTTTGTGTTGACGAATGTTCCTATTGTGTTTCTCGCACATTGTAGTGTAGGCCTTCCAGGACTTCATCCATAAAGTTTCTCTAGGTGTACCTTGATGATTGGACCATGTATGGACTGGTCAAGGGGACCATTGTGACAATATGAGATTGATGTTTGAAAGGTGTTGGTAGTTGAGGATATCCCTCAACATCAAGAAGTGTGTATTTTCTACCCCATTTGGGACCCTATTGGGACACATCATATGCAAAGAAGGCTTACTAGTGGATCCTGCCAAAATTGCAGTAATTGTGGGGATTGGGGGAGACTAACTAGTCAAAGTGTAGTGCATGGGTTTCTTGGACACACAAGATACTATCGGAAGTTCATCAAGGGGTATGCCAAGATATGCCACACCTTTAGAAGAGTTTCTTAGACATAAAAGTACCTTACATTGGGGAGAGGCACAACAAAAGGCATTCGAACACATTGAAGGATAGACTTGTCACCGCGCCTATATTATGTTTCCCCTCTTGGGATAATCCCTTCCATGTTTCATGTGGATGCCTCTGGAATGGCCTTTGGGGCAGTGCTTACACAACCTGGTGAGGTAATTTTTGATCACCCCCCTTATGCTTTTGAAAGTAGGAATTTGACACCAGCAAAGCAGAATTACACTACGACTGAGGCACGAGGCATTGTCAATGATCTATGCACTTCAAAAATTCAGACATTATCTTTGATGGACAACTCCCTTTATCTTCTAAATGAGAAACCCACATGGCATTAAAATATTTGGTTGAACAAGCCCATTCTATAAGGGCACATATGCTCCGTGGATCGGCTATTTATTCCAAGAATTTGAGTTCACTTGGGTAGTTGTCAAAACGCATGGGACACGAAAAGTAATCAGCCGAAAGACCTGATCATTTTGTCTAGGATTGATTTAGGGGAGGGACGCACAAAAGCATTGAAGATACGCATGTTTAGATGCAGATCGTTTAGGTTGCGGCATGTCAGTCCTTAGACGGTTGGAGGATATTTTTTTGTTCCTTAAAAATGGGTATATGTACGTCGAAAGGGATGAAGACGGTTAGAGAAAAAGGAAACTAGCTATACACACCTGCGCCCTACATGTTGATCAATGCGGGACTTATACAAAACCAGGGGCGTGATGAATTTTTGCACGTAGGCGTGTAATAGAGCATGAAGTGCTTCACCTTCATAGAGGAAGCACAAAAGGAAGGAAGTGGAAAAATCGTAGGCAACGCCACTACACGTAAAATATTAATGACAAGATTGTGGTGGGAAATTGTGTATAAGGATTACAAGGAGTATTGTAAAACATATGACCATTGTCAGCGCATTAGAGAATACCAGGATGGCCCGCAGATGAAAATCGCCTTTGTGCATCCTATCCCTAGCACTGAACGTTTTGAGAAATGGGCTAATAGAAATTTGTAGGCCAAAATATTTCACCAGGGCAGGTTTGTAGGAATGGATCACGCTATGTAATCACTTACACAGACTATTTGACTAAGGTGGGCAGAGTTTGGAGCCCCAACTAAAGACGGTAGGAAAAACTACAACAAAAATATTTTTGTGGGAGAACATTATCATGAGGTATGGACCCCGCGCCCTTTGAGTTTAACCAACCGATAGGGGTACACATTTCTTGAATAAGACCGTGAGGATCCTGTTAGCAGAGTTCATCGTGGGCTCATAAAAAAAACTACACCTTATCACCCACAAAGAAATGGAACTGCGGAAGCATTTAACAAAAATACTGAGCCATACCCCTGACAAACATATTTTGTGATGTCAGACGACAAGATTGGGATGACAAGGAATCAATCCGTATTATGGGCTCATAGGAAAAATTATAAAAAGGTTAAACAAAGCCCACACTACGTTTTAATTGCTGTTTGGCATGGGAGGCTTGTCCTTCCAGTTGAGTTCATGTTACCTTCTCTGAAAATAATGCACACAGGAGAGCTGGCTGATGAGAAAGTGCTTGAAGAAAGGATTGATAAATCTACACGATTTTGGGGTCAATAGGTGCATTTTTGTTCAGTTTGGAGCCAAATAACAGAGAAAAGCAAAGCAAAACGTCTGGCATGATTGCCGCGTGGTAATGAACCAGAAGTTTGACGTTTGGAAAGACCAGTTTTAATGTTAGAATGGGTCGCAAGTTCTTGCTCCAGCCTGGCCAAGTTAAATGTGCATTGGTATGGGTTTGTAAGGTCCCCCAAGCTGATTTAATGCATTTTTAGTCAATGAGGAATGGCTCCCACATTTTTATATGTTTTCTCTCTCCTAGGCTTGACCCATGCATTGTAAAAAGCCAGATTTGGCTCATTTTTCAATGGGGTTCATTTTTTCAGCTCTGCCGCTCCCTTATTTTCTTCTCCAGGGTTAAAAATGGAGTTTGAACCTCCTCCCCTACTCTGTAATGTAATTTTTTTCCTTTTACTATTGAAATGATGTTCTGTGTAAACTTTTGGAGCAACAAAAACATGTTTTGTGATGCATCTGTACATAACAATTACCAATGTAATTATTATTTACTGACATATTTTCTACCACAATTTAAGATGATTATAATTACTCTTGTAAATATTATTTAAACACACATATATGTGGAGCACTAACTATGGATTTCCTATCATTCGCCCCCTTAGTGAGAACATGGGGAAAACTTGCCTTATACTTGCACCTACTCATGATCTAGTGATTTTCACAGGATGATCACAAACCTCAAGGATGGTTTTGCAAACGGTTTACCAAAAATCGAGAATGGTGGTTTTGCAATTGGTTTACCACAAACCACAAAGTGATGGTTTTGCGAATGGATTAACAACAACCAAGAATGGTGGTTTTGCTATTGGTTTACCATAAACCACAAATGAAGGTTTTCAAGTGGTTTACCCACAACCACATCATGATATTCCAAGTACTATTCTTAGCCCTCATCACATCTCACTGTAGGGAATAACATAGGAAATGCTGCTAAAATCTGCTGCTTATACATACATAGAAAAAGATGACATAATGGAAATGGAAAATTGGATCATGTTCCCCCCCTCAATGTGAAATTTCCACTTATTGAAAATAGGAACATTGCAAACTAAAGAAAACCCGCAATTGAAAAAAAATGCCACCAAATCATCTGTGTGGCCCGTCGTTGGTGATTGATGAGAGGTCGCTGAAAAACCTCCAACCTTCGTTTACCTCCATCCTCCAGTGTCATACTAATAGGTTAGCTAGATTTGATCATAGAGCTTAAGAATAACCCCCCACAAATTGGACGTCGCATTCTAACGATAATGCTTCCTTTACAATTTTTAATGTTTGACATTTATTACTCAATAAGGCTCAAAAAGGGTAAAAAAAAGAGGGTATTTTTTGAACTTGGAAATTTTCAGTGAAATTGAAACCAATGTTATGGGGATGAAAAAACAAGCACTTTTGTAAAAATTGGAACTCTATTTTGAGTTACCGTGCAAAAGTTATTAAAGTTTTAATTTCTCGTAAAATGGGTATGGCACCAGAAGGGATGAGGACATTAGAGAAAAATAAGCTAGCCATATGCGTCATTCCCTACATGTTGATCAATGGGGACTTATACAAACTACGACATGATGAAGTTTTTTGCAGGTGTGTACTAGAGCATGAGCACCTCGCCATCATATAAGAAGCATATGGAGGAAGTGTAGGTGGAAATTATGTAGGTGACACCACTACACATAAAATAATTAATGGCAGGACTATAGTGTGGGAAACTCTGTATAAATAATTAGCCAATCAGAAGATTGTAAAGTGTGTGACCATTGTCAGAAACGCATTGGCTGAGCCAGGAAGTGACCAGATGAAATGCCTTTGTGCCTATCCCTGAGTTCTAGAGCTCTGATTTGATAAATGGGAAATATAATGCGTAGGAAAGCCTATTTCAACACCGGTAGTGTGTAGGATTGGATCTACACTATGTAATTTTATTACACAGACTATTTGATAAGGTGGGTATTGATTGAGTTAGCCCCAACTAAAGACTTGCTACAACAGCTACATCATGCTTTCAATTTTTGTGGGAGAACATTATCACAGAGGTATGGATGTGGCCAAATCCTTCTAAGTTTAACTGCTGGTGATAGGGGTACACATTTCTTGAATGAGACTGTGAGGATCCTGTATAGTAGAGATTCATGGTGGCTCAGGAAACAAAACTACACCAAACTCACCCACATAGAAAATGGAATACGCAAAAAGCAGTTTAACACTGATCCCTAAGTCATACCCTGACAAAGATCATAACTGATGTCAGAAGATTAGAATATTGGTCTGATGACCAAGGTATCTTGAGCCGACATGTATAGAGCTTATAGAGATCAAACCTTATAAAAGGCTGAACAAAGCCACACCATTTCAATATTGCTGTTTGGCATGGAAGTTGTCATTGCCAGTAATGCAGTTTATGTTACCTATCTCTACGAATATAGCGCGCATATTTTAGGGATGGCTAATGAGTATAACCACACCTGAAAGAAAGGATCTGATCCCAAACTCTAATACAAGTTGGAGTGAAAGATGATCACTCATACAGGTGGAGCCAATATTTGTAGAATATAGGCATAAGCTTATAACAAGCATGGCACTGACTTGACACATTAAGAATAAGAAGTTTAAGGTTAGGCAGATGGTAATTACTGTATGATTACTGACAGTTTTTGCTACCAAATCTTGGGAAGTTAATAAGTGCATTGGTTGGGTCCCTACACCATCTCATACATCACTTGATTCAGGCGTGTAGCTATTTACAAGCTACTGGATTTCCTAACAGAGATTGCTAGGACACTTTAATGGGAGTAGGCTAAAGCCCTATTATAAATAAGTCTTCTTGGTGTTTGTAAATAAGGCAGTATTGCTAGTTAGTTTAGGATTTTACTCAATACATTTTACTTTTCTTGTGTTTCCCTTTCTCGTTGCTATTTTGTGCTGCACCTTGGGCGCCGGTAATCTCATTACTTTTTAAAGGTTGTAACTACGTGCAGAGGACCGCACATCATTTTAGTGTAAGGTGGAGTAAGGTGGAAGAAATTGAAGTGTGAAGTGTCAGGAAGGAATGCATTGGAAATCCCAGTTGAATGGCCATGTGAAGAAACTACATGCAAGGAAAGGTGAAAAAGGATGGTTGGTGTCAGGATAATGCTACATTGGGGATCCACGTACAAGAAAGGAAGACTCACAAAAATAACACTGAGGTAAGCGAGAGACAAAAATCATGTAAAGAATAGAAGAAGTGTCTTTGGCACTAGTTGATGTGCATGTGCAAGAGTCTCCTATCAAGATAGGATTGGTTGCGCACCAGAAGGTTGGAGAATTTTTCTGTGCAAGGTTGGGTGCGTGAGTTAAAGGGTGTTAAAGTCTAGGTTTGTTATGAAAAATCAACTTTAAGTGTTGAAGTATGGTGGTACGTGAATGTAGCATTTAATGTTACAAAGTGGGAAAAACTATAAATAGAAGGTTGAGGCATTTCATCATTTACTTTATGTATACGAAGAGATAGAAGTGCTTCTACATCATTGTAAAGTAGGGCTTCCAGGACTGATCCATGTGAAGAAAAATTTGAAGAGTTCAAGCATGATTAACTAGTTTGGATTTGCAAACCAGAAGGAAGGGATTTCAGGGGCTTAATAGAAGTTGTGAGAAGGTGCATATCTTGTGAAAGTATTATCCCAGCTAGGGTTTGAGAAAGCTAGGGCACGAGTTTAAGAGGTTTTCTTCACAATTTTGAGATCTTAAGGTTGGAAGAAGTGGAGGAGAAAAGTAAAAAGAAGAGATTGAAGTAATAGGAGGACCTAGATAATGGCACCCGAGAAACTGACAGTGTCACCTAAAAATCCAAAGGGCAAGGGCAAGGGCAGAGAACCGGCAAACAACCACCAAAACCATGAATGAGGAGTGGTATGCAGAAATGTAGTGCCTAGATATAGTTTTTCTTGGGAAGGATTGGGAATCCCATTTGAGAAATATGGCGGTGAGTGATTATAGGCATCACACAAGCGCAATACAGAAGGAAATGACATGCTGGCGTTAGTGCACCTGAAAAATAAAATGACACCATAGGGTTTTCCCATCTATAACAATAAGGTAAAAGTGAAGTTACAGAAGGTAGGGTTATTGCAAATCTATGAGTTTACCCTACTTTGGAAAGCCTGAGTGCCTCTATCAGTGGCTGATGTCACGCGTGCATGAGGATCACTTTTACTTCATGCAGGGTGCAAGATGTACATAACCCCTCAGCTGATTTCTAAGTTTACAGGCCTCATCTAAGTGGGAGACAGCATAGACGATGACCTGAGAAATAAGGACACCATCAAAGCAACTCATCGCTGCATATGATTACAAGAAGGGGTCAAGGTATTTTGAAATTGCAGAAATCCTAGATCTCGTCATAAGAATGGCCGCGCACCTGGGCACAAAGTTAAATGATTAAGAAAGGTGGACACAGGTGAATAAGTCTTAGTTGAATGTATGTAAGGAAGATATCAGAGGGCACAATCTAAAATTTATCAGCCTTCATTGCAGATGAGATAATCAGTAGTGCACATGAAGGAGACAAAATACTCTTTGGAAATATCCTCTTGACTAATTGTATTTTCGGAGATAGGAGTACCTAACATGGTAGACAAGTTTGTTTTGGAGTATCTGGTTGAAGATCCCTTGCTCTGTGAAAATATTTTCAAAGTATACATGTGAAACAATGATAACATCCCACAAGGCATGCATGGACAAGTGGTATAAGTGCTTAAGGGATGCATTTAGGGAAGAGTGGAGAATCTCAAAGCAACTACTGGTGCTTACAAAGGGAGAAGCTAAGTTTGCTGTATACCAACACTTTTGCATAGGTAGATTAAAGTTGATGGATGAAACCATGAGCCCATGGTGTAAACTCCCATTCTCCTTCACCACCCAGTACTTCCAAGCTGGAGTTAACAGGTTCAAACAAGTGTTAACCATTTAACTTACCTTGAAGAAAATGTGTCAGATAAATTTTTTAGAAATCCTTTGTATAATGAATTTCTCTAAGGCTCGAAATCTAAAATTTTCAATCTTCAGACTTCAAATATTTTCATATTTAAGAGTTTTATTGCTCAGATTTGGGATTGATCTTTTAGTTCTCTGAAGTTCAAAACCCTGAAAGTCTGAAATTTTAGACTTTTAGGCTTTCGAGTTTCAGAAATTTTGGTCCTGTTTTGTTTAAATTCCGCTTGGACTTTCGAAGTCTGAAATTTTGGAAGTCCAAAATTTTGGACTTTCCGGTTTTCAGGTTTTAGAATTCTATGAGCTGTTTTTTAATATTTTTACTTTTAAAACTTCCGAAGTTTGAAAGTCTAAATTTTTAGACTTTCGGCATTCAGATTTTCAGAAATTTCCATTTCCAATTCATTTTTTCATTTCCCAATCTTCGAATTTCAAAACCTCGAAATTCTAAATTTCAGGCTTTCGGGTTTCGGACTTTCGGATTTCCTACGCAAAAATTAATTTTTTCACTTACCTCCGTACAAATCGGATTTCTACCATCAATATCGGGTTTTCTATTTGAACTCATTTTTTTACTCGTCATTCTTACCTGACACATTTTCTCTGACATTCTATTTCTTGTACTTTGCGACGTCTTTTTCAAGGTATGGTAATTTGTTGATTTTCTTTTTGGTTTAAGATCCTTTTCTTTGTTTTCCTCTCATTTTTGTTTTCTCGTTGTCCTTCCTCTGTGTTTTTTTTTATGTCACTCCCTTTGTTCACCATGTTTCAAATTTTGAGTTTTATTTAGGGTACTTAGAGTTGTTCAAAGGATCCTCTTAGGCTACCCATACTTCTTCTCATTTCTTGTTTTCCAGATTAACATTATTCGGCATGGTCTTTTTCCTTGTTCGAAGATACTTGTTCAGGAGATTCCCTTTGGAGAGTTTATTTCAGAAATCTCTTTTCAGGGAAACTTGTTCGGGAGTATTCCCTTCGGAGAGTATTTCAGGTTTCCAGAAATCTCTTCTTTGGAGAAAATATGTTTAGAGAATACTCTGTTTAGGAACTACTCTTTCAGAAACTTTTCATTTGGATATTTCCTTTAGAGATTCTGGTTTCAGAGAAAATTCTTTTGGAGATTTCAGTTTGGAGATTTCTTTTAGAAAATTTGGTTTCGAAGATAAAGGTTTTCAGAAAAAATTGTTTGGGTTTTTGGAACTTTCGACTTCGGAGGAACTCTTTCAGAAATTTCTTTCGAAAATATTGTTTGGAAAAATTATTTAAGAGATTTGCATCACAAATTTTGGTTTTGAGAATTTTTTTTAGAGATTTCAGTTTGGTGTTTCCTTTTCAAACTTTTTAGTTCAGAATTTCAGAAGTTTTCTTTCAGGTTTTTGGAATTTCTACAACTTCAGCTTTCGAAATACAGGGCTTGATGTCTACTTCCACTTCAAAGGAAAATGAAAAGAATAAGTACTCATTTCTTGGAGTTGCTCCTCATTCTTACCTATCCTCCAACTTAGGGAGTATTGGGGACACTAATCTTGGACAAATTGATTTTCCAGATTTCTGGGAAAGATTAAAGGCTCCAAAAAAGAAACCATGGATGCAAGCCATCTATGTACAGTGGGCTTGCCCTTTCCGTTGATTTTCCCACATCTATGCAATACCCAAAATTTGTTTTAGCTATAACAAAACTACTTTGAAAAAGACTCCATGTTAGTCAAAGATAGTGATGATAAGGTGGTAATCCCTTTGGACCCAGACTTCTTCGAAGATCTACTTAAACTTCCCGACATTCAAGTTTACGCCACAATTTAACCAGAGATAGTAGTGGAACATTGGGATAAGAAAGAGGAAGTATGCTGAAGGATCATGATAAAAAATTATCTGGCCAAGAACTTCGCCAAACTACCCAAAACTATGCATCGGTCAGATTTTATGTAGGAGGTTAGTGATTTCATTGTGTTGTTAAGAAGAGTTTCAGGTCTTCCTTCTTGCAAAGAAATTCCAGGAATGGATGTTTTTGTACATCACGACCATCAAGAAGAATGATGAATTTATTTGGATGGGGGGAGCATATTAGTAGCTCCATTTGCTATCAATTGGGTAGAGTGTCAGATATAAATACTTTCTACATGACATCCTTCCTAGTATATGTTGTTGCTGCTATGGGATATTTTTCTAGTTTGAATACCAGGGGTGTTTGCAACACCTCCCAAATATATGAATTTTATCCCCAACTCACTCTGGATGAGGGAAGATGATCATTTCCGCAGAGTCAACGACGCTTTTTTCACTGTCATCCTATATCGTTTTGATAAAGAACTATATAATCAGAGGATTTCTGATGAGGCTTTCCAAGAAGTACGAGAATGGGGAGAAATCTACTTTCAATTTCCTACATTCACCTACATCTGGGTTCTGGGTTTCATAGGTGCCCCAAGAAAATTGCCAAGGTGCCCCACTGACAAATGGATTCTATTGGAATTAGTTCGGAAGTTGTTGGATTATCATCAAATCCAAAACAAGTGTCATAAAATGGGAATGCATTTCCTTGTTTCGATTAGTAGGTACTCTTGCCCAAATATTCACAAGGAAAAAAATGTTGATGCAGAAATGGCCGAGGTAACCCTGCAGACTTTTCATCCGCGAACTAATTTTGATTAATGGGGTAAGTTTGGGGAAACAGGTTGGTCTCAGTGCCCACATGCCCCAATTGGAAGATATCTGGATTCATTGTCAAGATGAATACATCATTCGACAAAGCTATTATGAAAGACTGGACTCTTGATGAGGTTCAGAAATTTGGTTTGGCCGATGTGCCCAAGGACATGCAAGACAGTGATGAGGTTTTGGATTCATCATACAAGAATGATAATGTTTCCAATCAACCACTACCATGGATTGATTGGTATGTGAAAGAATGCAGTAATACAAAGGAGAGGGCGGAGACCCATTTTAAAGAGGACTTTTAGTTGGTTGGCCACCTTGGGAATCTCACCCAAAGGGGAAAATCAACCTATAAATACAAGGGCTATACTAGTAATAAGCCAACCAACACCTAATAAGGGGAAAAGGTCGACTCAAAAGGCTCCTACAATCCCAAAGAATATTTCATTTGTTGTTGGTGGCTCATCTCTCTCCAAGGCTTCTACTCCCAAGATCACATCTCCTACAGTGCCTGTGACAAGAAGTGGTTGAAGTCAGTGACTCTCCTAGTATCATCCAAGATCCATCACACCTTCTTCTTCCTCCATTATCACTTCCAATATCAGTTCCTTCCATTTCCACAATCATTTCTTCCTTCCCATCCCCTTCTATGGCCCAAGTATTCTCATCACTTCCAGTTCTATCAGCGTGGGAAAATATTGGGTCACCCATTTCCTCCTCACTTCCTTTAACACTTCCATTTTCTTCAATCACAACCCCCAACATTGTTTTGTCAATTCCTATGCCTGTTCCTACATCCACGCCTTCCAATCATTGCTACCTTTGCTTAAATACCAATTAGTATTTCTAGTGATCTTGCTTTAACCAATGTTTTAGGTATTGGATCTGCAACCCCATCTTCATCAGCTCTAGCCATACCAGAATGGTTGTTTAGGGAAACTCCCAAGAAAAAGAAGAAGGTTCCTCTTGGGAATATGTCATAGATCTCAGCATATTGGAGCATATGCCCAAGAGACAGGCCAAGAGACTGAGAACCGTGTCAAGTCTGACAATTAACCCATCTAGAGAATGTGTGATAGAGGTTGCCACCCCCGTTGAGGGGAAAACTAAAGAAACTATCACAGTTGTGGATTACTCAGATTTCAAATTTCTCATTGGGGAAGGATACTCATGAAGGATCCAAGAAATATGTGCACACTTGCTCTTGGGGCCCTTTTGGAGAAATATGAGAAAGATAAGGCCACCAAGGATGAGCTCAAAGCCAAGGTCGAGTAGCTCACTGCACTGCTGCGCAAAGTAACCCAACCCACTCCATCCACTGAAGTCTCAACTACTATGGCTATGAAAATTTCATCTACAATCGATGATATTTCTTATCATGAGCTAGAGAAGCTAGGCCAGAAAGGGAGATCAGTGAGTGGATGGATGGAGAGAATTCTGCAGGAAGCCAATTCTTTAATCAAGGAAGTTATTTGAGATATATAATGATCTATAGGTTGTAAAAACCACCATTTCCAAGATGGATGAGGCCTTCTATGAAGATAATAATAATCTAAATTTAAATTTGGCAACATGGAGTGACATCAGAGAAGAGGATCCCGACTTGCTTCTTCAGGAAGAGGTGATCGATGATGTCTCTAAATTATTTGAATATCAAAAGGCCATGGAATTCTGGTGTCAGGTATTATAGGATTTGATTAAGAAATTGGAGGAGAAATGAGTGGAGATCATAGATGCCCTAAACAACATCTTAGAGGAATTTGATATCACCAATTACAAATTCTTCAATGAAAATATCGATGCTCTTCCTGAGGATCAGATTAAGGGAAATTTCAAATATTTGGTGAAGCGTGATGATGAGGTCACCAAGACTTTCAATAGTGACTCCATTGACCGATTGGTCTTATGTCAAAATTTCATATGGAGACTAAAGAAAGTTACGAATAAACTTCAAATATTTCCAACCAGGATCACAAAAGAGATCGAGATAGCAGATGTAGTGAATCACTACGCATGTGGGCCTAGAGATGAAGAAATTCAGGGGATTATCAAGCAGCTTCATTGAGTACAAACACCGAATGGTTATGTGGGAAGAAGGAGAAGTAGAAACTTGCAGGTGAGGGAGGAGTAGCTGAACCAGGCCAAAGCTGAGCGGCCATGAAAGGACAAGTCCAAGCTCTAATCGGTCAAAGTTGTAGGGTTGACTGAGTCAAACCCTTGCAACAAATTAACTATTTTCATGGGATCATGTTCCCTTAATATTAATGACATTTCTATTTTTAGTTAAATGTTAGTTAAGGGCCCAACTGTAATGGCTCAGCCTAAGAACTTATAAATAGTTGAATGCTTAAGGAGTATTAGTAGAGAGAGATAGATTATTTTTTAGAGGAGTTTCTCTTCAAGCTTGGAAGAGTGCTTCAGAGATTCTAAGATACCTTTTAATTATATTCAGAGTTACACCTTGCTGTTGAATATCTGATTTATTGTGTTGAATGGTTAATCAGTGTTTACTTTGTGAATTTACAATTCCTTAGTGAGAGTGATTATCTTACCTTTATTTTAGGTTATCTATTTCATGTTGTGAAGGAATAATATTACTATCATTTTATGTTAGTTTGTGAAAACCTTATTTTCCTTCTACATTAATTTTATGTCATTATTATCCCTAGTTGTGTGTGTGTGTGTGTGTGTGTGTGTGTGTGTGTGTGTGTGTGTGTTGCAGAAATAGATGTGTGATATATGCATGTGTGGTTTCTTTATGATGAATTAATTGTGTGTTGAATCTGATTTGATCTACCCTTGTGAATACACAAGTTTAACAGAGGAACGTCTACATTGGTTTGTGGTATTTTGTGCCCTTTCTAGTTGCGATAGGTGAAGGTGGTCAGTGATGTAAGCATACCTCCCACATTAACCCTTCCAGATGTTGAACATCCCTTAATTTGGTGCATCACCACTTCTAGTATAGGTTTTATTTCCTTGCAAATATCTTTCCCTAATCCCATGAAATGTTAGCATAGGTCTAGTTAGCCATTTTTTTCCTGCATTAGAAGTAGTGTTGTGTTTAGTTAGGAAGAGGAAGTTGGCCTTCTCCGGAGGTTCACCTCGAGCCCAAGTCCCACAGCTTGAGAGGTGATCCCATGTGTCCAATCACATTGAATGTCTTGTTCACATTCTGGACATTTAGAGGGTGTAGTGATTTGGTGACAATATTTTTTGGCATGCCTGGTGGGAGTGAGAGAATTGGTACTTCTCTTCTCATTCCATTAGCTAAAAAGTACCTGACGAATCCATCTCTCTAGATTTCAAAGTTCAGTATGATCAACTTATGCGAAGAATTCACACAAGAATTTCTTCAAGCTGGGAAAATTATCAGCATACAGAGCTTTCCTTGTCTCCCCCAAGGAGAAGAGGAAGAATCCTTTCAGCAGCACCAGCCACTGCTTTACCTCGTAGAGGGCATTCAACTCCTCCTGAAGGACATTTTCCCCCACCAATACACAACCAAATTTTGAACGTCATGGAAGCCAATGCTTGTCCTCCTTTCAATGCCAGCCAGTCCTTTGCTGTTAGCACAAAGAGATGCCATACTGGTAATTGCCTTGAAAATTTTACCATTTTACACTGGGGAGACTAATGTTTCACCTTGAAGAGCACATACTAGATGTAGCTAGCATCTATGCAGTACACAGTATCACAGAAGATAACGTGATAGTTTGACTCCTTGCTACTTCATTCAAAGATAGAGCACTTCAATGGTTCTGGAGTTTAACTGCTGGATCCGTTACCACTTGGAACGAGTTAGGCACAAAGTTGTGTAAGAAGTTCGAAGAAAAAAGTGATAATCTCTCGCTTGTAGAACAATTTCATACTATCAAGCGGTCTCCTCAAGAGTATATGAGCAATTTCAACCTCTATTTTGACAAGACTTAGAAATGGATCCTAGCACTCTGTAAGACCATCCCTAGATAGTGCATTTCTATATTACTTATGGGCATTGAATAGTGATGTCATTGTCATGATTCAATCCATGGGGGGAACCGTTATCCCTGATGCTTACAAAATTATTGTACGAGCTGAAAATTACTTGATTCAAGCAGGTAAAATTACTCCTAGACCTCCCATACCTATTTTTGTAGAGCTTGTAGGCCAACAACTAGTCCATTGCCCTAGTTCTTGACAGCTTCTATTCCAATAGCTACGCATGTGTCCAATCCCTCAAATGATCTGGCTGAGGTAAAGTCACTATTACAAACTTTTGGGAATGAACTCATAGCAATGAAGAGGTAGCAGTCCCAGTATGCTTGCCCCTTTCAACCCCAATATCAGATGATCTGTCCTCCATTCCAAGGAAATGGTCAGTCACAAAATCAGGCCACAAGCCAAGCTGTGAATGTAAAACCTTTGAATTTTCAGAACCCTTATATTGCCAGTTCTTCCAGAGCTATAGTCCCGGTCAAGAACAACCTCATCCAAGACTATGAATGGTGCTACCCTTGTTCTCAGCCCCATAATCAGAATCTATACCCAAATGGAGTTTTAAGTCAAGCCCTTATGGTCCAAAGCATATCCACTCTACCTGAATCATCTGTTGAACCATCCACTTCTGAAAGTCAAGACCAACCTCCTGATGAAACCACACTACTAAATTGGCAAGCAGAAGACTTTTTGTGGTTTGAATACTGATGCCTCCACTATAGCATCCAACACACGTTCCAAGAAAAGGGACAATAGATCCACATTCTTCCAATACTGATCAGGCATCTACTTCTCAGCCCCCAACACAAATATCATGAATGATAAAGGCATGAAAAAGAAATCATCAGAAATATCCGTTGATCAGTCTACAAAGAAAGATGGGACTTCGAGTATCATGATGCCCAATAAGCATTTTACAAAGGAGGACCCCAACCCCAAAAGGCATTATCAAAGTGGGAGTGATTCCATTCAACATTGTGGAGAAAATGAAGAAGACCAATTTGAGTGTCACAATGTGGGATGCACTCTCAATTCCTTCTCAAAGGAACTTGCTACGAGAGGCTTTGAACAACTTTGGCACTACTAACAGATCATCAGGTCAAGAAGTAGCAGTGGACAACCAGCTTATGCCAACCTGAGACAAAAATATATGCTAAGCCCAACAAACCTCCACCATTCTATATCTCTCTGATTATTGTGACCATTTGGTGCACAATTGTATGATCGATTCTGGAGCCAAGTAGTTCTGTGATGCCTAAGCAGGTCGTAGATGTACTACAAATTCCATATACTCCAATTTTAAGAGGGGTTGTTCAACTAGATGGTACTGCAGTCCAAACTGTGGGGGTCATTAAGGGGCTTCAGCTTACTATCCACGCATGTCCTAGCTTGACATTCACACAGGACATATCTGTCATTGATCTTCCTCCCCTCTTTTCCATCTTCTTATCACGGGATTTCACCGCAAAAATGGGTGGTTATTTGTCATCAGATTGGTTACATATGATCTTGAGGACCTGATATGGGACTAAGGTAACTATAAGGGTAGAACAATCTATCACAATCACATGGAACCTTACACATCCAAACCCATAAATGGTAACTACGCCATTTGTGATCACGAAGATGAGGATGTAGATCATGAGCCAACTACTCTCGTAGAAGAGGTTCCGGATACAATTCTCAATGAGGTGAGTATAGATCATCAATATGACCCTTATGCTGATTTATTGGCAAATGAAGAATTTGGTCTGTTGTTTTTGGAAGAGACTGGATTAGGTACATATTGCATTCATGAAGAAGATGCCATCGTACCTCAACTAGTTAAGGCATCAAGCGATACAAATGGACTGTGGTAGATGTTCTTTGATGGCTCATGAAGTAAAAATGGATCTGGTGTAGGGGTTATGTTAGTTTCTTAGAAGGAAACAAATATTTCTCTTCCTTTCGGTTGCAGTTCAGTTGCACTAATAATGTTCACTGAGTATGAAGCTCTTATACAAGGAATTCAATTGGCCCAAAGAAGAGGAATCCAAACCTTGACTATCTTTGGTGATATGAATTGGTTGTGCACCAAGTTATGACCCATAGTGCATCAAAAAATGATCTACTGCGGTCATAAAAAAATCGGGTTTGGGATCTGATAGAAGATTTTGAAGCCTTCAGAATTCATGTAATCCCTCAGGAAGCAAAATCAAGATGCTGACAGGCTGTCTACTATTGGTTCTCAATATAACGTACCAAAAGACATCATGAAAGAAGGGTAGCAGACAGTCAAAATGGTGGTCCATCTCGTGGTACCAGATAATGTGAGTAGTTGGCAGGTGTTTGATAGTGATCAATAGATTGTTCTCTTCCTACAGCAAGAAGCAGAATTCACTGCCAAACATCAAGATAAACTCCAAAATTCTTACGGCGATCAAATTATACAGCTGAAAGGAAAACAAGCTACCAAAAGGCCTGGTTACATTGGAATCCATTTTCAATTTGGATGATCAAGCCAAGCAGAGCACTAATATGGTGGTCAAGGAGGAAGATTTTGAAGAGGTCGAGGTGGCAAGTGAAAAGGTTCTAAAAATTGGCAAGGTATGCACTACTCATGAAAAGAAAGATTTCATCGAATTATGTCAGGAATATCATGATATCTTCATGTGGAGCTATAAGGACTTGTGTGGTTTTGATCCCAGCTTAGCTCAACATACTATTGAACTGGATCCAAACTCCAAGCCAGTTTGTCAAAAATAGAGGCCAATCAATCCCAAAATTGAGCCTTTGATGAGGAAAGAGCTAACCAAGCTTATTGAGGCCTGCATAATTTTTCCCATCAAGCATTCTTCTTGGGTTGCCAATTTGGTGCCCATAAGGAAAAAGAACGGTGAAATTCATTTGTGCATAGATTTCAGGGACCTGAACCGTGCCTCATTGAAGGATCACTACCCTCTCCCTTTCAATGGAGAAAATCCTCCAAACAGTGGTAGGGGCTCAAATATTTTCTTTTCTTGATGGATATTCAGGATATAATCAGATTCTGGTTCAAGAATCTGATCAATTCAAAATGGCTTTCACCACCAAATGGGGCACATACGCTTACAACAAGATGCCCTTTGGATTATCTAATGCAGGGGCTACTTTTCAGAGAGCCATGGATATGGCATTTAAAGGACTCATCAATGACATGATCTTGGTTTACCTTGATGACATCACTATCTACTCCAAACATGTTGAGGATCATATCACTCATCTAAGGAAAGTTTTTCGAAGGTGTAGAGAATTTGGTGTCTCACTGAACCCAAAGAAGTGCATTTTCGTAGTACAGGAAGGAAAGTTGTTGGGGCATATTGTTTCAGTAGAGGGGTTGTCTATCGACCCAACTAGGATTCAGTCAATTATGTCCTTATCCCTCCCAAGTCATAAAAAGGGTCTCCAGAGTTTTTTTGGAACTATAAATTTTGTGCAGAGATTCATTCCTTAGTTTGCAACGTTGGAAAAACTGCTAACAGCCATGCTTAAAAAGAATACTCCATTTTCATGGATGAAGGAGGGAAGGGAAATCTTTGAAACCATCAAGACAACTATCTCCCAAGCTCCACATTGGTGAATCCCTGGTTTGACAAGGATTTCATTCTCTATGCTTTCGCAGGTTAGGAAAGTATTTCAGGGATCCTCACTCAGCGTAATGATGATCTGATGGAGCAGCCCATTGCCTTTTTTAGTCAGTCTCTTAAGGAATACGAACTCAAATATTCCTTCATTGAAAAATAGGTCTTTGCAGTCATTCGAGCCCTAAAGAAGTTTAGGCATCTGTTGTCTAACAACAAAATCCATTTAATGGTTTCTCATCCTAGTGTCAAAGAGTTTTTGTTGAATAAAGAGATGAATGAGAAACGCGCTGGGTGGATTATGAAAGTAATGGAGTATGACGTACACATCAAGGTCACTAAGCTTGTCAGGGGCAAAGGGTTATGTCAACAACTGGCCACGGACATGGAGACCAAAGATACAGAAGATGTCATGCTTCTGAATGTTGATGAAGGAAATGATCAGATTGATTGGTCAACTAAGATGCAGAAATTTCTTCTTTCAGGGATATATCCTCCAAACATGGATAAAGTCCAGAGACGTACTTTTCATCTGCAGTCTATTCTGTATGTCGTGATAGATAATGTTCTCTTCTGAAAGGATCTAAATGGTGTTCTTCTACACTATGTCAGGCCAGAACAGGTGAACAAGGTATTAGAGGAATTCCACAATGGCCTGTCTGGAGGACATTACTTTACACGAACAACCACCACCAAGATCATGTGAGCTAGTTATTACTAGCTAGACTTGTTCAAAGACTCTCATATCTGGGTGAGGAAATGTAAGGAGTGTGCTCTTTTTGCAGGCAAACAGAGACTGACAGCTCTCCCATTACGCCCTGTTCAGGTGGATCAACCCTTCATTCAGTGGGGATTAGATTTCATCGGGATGATCAATCCTCCATCCAGTGAGGGGCATAAATGGGTCCTTACTACAACAGATTATTTCACTCGCTGGATAGAGGTAGTGGCCCTAAAGGAAAGTAATGAAAAGGTTGTTATGGATTTTCTAGAAAATTTGATGACAAGGTTTGGTGTTCCTTTTACTGTTATCTCAGACAATTCTATGGCTTTCCTCGGGATGAAGATAAGTGAATGGGCCATCAAGAATGGAGTCTATCTCAAGACTTCATCTAACTATTACCCACATAGGGGAATGGATTGGCTAAATCTAGTAATAAGAACCTCATAAGAATCATCAAATGCACAATGGAGGCCAATAAAAGAACCTGGCATACACAGCTCAAGATCACCCTATGGGCTGATCAGATAATGCCTAAGAAAGCCATCAGGGTTTCTCCTTTCATGCTTGTATATGGAAGGGAAGCGAAACTTCCACTTTCCTTGGAGATACCTTCCCTAGACTTGGCTTATCGGCTTGAAGTTATGGAGGATGATGCCTTAACAGTGAGGTTTTCTGAACTCATGGAGCTGGAGGAAATTTGAAACATAGCCATGAATACATTGACAGAACATTAGGCTCAAGTTAAGAAATCCTTCAACAAGAAATCCTCTGATAGGTTGTTTAGGGAGGGAGATTTGGTTCTTAAATGGGATGAAGATCGTGCCAAACCTGGCAGGCACGCCAAGTTTGATGCTCTCTGGAGCGGGCCCTATGTTATTACAAGCTGCAAAGAGGTGAATTCATTTCACCTATCTAGACTCAATGGAGAAGAATTTCCCATTCATGTGAATGGGATACACCTCAAAGCTTTCTTTTGAGGATGTTCCACCCTGTACAATGTTCTGTCTTTTCCTCCAAGTGCTCTGCACATCGTTTTGTTTTCTTTTCTTTTGCTTGTGTGTTTTTTGTTTTAGTTTTTAGTTTTTTTAGACTCCTTTCCCAATGTTTTTCTTAAGGCTACTGGTCTGAAAGCTTAGTAAGGAAAGCATTCCCTGGAGGTCACCAAAAATGTTAACCATTTAACCTACCTTGAAGAAAATATGTTAGACATTTTTTTTAGAAATTCTTTGTACAATGAATTTCTCCAAGGCCTAAAATCTAAAATTTTTGATCTTCAGACTTTGGATATTTTCATCTTTCGGAGTTTTATTGCTCAGATTTGGGATTTCTCTTTTAGTTCTCCAAAGTCTAAAACCTGAAACCATGAAAGTTTCAGACTTTCAGACTTTCGGGTTTTGGAACTTTTGGCCCCTTTTTGTTTAAATCCCTCTCAAACTTCCAAAGTCTGAAATTTTGTTTAAATCCCGCTCGGACTTCCAAAGTTTGAAAGTCATTTTTTGAAAGTCCAAATTTTTAGACTTTTGGGTTTTAGGTTTCAGAAATTTCCATTGCCAATTCATTTTTTCATCTCCCAATCTCCAAATTCTGAAACCATGAAATTCTAAATTTTGGGCTTTCAGGTTTTCAGACTTTCAGATTTCCTCCGCGCAATTAATTTTTCACCTACCTCCATATGGATCAAATTTCTACCATTAATATCAGGTTTTCTATTTAAACTCAGTTTTTTACTCGTCATTTTTACCTGACACATTTTCTCTGACATTTTGTTTCTTGTACTTTGCGACGTCATTTTCAAGGTATGGTAATTTGTTGATTTTCTTTTTGGTTTAAGATCCTTTTCTTTGTTTCCCTCTCATTTTGTTTTCTCCTTGGCCTTCCTCTGTGTTTTTTTTTTTCAATGTTGCTCCCTTTGTTCACCATGTTTCACATTTTGAGTTTTCTTCAGGTACTCAGAGTTGTTCAAAGGATCCTCTTAGGCCTCCCATACTTCTTCTCATTTCTCATTTTTCTAGAATTTTACAGATTAACATTGTTCAGAAAGGTCTTTTTCCTTTTTTAGAGAAACTTGTTTGGGAGATTCCTTTCGGAGAGTTTATTTCAGAAATATCTTTTCAGGGAAACTTGTTTGGGAATATTGTTCAGGAGAATTTATTTCTTTTGGGTTTTTGAAACTTCTTCTTCGGGAAATTCTTTCAGAATTTTTTTTCTTTCAGAAACATTTTTTGGAATTTTCAGAACATTTTTCAGAGAAAATTGAAACATCTTTTAGAATTCTTTTCATTGTTTGGAGATTTTAGTTCAGATATTTTTTAGAACTTTTCAGAGTTTTGGAGATAAAGTTTTGGAAAAAATTGTTTGGGTTTTCAGAACTTTTGACTTTGGAGAAACTTTTCAGAAATTTTTTTCTTTCGAAAATTTGGTTTCAGAGAAAAGGCTTTTTGGAGATTTTTTCGGAGATTTGGTTTTCGGAAATTTTGGTTTTGGGAAATTCTTTTAGAGGGAGAATTTTTTCAGAGATTTTAGTTCAGTGTTTCCTTTCAGAACTTTTTCAATTTTCGGAATTTCAGAAGTTTTCTTTTGGGTTTTCAAAATTTCTACAACTTCAACTTCCGAAATATAGGGCTTGATGTCTTCTTCCACTTCAAAGGAAAAGGAAAAGATGAAGTACTCATTTCTTGGAGTTGCTCCTCATTCCTACCTGTCCTCCGACTTAGGGAATATTGGGGACACTGATCTTGGACAAATTGATTTTCCAGATTTCTGGGAAAGATTAAAGGCTCCAAACAAGAAACCATGGATGTAGGCCATCTACGAAAAGTGGGCTTTCCCTTGCCGCTGGTTTTCCCACATCCATGCATTGCCAAAAATTTGTTTTAGCTGCAACAACCCACTTTGACAAAGACTCCATGTCAGTCAGAGATAGTGATGATAAGGTGGTAATCCGTTTGGACCCAGACTTCTTTGAAGATCTGCTTAAACTTCTTGACATGTTCAAGATTATGCCACAATTTCACCTAGAGATAGCAGTGGAACATTGGGACAAGAAAGAGGAAGTATGCTCGAGGATCATGATGAAAACTTATCTGGCCAAGAACTTCGCCAAACTACCCAAAACTATGCATCAGTAAGATTTTATTCAGGAGGTCAGTGATCTCATTGTGTTGTTAAGAAGAGTTTCAGGTCTTCCTTCTATAAAGGAATTCTAGGAATGGATGTTTTTGTACATCGTGACCATCAAGAAGAACGATGAATTTATCCGGTGGGGGGAGCATATTAGTAGCTCCATTTTGCTATCAATTGGGTAGAGTGTCAGATACAAAGACTTTCTACATGACATCCTTCCTGGTATATGTTACTGCTGCTATGGGAGATTTTACTGGTTTGAATACCAAGGGTGTTCGCAGCACCTCCCAAATATATGACTTTTATCCCCAACTCACTCTGGATGAGGGAAGCAGGCATTTCCACAGAGTCAATGATGCTTTTTTCACTGTCATCCTCTATAGTTTTGACAAAGAACTATATAATCAGAGGATTTCTGATGAGGCTTTCCAAGAAGTGTGAGAATGGGGAGAAATCTACTTTCAGTTTCCTACATTCACCTACATCTGGGTTCTGGGTTTCATAGGTGCCCCAAGAAAATTGCCAAGGTGCCCCACTGATAAATGGATTCTATTGGAATTAGTTCAGCAGTTTTTGGATTATCATCAAATCCAAAACAAGCATCACAAAGTGGGAATGCATTTCCCTATTTTGATTGGACAGGTACTCTTTCCCAAATATTCACAAGGCAAAAAATGTTGATGCAGAAATGGCTGAGGTAACCCTGCAGACTTTTCATCCATGGACTAATTTTGATTATTGGGGTAAGTTTGGGGAAATAGGTCGGTCCAGTGCCCACATGCCCCAATTGGAAGATATCTGGATTCATTATCAGGACAAATACATCGTTTGACAAAGAGATTATGAAAGACTGACCTTGATGAGGTTCGGACAATTTGGTTTGGCCGATGTGCCCAAGGACATGCAAGACAATGATGAGGTTTTGGATTCATCATACAAGAATGATAATGTTACCAATCAACCGCTACCATGGATTGATTGGTATGTGGAAGAGTGCAGTAATACAAAGGAGAGGGTGGGACCCATTTTAAAGAGGACTTTCAGTTGGCTGGCCACTTTGGGAATCTCACCCAAAGGGGAAAATCAACCTACAAATACAGGAGCTACACAAGTAATAAGCCAACCAACACCTACTAAGGGGAAAATGTTGACTCAAAAGGCTCCTACAATCCCAAAGAAGATTTCATTTTTGTTGGTGGCTCATCTCTCTCCAAGGCTTCTACTCCCAAGATCACATCTCCTGCAGTGCCTGTGACAGAAGTGGTTGAAGTCAGTGACTCTCCTAGTATCATCCAAGATCCATCACACCTTCTTCTTCCTCCATTATCACTTCCACTATCAGTTCCTTCCATTTCCACAATCATTTCTTCCTTCCCATCCCCTTCTATGGCCCAAGTATTCTCATCACTTCTATTTCTATCAGCTTGGGAAAATATTAGGTCACCCATTTCCTCCTCACTTCCTTTAACACTTCCATTTTCTTCAATCACAACCCTCAACATTGTTCTGTCAATTCCTATGGCTTTTCCTACATCCACGCCTTCCATCATTGCTACCTTTTCTCAAATACCAACTGGGTATTTCTAGTGATCTTTCTTTAACCAATGTTTCAGGTATTGGATCTACAACCCCATCTTCACCAGCTCTAGCCATACTCAGAATGGTTGTTTAGGAAAATCCCAAGAAAAAGAAGAAGGTTCCTTTGGGAGATGTCATAGATCTCAACATATTGGAGCATATGCCCAAGAGACAAGCCAAGAGACTGAGAACCATGTCAAGTCTGATGATTAACCCATCTGGAGAACATGTGATAGAGGTTGCCACCCCCATTGAGGGGAAAAATAAAGAAACTATCACAGCTGCGGATTACCAGATTTCAAAGTTCTCATTGGGGAAGGATACTCATGAAGGAGCCAAGAAAGATGTGCACACTGATCTTAGGGATCTTTTGGAGAAATATGACAAAGATAAGGCCACCAAGGATGAGATTCAAAGCCAAGGTCGAGCAGCTCACTGCACTACTGTGCAAAGTAACCCAACCCACTCCATCCACTGAAGTCTCAACTACTACGGCTATGACAATTTCATCTACAATCAATGATATTTCTTATTACATGAGCTCAAGAAGCTAGGCTAGAAAGGGAGATCAGTGAGTGGATGGATGGAGAGAATTCTACAGGAAGCCAATCCTTTAATCAAGGAAGTAGTTAAGATATATAATGATCTGCAGGTTACAAAAACAACCATTTCCAAGATGGATGAGGCCTTCTCTAAAGATAATAATAATCTAAATTTAAATTTGGCAACATGGAGTGACATCATAGAAGAGGATCCCGACTTGATTCTTTAGGAAGAGGTGATCGATGATGTCTCTAAATTATTTGAATATCAAAAGGCCATGGAATTCCAGTGTCAAGTATTATAGGATCTGATTAAGAAATTGGAGGAGAAACGAGTGGAGATCACAGATGCCCTGAACAACATCTTAGAGGAGTTTGATATTACCAATTGCAAATTCTTCAATGAAAATATCGATGCTCTTCCAGAGGATAGATTAAGGGAAATTTCAAAGATTTGGTGAAGTGTGACGATGAGGTCACCAATACTTTCAATATAGACTCCATTGACCGATTGGTCTTATGTCAAAATTTCATAGGGAGACTAAATAAAGTTATGAATAAACTTTGAAGATTGCCATCTAGGATCACAAAAGAGATCGAGACAATAGATGTAGTGAATCACTATGCATGTGGGCCTGAAGATGAAGAAATTTAGGGGATTATCAAGCTCTTCATTGAGTACAAACACTAAATGGGTGTGTGGGAAGAAGGAAAACATAAAGTTGCAGGTGAGGGAGGAGTAGCTGAACCAGGCCAAAGCTAAGTGACCATGAAAGGACAAGTCCAAGCTCTGATCAGTCAAAGTTGTAGGGTTGACTGAGTCAAACCCTTGCAACAAATTTGCTATTTTCATGGGAGCATGTTCCCTTAATATTAATGACATTTCTATTTTTAGTTAAATGTTAGTTAAGGGCCCAGCTGTAATGGCTCAGCCTAAGAACTTATAAATAGTTGATGCTTCTAGTTAGTAGGGATATAGATTATTTTTGAGAGGAGTTGCTCTTCAAGCTTGGAAGAGTGCTTCAGAGATTCTAAGATACCTTTTAATTATATTCAAAGTTACACCTTGCTGTTGAATATTTGATTTATTGTGTTGAATGGTTAATCAATGTTTACTTTGTGAATTTACAATTCCTTAGTGAGAGTGATTATCTTACCTTTATTTCAGGTTATCTATTTCATGTTGTGAAGGAATAATATTACTATCTTTTATGTCATTTGTGAAAACCTTATTTTCCTTCTACATTAATTTTATGTCATTATTATCCCTAGTTGTAGAGATAGATGTGTGATATATGCATGTGTGGTTTCTTTATGATGAATTAATTGTGTGTCGAATCTGATTTGATCTACCCTTGTGAATACTCAAGTTTAATAGAGGAACGTCTACATTGGTTTGTGGTATTTTATGCCCTTTCTAGTTGTGATAGGTGAAGGTGGTCAGTGATGCAAGCATACATCCCACATTAACCCTTCCAGACATTGAACATCCCTTAATTTGGTGCATCACCACTTCTAGTATAGGTTTTATTTACTTGTAAATCTCTTTCCCTAATCCCATGAAATGTTAGCATAGGTCTAGTTAGCCATTTTTTTCCTGCATTAGAAGTAGTGTTGTGTTTAATTAGGAAGAGGAACCTGGCCTTATCCAGAGGTTAACCTCGAGCCCAAGTCCCACAACTTGAGAGGTGATCCCATGTGTCCCAATCACACCAAACATATTGTTCACATTTTGGACATTTAGAGGGTGCAGTGATTTGGTGACAGTAGTTTTTGGCACTCCTGGTGGGAGCGAGAGAATTGGTACTTCTCTTCTCATTCCATTAGCTGAAAAGTACCTGATGACTCCATCTCTTTGGATTTCAAATTTCAGTACGATCAACTTATGCGAAGAATTCACACAAGAAATTCTTCAAGGTGGGAAAATTATCAGCATACAGAGATTTCCTTGTCTCCCCCAAGGAGAAGAGGAAGAAGCCTTTCAGCAGCACCAGCCACCACTTTACCTCATAAAGGGAATTCAAATCCTCCTGAAGGACATTTTACCCCACCAAGACACAACTAGCTTTTGAATGTCATGGCAACTAATGTTTGTACCCCTTTCAATGCCAGCCATCCTTTGGTGTTAGCACAAAGAGACACCATACTAGTAACTTCCTTGAAAATTTTACCATTTTACACTAGGGAGACTAATGTTTCACCTTAAGAGCACATACTAGATGTATCTAGCATCTGTACGTGGTACACAGTATTGCAGAAGATAACGTGACAGTTCAAATCCTTGCTAGTTTATTCAAAGGTAGAGCACTTCAATGGTTCCAGAGTTTAACTACTAGATCTATTACCACTTGGAATGAGTTAGGCACAAAGTTGTGTAAGAAGTTTGAAGAAAAAAGTGATAATATCTCACTTGTAGAACAATTTCATACTATCAAGCGGTCTTTTCAAGAGTATATGAGTAATTTCAACCTCCATTTTGACAAGACTTAGAAACAGATCCCAGCACTTGTAAGACCATCCCTAAATAGTGCATTTCTATATTACTTACGGTAATTGAATAATGGTTTCGCCATCATGATTCAATCCATGGGGGGAATCGTTATCCCTGATGCTTACAAAATTACCGTATGAGCTTAAAATTACTTTATTCAAGCAGGTAAAATTGCTCCTAGACCTCCCATATTTGTATTTACAGAGTTTTCAGGACAACAACAAGTCATTGCCCCAGTTTTAGATAAATTATATTCTAATAGCTATGCATACGTCCAATCTCTCAAATGATCTGGCTGAGGTAAAGTCACTGTTACAAAATTTCAGGAATGAACTCGTAGCAATGAAGAGGTAGCAGTCCAAGTATGCTCGCCCCTTTCAACCCCAATATCTAATGATCTATCCTCCATTCCAAGGAAATGGTCAGTCACAAAATTGGGCCACAAGCAAAGCTGTGAATGTAAAACCTTTGAATTTTTAGAACCCTTCTACTTCCATTTCTCCCAGAGCTATAGTCCTGATCCAGAACAAACTCATCCAAGACTATGAATGGTACGCTACCCTTGTTCTCACCCCCATAATCAAAATCTCTACCCACAATGGAGTTTTAAGTCAATTCCTTATGGTCTAAAGCATATCCACTCTACCTGAATCATCTGCTGAACCATCCACTTCCGAAAGTCAAGACCAACCTCTTGATGAAACCACATTACTAAATTGGAAAGCAAAAGACTTTTTTTGTTTGAATACTAATGCCTCCACTATAGCATCCAACACACATTCCATGAAAAGGGTAATAGATCAACACACCTTTAAAATAGATCCACATTCTTCCAATACTAATCAGGCATCTACTTCTTAGCCCCTAACACAAATAATAGATGATAAAGGCATGAAAAAGAAATCACCAGGAATATCCGTTGATCAGTCTATAAAGAAATATGGGACTTTCAAGTATCACGATGCCCAATAAGTATTTTCCAAAGGAGGACCCCAATGCCCCAAAAGGTATTAGTCAAAGTGGGAGTGATTCCGTTCAAACATTGTGGAGCAAATGGAGAAGACTAATTTGAGTTTCACAATGTGGGATGCACTCTCGATTCCTTCTCAATGGAACTTGCTACGAGAGGCTTTGAACAACTTTGGCACTACTAAAAGATCATCAAGTCAAGAAGTATTAGTGGAAACCAACATATGCCAACCCGAGACAAAAATATATGCTAAGCCCAACAAACCTCCACCATTCTATATCTCTCTAATTATTGGTGACCATTTGGTACACAATTGTATTATCGATTCTGGAGCTAACAGTTCCTTGATGCATCTACATTGACATGCTTCTTTCCTGCCTATCCAAATTCCAAAGCAGGTTGTAGATGTACTGAAAATTCCATATACTTTGATTTTAAGAGGGGTTGTTCAATTAGATGGTACTGCAGTCTAAACTGTAGGGGACCTCATTAAGGGGCTTCAACTTACTATCCACACATGTCCTAGTTTGACATTCACATAGGACATATCTTTCATTGATCTCCTTCCCCTCTTTTCCATTTACTTATCATGGGATTTCACTGCAAAAATGGGTGGTTGATTTTTCATCAGACTTGTTAGCATATGATCTTGAGGACCTTGATATGAGACAGTAAGGTAACTATAAGGGTAGAACTAATCTTGTCACAATCATGTGGAACCTTACATAACAAAACCCATAAATGGTAACTACACCATTTTTGATCCCAAAGATGAGGATACAGATCATGAGCCAACTACTCTTGTAGAAGAGGTTCCAGATATAATTCTCGATGAGGTGAGTATAGATCATCAATATGATCCCAATGCTAATTTATTGGCAAATGAAGAATCTGGTCTGATTTCGCAACTCCCACCTTTTTGGAAGAGACTAGATTAGGTATGTATTGACATTCATGAAGAAGATTCCATCATACCTCAACTAGTTAATGCATAAAGTGATACAAACGGATTATGGCAGATGCTATTTGATGGATCATGAAGTAAAAATGGATCTGGTGCAGGGGTTATGTTAGTGTCTTTAGAAGGAAACAAATGTTTCTCTTCTTATCAGTTGTAGTTCAGTTGCACTAATAATTTCACTAATTATGACACTCTTATACAAGGAATTAAGTTGGCCCAACAAAGAGGAATCCAAACCTTGAATGTCTTTGGTGATAGTGAATTGGTTGTGCACCAAGTTACAGCCTGTAGTGCATGGTCCATCAAATCCAATCTCTCCACTCCTTGTAATAATGGTCTTCTAGAATCCTCTATCGATAAGCATATTTCTTTTGTGGGCATCACATTGCCAGGATGGCACCTTACCCACTCCTCATTTGCTGTCGGGTCATGCTTTTCTCATGTCCTACCCAAAATTCCAAACATGGCTAAGTCTTGAAACCTTAGCTCTATCCACGTGCGTGCCACTGGTTTTCTTAAACCCTTCCTTAAACCCTATCCTACACTCCTCCTTGCACACCCTTCTTCAAATAGGCCTCACACACATATGCATCTTTTTGAACTTAGCCAATATTTTTGGGCCCCAACATCACCCCACACTTCAACTATTCTCCGCCCTTAGTAACATCTTTTCAAGAGTAAAGAGTAACAATATGTTCCAGAAGAATGGAAGAATTTGGGAAGAGTAAGAATAAAGGGATGAAGGAATGGGAAAGAATAAAAGAATGGAAGGGTAATTATTTCTGCAAAAGGAGTGGGAAGTCCCTTTTTAGGTCAGCTTGTAGTTTTTTCTAGGCATCTACTTCATTCTGTGCTCTCTGGCAGAGGTCGCCAACTAAGGAGCTCACTTCCTTAAAGCTTAACCCATCTCCTTGGATATTCAGTCTCAACTACCCCCTCCAATTATTTTCCCATGTCCTCAAGTGCATCCATTATTCTTGTGATTTGTGGCTACAGTTCCTTCAACCGATTTTGAATGAACCCCTTAAGGTTTCAATGGCCTCGGATTTCTTTTCGACCTTGGCAAGGATTATGTCCCTTTCTGCACTATTTCCCTTATTCTTCTTTGGAAAATCCTTCAACTCTACTTCGTGAGTGGTGACCAAGATGCTCACGACTCTATCCTTGTTTGAGAAATTATCGTATGTGGCCTCAATAGATTGGGTAGCAATCTTGACATCCGCAAGTACCTTTCTATACTTAGAAATGATTGCTACCTCTTTCAATTTGTCCTGCCTCAGCAAGCGTGCTGCCACTTCTTCCATGGACTCCATGGCCAACTATTTTCTCTCCATGGTGAGGATGTGAATTAGATATTATAAGCATTCAAGAGTGGATCCATACTTCTACGCGGGTGGTGTTAGGTCTGGATGCTTCAACATAATGGTGCTTGTGATAGACTCCATCTTTTTGTATACTTCACGCACCTTCACCTTCTCATCCCTTAGTTCATGCTTCAGCTAAATGCTGATCAACTCTTCTTGTTTCAAGCCCTTAGTTCTCTCACCCAACTCCTCTTCCTTCTTTTCTAGCTCTCCCTCTAGAAATTTTAATCTGTCATTTCTTCCAAAGAGCCTAGCCTTAACCTTGACCACAACCTTGTTGAGCGCATTGCATAACTACTCATCCAAGAGTTGTTGGACATTTACCAAGGGGTTGGCTCCCTTAGACTCTGGTATTTACATGATTTCCCCTTGGTATATTTAAAACTCTGTCTTGTCAATATGGGACTCAAATGCCCAAGAGAGAATCTTCCTTGTCCTGGGGTACGTGCCCTCGTGAAATGATGTCATAGCTAGAATTTTTTCCATGGGTATAGTGCTTTGGAAGTGCACGCATAACACCTTCATTGGGTCAAAAACATAGCCAATGACCTGTCCTCGTTCTATATCAAGGATCTTCCTTCCCGAGCACATAGCTTTAGGGAAACTCACTATTAGACTGGGACCTCCTCCCAAACTAACTTGTTCTTTCTCAGCACTTTCCTCCTTATCCTCTTCCATCACTATGTGAGTTTTGTGCTCCAATTCTTGTTCTACTAAGGCCTCGATTATTTTTTGTTGCTTCTCTTTTTTCCCCCTCATTTACTTGCTCCCGCGTAAGGCTTGGAGTTTTCTTCTCCTTTATGCCAACCTCCTCACTCCTTCCCATGTCCTGGGCACCTTCCTCCTCTTGGCTACCCTTGTACCACACAAAAAGGAACTCATGTTCTTCTTCTCTTCCCTCTTCTTTTGAATCATGCACATTGAAGACAAGTGGCTCTTGATCTCCTTTAGGATCATCTTCTTCATCATCATCATCCTTTTCACCTATGTAGGCCTCCAGGATCTCAATTTCTTCCGAGTCAACCTCCTCTACTATCCTCTGCTTCTTTCTAAGAGGTGACTATTTTGTAGGGGATCCAATTTTCTCTACTTCCTCTGGCAACTTGTCCTTGGTGAGGGTTTTCTTTGGTGCCTCTTCTTCTGGGGTCTTATCCTTTACAGGGACTTCTTCTTGTGTACATAGGTGCTAGGTTTGGTGCTTGCCACTAGTGTGCTTACTGGCTAGGAAGTATATGCACTTGGTCCTTTTCCTTCTTCTCTCTCCCTTTTTTTGATCATGGGATTTCTTTTACCCATTGGATTTTTAATTGTGGAGACATCATTCCCCAAGTATGCACCTTTCTCAAACTTTGGCCTAATGCAGAGATATACACATGCCATGTATTTTCCTGCAATTGGTAGAGTCAGGGGTTTCATCATTCTGAATTCATGAGTATAATTTTCCATGTACGCGTACTTCTTTGAGAAGACCAACATCCTGCGCATCTCCATGTGGTCTTGATCAACTTCATTAAGGTCAAAACTTAGTCTCTTTTATTCTTTGAACCTGTTAACTCCTGCTTGGAAGTACTGGGTGGTGAAGGAGAATGGGAGTTTACACCATGGGCTCATGTTTCATCCACCAACTAGAATATGCTTATGTAGAAGTGATGGTACATAGAAAACTCATCTTATCACTCTGTAAGTTTCGATAGTTGCTTTGAAATTCTCCACTCTACCCCAAACACATCCCTTAAGTGCTTATACCACTTGTCTAGGCACACCTTGTGGGAGGCTGTCATTGTTTCATATGTATACTTTACAAATCTTTTTGTAGGCGAGGGATATTTAGCCAGATACTCCAAAAAAAACTTTTCTGCCACATCAGACACTCCTATCTCTTAAATTACAATTGTGAGGAGGATATTTCCAAAGAGTATATTGTCTCCTTCATGTACGTTGCTAATTATCTCATCTATAGTGAAGGCTGATAAAGTGTAGATTGTGCCCTCTGATATTTTTTTGCATACATTCAACCAGGCCTTATTCACCTACATCCACCTTTCTTGATCATTTAACTTTGTGATCAGGTGCACATCCATTCTCATGACGCGATTTGGGATTTCTGTAATATCAAAATACCTTGACTCCTTGTAATCATATGCAATGACGGTTGCTTTGATGGCATTCTTGTTGTTTAGGTCATTGTCTATGCTTTCTCCCTTGCAGATGAGGCATGTAAACTTTGAAATAGGCTAAGGGATTGTGATCTTACATCTTGCGAAGTAAAAATGGTCCTCATGCACACGTGACATCAACCACTAATAGAGGCGCTTAGGCTTTCCAAAGTAGGGAAACTCATAGAGTTTTAATAACCCTACCTTCTCTAACTTCACTTCTACCTTATCACTATAGATGGGAAAACCCACTAGTATCATCTTGTTCATTGGGCACACTAACTCCAATGCCATTTTCTTCTCTATTGTATTTGTGTGATGGTTATAATCACTCACTACCATCTTTCTCAAATGGGATTCCCACTCCTTCCCAAGTAAAAATCTATCTAGGTACTACATTTCTACATACCACTCCTCATTCTACCCTTTCCTTTTCCCTTAGGCTTCTTAGGTGTTACTACTGTTTTCTTGGGTGCCATTTTCTAGTTCCTCTTATCACTTCAATCTCTTCTTTTTACTTTGCTCTTCCACTCCTTCCAACCTTAGATCTCAAACTTACGAAGAAAACCTCTTAAACCCATGACCTTGTTTTTCAAACCCTAACTGGGATAATTATTTCACAAGACAACACCTTCTCATAACTACTCTTACGCCCGTGAAATCCCTTCCTTCTTGTTTGAAAATCCAAACTAGTGACTCATGCTCAAACTCTTCAAATTTTTCTTCACATGGATCAGTTCTGGAAGCCCTAATTTGCAATGATGCAAAAGCGCTTCTCTATTCGTATTCACAAAGTAAATAATGAAATTCCCAACCTTCTATTTATAGTTTTTCTCACTTTTGCACATTAAATGTTTCTTCACCTACCACCATAATTCAACACTTATTGCAGATTTTTCCAAAAAGCTGGAATTCAGTGCCCTTTCTCACATGTAAAACCTTACATGGATAATTCTACAACCTTCTACCGTGCAACCAACCTATATGACAGAAGACTTACGTGTGTTTCAATAGCACCAAAGGCACTTCTTCCATCCTTTACATGGTTTTTCTCTTGCCTACCTCATGTTACTTTTATGCTTCTTCCTCTCTTGTATGTGAATCCCCAATGTAGCCTTATCCTAACACCAACCATCCTTTTTCACCTTTCCTTGCATGTACTTCCTTCCCAGGGCCATTCAACTAGGATTTCCAATACAATCCTTCCTAGCGCTTCACACTTGAAGTTATTACACTTTACTCTACCCCACACTAAAATGATGTGCGGTCCTCTGCATAGTTATAACCTTCAAAAAGTAATGAGATTAATGGCACCCAAGGTGCAACACAAAACAACAACTAGAAAGGGAAACAAAAGAAAATAAAATGCATTAACAAAAATCCTAAACTAACTGGCAATACTGCCTTATTTACAAACACCAAGAAGACTTATTTTAAGTATGGCTTTAGCCTACTCCAATTGAAGTGTCTTGGCAATCTCGTCCCATCCAAAGATTGTAACTGGCACATGCTTGAATCAAGGATTTACGAGATGGTGTAGGGACCAAACCAATGCACTTTTAACTTCCCAGAATGGCACAAAAACTTAGAATCATATAGCAACATCGTCTGCCCAACCTTAAACCTCTTGTTCTTAATGTGGTGATCATGCCATGCTTTTTGCTTTGCTTTTTTTACTGTTTGGCTCCATTTGGCCAATGATCACCTTTCATATAGCTTCATTAATTTATCAATCTTTTCTTCCACCACTTTCTCATCAGCTAGCCCTCTTACGTGTGCTATTCACATAAAAGGTAACATGAACTCAACCAGTAGGACAGCCTCCGCATAAAACACCAATTGAAACAGTGTGGCTTTGTTTAACCTTTTATAAGTTGTCTTATAAGCTCATAATATGGATAATACCTTGTCATCCCAATATTGTCTTCCGACATCACAAATATTTTTTAGGGTATGACTCAGTATTTTGTTAAATTTTTCCTCGATTCCATTTTCTGGTGGGTGATAAGATGTAGTTTTGTGATGAGCCACCATGAACTCTGCTAATACGAACCTCACAATCTCATTAAAGAAATGTGTACCCCTATCATTGGTTAAAATTAAAGGGCATCGATACCTTGTGATAATTTTATCCCACAAAAATATTACTACTATAGCTATTGTATAATCTTTAGTTGGGGCTACCTCTACCCACATTGTCAAATAGTTAGTGCAAGTGATTACATAGCGTGATCGAGTCCTACATGTCGATGGTGCAATAGGGCCTACAAAGTCTATTGCCCATTTCTCAAAAGGTTCAGCATAAGGGATAGGGCATGAAGGCATTTCATTTTTTCATCCTTGCTTGCCAACGCACTGACAATGGTCACACACTTTATAATACTCCTTGTAATCCTTATACAGAGTTTCCCACCACAATCCTGCCATTAATATTTGACTTGTAGTGGCATTGCCTACATAATTTCCACCTACACTTCCTCCATGTGATTCCTCTATGATGGCGAAGTGCTCGTGCTCTAGTACACACCTACACAAAACTTTGTCATGCCCTAATTTGTATAAGTCCCCACTGATAAACATGTAGGGAGTGGTGCGTATGGCTAGTTACTTTTTCTCTAATGTCTTCATCCCTTCTAGTGCCATACCCATTTAAAGGAATACAAAAATATCCTCCAAGTCTAAGGGTGCGTGCCGCAACATAAACAACTACACATCTAGCATGGTATCTTCAATACTTTGCATGTCCTCCCCCGAATCAATCCTAGATAAATGGTTAGGTCCAGAATTACTCTATCTTGGTTTGACAACTACGGTGAAATCTAACTCTTGTAATAATATCATCCAACGACATATGTGCCCTTGTAGGATGAGCTTGTTCACCAAATATTTTAATGTCATGTGGTCAGTGTAGCAGATATTGTCTGAATTTATGAAGTGTATAGATCATTGACAATGCCTTGTGCTCATTCATAGTGTAATTCTACTTTGCTGGTGTCAACTTCTTGCTTGCAAAGCATAGGGGGTGATAAAAAATTACCTCACTAGGATGTGCAAGCACTTCCCCAATGGTCATTCCAGAGGCATCCACATGAACATGGAAGGGCTTATCCCAAGAGGGTAAACTTAATATAGGCGCGGTGACAAGTCTATCCTTCAATGTGTCAATGCCTTCTGCTATGCATCTCCCCAATGGAAGGCACTTTTATGTTTGAGAAAATATTCTAAAGGCATGGAAATCTTGGCATACCCCTTGATGAACTTCCGATAGTAGCCTACATGTCCAAGAAACTCATGCACTGCACTTTAACTAGTTGGCTCCCCCAATCCCATAATTACTGTAATTTTGGTAGGATCCACTAGTAAGCCTTCTTTGCATATGATGTGTCTGAACAGGGTCCCAAACAGGGTAACAAATAAACACTTCTTGATGTTGAGGGATATCCTCAAATGTCGACACCTTTCAAACATGAATCTCAGATTATCATAATGGTCCTTGAATAGTCCATACATGGTCCAATCATCAAGGTACACCTGGAGAAACTTGTGGATGAAGTCATGAAAGGCCCACACTATAATGTGTGAGAACATGATAGGTGCATTCTTTAACCCAAAAGGCATGACAGTATAGGAAAAACTTCTCCACTCGGTGGTGAAGGTTTTCTTTCTTTGGTCTTCCTTTACAATCCTCACCTGGTGATAGCCTGAGAACCCATCCATGAAAGATAAAATTCGTGCCTTGTCACTCCTTCCAAAATTTCTTTAGTGAATAGGGTTGGGAAGGGATCAATGACACACACTTCATTTAGATCCCTATAATCAACACATATCCTTATCCTTTCATCCTTTTTGATACTAATCACCATTGGACTTATCCACTCTGACTCCTCCATAGCCTCTATGATTCTTGAAGCTATCATCTTGTCTATTTCCTCCTTGACCTTCACGCATAGATAAAGTCATTTTTACAATCCATCATAAGATATCATCTCTATCATGGATGCCATCAGTCAATTACAATCTTATGTTTACTCACTAACTTTAGAAAGTAGGGCTTACTATGCTTCTATTGATAACTCATTACATGGTAACCCTATTCCTAAGAAGATTCATAACTATGGATTTCTTAAGGACTTTATCATGCCTACATTTACATGTTTTGATGGTACCGATGAACCTCATTCACATCTCTTACATTACCGCATGGATATGGACCCCTATTCTAATGATAGGTTATTGCTTAAGGATTTTATATAGAGTCTTATTGATGAGGCTTTACAATGGTACACTCATCTTCCATTTGCATCTATTAACACTTACTATGACTTGGAGGAAACTTTCGTCCATCATTTTATCATTAATAATGGAACTAGAGTTACTTATGACTACATACCTACTTTACATCAGGGCTCACCAGAATCCATCAAGGATTATATCTTAAGGTTCAATGTTTGTATGCATCAACTAGTATTTCACCCTATTGATCTAGAGAAGCAATTAATTTTCTGTCATGGTTTGACTCCCACCCTTAAGAAAATATTGTATTATGAAATATGTGAGTCATTCATTCTTCTATGCTATAAATTCATAGACCTAGAACAAGATATTCTTACGATATGTGTCATTGATCCTCCATGTATCTCTACTATTGGTGTATCATCTAGTTATCCTCCATTGACATCGGTTGAGCATCCTACATAGTATTCATCTCGACCTAACAAGAAATATCAACCTACCCCATCACAAAAGAATAATTATTTCCCCCCTCCACGACAGGATACTTCTCCTTCCACTCCATCTATGTCGCGTGAGCCATTACACTTCTCTCATCATGCTAGACCTTATGATGTGTTGCTTAATTTACTTAAAAAGTGTCTAATTCGCTTACCACCCAGCTATAATCATCCAAAACATCGATTACAACACCAACATGATCAACATTATTGTAATTATCATCGTATCAATGGCCATAGTGACAATGATTCCTTTGCCCTTCACAATAGATTGAAAAAATTAGAGGATAAAGGGCATCTTCTCCTTTGGTTGTCACTCATGTGAGTGGTCCATCTCTCCTCTTCCTTGTAAGGGAGTTTCTACTTTAGTTGAGTCATTTCCTCTAGCTGGTGCTTAGGTCATGGTGCATCTGCCACCGCAGTTTGTTACTCAACTCATGCATGCTCTCTAGCGTGTCCATACATCACTGTATCATCAAATCCACCTCACCCACATTGGCTTACATAGCCTTCGATATTTACTCATGCCATCACTTCTCCACATGATATTCAGTTTGGTTCATTTGCTCACACTTCTTCCATGCCACATGCTTCCATCACTTCATGCCACCTTGGTCTCTGGTAGGAGATTACTATCACCTTACCCCTCAATGAAAAAATTATGTTCTTATAGTTCTTATATGACTGTTGATTGTTTTTCTCTAAGAACCTTTCATCACACACTGCATCATTTCATCTAGCATACTTAATCATTTCCTGATGACGCACTTGTGTTCCTATGGTTATTACATGACTGTTGAGGGTTTTTCTCTAAGAACCTTTTATAACAAGATTTTTAGTTTCATCTAGCACACTCAATCATTTCTTGATGACACACTCTTTCTTTACACGGTTCATTCTATACTGCTGAGGGGTCTTAACTAAATGAACCTAATAATCCATATGCTGGGAAGCAACACTAATTTTATTTCCCCTCATATTCATCACCCAAACATATTTTGAGTACATTACATTATAACATTAAAACACAATCATCATGACACGTTAGTTTGAAAATCATACATTATCTATTCTACTATCATCATTACACTAATTACGCATTATAAATTCCATTCAAAAAATATGCATCTCATTCAACTCATCAATCAAATTACATATGTTATCTATCATCATTCACATTACACATTTTAATGTTATTATCAACATCATAATACATGTCTACATCAATCAACATGAATGATTTACAACACATTATATACATTACAATAATAATCACATGATCATACACAATGAAATGTAATATTCATATACCAATAAAACCATCTATATATATCAAGTACCATCTTGATTAAAAAATATTTCATCAGTGGAAAATCCCTTACATCATAAACAATAATACAAATCAAGTCTCATCATCACTATCACTCTTGGGTGATACGAGAGCCCTAGAACTCAATTCCTCACCACTAACTCTATGTCACTAGTCGTGACCTCAATACCTCTCAACCTGCCTTCATAGTAGTGTAACCTCGATAGAATACTCTACAAAATGATGTTACAACTTGACATAATGTGAAAACACATCCTGCACTAAGGGACCACCACCTACTACCTCTCTGGCTCGTCGAGTCTCCTTGCGTGCCTCATCCCTCTCGAATAGAAAAATAGTACACATCGTTGCAGCTATGACTACTAGCTCAAAAAAATGGGCATACTCACCTACAATTTCATTAATGCACTCTACCATCCCTCCACACGTAAGTATGTCAATCAGTACATTCCACGTAAAGGTGCAGATGGATGTGTCCACTAGTAAGGACCAATATGTGTCACCTATACAATAAATAAAACAACGTGTTAGATAACTATCACTATTACACAAACAAACATAAAAAACACAACATAAATATACATAGATACTCACACTCCGCTATAGCCACTGCCACATTAGCCAGGGAATGTGCTTGCCCCTCACCCTCTCCTCCCTGAGGTAACCCTGCTACGTATTCAAACAATGAAAACAAGAATACCCATTGATATGCTACCCATCATGTGCGATACTCCTCTTTACACCCTACATCATTTGAGTTAATCAACTCTATCACCATGTATACCTCAGTTGGCCCAAGAGGTACTATCTACTCTCCTGTGGGCCTTAGTCTATCTTTATTCCTCCTAGGTGCTCTAATAGCTCTCAACTATGTATACAGCTCTGGGGGCACACCCTAAGCCATACCAAACTTCCACGAAACCTTATTTACTTGGAATAACTCAGCCATATTTGGATTTTGTTCCTCTAACCACATAGTCCTTCATATGCACTGTAGCTCTATAGAGTCCTCTGACCATCCTCCATAGTCTCGGTATGCCTCTATATCATTGGCTCAGGTCCCATCCTATCTATCAGTGCTTTATAGGTATTAATGTCCATTTTGCACCCACACACAATAATCCACCTCATAAATATATCTAGCCTAGCCCACTCTACTCATGGACCTCCAACTGGCCACAACACGACTATATGCTCATATGCCCATACATGTAATAGTGTGGTGGCTCCTACCTCACCGCTATGCTCATCCTGAGTAAACTTGTATAGATATCTATATAGGTGGACCAACACACATCATGCCGATGCATATCTAGTACTATGAATCAAGCATTAATAGTACTATATAGTGTAGCTCAACAACCTGTTTAATGAGGTATGTCACCCATATTTATCATGCAAACAAAGTACCATTGGGAAAAAAATTGGTATGGTCACCCATACCTCTGTACAGGAAATAAATGAAGGTTGTCGATTGGTGGCTTCCCTTTTTCTATATATATGTAGTTTCCCCTCATTTTTAGGGTGAGACATTCTCGAATGTAGAGGAACTCTGACAAAATTTTTCCAGCACTCTTGTGAGCTGTAAGCCTCGAATTTATGCATTTTGTAAAGGAATTTTTCCTTGTGCCTATATTTTAATAGATTGTGCATCATTTTAAGCAATAAAGTTAGTGTTTTGTGGATTTTATTGCCCTAGCTAGAGTTGTGTTGCATATTTTTCATTTCATTGCATTTTCAGGTATATTGTGCATGTTGTATCAATTTGTAGGATTGAAATTCATTATGCTCCATGGAATTGGAGGTTTGAATGTGTTATTTAAACTATGGCACTTTTTTCTACCCTCTTCTACCTCATTTTCTTCGATTTTCACTCACTTAGGATATCTCCTGCCCCCCTTTTCTTGGTGCTGTTGATTTCCTTATTTTAGGAATTTCATTTTATGCATCTCTCTCTTCCCTTGTCCCTTGGAAATCTAGGTTAGTGTTAGAATAGTTACATTTCCCTTCCTAGGAGTAGTTTTAGCATTATAATAGGTAGAGGAACCATCCTTCTCTGGAGGGTTGTGTTAATTACAGGGTACCACACCTTGAGACAATCCCATGTTAGCAAATTACACTGGTTTCTTAGACACTCATTTGCAACCATTTAGAGGGTGTTGTAATATTGCACTAATTGTTTTGGCATTCCTGATGGGACAAAAGTCAATACTTCCATGTTTATTAAGAGTGGGTGTGTGTCTTGGTGAATTTCTAGCATTTGGAGGCTTTTCAGTAACACATCTGGAGACTCTAATAAAAAAATCAACTAGTTCCAGTAGTACTAGCAGCCTAAGTCAATGAGAATGATCCAAACTTGGTCTAGAGGAAGAGAAGAAGGTGTCTTTGAATATTTTCAATTATGCGTAGGAAGAGGAAGTAGAGGAAGAATATTACAAAGGTCTCCATCTCCACCAACTAGAACCTTATCAACCCCTCCGCCAGGTAGAGCCTTCCTTCAATCAACTAGGGTTCTTTGCCTGATCAGGATGACACATCAATAACCACAATAGGGACCACCAAATCTGTTTACGAATTTCATAAGTAGTCCACTTTCCCTCAATGCAAAAAATCTGGTTCGAGTGGTAGCATTAAAGAAAAATAAATTCTTTAATGGAGAAAATCATACAACATCAATTCATCAAATTCAGGATATTGTGAATGTCTGTGCCATACATGAGATTATTAAAATGGATGTGGTAGTAAAATTCCTTGCCTCTTCTCTAAAAGGAAAAGATTTATAGTGGTTCAGAATCTTGGGAGCAGGGTCAATCCAAAATTGGGATCAATTGTGTACAACTTTGTGCATCCAGTTTGGAGAAAAGGTAGACAATCTACCTATACTGGAGAAAATTACAAAAATCTAGAGAGCACCAAATAGGTAGATGGCCGATTTCAATTTCAGATTCTAAAGAACATGGGATAGGATCCCAATTGCTATGAGACCAACTACTAAAATCACATTTATCTAGTTCCTTAAAGCTTTAAATTATGATATATTTGTAGTGATTCAATCTATGAGAGTTATAACCTTACCAAGAGCTTATGCCATAACCATTAGAGCTTAGAATTGCCTAATCTAAGCCAGTAAACTTGTATCTAGGCTACCTATGACTATTTACCCAAAAATGGGGAATCCTAGTTCTAACAAGAGACTTGAATTAGCCCCTATTCCCGCTCCAAAAAATTAGAATTCCAATGAGGCTTCCACCTCTTCTTATAACAACTCAATTGAATTCCAAAAGGTCATGAAACAATTACAAAACCTAGGGAATGAATTGGTAAACCTCAAGAGGTAGCAAGACCAAAATTTTAGACCTTATCATCCTCAAGCCCAACCAAATAGGCCTCCATATAAGCCTAATAGACCTCATGCCCAAGTTGTAAACAAAAATCAAGGAAAACCCCCAACTGCTAGGCCATTTCAACCATACAATCCTAATACACCTTCAACATCCCAAGCCTTGGTTCTAGTCCATAATAATATGGTACAAGATTATGAATGGTGCTTCCCATGTAGTCAACCTCACAATCAGGAAATATTCTTTATTGGTGCTTTAAATCAGACTTTAATGGTGACAATGATTGTTGTATCTCAAGAGACAAACCAAGAAGAAGTTAGCAATAGGAAGTTACTCACAAGGCACCTCTAAGTGAAACTACCCTTGTGAGTTGGCAGGTTGAGGATTTCTGTAGAATAAACCAAGATCCTTCTCAAGGTGTGGTAGCCAACACAAGGTCCAAAAAGAGGAATTTGGAAGAGGGGTATTAATCTAATCCAAGTGTTTCTCAACATGCAGTTACTCTAAAAGGATTCATAAATCCAAGTGCAGCTCGAAGTGTGCAAAACCAACCCAAACCACCTTCTAGACCATCTCATGTGCCTGTTGGAACATTCCATATTCAAGAGAAAGTTGTGATAATCAAGGGGAAACAGAGAGATTGATCTTCTCCATTCAATATCATTGAAAAAATGAATAATACTAATGTGAGCATATCTATGTGGGAATCCTTGAAAATTCCAAGACAAAGGGACATTTTGTAAGTAGCCATGACAAATTGGTCCATATCAAATGAGCCTTCAAAAAATATAGAGAAGGCACTCACTAATTTAGCTCTGCGAGCAAGAGTTCAAGGAGGTTAATAAGGTAAAAACATGAAGCCTCCCCCATTCTATATATCTATGATCATTAGAAAGAATCTTATACACAACTGCATGATTGATTTGGGAGCAAACAACTCAGTGATTCCCAAACAGATAGTTGATCAGTAGGATATTAAGTATGAAGTCATTTCTAAAGGTGTAGTGCAATTAGATGAGACAAAAATGAAAACAGTTGGAGTAATTAAAGGATTGATCCTCACACTACATGCATGCCCCAATGTTATAGTGTTGTAAGATATATCAGTGATTGAATTGCCACCTCTATTTTCTCTATGTTTGTCTTGAGACTTCACCACTAAAATTGGGGGCTACTTATTAGTTGATTGTCTCATATGCTCTTCCAGAAAAAGGTATGGTAATAAGGATACAATAATAGCTGAGCCTATTGCAAAATTTCATATTGAACCATATGTACCAATCCCAATCAATGTAAATTGATAAGCTTTCGATCAAGAATACTACCCAAGCACTCACGAGATGAATACCAAGGTTGGGAACATTCCAAAATTGACCCTTGATGAATGGACAAACAAAAGGAATGTATTTGATCCTTACAAGTTAATGGAGGAAGATGAGCTGGGAATTTATTGCTTACACAAAGAAAATCCACCTTTCCCTACTATCACCAAACTAGATGGTAAAGATGAGAACAAAGTACTGTCTATGTTCTTTGATGGCTTAAGGAGTAGACAAGGATTTGGAGGAGGAGTAATGCGTGTGTCACCTCAAGGTATAAAATACTACTCAACTTTTAGTTTTCAGTTAACTTGTTCAAACAACACATTTGAGTATGAAGCATTGATCCACATATTGCATTGGGAAAGAAATAGAGGGATCAAGAACTTTCGATTCTTTGGAGATAGCAAGTTGATTTTAATACAAGTTAGAGGAATCAACACTACTAAAAATTATCTCTTAAAGAGCTACAAACATCGGGTATGGGATCTCATTTAAGACTTTGAAGCATTCAACATTGAGGCCATACCAAGGAAGAAGAATGAGGCTATAAAAAGACTTGCAACAGTAGGGGAAACATTTGATTTTATTGAAAATATCAAGAGAGATCATACTTAGCCTCATATTAGAGTGATTGTAAGACTGACTATTCTAGATAACAATACAAGCTAGAAAGTATTTGAAAGTGATCAATAGATCATAAATTTTCTTTAGGAAGAAGCTTTGTTCTCTTCAAAAAATAATGACAGATTGGAGTAGCAGTATGGTGATCAAGTGGTCCAGTTGAGAATGAACAAGCTCCCAAAGGGCTTAATAACACTTGAGTCAATATTCAATCCTAATGACTAGTTTTAGAAAGAGAAGGAAAATATTCAGGTCAAAGGTGAAGACTCAGAGCTGATTTTAGTTGGAGAGGGCAAGATACTCCAAATTGGCAAGGTGAGTACTGATCAAGAGAAATATGATTTCATACAACTTTGCCAAGAATTACCATATGTCTTTACTTGAGCTATGAGGACTTGAGGGAATTTAATCCTAAATTGGCACAACACACTATTGAATTAGATCCAGAAGCCAAGCTTATCAGACAGAAACAAAGACCGGTCAACCCTCATATTGAGGTTTCGCACAGAATGCTTCCGTTCCTGGAATAGAGTTGCTTCTATCCTTTCATTCCTTTGAGAAACAGATAAGGGTTAGGGCTAGGAGGAATACCTATTGAATGTTGAGAGGGTGTGCGCGTACCGTAGAGAGAGATCAGATCGATTGCAAAGAACTCCTTTTTGTCTGGGAAGGACTACCTGCAAGTAAGAATACAAGACCACCAGATTCTAATTAGACAATAAATGAGGGAACTGCCTTGGGCCCAGGAAATATTAGACTTCCTTTCGAAGGTGGTCAGTTCCCCTGCTAATATGAATTAACACAAATTATTGCAAAATTACAATTTAATTACCTTGTTAAAACAATAGAGGAAAGGGCTAGTTTTGGTTTTGAATCACAGTGACCGATGCCGGTCACTGTCACCGGTACCGGTTTCTGATAACCGATATCAGTAGGGGCAGTGGTTTAGGGGCTTTTAGTGAAGGTTGGCTATAAGGTGGCTATAAGGTGGTGTTTATAAGGCTGGTAAATGATTGGGGATAGGTAATGGGGTGATGGAGAAGACTCAGAGAGTATGGGGGCTGTTCTTGGGGGCAATGTAGGGGTAGAGGAATGACAGTTAGATGGAGGGTGTTACCGGGTAGTAGATCTAGGAATAGACTTAGAATTGCTGTGATTCAGAAGTCCAAGAAATGTTATTAAAAGAACATACAAGATACTACTTACTAATTCCTGATGGAGATATCAGGTCTAAAGACTGTGATAACGAAGGCAGGGCTCAGGTAGGATGATCGGACAATCAAAGATGAGCTATCTTCTCTCCCAATGCTTGGATGAGTGTCACTGGGCTCCGGTTACTCAGTTGCAGTCTTGGGCTTGATGTCCTTCTCTGCAAACTCCTCTCTTTCCTTCACTTGTCTCTGCTCAGCCAAGTGAATTCCCGATCCTTCCAATCAATTCCCAGGTTCCAGATCCTTTGTTTTTGGTTGGGGGAGGTCATTTACAGGGAACCGATGGCGGTTACGTAACCGACGGCGGTCGAGTAGGAACCGATATCGGTTAAGTCAAAGTGAGCTATTTTTAGTAAAATAGCCAACTTTCCCTCCTTTTCTCCCGAGGAATTAGTTGTGGGCTTGGTCAAGTCATTATTAGGTTGATTTTGGTGCGGGTGAGGAGTAATTAGTCATGGGTGTGGATGTAGACCAAGTTATAGGTCTTAATTAGGTTAGTTTAGGGTTAGGACTAGGTCATGATGAGGTGGCAAAATGAGGTGGCAGGTTTGGAGATGTGGATTTATTAATTATAAGGTAATTAATAAATAATTGTGTAAGGTTTAGGTGATGAGGCTAGGTTGCGAAATGAGATGCGGGGCACGGGGGGTCGTAAGACACAAATTTGGTGTCTACATTAGCCCCTTGTTGTCGTGTAGCTTGTCTTGTAAAGCTGCACTGACAATAATAAGAAGTGGTTACTCCTGTTAAGGGTATAGGTAATCCCCCTCAAATCTATCATAGATTGAGGTAACGTGAAATCAGGGATAGGGTTGATAAAGGGTAAATGGTGTTGAGATGATGGTAAGATGGTGGGGTAAGTTCAAGGAAGCAGACGCACGTTGAAATGCAGTAGTGCGAACCAGGGTACATGATTTGAAGAGCAAACAAGCAATTCATAGGCAAAGGTCGATAGTTTATCCAAACAAGGGTGATATAATCCTGGTATCCAAGGCATAGGAAGTAGCTCCAGGGGATATAACGGGTAAGGTACAGGAACGTTTAGGCATGTTCGGCAGTACCAAATGGTTGGTTTGGTTGAGATAAACGTCACGGTCTCGGTCTAGGCAAAGTTGGTCGACTGATCAAGTCAAGTACCCTAATCATGCTGAAACACGAACAGGTGAGCTCGATTGAACAAAAGGTTACATGATGGGTGGATAAAATTGTAATTTGTTGGTTTTGGGTGAGGTATTTAATTGGTGTGGCCTTGGGTCGGGCCGATTGATTAGTGAGGGCCATGGGTCGGGCCTGATTGGTTGGTGCGGCCTTGGGTCGGGCCAAATGGTTCGTTGCGGCCTTAGGTCGGGCCTGAATGGTTGGTTGGTTGCCTTGGGTCGGGATTGGTTGGGCGGCCTTGGGTCAGGCCAAATGGTTGGTTGCGGCCTTGGGCGGGCCTTGCGGCCTTGGTCAAGCCAAATGGTTGGTTTGGGTTGCGGCCTTGGGTCGGGCCTGAATGGTTGGTTGCGGCCTTGGGTCGGGCCTGATGGTTGGTTGCGGCCTTGGGTCGGGCCAAATGGTTGGTTGCGGCCTTGGGTCGGGCCAAATGGTTGGTTGCGGCCTTGGGTCGGGCCAAATGGTTGGTTGCGGCCTTGGGTCGGGCCTGGTTGGTTGGGTGCGGCCGTGAATGTGGCCAATGAAGTCAAAAAAGGCTATTTAGCAAAGGAGGGTATAGGCGATGTGGTGAGAAAGGGAGATTGGTGAATAAGGGCAGAAATTTTGGTAAAATAGGGATTAAACCGATATCGGTTAGCTATGACCGGTATCGGCTAGATGACCGATATCGGTATTTTTAGGGCACAATATAACCGATATCGGTTATAGGTCAAAAACCTATAAAAAGAAAAATACGGCCTGTCATTGTCACATTGTCAATTTGAAAACCAAATTTAGTTGTCTGAGGTGTTTTAGTGATATTGTTGAGTTTGTCGGCTGAGGTGGCATTATTTGAGTGGAGAAGTGAGTGGTTGGTAGACCCCAGTGAGTAGGAGGCAGAATTTGATTGGTGGAGAACCCAGCTGAGGAGATTTGGAGCCATGGCACAGCCAGGAGGAGCAGGAGGTGCTGGACCAGCTGGACCACCACCACCTATCCCACCACGATGACGTGTAGTCGTACCGGTAGGCTCTGAGCTCTTACCTTTGTGAATTTAATGAGTTTAAGCTAGATGTGGGTTTTGGGTAGGAATCCAAGTTTTGAATAAAATAATGAATAAATTGAGGTTATTTGAAAAATGGAGTGGGTAGGTAGGTTAGTTAGGTCAAGGCGGCAGGGTGGGTAGGTTTTTAGGGTTTTTCAATGGGTAAAAGGGTAGAAATAGGAAAAAATGGGTTTTTGGGGGCCGCGTCGGGTTTGGCTCCGGCCGTGGACAGTGACCGATGTCGGTCCCTAGGCGACCGGCATCGGTCACGAAATTTTTAGGCAAAGTGGGTTGTGGGTAGACCGGCGTCAGTCGTATGTCGACCGGCGCCGGTGTATATCAAGTGCTATAGGGGACCGGTGCCGGTCAAGGGTGACCGGTACCGGTCATTAGTTAGGTTTATTTTTGTTTTGTTTTGTTGTTGGTGTTTGTGTTTTGTTTTGTTTGGTTGTTTGTGTTTTGTTGTTTGGTTGTTGTTTAGGGTGAAGAGGGAGGGGGTAGAGTTGATAGGAAAGGTGATTGGGATGGGGGGGGAAATGGGGTGGTTGTGTGGTTGGTTCGGTTAGGATAGATTAAGTGTTGCGTATGAATTAGGAGGTGTTAAATTGGTAGGGGCATAGTTAGATGGCGAGAGTAGATCTGGGTGATTGGTAGGGTGTGAGATAAGGAAAGGGGATATCGTAGATGTTTTAGGGTAAGATAGGTGGGTGTAGATGTGTGTTATAGAGTCGGGGTGTGGTCGGGAGGGTAAAAGGGGGTATAGAGGGTTAAAGGAGTTGTTTTTGTAAAGGGTAGGTCTAATGAAGTGGGTTGTTTTTACAGGCACGTCAGCAGCTTACGATGCGGGATCGGATGCCCCCGCTATTGAGACGGATGCGGCCACATGTGTCCGCAGCGCAGTGGGCCATTATGCGCGAGGTGGGACTCGGCGGAGTCCAGCGGTATAGGGCTGTGGATAGGGACCACAGCCTTATGGTTGCCCTCATCGAGAGATGGGATCCGGCGACCAATGTTTTCCATCTCCCTACCGGAGAGATGACTATTACCCTGGAGGATGTATATCGCATCCTGAGACTGCCGATCGTAGGGGAGGCAGTATTCCAGGTAGATGCGGAGACGGCTATGGACAGTATCCTTCAGGTATTTGGGGATGCAGCCGCATTATTGACTTATCACAGCGTGAGCATTGCCTATGGGGACATGTATCGCGCCCACAGACATGAGACACGGCTTGCCGTGTTGATGATGATAGGTATCACCTGCTTCGCCCTCCCGGACTCAGAGGGAGGCCGCTTCCCACGGGCTTTGATGGGAGTGCTGCACGAGATGGTGGAGGAGCATACGTGCTATGCCTGGGCACCAGTATATCTGGTGCAGCTATACAGAGAGCTGTGGGGTTATCGCCGGATGAGGTGATTTGGGATTTGCTCCACATTTTTGTTACACTGCTGGGCATATGAGCACATCATATGTATACGACCAGTAGGGCTGCCCCAGCAGCCAGGGCCACAGGTTATATATAGGTATGGCTTTCAGAGGTGGTTGGGGGTCGTGGGCCAGCCACGAGCGGTGCTCGCAGGACGGGATGTAGCTTACTACCATCATATGCTAGAGGGCTTGACCGCACTGGACATTGTATGGAGGCCCTACAGAGGCCATCAGCCCCGAGGAGGAGCCCGAGCACAGATGCGCTGGATCCAGTATACTTTCTGGATAGCAGGACGGAGGCCTGGAGAGCATGAGCGGATACCCCTAGAGAGGGTACGACGACAGTTGGGGCTGCGACAGGATGAGCCGCCTCCCTTCCCTCAGTACCGGAGGGATGATGTAGAGGCCCCACTGCCTGCACCACAGCCCGTGGACCCAGATTGGGTAGCAGAGAGACCGGCGGACGATACAGTGGATGATGCCAGAGTGACAGGTGCTTTTTTGGTTTGGTGGGCAGGTCAGAGAGCAGCTAGGATAGCACAGCCCGCACAGCCAGATTTGGCGGCTGTTACAGCAGAGAGGGACCACCTCCTAGGACAGGTGTAGTTATTACAGGGGCAGCTTGCTGCTGCACAGGCACAGATCGGGGTATTACAGGGGTAGTTAGCCCAGGCACAGGCTCAGGCACAGCCCCAGGCACCAGTACAGCCACAGGCACCAGCGCAGCCACAGGTACCGGCACAGGCACCTGCACAGCCACAGGCACAGGTGCAGGTACAGGTGCCACCACAGGCACAGGGTGTACCGGCAGGGCAGGGGCCACTGCTATTAGGAGTCGGGGGACCAGCCCCAGCAGCCATGGTGGCACGGGCCCGTTATATGGAGGTGAGAGCGGAGGCCCGGTATTATCAGGATGTCCTTGATGGTACCGGGGCTGACTATCAGCCATATGCGGTGCACCGAGCCGAGACCTCTCGGAGCCAGAGATCCCAGGGGGGCGCAGCCACAGCCGGTGGGTCGGTGACAGGGAGGAGGCGAGAGCCAGCACAGGGACCAGCAGGGAGAGGGGCTGAGGGTGGTGGGGAGAGCTGAGATATCCCTGGAGTAGAGAGGGGTTTTTGGATTTTGGATATAGACACCGGTCTGCGAACCGGGTATGTATATAGAGGCCTGCGTGCCCACATATGATTCATTTATTCATTCTTGTTGTATATACCGGCCTGCGAGCCGAGTACAGGTTGTATAGTTGATACCGGCCTGCGAGCCGAGTATATTTTTGACATGAGAGACCGGCCTGCGAGCCGAGTCGAGATTGTGACAGTGATAGCGGCCTGCGTGCCGGCTTTGTATTATTTTGAGATCACAGAGGCCCCCATGCAGGGCAAGTTGTATATTTGAAACATTGATATATATAGAGATGATGATTTTGATCCAGATGGTGTGTATAAAATGTTTTATGTGTTTTGTCGATGGTTTTTGAAATTTAATGTGTATAGATGATGAGTTAGATCCAAATGGTGTATATACTGATGGGTTTGATGTAGATATTGAAATGTCGTACGTATTTTGTGTTGATGGTTGTTTTATTGTAGATAGATGATGTTGATGAAATTGTGATGATATATTGATGTGATTTTGATGACAAATATTGATAATGGTGTCGTTATGCAGGAAACAGAGGTGGGCGCCACAAAAATTTGCAAAAAATAAAGAAAAGGCCCAGGTTTAAGCAAAACGAGACATGTGACCGATATCGGTTACGTAACCGACGTCGGTAGATTAAGGACCGATATCGGTTAGGTAACCGATACCGGTTATTCCAAAACGAGCTTTTCTAAAAATAGAAAAGCTTGGGCGGCAACTTAAGTTCTTATTTTTAGAGTTCTTATTTTTAGAGTCATGCAACAAGTTAAATACGTGAATGCGACGCTGTTTGACGACTGATACAGGTAATTGCATGAAAGAATTGAGTGATAAGGAGGAAAGAGACAGGTAAAGTGAGTGTGGGCTGAGATTAAGAAGGTAGAAAGGACAAGTTATATTTGAAGAGGGTGATGAACATGGCTGGACGAGGAGAAACATCCAGCAGGCAGGGACGAGAGGGAAGACAAGTTCCACCCCAAGCAGCTGCATCCCGAGAGGTAAACTGTTTGGTTGTATTTTAATTCTTGCATGTTTTGATGAATAGGCTGAGAAAAGGTAAGAGGGTAGAGATGAGAAAAAAAGGTGATAGGCAAGGGTTTGGGATAGAGTGAGTGTTATGGGGTAGGTAAGCAGGGTGTTCACGTATGTTTATAGGTAGAGAGAGGAGTAAACGAGCAAAATAATTATCGTAGGTGGTGGTTTTAAGCAGGGTGTATAGGATTGACAGTGACCGATATCGTTTAGAGATAACCGGTATCGGTTAGTAAACCGGTATCGGTTATCTATAACCGATACCGGTTACTGTAGGAATTTCCAGAATGTGAGAAAAAACACTTGGGGATTTGATTTATTGAATGGTTGTGTGTCGTTTTGATGTATGCAGGCAGAGGCAGGGTTGAGGATGAATGATAGTGTGCCAGCTTTGTTGTCACGAATCCGAGCGGATGTAACACCAGCTGAATGGGCATTGATAAACCGTGTGGGGTTAAGTGGAATCCGCTATTATTCACGAATCACACGCAATCATGCTATGTTGCAGGCGTTGATTGAGAGGTGGAATCCAGAAAAGAATACCTTCTATCTGCCAACAGGGGAGATGACAGTGACATTGGAAGATGTGTTTAGAATTTTGAGGCTCCCAATTACAGGAAGACCAGTGTATCAGGCATTGCCTAGCGCGGGGCGGGGAGCGATAACAACAGTATTTGGTTCAGCTGCACGAGATTTGACACAGCGAGGTTTGACATTCACTTATGGTACAATGTATGCAACACACCCTGAGGAAACAAGGTTGGCAGTGGTATTAATGATAGCGGTGGGGTATTATGCATTACCGAGGGTGGAGGGGGGAAGATTTCCAAAAGCATTGATGAGTGTTATTTGGGAAATGATAGAAAGGAGCGTGACTTTCGCATGGGCACCCGCATATCTGGCGGAGTTATACAGGGGTTTATGGGCCTGCAGGTGAAAACACAGGACGACACTGGATTGTTCATACTTATTACATTGTTGGGCCTATGAGCACATTGTTTGTGTGCGACCGATAGGCCGACCCATCCAGTCGGGAGAGACAGGAGTGCAGAGGTTGGGATTCAGACGATGGGTCCAGACAGAACAAGAGGCGAGATCCCAGGCCGTGATAGATGACATCGAGTATTATAGGCAGGTATGGGAGATGGTGACGATTACGGATATTTGTTGGAGACCTTACGGGAACTATATGGTGACGGAGCACATAGCTGAGGAGTTGAGGGGTGTAGAGCGATTGAGGTGGATCGCAGGGCACAGGCCAGGTGAGTACGAGAGGATTCCTCTAGATCACGTGCGGCGACAATTTGGATTTGTTCAGGATATACCTATGGCTTATAGACCATACATGAGGATCGACGCCGAGGCAGCATTCTCACCTCCCCGGCCAACACCTCCAGAAGGGCCAGAGGAGATAGCAGCCGATCACAGGGTAATGGATGCAGGAGCGACAGAGGCCTATAGATTATGGTGGGTAGCAGAGCTGCGAGGTGTACGTGATCATCCTGACATAGCTGTGATTACAGCGGAGAGAGATCGTCTGCAGGGTTTAGTTCATCAGCTCCAAACGCGGGTGAATGAGACAACGGGATTGTTAGCGGTTGCAGAGTCACGAGTGGAGAGACTAGAGGCAAGATTCCTCCACGCGAGAGGACGTATTCGTATGTTACAGGAGATGTTGGCGGATCAGTGGGAGGAACCAATAGCAGTGGCACCTTTGAGGATGGAGAGGCCAAGTGAGTGGCATCGACGATCACGATCACCACCTGATTCGGGAGGAGGCGCAAGGGTCTAAGTGAATTTCATAAAAGTATAAGAATAAATAAGGATGCCGACCTGCGCGTCGATGATAGAGAAGATGTATTTGTTTAACATCTAAATAAAACTGAATATGTATGTTGATTTGAGTTAAGATAATAATAAGAATGGTTGTGTTTTGAATGTTTTGTTTTGAAAAAGGATAAAGATGAATGTGAGCAAATAGAAATACACAAATAGATTTATATATATCACACATGATATGTTATGGTAGGGGATGGTCGAGCTAACCTTGGGAGACCCCATGTCTCCTAAGTGCTGCCTACATAGCCCATTGCACAAAGCAAGGAGGGGCCTCAGACCGATGTAGTTCTCCCTTAGGACCAGGGAGAGGTGAATTCAGGCAATTTGGTTGTGGTTAGGCAATTTGTTGGTTGGTAAAAAATATTGATATTGGTAGGGTAATGTTATTGGTGTTAGTAAGGGATTGGCGATGTTGGTGTAGGTATAGGTGAAACAAAAGTTAGCTTACCCAAGTAGTAGGGAACCGTGTCCTGATTAAGGTCAACACATAACCCTAGAGTCGAGTAAAAGAGGCAGAAGTGTCCCGTAGTTGAGAAGAGCTAAACAAACCACATATATTAACATAGGATGGGCTTGAATCCCTAGGTGCCTTGCATAGGTGAGAAGTCAATAGGTGAAAAGAGTCGTATTATCACAATATATCGGATATACGTCACGTCCCTTGAGTTTTGTTGTGTTGACGAATGGTGAGGTGAGGTGGCTGGTATAGCTGGGGTGCAGAGAACTTATTATAAGGTGATTATTCTGACGAAAGAGAACCAAACCTAAATAGACAAGTCCATGACTCAAAAGTGCTTTGGAATACTGCTTTTATTTTTCTGGATATAGACTGATCAATGCGGGAAGTCCATAGGGGATATGTATTTTGTTGTTCTTGAGGTCTTCACGAAGCTGATCAATACGAGAAGCTTCTGATAAAGGCTGACTTTGTATAGCTGTCCTTCAAGGGAGCAGTCTATTTATAGTAGCAGATGTAGTTTTTGTGTATAGCTGTCCTTCGGGGGAGCAGTCTATTTATAATAGTAGAAGTGACTTTGCACATAGCTATCCTTCGAGGGAGCAGTCTATGTATAACTTAGAGGTCTAGATGTCCGTTTGGCATGAAGCATCTAGTTTTGTAGGAAGTTTGACTCAAGAATATCCCATAAGTGTACAATTGAGAACATGTTATTTTGATACTTTTAAGTCATGGACCAGACTAAAAAGGGGAAGGCATCTTTAAGAGGAGGTAATGACCAAACCACGTGAGCTTGATTCTATTTTGAGATGCATGGAACAAAAATGTATGAGGTAGTAAATGAGCTCAAGGGACGAGCGCAAGGTAGATAAGAAGTGATATAACACTAAATTCAACAGTAGAATGGTCGAAGATGCAAGGCATTAAGGGGTTCAGGCTCAGGTTTACCATTAAGTGAAGCTAAACGGTAAGTGCCTGATCCATAAGTATGAGTGATAATGTAGGGCCCAATCCAATTAGGAGCAAATTTTCCACGTTTGCTCTTTTCTAGTTTGGTTACATGCTGATTCTCTTTGAGGACAAGATCACCAACCTTAAAGGTACGCTCATGGAGTCACTTATCATAAGCACGCTTGATGCGTTTTTGATAGATTTGAAGGTGGTCAAGAGCTGTAAGACGACGCTCGTCAAGAAGCTCCAATTGGGCTAACCGCTCTTGGCGGAAATCATCATTGGTGAGAATATCCTGAAGAGATATTCTTAGGGAGGGTATTTGTATTTCGAGAGGCAAGACAGCCTCGGTACCATATACCAAAGAGAATGGGGTGGCATTAGTGGAGGTGCGAATGCTAGTCCGATAAGCCCAAAGGGCAAAGGGGATGTGATCAGGCCAATTGCTTCTAGAATCGTTAACAACTTTCATGAGGATTTTGGTGAGGGTTTTATTAGAAGATTCAGCTTGACCATTTGCTTGTGGATAGTAAGGTGATGAGAAGCTAAGTTTGATACCAAAGTTGTCACAAAGGTCTTGTAACAACTTATTTTTGAAAGATTTTCCATTATCTGTTATCAGGCGATGAGGAACGCCAAAACGACAGATAATGTGATGGTTAATGAATTCGACGATTTTTTCTTTTTTGGTTGAAATGAGTGGAATGGCTTCCACCCATTTAGTGTAATATTCGGTTGCTGTGATTATCCAATGGTGACGTTGCGAAGATGGTGGGTGAATCTCACCAATAAGGTCTAAACCCCATTGTGAGAAAGGCCAAAGATCTCGTGCGACCTGTAGCGGATGGCTAGGAGTATGTTGAAGGTTGGCATGTTGTTGACACATAACACAACGCTTAACATATTTGTAGTAGTCGTTATTAAGAGTAGGCCAATAATAGCCTAGGCGAAGGATTCATTTGGCCACGGTAAGGCCACTAAAATGTCCACCACAAATACCGTCGTGGACTTGTTGGATGGTATAGGTGACCTCCGCACCGGTTAGACATCGAAGGAGGATGCCATCAAAGCCATGTTTATAGAGGAGTCCCCCCATGATGACATAACGAGAAACACTTTTAAGAAAAGCACGTTTGCCGTTACTAGTAAGGTCAGGTGGGAGAACAGAGGTTGTAAGATAGTCGTGAAATTGGTGATACCAGGTATCCTGTGAATTAGCAGACACATTATTTATCATACAAACATCTGGGGCAGAGTAAGATGGGGCAAAGAGTTGTTGGACCAAGATGAATATGTCAGAGTCAGTTGGTGAGGTAGGAATTTGTGAGGCTAAGCAAGCCATAGTATCCACAAATTTGTTAGTGGAGCGGGGAATGGTTTGGATAGAATAATGAGTAAATAAGGTCAAAAGTGAATCCACGTAATGTTTGTACTTTTGAAGTTCCTCATTTTTACATTGGTAGATGCCCATAACTTGATTGACTACCAGTTGGGAGTCACCGAAAATGTTAATAGACTTGACACCTAAGTGTAACGCAACCTGGAGACCCAAAACAAGGGCCTCGTATTCCACTGTATTATTAGTATAGGGGAAATCGAGCCGGAATGAAAGAGGCATAGGCTCAGCATTAAGAGGAATGAGAACAACGCCGGCTCCACCACCGCGCTGGCATTTGGATCCATCGAAGAAGAGGGTCATTGGATATGACTCCTCACTGAGTGAAAGAGTGGCAATGAGTTTGTCAGGGAAATTAAAATTGGTAAATTACTCCCCAGGTAAAGGGGCTTCCGCGAGTTGGTCTGTGATAGTTTGTCCTTTGATTGACTTCTGGTGTACAAATTCAAGGTCGAGGTCAGCGAGGAGCATAAGCCATCGGGCGATGCATTGGTTTAGATGAGGTTTGGCGTACATATAATGAATGGGGTCCGCGTTGGTGATGACAAAAGTTTTGTGATTCAGGAGGTAGTGTCGGAGTTTGGTGGCTACGAATGATAGGGCTAGGCACAAATTTTCTACATGTGTATACCTAGTCTCGTAATCCATGAGAGTACGACTTATGTAATAAACGGCTTGTTCTCGATGCTCAGAGTCACGATGTGTGAGCATGGCTCCTACAGCATGGTCAGTGGCAGAAAGGTAAAGATAAAAAGGGCAATCATCTTGAGGTGGGATAAGCACGGGTGGTTGCAAGAGATAGGATTTAAGAGCCTCAAAGGCTTGGTGGCACTCTTCGCTCCATTGAAAGACAATGTCCTTTTTAAGGAGATGATGGAAAGGTTGACATCGATCTGAGAGTTGGGAGATGAAACGCCGGATAGATTGGAGCTTACCTTGCAAACTACGCAACTGTTTGAGGTTAGTAGGTGGGGGCATTTCTAGGATAGCTTTGACTTTAGCTGGATCGACCTCGATGCCATGCAAAGAGATGATAAAACCAAGAATTTTTCCTGAAAGGACACCAAAGACACATTTCTTTGGTTGAAGATGAACACAATATTGTAACAGGCGATCGAAAATAATGGTTAAAACATCGAGATGTTCACTGCGATGTTTAGATTTGCCAAGAAGATCATCGACATAATCCTCAAGGATAGTGTGCATAATGTCATGAAAAATGTAAGTCATAGCCCACTGATAGGTCGCACCAGCATTCTTAAGGCCAAATGGCATGACACGATAACAGAAGGTTCCCCAAGGAGTTATGAAGGTAGTTTTATGTTGATCGGCCGGGGCTACCAAAATTTGATTGTATCCCGAGAAGCCATCCATGAGAGAAAGCATCTCATGGCCCACAGTGAGATCAACAAGTTGATCAATACTTGGGAGGGGGAAGTCATCCTTTGGGAAAGCGAGGTTAAGGTCTCAGAAATCCGTGCATATCTGAAGTCCCCCAGTTGCTTTAGTAACAGGTACGATGTTAGAAATCCATTGAGGATAGTCAATAGGTAAGATGAAGGAAACAGAAAGGAGTCGTTGAAGCTCTTCTTTGACCAAGAGGGCAATGCGTGGATGCATTTTTCTCAGTTTTTGTTTAACTGGTTTGGCATCAGGTTTTAGGGTAATGTTATGGACAGCAATGTCAGGATCTATTCCTGGCATGTCAGCGTAGGACCAAGCGAAAGCTTGGTTGCGGGCACGGAGAAAGGTAGTAAAGGCAGCTTGTTCTGATGCGGTAAGAGATTGTCCGATCTTCACAATGTGAGGATCGTCCTTGGTGTGGATGTTGATTTCTATAGTCGACTCATTCAACATGGTTTGAGTTTCAGATGGTAAGGCGCGTTGAATATAAGAGTCGTCTGCACCAAGGTAAGTGAGGATGGAGTCGTCATCCTGGCACTCAACAACATTAATTGAAGGTGAATCCTCTTCGATCATGTCTGGATACAGAAGGGGAAGAGAAGATGGGTCCTCATTATTGCGTTGATAAGTGAGAGGACCCAGGAAGATAGCGTTTATGAAAAAAAAAAGTTAGGAGGGATAGATTCAGGGTCTATCGACTCTGTGGGTGACGATGGAAAAATGGGTGATGATGGTTCGGTAGGGGTGACGTCGTCATCTTCCTAGATACAACTGACACGAGGTTTCTTGGGTGTGAGTGTTTCAGGAAATCCAAGACCACTACGATCTTTGTGTTTGCGTGTAGTCACGGGAATGATTGTATGTCGGCCTTGTTCATAAAGACCAAAACCAAAACCTTTCCAAGCACAGCGAGTCAAGAAGGTGAGGGTGAAACGACGATTTGTCAGGTATTGAAAATCAGATTGGAAGGGAACCACACCAAGGGGAGGTTCAGGGGTAACAGAGGATGTGTCGACACCCCCATACGTTAGGTTGGTGCGGCAATTAGGTGGTCCGTAGGAGATTACCTCCCCCACACGACGGTCGTAGGTAGGATGCGCATGTAACTGTCCGTGCTCCTGTGGGGTATGGAAAGAGCTAACGTTATATAGGTGATACTCCCCCAGCATAAGGCGTTGAAAAACATCTACTAAGGGGTCTGAGGTTGGGATGTTGTCTACGGGAAAGGAAGTGGTATTTGTGACGGCGGTTTCATTGGTTGAAGGTGTAGGTGTGGTTGAGGTGGATGGTAGAGGTGTAGTTGAAGTGGATGGTTGGGTTGGATGAATGGGTGTCTTGACTGGTACAAGCACATCATTAGGGCGATATAACATATTGCAGGTTTTGAAGGGGGGAGGGTCAGCTTTTACGGTGTAGGACTTCCCCTCGTACTCAAATTTTATGCATCTATGTAAGGTAGAGGGAACGCATCCCATAGCCCGGATCCAAGGGTGGCCTAACAACATGTTGTATTGGAATTCACCCTTAAGGACATAGAAGATTTCAGGTAAGGTACATGGCCCTACACGAATGTTAAGGATCACAGTGCCTAAGGTAGAAGTAATAGCATCGTTGAATGAACGCAGTATGGTGGGGTTGGCACACATGTAGCTAGAGGGGATATTCATTTGTTGAAAGGATTTGGAAGAGATGATGTTTAGGCTAGTGCCTCTGTCAATCATAACACGATGTACGCGGATGTCCCGGACGTAAGCTGAGATGAAAAGAGTGGGGTCAAGATCTTCTGCACCAAAGTCAACAATTTCGTCTTTGGAGAAACTGACAGCAACGGTTTGCTCCACAGTGACGGAAGTGGTAGATTGTTTGGTGAGAGAGGCAATGTGGTTAGGTGTTAAGATGGAGGTAACGGGCAAGGTTTCATTAGGTAAGACCTCTATCCCTTGAAGGATTTCAACAAGCGCTTGGCGATGAGATTCAGAGGTCTGAATGAGATCATACAGTGTCATTTTTACAGGTGATTGGTGAAGCTGTTTGATCATGGTTCGGTGGGAAACTCCATCAGAGATGGGGCAGGTAGGTCCACGAATAACCACTTTAGGTGGTGGTGTGATCGGGATGGTGGATGGAGAAAGAGAGGCCGCAAGTGTGCTTTCTTTATCTTTCCCATTTTTTTTCTGCCCTCGAGTAGCAACACTAATCATGTTGATCTCGTAAACACGAGAGGAGGAAGATGGTAGGGATAAGTCATGGTCTTCGAGAAGTGGGGTATGATAATAATGATAGATCTTGGTGAGGAGGGGACATGTGGTATAGGAGAGGGGATTGAAGCTAAAGGTTTCTCCCTTCGTAATTTGTCTTTCTTAATCTTTTTATCTGAGAGAGGTGACTGACGAAGTATGGCTTTTAACACTTTGCATCCCTCTACATCATGTCCTGGTGTGTGGTGGTAAGTGCAGTTTTTAGACTCATCATAACCTATAGGTCGAGATTTAGATGGATCATAGGGTCTAAGTGGGGGTAGGGAAATGGTCGCATTTTCCACCAACATAGCAAGGATTTTGGCATAAGACCCTTTGAGCAGGTCAAAGTCAGAGGAAAATGAGGGTATTGACTGGGTAGGTTTTGGTAATGACTGGGTATGGTTGATTTGTATGGGTGGCAGGTTAGCCAAGGGGTTTTGATAATTAGATTTAACTAAACATGACCTCTTCGGTGTAGAAGTTATGTTTAGCTGGTCAAATGACGTGGTAGTAGCAAACAACCACAAAGAAATAGGAGTGATAGTAAAAAAATCCTTTGATGATGAAGTTTGTTTAGAGTTGATAGGTGGACAGGATACTTGCGGTGACGGTGTTGATATACCCTTAGATCTTTGTATGAGTGCGGAAGGTGTAGGTCGTTTTAAAGAAAACGCAGGAGGTATGATGTATTGATGCAAGGTGGAGGGATGAGGTCCCAATATAGAAGGTAGGTGTGATGGTGATGGTTTTAGTTGTGATAGAGACATATGTTTTATTTGAGGAGATTGGGTCTGTCTCCTAAGTGGATGGACGGATTTACTTTTGGATAAATCTAACCATGTAGGTGGGTGTGTTAGATTGGGTATTGGTGAGGTCCCAAACGGAGGGAAAGGTTTAGTTAGGTAAATAGAGGTGGATGAGGTATTTGGTAGAGATGAGGGGGGTAAAGATGAGGACATAGGCATTTTAAGCTTTTGTAAACACTTTGGGTATATGGTAGAGGCGTCTGGATTGGTCATCTGCATTTGAGTAGAATATGGCGTACTCAAATGTTCCCATATGACTCGTCTATCTTCTGAGGGGTGACAATCCTCACTTGTAAATAGGAACTTTTGTATGGAAGAAAGGTGGGTTGTGATTCCGGTCCACTGTGGGTGTGATCCAGGGGGTAAACGAGGCACTGTATCAATGGGCGTTAAGAGGTCAACTGGTCGCTAAAAAGATTTAGGCGATGAAGAAATAATAGGTAGGACGGCATGTTTGAGAGGATCTGTCATGATTAAAGAATTTGGTGATGTCGGTTTGAGGGGTTTCTTGTCTAAGGATGACGAAAAAAGTGGTGAGTCTTCCTCTTGTAGAGATAGAGTGGTAGAAGGAGATGTTTGGGAAATAGATAAGCTAGATAACATCCACTCACAGTCTTGTAGAGATGTGGTGTAAGAAGGATCCTCTATGAGAAGAGAACTCTGGGCGGTTAATTCCTTTATGGGTAAAGGAACGGCAAGGATTTCGTCTTGTCTTGATGGTGGTGAAGGGGGTTTGGGTTCCTGCGTTAGTGAAGAGGCTTGATTCAAAATTTTCTTGATAGAGGCTTTTGGCTGGGAGTCGAAGACTGCATGGATTTCATGAACACTCTCCTCGGCTAAGATATCTTGGTTTATGTTACTGTTAGATGAGTGGTTCGGGAATGGTTTGTTGAAGATTTTCAAATTTCGGTTAGTAGGGGCATTAGGATTATCGAGGGCTATATCCCCTACCTTAACCATTTCCTGCACTATGTTTTTCAACATCTTGTAGTTTTCATGACTGTGTCCCTTCACACGGTGGAAGTTACAAAAGTCATTTTCTTTGTACCAAGAAGGTATAGCGCGGGTGGAATCAAACCCGGAGTGAGGTTTAACAGGAGGTAAGGTAATAGCTCCTACCTTGAGTAATTTTTCCAATATCACACCATAAGTTTCTCCCAAGGGAGTGTAATTGATGGGCTCAGCTTTATACTTATAGGTGATTTTTGGCGGGGTATTAGAAGGTGCTTGGGATTTGACCATCACTGCACGGACAACTCCTTTTGATTTCAAAGTAGTCGATGCATGAGAATTGGTGGTGTTAGGTTTATTGGTGGAGTCTTGGGTTCAGAAATTGGGGTTTTTGTTACGCAACCGCAATTTCTCTTCCTCTAAGGCTCAAATCTCTAGTTTTTGAGCCATAGTAAAGGCCTCGTCAAATGTGCGGAAAGTTTGAATTTGGAGGGTAGGAGAAATGTGCTTAGCATAGGCCCACGTAAAGAGTTCGATAAGTTCAGCTTGAGACAAGTCATAAGTAAGTTGGTTGATAAGGCCCCGCCATCGTCCAATGAAATCTGCGATAGATTTGTCTTCAAATTGTCGGATGGCATAGAGGTCAGTGATAGATACTTTCTTAGCAATGTTGATGGAGAAATGATCCAAGAAAGATTGGGCTAATTGGTTAAAAGAGAAGATTGAGTGCTGGGTTAAAGCACTATACCACTCCAAGGTGGGTCCGGATAAGGACATGGGAAAGGTGCGGAGTAGTAAGGCATCATCATGAGCAATCAAATAGCATACATGTCTAAATGATCACAAATGTTGTTGAGGATCCTCCTTACTATTAAAACGAGTGAATTTTGGTAATTCCCATTGAGGAGGATATGAATGAAGGGGGACAGAAGGATGAATAGGCTCCCGAAAAACTTGCTTGTATGTCAGGGTGCTACGGCTTCCTAAAACAGAAGCCTCCAGATTTTGCATTTTGTCCATCATTTGTTTTATTAAATCAGTGGTTGGATGAGATGATGGTGTGGTTGCCGTAAATGGAGGGGGATTGGGCCAAGGGCCACCACTAGACAATGGTAGGGTTAAATGTTGATAAGGTATTGAGGATGAATATGTTGAGGTGACCGAATAGGGATGTCCTATATAAGATGTTGAAGTCACCGGATACGTGTGTGGAAATGAAAAGGTGGGTGGAGCTTGAGAAGGAAAGCTTGTGTGGATAGGTGGCAGAGAGCAAGTTATGAAAGGAACAGTCTGCGAGAGAGACGAGGTAGGAGCAGTCGGTGGTAACGATATATGGGGCCCCAAATTAATAAAAGGAAAGCCAATCTGTGCCGTAAGAACTTCTAAAGCCACTGAGTTGGGTGACGGGGCTAAGGATGAAGAAGGCAAGGTGGAATTATCAGGTGGAGAAGGAGCAAAGTGAGCAGCTATACTAATAGGCATACCAACAAGGAGTTGACCATCGAGTGTACGGTCAGGGGCATGAGATAGATAGTACTGTACAGCGCTAGGATTAACGTCCAAAAATTTCACAAATTCCTTATCTCTTACAGGGATTTTGGGAACCTCGCTGGTGTCCGTAGGATTCCCCACAGGATGTGAAGGGGGTGATTTAGGCAAAGGCACGGAGCAGGCATGTGAAACCATGGCTGCAGCTTGTTTCTGAATGATAACAACCATGGACAAGAGTACATAGCAGGGATGCAATCTATCAAGAACAGAAGCAACAACAAAGTGTTGGAATTGGTGGGTTGCTGGTTTTGGGAACTGTGAAAGACAGTAACCGATATCGGTCAGATAACTGATGTCGATCAGGCTATAGCCGGCATTGGTAAGTTAACCGATGTCGGTATAATAGGACCGGTGTAAGAAGCTGTAGGAAGTTGTTGATTTGGGGTTAACAGTGCCTAGTATGCCTACCAAACTGTTCTGAAGTGATCACAGAAAACAATGTATGACAGAGAAACAGAACAAAAAACAAACAAGATGCACAAGCAAATTAACAGACTAAACCTAGGATTAGTTTTAATCACTTTGGGCTTATGCCTTAGATGCAAGATGATGTCAATCCTAGACAGAAGACTGAGGGGAAATGTCAAGTTTGTTTTGGCTTATAAAGTTACCTCAATCGGGTGGAGGAATACCGCGGAAAAGGGGGGATGTTTGAGCTGTTGTGTTAATTATGATGTGATTCGGTATGTGTTGTGCAGTGAAAGTAAGATTGATTTCTTGTCAATACCGTGGATATCACCCCCACATGTACGACATGTTACTTAATCTATGTTCACTAGAATTGAAAACGGAAAGCAAGAATGTGATGCACATGTTTTAAACCCAAATCGAAAATGATATTCGATGAAGCAAAGAAGATGACTTTCACTAATGCAAAGATGTGAAAGCAAGACAAATTCTTTTACCAAATAACAGAATATCTTGTGAATATTTTAGAAGAAGAAAATAGCAAGTGTGCTCCCTATATGAAAGCAAGCAAGAAAGAAAGAAACCCAAAATGGGTCCCACCGGGCGTGCCAAAATGTTTCGCACAGAATGCTTCCGTTCCTGGAATAGAGTTGCTTCTATCCTTTCATTCCTTTGAGAAACAGATAAGGGTTAGGGAGAGGAGGAATACCTGTTGAATGTTGAGAGGGTGTGCATGTACCGTAGAGAGAGATCAGGTCGATTGCGAAGAACTCCTTTTTGTCTGGGAAGGACTACATGCAAGTAAGAATACAAGACCACCATATTCTAATTAGACAATAAATGAGGGAACTGCCTTGGGCCCAGGAAATATTAGACTTCTTTTCAAAGGTGGTCAGTTCCCCTGCTAATATGAATTAACACAAATTATTGAAAAATTACGATTTAATTACCTTGTTAAAACAATAGAGGAAAGGGCTCGTTTTGGTTTTGAATCTTAGTGACCGATGCCGGTCACTGTCACCGGTACCGGTTTCTGATAACCAATATCGGTAGGGGCAGTGGTTTAGGGGCTTTTAGTGAAGGTTGGCTATAAGGTGGCTATGGTGTTTATAAGGCTGGTAAATGATTGGGGATAGGTAATGGGGTGATGGAGAAAACTCAGAGAGTATGGGGGCTGTTCTTGGGGGCAATGTAGGGGTAGAGGAATAACAGTTAGATGGAAGGTGTTACCGGATAGTAGATCTAGGAATAGACTTAGAATTGCTGTGATACAAAAGTCCAATAAATGTTATTAAAAGAACATACAAGATATTACTTACTAATTCCTGATGGAGATATCAGGTCTAAAGACTGTGATAACAAAGGCAGGGCTTAGGTAGGATGATCGGACAATCAAAGATGAGCTATCTTCTCTCTCAATGATTGGATGAGTGTCACTGGGCTCCCATTACTCAGTTGCAGTCTTGGGCTTGATGTCCTTCTCTACAAACTCCTCTCTTTCGTTCACTTGTCTCTGCTCATCCCAATGAATTCCCAATCCTTCCAATCAATTCCCAGGTTCCAATCCTTTGTTTTTGGTTGGGGGCGGTCATTTATAGGGAACCGACGGTGGTCGAGTAGGAACCGATATCGGTTAAGTCAAAGTGGGCTATTTTTAGTAAAATAGCCAACTTTCCCTCCTTTTCTCCCGAGGAATTAGTTGTGGGCTTGGTCAAGTCATTATTAGGTTGATTTTGGTGCGGGTGAGGAGTAATTAGTCATGGGTGTGGATGTAGACCAAGTTATAGGTTTTTATTAGGTTAGTTTAGGGTTAGGACTAGGTCATGATGAGGTGGTGAAATGAGGTGACAGGTTTAGAGATGTGGATTTATTAATTATAAGGTAATTAATAAATAATTGTGTAAGGTTTAGGTGATGAGGCTAGGTTGCGAAATGAGATGCGGGGCACGGGGGGTTGTAAGACACAAATTTGGTGTCTACATCACCTCTTTCACCTCAGAAACATGTTCCAAAGATGCAAGAGATTCAGAGTGTCTTTGAATCCTAAAAAGTGTATTTTTCTAGTGCATGAAGGCAAGCTCTTAGGCCACATTATGTCTAAGGAGGGGTTGACAATTGATTCAGAACAAGTTGAGGCTATACATTGTCTACCATTACTAAACCACAAGAAGGCTCTTGAAATTTTTTTTTGGAAAATTAATTTTGTTAGGAGGTTTGTTCCTAACTTTGCTAAGCTGGTCAAGCCATTAACATTGGTGTTGAAGATGAGCATCACTTTCAAATGGAATTCTGAAGGAAAAGATATATTTGAAGCTATGAAGCATGACATTCCATAAGCTCCAACCCTCATCAATCTATATTTCTCAAAAGATTTCACCCTATATGCTTTTGGTGGCACAAATGCAATATCTGCAATATTGGTATAACCAAACCAAGAAGGGCTAAAATAGCCTATTGTACTACTCAACCAACAACTTGAAGATTATGAGGTAAGATATGTTATCCAAAGTTCACCCCCCCAGGGTAAATTTTGATAACATGCATCAGAGTTTTTCAGTTCCAAGCAAATAGATTGATACAAGAGAAAATCGTGAAATTGGCTAAGTCCTGCTTCAAGCTGCCTTTGGGACAGTTGGAACAAATGTACGCGAAGGACGTGAACCGGCCGGTTCGGCTGAAACGGGGAACTTCAGCACTGGGACAGTTGGGACAAAGGGACGTGTGGGACGCAGATAGCCGAAGGAGCCGAAAGCCAATCAAGCAATGCCACGTGTCATCAGCCGAATGAGGGACAAGGAAGCCCATTTCGGGCAGATCGGGAGTTTTTGTCCCAGATAGTTTGGGACATCTGGAACAAATGTACATGAAGGACGTGAAAATCTGGCAGGCCCGAGAACCAATCAAATCATGACGCGTGTCACAAGGGAGAAAGTCCAGAACTCAAAGGACAAGGTTTCAAGCACTGACCTGAGCCAATAAAAAGAGGACACGTGTCCAATGAAGTAGGAAAACCCACAGACAGGGAAGGAAAGATAATTACGCATCCAATCAGCACTTGACACGTGTCGTCCAGGTGGCAGAGCGTGGGAAAAGATTTCAAAATCCGTTTTGGCCTGTTTCATGCCCTAAATCTTCAGATCGTCGTATCTTTCGATCCAGAGCTCAGATTTTCACGTTCTTTATATCAACGGAAAGCTGTTGAAATTATCTACATGATTCTGGGGTCAATCTTGCATTTTGGTGTATTTTGGAGAGAGAAAATTGAGAAAACGTCCCTGACGCATGGTAATGCCAGAAGTGACGCTTCAACAACCAGCTTTAATGCAGTAGACAGTTTGTCACTTCTGTTAGATAGCCCGCCGTTTTTGCCAGGATCTGCCACTTCTGCCATAATGAGATGATTTAAAATATTACCTAGAAGTGGTTGGGGCAGATTCTGAATTTCCTCTTTTTTCCCTCTCTCATTCTTCCTATTTATTGTAAAGAGGAGCTCCTTTCAAAAGGTCGAACATTTTCTGTTTTGCTCCTCCCTTCTTCTCCTATCAGGCGAATTTGTGGAGTTCGAACCTCTCATTTGAAACTGTAATACGACTCTACCTCTTGGCATTCTGTAGTATATTGTATCAATCTTTGGAGCAAGTAATACATGTCTGTGGATGATTCTCAACCCTCTCTGTGTTCATTTTGCACCCTCCTGGTCTTTCACTGCAAGTTTTGTTATCTGTGCATGATCTTATATCACATTTGAATGGTCTGTGTTTACTGGCAAGATAGGTGTTCTTCATTCCTCGGTGCATCACCTCTATTAGCTTAGATTTATTTTTATGCATCTTCTTACCCTGTCTCCTTGGCATATTAGATTAGGTTTCCATCAAACCCTCTGCATATTTCGTATGCATCTAAACAGAGGAATAGGAACTAGCCTTCTCTGGAGAATCCTTTCTCACTTTTCAAGTCCCACACTTGGGGAAAGGATTCAATGTTATGCAATCATACTGGATGATAGTATAGTCAACCTAGAAACCTAAACAACATATAGGGGTGCTGTGATTTTGCACCAACAGTTTTGGCACGCCCGGTGGGACTTAGAGGTCTCATTTTTTATTTGCAGCAAAGTTGATGTGCATCTACTGCAATTTTCTTGCTTGAAAAGAACTATTATTTACATATCTGGCGACTCCAAAAGGGAAAAATCAACTGGTTTCAGCAGTGCAGGCCTGAAAACTTATGAGAAAAATCACAAGGTCAAGAGTTGGAGAAGAAGAAGTGTTGTTTGAATACCTACAATTATCTCCGAGAAGAAGGAAAAGAGGAAGAAGGATTTAGAGGTCTCCATCTCCACCAAACAAAACTCTCTCAACCCCTCCACCTGGTAGACCTTTCATTCAATCAACAAGGGTTTTAAGACCAATCAGAATGGCTCAGAACAACCCCTACGTCAACTTCACAGGCAGCAGCCCACTTGCTCTCAATGCACAACATCCAGTTCCTATTGCAGCCTTGAATAACATTCCCTACTTCACTGGAGAAAATCAGACTACTCCAGGTGATCATGTTAAAGATATTGCTAACCTTTTTGCAATCCATGAAATCAATGAAATGCAAGTGGCTATCAAGTTACTGGCATCTTCATTCAAGGGTAAAGCTTTGCAATGGTTTAGGAGCCTTGGAGCTGGTTCTATCACAAATTGGAATCAGCTGTGTATAGCACTTCATGAGAAATTTGGAGAGAAGGGAGACAACTTGTCTCTTTTGAAGCAGCTGACAACCATCAAGAGAGCTCCTAATGAGCAGCTGACCAATTTCAACTTCAGATTTCAAAAGACTTGGGAGAGAATTCCAGTGGCAGTCAGGCCAACAACAGAAGGTGCTTTTCTCTACTATCTTAAAGCTCTAAATTATGATATTTCTATGTTAATTCAGTCCATGGGAGGCACAACAATCCCTATGGCTTATAGCATTGCCATTAGGGCTGAAAATTGTTTGATTCAAGCTGGTAAACTTGCCCTTAGACCTCCCATGCCATTGTTTCCAAGTTTAGAGAGTCCAAACACTAGTCAAGCACCTAATTTGGCTCCTTCTCCCACTCCTACAAATCGGAGTTCAAATGAAGCTTCCACCTCATCTCCAAGTGCCCCAAATGAGCTTCAAAAGGTCATGAAGCAATTGCAGAACCTAGGCAATGAGCTAGTTACTCTCAAGAGGCAACAAGCCCAAGGTTTCAGACCTTCTTATCAACCCCAAGCTCAACCTAATAGGCAGCCATACCAACCACAAAGACCACCTAATCCAGCTGCAAATATGAATCAAACAAGGCCTCCTACCAATAGACCATTCCATCCCTATAATCCAAATGTCATATCTGCCTCTAAGGCATTAGTGCCAACACAGAACAACATTTCTCAAGAATACGATTGGTGCTTTCCATGCAACGAGCCTCATAACCAATCCATGTGTTTCAATGGTGCCCTCAATCAAGCATTGATGGTGATAACTACTGGTGTGGAGGGTGAGGGCAGTCAAGGAAACAATCAACAACAAGAAACATTCCAACAGCAATTAGCCCCAAATGACACCACGTTGGTGAACTGGCAAGCAGAGGATTTCTGTGGCATGAATCAGGCAGTTTCTCAAGGTGTTGCGGCCAACACAAAGTCAAAAAGGAGAAATTTGGGTGAGGAGCAGCCACTAGCTCCAACCAACCCACAACCTTCTATGACTGCAGAAATGATTGGCAAGAAAAGTCCAGTTTCAAATGCACAAGGGCAGCCAAGAACAGCCCCCAGGACAACTCAAATGCTAGCTGTTGCTGCCCATGTACAAGGAGTAAATGTGCAAACCAAGGGACAGCAAAGAGATCCTTCATCACCATTCAATATCATTGATCAGATGAAGAAGACAAACGTCAATATATCTATGTGGGAATCCCTATCCATCCTAGGCCAAAGAGATCTGCTGCAAGCTACCATGAAGGATTGGCCAACTTCGAATCAGCAGGTTCAGATGTAAGACAAAGTGCTTACAAATGCTGCCCAGCTTGAAGGAAGTCATGGAGCACAACAAGGTAAAATGTTGAAGCCCCCCCTTTCTATGTTTCGTTAATCATTGGAAATCAGCTAGTACATAATTGTATGATAGACTCCGGGGCAAGGAGCTCAGTAATGCCTAAACAGATAGCTGATCAGCTAGGGCTCCAGTATGAAAGAACATCTAAAGGGGTAGTGCAACTAGATGGGACAGCGATAGCAACAGTTGGAGTGATTAGAAATTTGAGTCTTACCTTGCATGCATGTCCAAATGTTGTTATTTTACAAGATGTATCAGTCATAGACCTTCCACCACTCTTTGCATTATGCTTGTCAAGAGACTTCACTGCTAAAATTAGAAGCTATCTTTCGGTGGATTGGTCTCACACACTATTTAAAACAAGGTATGGAACTAAGGCTACAATCAAGTCTGAACCTATTGCAAACTTCCATATTGAGCCTTACACTCCAAGTCAGATTAATGCCAATTGCTCAGCATTTGATCAGGAAGATCACCCTAGCACTGACGAGGCTGACACCAAGGTTGGAAGTATCCTGGATTTGACTCTTGATGAATGGGCAAGCAAGGTGCATGCTTTTGATCCTTATCAAGAAGTAGAAGAATCTGAGCTAGGGGTTTATTTTTTACATGAAGAGGATCAACCTCTCCCCAGGATCACCAAGCTAGATCATAAGGACAAGAATGAAGTATAGCAGTTGTTCTTTGATGGATCAAGGAGTAGAAAAGGTGTAGGAGGAGGAGCTATGCTCATTTCACCACAAGGTATAAGGTATTACTCAACCTTTCATTTCCAGTTTTCCTGTTCAAATAACACTGCTGAATATGAAGCCTTGGTGCAAGGGATACATTGGGCAATCAAGAAGAAAATAAAGAACTTGCAAGTCTTTGGTGATAGTGAACTAATTGTCAATCAAGTCAGGGGCCAACATGCTACAAAGAATGAACTACTAAAGAACTACAAGAACAGGGTATGGGACCTCGTTGAGGATTTCGAAGCTTTCAATATCGCGTCCATACCTAGGAAGAAAAATGAAGCCACGGATAGGCTCGCAGCTGTTGGAGCAATGTTTGATGTGTTTGACAACATCAAAAGGGAAAAAACATAGCCACATGTCCATGTGATTGTGAGGCCAGCAGTTCCAGATAATAACACCAGCTGGCAGGTGTTTGAGAAAAATCAACAGATCGTCAATTTATCACAAGAAGAGGCTGAATTCTCAGCTAGGAATCAGGACAGATTAGAGCAGCAGTATGGGGATCAAGTAGTGCAGCTGCGGAAAAAACAAGCTTCCTAGGGGTTTAGTAACATTGGAGTCTATCTTCAACCCTGATGACCAGTTCCGTAAGGAAAAGGCTAACATACAGGTCAAAAGAGAAGATTCAGAGCCAATTCCGGTTGGGGAAAACAAAACACTTCAAATTGGCAAGGTAGCCACTAAACAGGATAAATCAGATTTCATACAACTTTGCCAAGAATGTCCAGATGTCTTCACTTGGAGCTATGAAGACTTAAGAGGTTTTGATCTGAAGCTGGCACAACATACCATAGAATTGGATCCAGATGCTAAGCCCATCAAGCAGAAGCAGAGACCAGTCAACCCTCACATTGAGCCTCTAATGAAGAAAGAGCTAAATAAGCTAATAGAAGCAAGCATTATATTCCCGATCAAGCACTCAAGTTGGGTCACAAACTTGGTTTCGGTCAGGAAGAACAGCGGAGGAATTAGGTTGTGTGTAGATTTCTGAGACCTAAATAGGGCATCTCTCAAAGACCATTACCCACTTCCTTCAATGGAACAAATATTGCAGGTAGTATCCGGTTCGGAGAGATTCTCTCTCCTAGATGGCTACTCAGGGTATAATTAGGTAATGGTGAAGGAAGATGACCAGTTCAAGACGGCTTTCACCACCAAATGGGGGACCTATGCCTACAAGAAGATGCCATTTGGGCTATCAAATGCTGGAGCCACTTTCCAAAGGGCAATGGATATGGCATTTAAGGGGTTGATCAATAAAATAGTTTTGATATACCTTGATGACATCACTGTATTCTCCAAAAATGCAGTGGATCACCTCTTTCATCTGAGGCAGGTATTTCAGAGGTGTAGAAGATTTTGGGTATCATTGAATCCCAAAAAATGCATATTCTTGGCTCATGAGGGAAAACTTCTTGGCCATATTGTTTCAAAGGAGGGATTGATGATTGACCCAGAAAGAGTTGAAGCAATTCAAGCGTTGCCATTTCCAAGTCATAAGAAGGCTCTTCAAAGCTTCTTAGGAAGGATCAATTTTGTCCGTAGGTTTGTTCCAAACTTTATAGCTCTCGTAAAGCCAATAACACTGATGTTGAAGAAGAGCATGGCATTTAAGTGGACATCTAAAGGCAAGGCAAGTTTTGAGGCAATAAAAGAGGCTATATCTCAAGCTCCAACTCTCATCAATCCAAACTTCTCCAAGGATTTCATGCTATACACCTTTGGTGGTGGAGATACAATTTCTACAATCTTGGCACAAGAAAACAAAGAAGGATTAGAACAACCAGTTGCTTTCTTCAGTCAAGGCTTGGAGGAATACGAAACTAGGTACTCTTTCATTGAAAAGCATGTACTTGCAGTGATCAGGAGTTTAAAGAAATTCAAACACCTAGTCTCAAACAACAAGATCCAATTATTGGTCTCTCATGCGGGAGCCAGGGACTTCCTTCTAAACAAGGATCTGAATGAGAAACGTGTAGGATGGATAACTCGTGTCATGGAATATGACATCGAGATCAAGGTCACCAAACTAGTACATGGGAAGGGACTATGCGAACAACTAGCCTTTAGTCAACAAGTTGAAGCAGGTAATGAAGAAGATGTTGTCTTGGTACTACAGGATGGTCAAGAACAGAAAAATGATAATGTGCCCACTCCCTGTTGGACTCAAAGTATGATACACTTCCTATAGATAGGCCTATGCCCTCCAGAAATGAGCAAAGCGAAGAGGAGATACTTCAGGTTTCAGGCTGTTCCATATGCCATTGTTGATGGAGTTTTGTTCAAGAAAGATGTGAATGGAGTGCTGCTGAGATGCATTAGCACAAATCAGATTCAAAGGGTGTTGGAAGAGTTTCATGGTGGACCAGCTGGTGGTCATTTTGCACCAAGAGTGACAGCTCTAAAAATCATGAAGGCTGGTTATTATTGGCCTAAAATATTTAGTGATTGCTATGCATGGATCAAGAGGTATAAGAATTGTGCATTCTTCACAGGAAAAGAAAGACTTGCTGCCCTTCCATTACATCCAATCTCAGTTGACCAGCCATTCATGCAATGGGGTTTGGACTTCATTGGAGTCATTAATCCCAATTCAAGCCAAGGGCACAAATGGATTTTGATAGCCATGGACAACTTCACCAGATGGACAAAAGCAGTAGCACTCAAAGAGGCAAATGAGTCTAGCATCTTAGACTTTTATGAGGGGATAACTACCAGATTTTGCGTACCTGCTACAATAATCTCTGATAATGCATTGGCATTCATTGGATCTAAGGTGACTGAGTGGGTTGTCAAGAATGGGATCTACCTAAGCACTTCATCAAACTATTACCCTTAAGGTAATGGCCAGGCTGAGTCTATAAACAAGAACTTGTTGAGGATCATTAGGAGGACTCTTGATGAGAATTAGAGGGTTTGGCATACCAAACTGAAATCAGCCTTATGGGCTGATAGGATAACTCCCAAGAGATCCACAGGTAACTCTCCATTCAGGCTTGTCTATGGAAGAGAAGCAATCTTGCCCATGTCACTTGAGTTGCCAACATTGGAACTCATGAAGTAGCTGGAGTTGCTAGAGTTTGGGCCCATGGAGGTAAGGTATGCAGAGTTGATGGAACTGCAAGAGATCAGAAACCATGCATCCCAAGCAATGGAAAAGGATCAAGCTTTGATCAAAAGGACCTTTGATAGGAAGGCCAAGGATAGATCATTTCAGGTTGGAGATCTAGTGTTGAAATGGGATGTGGATAGAGCAAAACCGGGAAGGCATTCAAAATTTGATGCCATTTGGAGTGGCCCACACATGGTCACGAAGTGCAAGAGCAGCAATGCTTTCCAATTGGCCTCATTGGATGGTGAAGAACTGCAGATTCCAGTAAATGGAATCCATCTCAAGCATTGCTTCTAGAGGGAAATTTACCACCTTGTAAATATTAATTAGATTTTCATTCCTCCAAGTGCTTTACACATTGTCTTGTTGTAGTTAGGTTTTAGTTTCCCTAAGTGCTTTGGCGCAGGTTTTGTTGCTCCTAGGTTGAGTTTTTACAGTTCAGCGTGCTCTCGTAGAGGGAGTTACAGTATCAGGCTCGTTTCAGGTTATTGCTTATGATTCCATGCCCAATGGATCGCTAAAAGGCCACTGATCTTCTACCTAGCAGACAGGTGACCCCGAAAAGTCACAAAATTGTTATCCAAAGTTCACCCCCCCAGGGTAAATTTCGATAACATGCATCAGAGTTTTTTAGTTCCAAGCAAGTAGATTGATACAGGAGAAAATTGTGAAATTGGCTAAGTCCTGCTCCAGGCCGCCTTTGGGACAGTTGGAACAAATGTACGCGAAGGACGCGAAGCCAGTTCGGCTGGTTCGGCCAAAACGGGGAACGGCCGAGAGCAAAGGAAGCCCATTTCAGCACTGGGACAGTTGGGACAACCGGCCGGTTCGGGACGCGTGGGATGCAGATAGCCGAAGGAGCTGAAAGCCAATCAAGCAACGCTACGTGTCATCGGCCGAATGAGCGACAAGGAAGCCCATTTCGGGTGGATCGGGAGTTTTTGTCCCAAACAGTTTGGGACATCCGGAACAAATGTACACGAAGGATGCAAAAATCCAACAGGCCCGAGAACCAATCAAATCACGATGCGTGTCACAAGGGAGAAAGTCCAGAAGTCAAAGGGCGAGGTTTCAAGCACTGACCCGAGCCAATAAAAAGAGGACACGTGTCCAATGAAGTAGGAAAACCCATGGGATAGGGAAAGAGAGATAATTACGCATCCAATCAGCACTTGACACATGTCATCTAGGTGGCAGAGCGCGGGAAAAGATTTCAAAATCCATTTTGGCCTGTTTCGTTCCCTAAATCTTCAGATCGTCGTATCTTTTGATCCAGAGCTCGGATTTGCATGTTCTTTATATCAACGGAAAGCTGTTGAAATTATCTACATGATTCTGAGGTCAATCTTGCATTTTGGTGCAGTCTAGAGAGAGAAAATTGAGAAAACGTCTCTGATGCGTGGTAATGCCAGAAGTGACGCTTCAACAACCAGCTTTAATGCAGCAGACAGTTCGCCACTTCTGTTAGACAGCCCACCATTTTTCCAGGATCTGCCGCTTCTACCATAATGAGATGATTTAAAATATGACCTAGAAGTGGTTGGGGCAGATTCTGAATTTCCTCTCTTTTCCCTCTCTCATTCTTCCTATATATTGTAAAGAGGGGCTTCTTTCAAAAGGTCGAACATTTTTCTGTTTTGCTCCTCCCTTCTTCTCCTATCAGGTGAATTTGTGGAGTTCGAACCTCTCATTTGAAACTGTAATACGACTCTACCTCTTGGCATTCTGTAGTGTATTGTATCAATCTTTGGAGCAAGTAATACATGTTTGTGGATGATTCTCAACCCTCTCTGTGTTCATTTTGCATCCTCCTGGTCTTTCACTGCAAGTTTTGTTATCTGTGCATGATCTTATATCACATTTGAATGGTCTTTGTTTACTGGCAAGATAGGTGTTCTTCATTCCTCGGTGCATCACCTCTATTAGCTTAGATTTATTTTTATGCATCTTCTTACCCTGTCTCCTTGGCAGATTAGATTAGGTTTCGAGCAAACCCTCTACATATTTCGTGTGCATCTGAACAGAGGAATAGGAACCAGCCTTCTCTGGAGAATCCTTTCTCACTTTTCAAGTCCCACACTTGGAGAAAGGATTCAATGTTATGCAATCACACTGGATGATAGTATGGTCAACCTAGAAACCTAACCAGCATCCAGGGGTGCTGTGATTTTGCACTATACAGCACCTCTCAGAGAAAAATGTACAAAACATACGCGACAAAGTTTCCTCCTAAGATGCATTACAACATGCCTCAAATAGAGACATGCTAAGTGTGCATAAGCACTTCATGATGCTGAAAGAAAATCTACCTACCTCCTAATTTTACCCTAGAGAGAGAATGCTAAACAAACCCCTATAATATGATCAGATAGAGGGTAGCTTCCTTTTCTCTAAGAGGGGGAAGCCATTGCTACTCATGGATCAAGACACTATAATATAGTGTACCTGTCTTCACAGGTGAAGAGAAGTTAGCAATAAGCCCTGGTCCACTCCATTCCGTTTCTGTAAATAATCAAGGTATCATGCAATCGTGGGATGGAAAATACCTCCTCAGAGCTGACTTGCATCCAGACTCTTGAAGGTATTGATGGGGACCCTTGGATCCTTATAGGTACATCATCCTCACTGCACCTGAAGTAGAGCATGACTTGTAGCTGCAATTCTCCCTTGGCTGCCAATGAAGTCCACAGTACCTAAATTTCTATGAGGGCACATTACCTAATCCTTTGGATGTGCCCATTTCTCTTAAATTCATACTCCAAGATAAGGCCTTAGCTCTTCTTGTGGACAAAAATATGGGTAGATGGGCAGTGAGAGAGATGACATACGATTTGAGAACATCCTCAAATTATTCCCCCTAGAGTACTGGATAGGCTGATTCCTAGCAACAAAAATCCTTTTGAAGAATCATTAGAAGGAATCTAGATGAAATCTTCAGACCTTGGTTCTAGAGGGCCAATTATGGAATGCAGCCTTTTGGGCTGCACTTGGATTTTCTCCTTCAAGAGGTCAATAGGAAATTGTGCTTGGATAGGTTGAAGTCTATGGAAGGGAAAAAATGATGCCCATATCTCCTTAGAGCTCCTCTTCAGTACTAGTAATCTTCTTAAGTAGTTGGAGCTATTTGCAATCTAAGCCTCTTTGTTGTCCTAGTTACATGTGGAGCTCTATGGAGTCCTCCATGGTGCCTTCTTGATCTACAAGTGGTAAAGATCATGGAGATGGACTCAAGCCTTCACTCTCAGAAGTTCTTTGATAATAAAGTTTAAAAGATCAGAACTCTTCTTCAACATTAGAGCTTGAAGGGGATTGAAGTGGGATGCAGAAAGAGCCATTGAAGGAAGATACTTCTATAGCCTGATCCACACTATGGGAGTGGCCTCTAAAACTATGATAATTCTCCTCCTGCACTAGCAATTGAACACTCATCCACCACTATCCATCTTGGATGGAGAAGAATTGTAGATCCTATGGTCAATGGAATGTACCATCAAGGGGATATTTTTAGACCTAAATGTAAAGCAGCTTCCAACTCATCAGATTAGATTAGTTTATTTCCTTTAAGTTCTTTTGGACTCATTACTCTCTTGTTGTCCTTGAGTAGATTCTTGAGTATCTTCCCAACATGGACTTGGGAAAGCAAGAGGAGTGGTCCAGGTTGGGGTTCAAATAGTATTTGTAATTGTTATGTGGTGTCGAGGGAGGAGTTATGAAACTTCTTGTTTGTTTGGAGAGGATGACCTATTTAGCTTCAGGAAAAGGGTCTGAAGAACTGAAATGGGATGGGAGACTATTAGTGAATGGAGAAATGTATTTCACACTTGAGGTTTCATACATACAATGGACAGCTTGAACAATCAAAATGACTCCATGCCCAATTGAGATCCTCTAAGGCTGCTGGTCTTGACAGAGCTGGAGAGGAAAATTACCCCTCAAGTCATCAATTGGTGTATATATTTCACACCCTTGAACAAGGATGCCTGACATCTAAACATGTTATAGGCCTCTATCTCTTAGTCCATTGGTACAAGTTGGGGCATTGTAATTGTTTAGTCAACAGTGAAGTCAAAGCTTCTCCTGAGGCACTGTAATGTCTTGGAAAAGCGCCTCAACCGTCCATGGACAAGGTGTTCTGCAACCAATCTTGAATTCCTTCATTTATGCTATGGCCTTGGGAAATGCACCATGCTAGCCTCTATTTTTTGAATCTTCTCCACTATACCAACATCCCATCATGCGTTAACTATCACCACTTGCTGATATGCGTCAACCATCTGTCCTTGATCAAGCTTCATAGTCAAACTAGTTGTTGACACTGCTCATATGGGTAAGCATAATGGTACCCATCGTCTGATCATACCACCTGCTTGATTTGGAGGAGTTAGGAAATGCAATGAAGGTGGATTGCATTTCTGCACAGTGTGAGTTCCATGAAGGAATGAAGTCATGATTGACAAAATTCCTCACTGGAATGGGATGAAAATTCTAAAAGAATGTGGACAGATTGAAAATGGATGAAAATGAGTGAAAATGGATTGGAAAAGGTCTGCATTCCTTCTTATCGAGAATCAAACCCTTTTTTACCATATGCACGTCACCAGATGTACATGTTGGGTGACATATCTTTCCCTTGTTAGTGCTGAATCCAACCAATAAACACATTAACTTGATGAAATAAAGTGAAGACCTAGTGGTTCCCACTTGAGTGTGCAGCAAGGAACTATCAAGTGTGAACCAATCATTAACAGTACCCCACAATGTAGTTCTAAAATATGCTTGTTCTAATGAGGCATGACGCCGATATTTGTGTGATTGCATAACATTGAACTTTCCCCATTGGGAAAGAAATTGGTATGGTTTGCCCCATACCTCTGTAATAGTGAAATAAATGAAGGCTCCATCAAAAGGATGGCTTCCTCTTTCTCTATATACTACCTGCCATAAGCTATTCCCCTCATTTGTAGGCAAGCTAGATCTAATCCTAATCTAACTGTCCAAGGAGACAAAGAGAGTTTTTTTCCAGAACTCCTTGTGAAAAATAGAGCCTTGGACTAAAATAATGATCCATTTTGCAAAGGAATTTTGCCTTGAGCCTATATCTATTGAGGGATTGAAAGAAACATTTTAAAAAATGGAAAGTGAGGGAGGTATAGATAGAAGTGAAACTATCTTGAGTTGTCTTGCAAATGCTTGCCATTAAAATCCGTGAAACAGGTACATCCTACACCTGTAAATGTGAAATACATGCACAGGATTTAAAAACATTGTGCTCCATGGAAGGGGGAGGCATGAATGAAACAACAAAAACAATGGTGGAAGGGTTGAAAAACACCACTTCTAACACATTTTCTTCCATTTTCAGTCACTAAGGATATCTCCTGCCCCCCCCCCTCATTTCTCGAATAGCTATCGCAAAAATATATTTTAGGAATGGCGTAGTAGACAGGTCTCGCTACTTCAAAAATGGTGTCGAGAAAAAAATTTGACAGAGTTTCTCTAGTGCCTAGAATAGTTGCATCTCCCTTTTAAACGAGATGTAGTTACAGTATATATAAAAAGAAAAGTAGAGGAGACCAGCCTTCTCTAGAGGTTTATCTCAATTGCAAGGTCTTTCTCCTTAAGACACTCCCATGTTAGCAAAATTGCATTGATTTCCTAGTCATTCAAAATTTGCAACCATTTAGAGGGGTGCCGTCAATGCCTTCTGCACTAAATCTACCCACAATGATGTCGACCGTATGGTTCCCTTGAGCGAATATCGAAACTACACATCATGATAATGGTAGTTGACAAGAGCAATGTTAGATCACTGCATACAAAGGCCCGACAGACTCGTTTCTCATAATTACTATTCACCTACCAGGGCCACGTTGGCAATCTTGACACTCGTTCTGGGCTAAATACACCCTTTTTGGATTTCAGGACTTTGGAAAAGTTCTGGGTTGACATGTGGCTCTTCAAGCCACTGTCTCCTCCATACTTAGTCAATTTTTGGCACTCTTTTTGAACTGTTTTGAGCCCGAAGACTTTAATGCCTTTGCCACTTCTTATTCTAGGTCTAAAACGCCGAGCTTCTCTATGACACTACTCCTTCATGTTATGATGCTGCTATTTCATTTGTGAGCCCAACTATAACCCGTTTCAAAATGATTTTACAGGCTTACTAAGTTCTCTTGACAGAGCCCATTATGCTTCGGCAGTCTTCTCACACAGGGTCGTTTAAACTCGGTTACAGGCCCCACTAACTCTCATTGTAGTAGTGTCCCTGCAACCTCAGTTTGCTCACTCTCGGACACTGTGCACAAAAGACTCATAAAGTGGTCTGAGTCACTTTCCTTCATAATTTCCTTATGTGTATAGTTAGTTTTCTTGACCCCAATTCTTGCCAGGGGGCGATTATTTCATGATTATTTCTTAATTAATACACGCAACACCATCTTCGGTCATATGTTGAGCATATTTTTACTTCCGATTTAGACCCTGTTTGTGAATATCTTTTCATAATTCCACTCTACCACCATACTATACACATGTTTCACCCATGTGTTATTACACATTGACTTTCTATTTTATCCATTCCATATACAATTTTTGGTGATTTCTATCACATTCTATGCTATTTCGGGCTTACTTTCGGCTTAGAAATCATTCCGCTCACCACTTCCCTCTTTTGCCGAAAGGGGGGGCATATCATTTGGGGTCCTCCTATAATCCCCCTTATGTTACCCAACATATGTCAAAAAATCATGAATCTAATACCTCAAAAAATTACACCGTGACATTTCACCATCAATCTCCCCTAATGACCTAGTACTAGGGGCATACAATCGTATATAACACCTTCACACATTGTAACTTATCAACTCCCCCCTAATGACCTAACTTGGGGGCACCAAGCAATTAAAAAATCAATTTCTACTATGACATCTTATCAATCATAACAAATTTCCCCCTAATGACCTAACCTGGGGGACAATTAGCATGAAAAATATCTACCATGTAAAAAAATCAATTAACCAACCAATCCATCAATGCATTCAAATATCTAATTATTCAAACCTACATAGCGATCTCCTAGATGGCCTAACTTGGGAGTTATATTCACCATTGGCATTCCCAAATGATCTAAATTGGGGATTTTATTCTATGCATTTCACGTTCAATTCAAGATGACCCAACTTGGGAAGATCATCTCATATCATTTGGTACATTTGCTTCCTAGATGACCCTAACTTAGAAGCCATCATACATTCTCTATCGCGTTTAGTTCCAAATGACCTAACCTAGAATCCTTGACATTGTGGTGACACACCCGCGAAGTGGGGGAAAGAGTGCCTTTCCCCTATATCAGTCCTATATGGGTCAACTAGTTAACTCGATATCATCTGGATCCAAAAATCACCACTTTTTGATCTGAGTCCATCTGCAGCAGTTAGATCTTGAGGATGTAGTTAAAGGTTGGAGAATAACACAGTTTTCTCCCTACACTCTTCCTTTAGCGGCATGATGCCTAAATCTTTTTCTCAGTTATTCGTATATGCGTAATCCGGTTGGGAATTTATCTCTCCCTATCCCATTTTATCATCATCATATAACATTCAAAATCATCAATCGTCTAACATTGCAATCATCACTCTCATTTAGTGTAATTCATCACGACATTATGTTCTCACTACGTTGTATGGATCAACACACTTCTCCATGATTCAACATGCTATAAGGTTCTTTTGGGAACACTTTTCTACCACATCTATGCATTCTACTACAACATGTGCTTCTCTGGATTTCTCTTAGGTATGCATCTATATCTAATTTATGTTACCGATCTTTTACTCACCAACATAAAGTGAGAGAAAATGTTGTCACAAAATCACACTTTTACTACTATAATTATATCGCCAAGTATGTTGTTTTATATATGGATCTTGCATAAGAAAAGTATACACTAATGACCCATCCCCTAGTCCTATCATCAGTTTAGTCAGTCATTGTCATTAATTTTTTTACACAGTCATCTGTTACTTGCACAGTTTTTGGTCATCTCTCAAGGAGTATCAGTTATTGTTAATTACTCAATTTTCATCTCTAGTCGTTGACTAGGGTGCCCATGGGCACCCCGGTCCTCATTTCTAGGTGCCCTAGTCCCCGTCACACTTGGTTCTCATTTAAATGTTTGAGGTTGGTCTTTATAATTTTTGCCTCCCTTTACCCCTAGGTACTAGTCAGCATATTGGGTCATTAGTGTCAAAATTTGAGCAAGAGATCCCTATATAAGCACAACATACTTACTATATTATGGCTGGACTATCTTTACTAAGGGGTAGCCATCTACGCAAGGCAAGGGAATACATTTGGGAACTATTTTCATCACACACTACATAGGAAAGGGAAGTCTATTCTATTCTACCCACTATTTTGTACTCTATCTAAGCTATTTCCTACTATCTCTACGTCATTGATATTAGGGTACCCTAGGTACATCATTTCACACACAAATCCACATATAACTACATTGGGTTTGAGATGTAGTGAAACACTTAGCTGTAAGTCCACCATTGTGGCCACTAAGGATAATCTGACCCTTTCATATATATCTTTCTTTTTTTAGGGGTTTGATGCTTTATATGGGGTTTTATAGGTGATTCTTTATTACAGGTTTATAGTGTCATCAACAAAGCTAGTGCAACATCCACGCAATAAAAGGGTGGGTTATTGTGAAGACCTAGGGACCAGTTGAGACTTAGGTTCTAAGCTATTTTATAGACTAGGGTGCCGATATTGTAGACCAAGGTGCCTAAAGGTGCCCTAATCCTTCCTCAGGCACCCCAATATATCAAAATATTCCCCTACTACAATTTTTTGAGGTGTGTTGTATCACTCTGATCTATTCATTCATCATCACGCTCAATCCTAGATCCATAATGAGGTAAGAACATTTTTAGGTTAGTACCTTTTCCCCTCCTATTTCAATTATTTCACTTCATTTAAAATATCAAATAAATTATTTAGTATTTATATTCTAGTTTATTTCAGTTATTGCATTGTTTGTAATTCTTAGATTAACTTCTAAAATTCATATTTTAGTTAATCACTTACATATCTCAATCAGCATAAACCTGTCGCTAAGGTAGTTGACAAGTGTCGTTGATACTCGTACTTTAAGGATATTATATTTGTCAATCTAGGGTGTTGTTCATCACTGTTTGCAACAAAGGGAAACAATAGGAATTGCTCTTAGCATGTACTTTAATAAAAAAATTAACTAAATAATAACTAACTACAAATATGAAATGTAATGCATGGAAAGAAAAGGATATTAAAGACAAAATCTAAAGATTTTTAACATAGTTTTAATGATGAAAATGGTAAAGGCATTTAAAAATGATAGAAAGGAAATACCAGTAAATCTCCCTTCTCATTGGGTAGGAGTGGCCCTTTCCCCTTCCCTTTTGATCAGGTTTCATGTTGAAAATTCACACAACATAGTTTTCTCTTTGATCTATAATTTTATTCAATTGAAAGAGTATGCTTTTACAATGAATCAAAATAACTAAACCGAACCGATAAATCTAAATACATTATCTCTTTTATACTAGAGCAATCGTAGTCCCATCTGGGAGAGAACTATTTTATTCATAATAACTAACATCTAATTAACTGAATGTTAACTAATACAATGAAAATCTATTTTAAGGAGTACATTTGTGGAAGAAGTAGTATTTGAGGGTGTTTGGAATGGAATTAACCTTACCAACTGCAGAGGAGGTCCATGATTGACTCCTTTGAAATATTCAGATAACTAGAAGATTATTTAGTTCTTCGATTGATTATAGATAATCGTGGTGATAATAAATCCTTAAGTGCTGGCCACATCTCATCTACCAACAACTAAAGTGATTGAACCTCAAAATCTACATGAATATAGGTCGATGTTGGTGGTAGTTTCTCATGCTCATGTTGTTGTATTTCCACCTGTATCTATAATAGCCCAAGCTATCTATATTCTCATGGGAAATCCTTTATTTAAAGGAATTGAGAGTTGATGACCTAGACGAGCTTGGCATTGTACTGTGAGTCCTGCATTGGTGCACCAATTGAGTCATGCACTAGTGCATTTTTACTCATGTGATAACTCAAGATATGCTTTTCCAAATGTGTTGTTAATGCTCATAAAAGATCAATTTAAGCCATTATTGAGGAAGCAATAACAAGAATATGCACAATAATTCCTGTAAAAACATAGTAAAGTATTAATTATAAATAGTCAATCATTATAAATCATGCAATATGATATCAAAACAATACAAAGTTTCACATGGGTTTAACCATAAAAAATGGGGATTCATCATTAGTGTAACAAACTTCATGGATCAAGTTCAAAACTAGACACTCAGATGTAGGAGAAGGTTGAAACCTGTATGAAATATGAATCGTAAATTTTTATTAGAGAAGTAGCTTATAGGGACACCCTTGAGTGAGGGTTCCCTTCCAATAGTATGACGACAAACATTGTGAATGCATCATCCGCTCTTGTAAAGTGTTTATTTATTTCTTTCAAGGCTAGGTACATATATTTATCATGTAGGATTCTTCTGAGAAAAATTTTGGGTGACTATCAAACCCTTGAATGGTCTTGTGCTTGCAAGGGCTTAGACTAGGTATGAAGTCATGAAATTTTTGGAAGATGGTACTTGAAGCAGTTGGTGGTTCCATTTGTCATTAATGATTTTCCCCCAATCTATCATCTGTTTACCCTCAATGATTGTGAGAATAACAATTCCATCTAGTCTTTGAAATCTCTCATTGTTTCTTCTCCCATTAGGTGGCTCACGAGGATGATTGCATCAAAGAAGCCTTCTTGGAATTCATTTCGGGAGATACACTTTGACATATGGGAGGGTTTTCTAATTTGATTTAACCATGAACCAATAGTGATGCCTTGGAGATATGACTCAGTCTTATACCACTCACACAATGCAAATTCTTTGGAAATGATGACCTCTTTTATTTAAACTGGAATTTGCATGCATTGAGAAAAATCCTTGGGAGTGAACACCACCAGGACCGAGTTGTCATCAACTTTGATAGATCAAGTGTGTGGTTCATAATGATGGATGCATGCCAACACAAACTTTGTAGTTTGAACATACATGGAGTTATCCTCTAGTGCACATAGCCCACTTGTGTAGACCTTATCCTCCACATGTTCCCTTGGTCCACCCAACATTTTATTTTTGAGGTCCTCCAGTTCCATATGGGTAACATCACTATCACCCACACTTGAGTATTCTGATGAAAGAGATGAAATGGGCTCGAGGCTAGAAAATTTGAACTTCATATTGATGAAAAGTAGAAATATGAGCCAAAATGGAGATGACAACAACTTTTTACACTCAAAATAGAAACTTTCTATTTTAGTAGTTAAGATCTAGGAGTTGCTATTTTGGGAAATATTTATTTTTTGACTTGAAATCAATTTTTTGGAATTCCTAAAAATGTTTGGAACACTTTCATAGATGTTTTTGTGCCATTTTCAAACACTTTCTTTTTTTAGAAGGCTACTTTTTGATTTTGTGTTTTTTGCTTTTTTGGCCTGGATTTTCTAGTTTTCCATCTTGATCATTTTCGAAGTTCACTGCTTTGAAGGGTTTTGTTATTTTATATTTTTTCTATTTATAGTAAGTACAAAAATGGGGGTACTTACTATTTTTAGAAATTGGTCTTTCACACCTCAGATTGACATGAAATCAGCTTCTATGGAATATGTTTGTCTTCATGATGCTATGCTCAAAATTCTAGCTCAAAATTATGTCCCAAATATCCTAAGAGGATGGGAAAGTTGGTGCAAGAAAATTCTCCCTCACTTGGTGAGGACAAGTGAAACTTTGTGATTTGACGATGGGGAGGGTAGAGAATGAATGAGAAGGGGACCAACTGGCAAGTTTGGGCTTTTTCAGGGTCACACAATGATCTAGGGGATAGCTTGGGCAAGGGAAAATTTTTGTGTCCTAATTGTCCCATGGGACACAAAATCGTGCCATCACCTGGTGATGACATATGTCCACCTTCAAATTTGACTGTCCTGAAAGCTTACCTTGGAGAGAGGCTTGTCAATGAAGTTTATGAAGAATGTGTATATATTTTTAGAAACTTATTTATATGAATTTGATGAGAAAAAACATTTTAACAAGAATGGGATGGGTCTCATGCTCTGATTATTCCTGCAAGCTCTCAAAAATCCCTTTTTCTCAGGACTTTCGGTTCTATATGCTAAAAATAGATTGTGGGAAGAATTCCCTATTACTTGTGAAAAATATGAAACCACCATCATTTAGATAACTAAATTACCTTTCCATAGGTATCTTAATTGACCTCTAAATCATTATGGATCTCCTGAAATCAATTCTTGAAAATCAGGTGTTGTTTTGAATTGCAAGCTCCATCACCTTAAAAAACCCACTTTCATTGAAATTGCTCCTAAACGTCTAAATATTTCCTAAATATTTCTAAACCACTTGCAAAATGTTCTTATCTCCTCAATTCCTTCTCCCGATGAATTTGAGCATTTGATTCTCACATAAGGGGTGTGCAAGGGTCATGGAAAGGCTAAAAATGGCCCTTATAGGCTCCGTAAAGAATTTTCCTTTAGAAGTACTACATTGGAGGAATTCCATGATCTTGTTTTTACATTTTAAACACATGGGAAAGGTTGGTACAACATATATGAGCAGTTGAAAGAACACGATAGGCCTGAAAAAAAGGGGAAAAATGATCTTAATGCAAGCTTAGTAGGGCTTACATGAAAAAGTTCAGACACTACGATAAAGTTGTCATGTTTTCATGTTGATTTTTTCCCTTACAAAAACACATGAAAACAAATTTCTCTCACTTGTGGACTTATTCTGGATCAAGCAAAGTGAGGATAGGGTAAGATGGAATCAGAGGAGGTTCTTGTCATAAAGTGTTATTAGTTTCTTCACCATTTATTTACATATATCTTCATATTTATTCATTAGAAAGATTTTGTTTTACCGAGGAATCTTCAGGGGAAGAATCGTTTATGAGAAAATTTTAATTCTTCTCGTGATTCTAAGGTAGAGATAGAATAAGTAGAATCCACAATTACAAATTAGGAAAAATATTTATTTTATTAGATTAGAGTAAATCCTCTGCAAAGGAAATAACCACATTCAAATATTTCACTATTTAGTTTAATCTAAATTAGAATAGAAGAAATTTAATTTAATTAGAAGAATTTAGTTTGTCTATACACATTTCTGTTCCTTTTCCAGCAAACAAAAAAAGCTAACAAATATTAGATTAGATTACTTAGTTATTTTATTTTATTTATTCCCTTCTATTTAAAAATCATTGAAAAACACAAAAACAAATAGATTAGTTTTGTTTCTTTGTTTAATTAATTATATTTCATTTGTTTAATTAGCTAGTCACATGTAGGTTTAATTAGGTTCAAGGAGAGTAATTAAATTGATTTAATTTAAATCTGCTTGCTTTCATTTGTTAATTAGGCACATAGAGTTAATTAAAAAGTAATTAACATAACTCCTTATGTATCCTTAGTTGGCTTAGGTTTCCTAAACATTGAACTTTCCCTCTTGCATATTCTTTGCGTGTGTATTTTCTTCTTTGTTTTAGTATTTTACACATTCACATTACCATCCAAGACCCTAGGCAACAAAAAGATTTAGTGTGTGATCCATAAGTTCCTTAACCAAATCTAGCTCTATAGTTGACAGACGTGGATTAAGGCCTCAGACACCTCATTTTCCAAACCACCCCACTTTCACTTGTTATTATCTCATAGTTAACAAATTTTAACATCAAAGCGGACAACGCTTATGTGTTCTAGCATAGTTATCTTAGATGAGACTAGTTTCCATGATTCACCCATTAGTCCTACCCACACATTTCCTCTCACACCTCCATGACCTTATTTGGAGACTTTTACGAGGCAAACACTGGACATTTCACACGTATTCCACAACTAGTTGAGAGGGTGTTTGGAGACACTGATATTAATAGAATCCATTGTATTTCCATTCTCCTTGATCATTCCATTTAACCCACCCAAGTAAGGCAAACATTAATTTCCTTAGATGAGCATATTCCCATAGTACCCATAGAAGACATTCGATTTCCTTAATTACTTGTTAGCCATTTTCACCATTTTTTGGATATTTTTCCTATTCTCCCTAGCTATCCATTCTATAGTCATCTTCCATATCATATTGGTTGTCCTGACATGATCTCGAGAGGTCAAGTGTTCCCTAGAGTCATGTGTTGATTTTAAGACATAAAAAATTGGTGAACCCAATGCGAAGGACTAGTTCCTTTTCATTTCCTCTATTTCTTCCTTCTTTCATCCATCCTTATCTTCTCCCATTATTATTTGGGTGTTTATACACCCCTTGAATATGTCAGGTCAAGAATACAACATGCCCATTTTGGGTCTTGAAGTGTATTATTACCAGATGGGTATGTAATAGTCACCCTCATTATTAGGGTGGGATGATAATTACTACTCCAATTTATCTTTTCCTCACAATCCTCCTCCTTAAGGTGCCAAAAATGGATTGTCAATTATAATTAAGGAGGTTGATCAAGCTATCTATAGTCCTCAACCTGAGTTCTTGAGCTTAAATAACATGACATTTATGGGAGAATAAAGGTTCAATCCTTGGGTTTATTCGAGGCCTCAAGTCAGCATGAAAACTAATTTTCTTCCTTCTTAGCTGTAACTTAATGAGGAACTCTTAACACGTTTCACTCGAAGTGATGAGGGTCTTAACTCAATAGACTAGTCCTTAGACTAGATGTAAGGGTATACCGATTTTCTTCTTAAGAACAACACTGATACCCCTCCTCCTACTATAGAAAATAAATCCAAAGAGGGATGACCTCCCAAAGATCAATTCATAACAGGATATCATGTGCCTTTACCTATTGGAAAGACTCAAAACATGCCTAAGTCAAATGCAATGCCTTTGTTATGTGATGCAAATTCAACATTGGTGGATATAGTTAGGGAGATAGAACTTTCCTAATCTTCTCGTTCTACCTAGTTTGTGGGGAAAGGTAAGGTCACCTACCACCTTAAGAATTATACCTATGTGCTTGTATAGACCTAATTTTTCAAGTGCTACATTGTCGAAAAATGGTTACAAAAGGTCCCTAATGATGATTCATGTCCTTTTAGAAGGTGTTCGAGCTCCTAAAACCTACATGCAGTTTGTATTTGTAGCCTAGTATGTCTTAATTAGCCCCCACATGATTTTCCCCAACATTTTCACTTCATTTTCATTTTTTTTTGGCTTTTAGTGTCAAAACCGCCACCCTGCCTAGGCATCAGTTTTGTAACCGCCACCCAGACAAGGCAATGGTCATGTGTGAATTTTCCAGAAAGTTCACTCACATTTTGACGTAAAATTATCTCACTTAACTCTGATTTTAGAATGCGTTACTTTCCCATTTTAGATAATTCCAAAGCCTAATTGCCTTATGACATGCTCTTATTTACTTATAATTTTTGATTGATGGTTATTAACAGTTTGAACTCCCCCTTCATTATTGTTATGTCATCTTTTGGTTGCCAAGTGGCTTCAATCATTGCCCAACCAAATTCGTACAAATACAATGCTTGTATTCAAGAAAATGACTAGAGAAATTTTGAGTATTCTTATTATTGCAAAGATGCTGCCTTTCTTGCTAGAAATTGCCAAATCCAATCTTAGTTCAATTATGATTGCATTCTTCCACCTGCATTGTTTCCCAGTCTACCAATTCAAGCTACTGCTACTCTTGCACTTTTCTTCTTCTACTATCATTACATTCCCACTTGTTGGACTTACGTGGACACATAAATCAAAAGGATAAATTGAGGGAATGAATATTCATAGAACCATATTTTCCATTGTTCTTACATATCTAGGTTGGAGGTGTTGTTTGTTTTCTTCATTGATTTAATTTTCAAATATGAATCATATGCATACATTTATATAAAATAGAGTATAAATGAAACATTTCAATTATTACAATCATTCAATAGTTACAATAGATCAATTCATATAGGAAATCCTCCATAGAAGTCTTTTTTACTCTTGTCAGGGAAGTTGCAGGGAAGAAAAGCTTATGAGAAGCTCTAATTTCTTCCTATGCTTCTAAGGAAAAGTAGAGGGTTATATTTGCATCCATAGTTTAAAGTGAAGCTTTCATTTAATTAAAATAGACTAGGTACACTCATCATAGGTAAATAACTACATTGGGTTATTTACTTGTTTAGTTTTACGTGTAAAAGTAGCTCTAATTATTTAGAATAGAAGTAATTGTTGTCTTTTTTTGTAATAGTTTATTTAGTTGATTTTTTTAATTAGTTTCCCTTTAAGCAATTAGATTATATTTTCAAAATTCATCTTGGTGAAAATGGACACTTCAATGTAGTTTAACACTTATATTAGATCAAGTAATCAAGCCATCGGGGATTTATGCTACGTGTACTTAGCCTCTAATTTCCCCTTTGCCGATTCAAGTACTAGGAAATCACACTACCAGCTTTTAGTCAATGATTATTCTATAACCAACCATCCATTTTACACACCAGCTACCTCGGCATGACCTCAAGGAGTCGAATCCAGGTGAAGATCGCGTGTCAATTTTTATCTGTACAAATTGGTGAACCCAACGTGGAGGATTAATTCCTTCTTGTTTCCTTTTCTTTCATTGCTATTACCTCATCTTTCCATTTCTTCCCCTATTTTGGTATGTATTTTATAATTTCTAAAATATGTCTGGAAGAGAGCTTAGTGGGACATTTGGCTATGATAGATATTACACCAATGTTTAACCACAACAGTCGCCTTCCCTTTCTAGATGGGCTAAAAATTACAAAAGCAACATCCATACCTCCCTTAATTAAATTTAAAAACCCCATTAGCTATGTAAGGATGGAAGAGGTTTCTCAACCAATAAACATGTAATACGATCAACCCAATGCAAACCACATTGTTATCAAAAGTGGAACAAATCCTTACCCTAGGATCTTGTTGAAACCTCACATTTCCATACAATCAACAAAAGATGACATATTTACACAAATAGCTAATCCTCTTCATCAAATAGATGAGTATTTGGATAGAATGAAGGCTACAAACTCTTAGATTTTGAATGCCTATCCTAAGATTCTTACTTCTGAAGAAGACACAAATTATAACACCAAAAAATTCATGAAAGGGTATCATGAGCCTGCTCGATCAAACCCTACGCCATAGGTACCCAAACCAGGGACTCAATCCTCTCCTAATGATGTCATTTCTACTTTAGTAGAGAGGGTTAGAGAACTAGAGATTGCACAACAAACACAACTAACTCATGCAGCAGGGAAAAACAAGGGATATCTAGTAAGTAATAAGGGATAAATCCATACCAATGAACAACCAATTCAACATCATGTACACCAAGGATATCTGGTTTAGATGGGTCCAGGTGATCTTCTCACAAGATCTAACACACTAGAGATGGTTCCTCATCCTTCTCAAGCTTATCCTACTTAAGGAATGGCCAAAAGTGTATTCTCGAATGCTGCTCCATCAGGCAATACAACATTCCCTATTTTTACGCCCGTTAGTCCATATCCTGGTATCATCCCACCTTACTTACATATGTATTCAAAGTCCCCCTAGATGGACCCATATCCTGTCCCTACTCCTTATGCACCATATCAAGGAGCTCCATACATTTTAGGAAATGCTTATAATCTAACTTATCCTAAACCTCCTCCTCCACCTCCTCATTAAGGATATTTGATGGTGGAATCCTATGCAATGGGTACTTATGCTGAGTACTTAAAGAAATCTATTGAATTCACTATATGTGGTGTCATGCTTCCAAACCCATTTCCCGATCTTCCTAAGTTTAATGAAGAAGGAGACCCAAATTCTCATATCAAGGCTTATGCTACTAATATAAGGGAATTATTTCCTTGGGATGCTGTGGTAGCTAAGATATTCCCAAAAAATGATGAGAGAATTATAATGGAATGGTATTATCATATCCCAGAAGCTTCTATACATTTTGTTAAACAACTCATGTTAGGATTTTTAGAGCATTTGATATGAATAAGTTGTTGTGTACAAGGATTAGGGAGTTTCTACATATTAGACAGGATCAAAATGAGTGTACTGCCCATTTAATTAAGATTTCTATAAGTGCACTGAATATGTACCAAATGGAAATTTGTGATCTCTTCCTTCATTCGTTCAATCAAGAGACTAGGGAAGAAGTCCAAAAATTTCCTTTCCGTAGTTACGAGGAAGTACTGGAAGGTGCACTCTGAATTGACTAGGTTGTAATTGATAGTGGTCAGAAGACTTATGGCTCAAACGGGAGACTAGTCACTCCTTCGCAGGGTAATTACCCTTATGGTTCCAACATTAATCAAGGTCCTAAGGTCTTTAACAAGAATTGTGGTGTTACAACTGATGATGTCACTAACTAGGAAAACAATTGGTAACACTAACTAGGAAAACAATGGTAATACTAATAGTAACTCAGGAAATCATGTAAGCCCTAACTCAATCAACACGGTTGATGAAAACCATCCCTCTCAAAAGAAAATTCAAACCCAAGGCCCAAAACAACATCAAAAATCTGACCAAGGGGCAATGAATCATGGTTATAACAACCAATTTAAAAATTACAATTGAGGTTATAATCAACAACAAAAAGATGCTAAGAAATTATAATCCCAACAAATATTTCATGATGATAGAAGTTTCTGTGATTGCAATAAGTTTATATAAAGACTTCCCAAAAACTAAAGACAACTCTTTGTAGACATGTTCTTAGCAAATCCATAAACAATCCCATAGTTTGACTATATAGGACACAGCTCCTCAAAATGATAATGTGAGCATATTTCAGGATCCTCTCCCCACACATCTTGAAAATGTCAAGGTGAATGCTCAAAATATAAACAAAGGAATTCTTATAGGGAACAATGACCATGAGGCCTCAACTTCTAATAACTCTTGGGTTGATCCCAACCTCGGTTTAAATGAAAACACAAAGATCGTGGCATTAATTGAGCTAGAATTTGAACCAAAAATTAATGCAAGAACTCGGGTAAAGGAATACTTTCTACAAACCCTACCCACTCTTTCCTTCTTACATGATAAAGTTCCTACAGTTGCAAAAATAGAAGGATCCTATGATTTAATATCAAATTTTAACAATACCTTCTCTCACATCACATTCCTAGATTGCCGAAGAATTCCCATGGGCATCATTCTATATTACTTGATGCACTAGGTATTGGTCATCTAATCCAGTTTACAATTCCTAGTGCTCAAATAAATCATATTGACTTTGACATACATCCTCCAGGACAAAGTGATAGGGATACTAGTTTTTTTTTCAATATAAACAAGATGCCATTTGAATATGAAATAACCCGAAGAGATGATCCTGCCTTATATTTACAGGTCTAGGTTTATAAAAATTACATTAAGAGAGCCATGATTGATGATGGGGATACTGTAAATGTGGTTCCTTTCTCTTTCTTGTAGAAGTGAGGATATGGAGAAACTAATTTCTCCTGTACAAGAAACACTTTGCGAGGGTATGACATTCTTAAAGCTACTTCAATCAGAACCATAATTCTTCTTGTTACCCTTGGGACAAAATTAATCTTGAAAAAATGTTACATCATTGAATGGGAAATTTTTTATAACATCATCCTTGGGAGACCTTGGATTCATTGAATGAAGGCTATTCATGCTACCTTGTTCTAGGAAGTTAGATTCCTCCATTTGGGAAAGGTCTTCATCGACCATGGGGATCCTAAGCCCTTCGATATACACTTAGAGAACCTCAAGAAGAAAATAGGAGTCTACACGGAGTGTGATCTCCCTGTGAACCAATAAAACAAACCGATGCCATCAAACCAATTGGTTACAACCACCCCTAGTATTTCAAAGGCTGAAGTTTTTTACCATAAAAAATTTGAGGTGGCTAAAACCGATAAAGGAATACAATATCTATGGAAAATGTGTCCACCAAAAAAATGCCAAATATCATAAAATTTTTATAGAGTGATGAATTGATATCTCTCCCATTTGAACTGCAAGGAATGGGCAGCATTCTTGGTACGACGTCTCTTGCCGTTGATGGTCTTGGCCTAGGTATAAACATGATAGATTTAACAAAGAAAGGAGAGAGGGATGAAATAAAGACAATACCCATAAAATCCATCCCTAGGAATTGTTCTATTCCAAACCTTGGTTTAGATAAAAACATGTCAGAAATCAAGTATGTCATCTCCATGGGATGTGATCCCATAACATAAAAAAGGCCACGTAAACTCACTATTTTTCACCAAGTTAAGCAGCATAGTCATGCCAAGTTACACATGATGTGTTGAGCATGTGAAGAGAGGTTCTTAAATACCTCCTTCAATAATTGGATAAGCATATATACACAGTCATGGGTAGGGGTTGCAAGTTTAAACCAGAGATAACAAGACCTTGTCAAAAAAAGATAACTTCAAGGGTTGTGTTTCTTTGTTGTGCACTCTTAGGAGTGAGGAATATGACATCCTTCTAATCTCTTCACCTTAGACATCCCAAAATTTATCCCACCTACATTTCCATATGTATATTACTAAATTTGCATTGCATTATCACCAGTTAGCTCATTCTGTGAAATTTGTAATCAATGGACTTGGTTTCAAGTAACTGTCAAAAAATTCTACAAAATGTTGGAAATCTCTCAAATTATATCTCTTCAACATAGTCATATTATTATCATCAAACATGTCTTATCACTTCTTCAGTTCTACAAGACAAGATGATATTTTTACACTAATCCTACCAAGAACTGCATGCTTGGATTTTTTTATAGCTCTCTTCTAGCATAGTTGTATTTTCCCATAATCAGTTCTAGAAGCTTCATGATGTCACATCTTTCCCTAGAAGAAAACTCTTTGGCATAAAAAAAATATAATTTTTTTTCCACTTGGAATGCTTGTTCGCTTATCTTAACCTTCAGTTATGAGCCCTCACATTTACTAGTTGCATGGGGTTGAGGCTAGGGGCAAGCATTCCTTCCAAAAATCATAGGTTAAGGTTCAAAAGCTAAATAAAAAGTACATTTATCAAGTCAATATAAAATAAATTTTTTTATTTACACAATTCTTTTCCCCACCAACTTTCGGTGTTGAGCCCATGCCTCTTACAAGTTGTGTGAGGTTGGGAAAAGAGGAATGTGCCCTTACTCGTCAATGCTTTGTCCTTGGTGATGAGCCCACGATTCCTACTTGTAGCTTGGGGAAAGGTGTAGGGGGTCTTTGTAATAATTTAATAAATTAAAATAAATTTTAATAAAATAAAGTGATTTGAAAATCTTAAAATCCCAAGAAAACTGAATTAGATGTGCATGTTTCAAAAGAGAATCAAAACCTTAAAACCAGATTTTGTCAATTAAGAGGCTATCTTCGGATCTTATCTAAGATAAAATTGTAATCGATTACATTCTACGTTGTGTAGTAAACTATATGAAAACTTAAGTTGTAGTTTCCTAATTGGGTTTATGTCAAAATCTTATTTTTCTCTCACCATTTCCATCTCTATAAAAAACCTTACGATTCGAGTCCCTCCTGGCTCTGGGTGTTGAGCCCTCACATCTTACTAGATACGTGGGGTTAAGAGTGGAGTGAATTCATTTTATCATCATATCATTATTCATTAACATTTCTAATAAACAAAAAGAAGTACTAAATATTACTTGAAAAGCTAAAGTTCAACATTACAACATGTCTGAATAGCTTCAAAGAAACATTCAAACGGATACTTATGGTCATGCAAATTTGGGGTATGAGATACGGGCATTGGGAGTGGAACTACAATAATAAAAATCCTACATGTGCTGATTTTAAAACAGCACTCAAGTAAATCTTGATGGGCAATCAAGGTTATATGAAGTATAATGAGACCTTAAAGTGGATATATATGAAGAATATAGACGCGCATGCGGGAAATATTGAGCTCTCAACAGATTTTAAATAGGGCTTTATGGATTTCCAAGTTAGTAATAATGATGATGATGAGCTGGAGTGGGATTCTAAAAGGATTAAAGTTCACACATGTGGTTTTTCCCAGGTATAAAACAACAGTTACTCAGCTATTCGTGGGAACAGAAACGACTATCCTAGTCATCATTCTCATCACGCGGAAATTAATAGTGAAAGAAAAATTGGCATTTGTGACTGCTATAGACCTCCACATAAGGATTTTGAAAATTTTATTTACAAACACTTAGGCACAGTGATAATGGGAGGAGCCCCTTGCCAGATAGAGTCCAGTGTGGATCCAGAATGGAAAAGTAATGAAGAACTTTGGAATCTTCTCAGATAGGGAGGCATCACTAATTTTATTTAGAAGATTCAGGGCCATAACCAAAGTATTTCTATTCATTTTGCAAAGGATTGGAAGGATCACATTGTGAATTATGGAGGGTAGAAGATTTCAATCACTGAGGAGTTAATAGCTGAGGCTAGTGGCCTTGGCATGGATGGGTACCATTTTTTCAATAAAAGGATTGACAGAGGTGCTGAGGAGAGGAAGTTTGTTGAGGGTAATGAGAATCTGATCTTTGTCACGGTGGGCCTACAGGTCAGTTCTATCCCTCCTCCTTTTGATGAGGTCACCCGTATGATGGTGTGTTACATTTCTTTGGAGGGGAGATTCGTCACTGTGCCCTCTAAGCATCTTGTATTCCTCAATCACTTCTACAGGAGTTTCACGGTATGCTTCCCTCACTACCTAATTAACTCTCTTGAGCACCTCCATTTTGGAGTTTCAAAAGCATATGGTGTGGTTCCGCTACATTAGGGTCTCATCTTCTTGTTGCATAAGCTTTTTCTTCTTAGGTCTCCTGGTATCCCTTCCTCCCCTATCTCTGTTCCTCCTCTGCCCAGCGCAGCTACCATTAGCCCCATTTCTTCACCTTCTGGCCCCACCACCATTGTTGTCACCCCTATGCCTACCTTCTTGGCTCCCTCTATCATCTAACCACCTCTACTCCCACCCCCCTTCGCTTCCACTTCATCCAGACCTGTTACTAGGTCTTCTAGAAGGCAGAACCTTAATACCCCTATTGCGGGGAATGTTCCTCAGGAGTTAGAAATTTCCCATTACCTCTTGTATATTAGTAGTACTAGTTCACAGGAGGCACACATTGAGAGCTCCACAACAAGGATGGAAGCCTTAGAAGCCGACATGATGCTGCTGAAAGAAGAGGTGAAAAACTTGATAAAGAAAAAAAGGTAAGAGGAAGGAGGAGGAGACTGTCACTGATAATAAACAGGTTGAAGGCATACAAAAATTTGAACTCCTTAGATAATCATTTAAGGAAGACCAAGACTCACCATGATCATAATATGGCTATTTTTAATGCAATTGAAGAGTTTATTGAGCAACATGTCTGCAGTGTCTCTAATCTCAGTGGAATTCCAGCAACTCTTTGGGGTACAGAAGAGGAAAGCAAAAGGACCATTGAACAACTGGATGTTACTGACTCTTCCCATATGACGACTTTGGCTGTGTTCACCTCTTAGCAGAATATCAAAACCAGAATTGACAAAGCTACCACGAAGTAATTATGGATACTCTTTGCTGCGCTTCTCTGTATTTTTTACTATTTTTTTTGCTATTTTTTAGCTACTCTTCAGTAGTGTTCATTCTAGTTTGTTTCATTGGGGTAATTTCTCTTGGACTGCTTGGGGTTTCTATGTCTCAATTGGATCTTGATCCTTTTTGTTTTGGTCCTCATTCCTATTCTGGCTTCTAGGCCCTCTTTTGTTCACAAGGGTGTAGTCCCTTTCAAAAAACTATTTACCAATAATAAAAAAAACATTACAACATGTTTGCATAATCACCATATATCAACATTACAAAAATAAAATAAAATAAATCATTTTATTAACATACATCATCCATTACATACATTCTTAAAAGCATATAAAATCAGAAATTCTAAACATCTAGAGTAGACATGCGAAGTAGACCATAAAGGAAGACAACTCTGCGTGAAGAATAGCTGGGCCAAAAAGAGATAATTGTATATATCATGGAATAAAGTTTCAGTACAATGCCATCACATGCATAGGTGTGGTCAAAATGATCACAAGGAGCAAAAAATCATAAAAAAACATCATATATGTGTCTCGCAAAATGGCATCAAAATAAGTAAAGAGGCATATGACCTATTCCCCCCATTATGTGTAGTTTTCAACATTTTACATTTCAGGTTTCAAAAAAACAAATGTAAAATACTAACCTTTGTTTGCGTTGCTAGGTATCTCAATCTTGGGGCCATGATCACCTCGTCGCATTGGTTGTTTTGGCTACACTCTCACTCGAAATGGTTACCGTGGGTCTAGAGCTCAAAAATCACCAAGGATATGTGCAAATGAATTTGAAAATGAGATGTTTTGATATATATATATATATATATATATATATATATATATGCTTTGTATTTAACTTTGTTTTGAGTGTGTGTATCTATAGGGCTAGAGCGTTGGCACATGTATATTCCTAGCCCCATACAAATGGTAAGTCCTTTTATCGTTTTGATTTAGCGTTTATTTTTTGATATTTTATCTATCTATACTTGAGTTGTATTTTCACCTTGCAAGCAGTGGGAGCTTGGATAATGACATTTTGACATGCGGGTGTGTTAGGTATAGCTTATAACTCCCCATTTCGGGAATTCCATACTCAGAATCTACGTTTTATGCCTCTTCATGGCTAAAGTGCTTCTCTGAGGGGGAAATATGTACACACACAATTTTATACGTGCCACATTATCAGAAAATAGTACAAAAGTTTCCTAATGACGATTCATGTCCTTTCATAAGGTATTCGAGCTCATAAAACCTACTTGCAGTTTATATTTGTAGCATAGTAGGTCTTACTTAGCCCCCGTATGCTTTTTCCCTAGATTTTTCACTTCATTTTCCTTTATTTTTGGATTTTAGTGTCAAAAACCACCACCCTTCCTGAGTGGCGGTTCTGTAACTGCCATCCAATGAGGGCAGCAGTCATGTAATCACTGATTTGTGCTAGGAAATGGTCATGTGTGAATTTTCTAGAAAATTCACTCACATTTTGACGTGAGATTCTCTCACTTAAATCCTATTTTAGAACACATTTCTTGCTAGATTTAGATGATTCCAAAGCCCAATTTCCTTATGGCATGCTCTTCTTTACTTCTAATTTGTGATTAATTGTTATTAATAGTTTAAAACCCCCCCTTCATTATTATTATGTCATCCTTTTGTTGCCAAGTGGCTTCAACCATTACTGAGCCATATTCCTATAAATATAGTGTTTGTATTCAAGAAAATTGCCAGAGAAATTTTAAGTATTCTTGTTATTGTAAAATTGCTTCCTTTCTTCGCTCGAAATTGCCAAAGCCAATCTCAATTAAATTGTGCTTGCATTCTTCCACCTGCATTATTTCCCAGTCTGCCAATTCAAGCTTCTTCTACTTTTGCACTTTTATTCTTTTTTTATCACTATATTCCCACTTGTTGGACTCACATTGACACAAAAAATCAAAAGGATAAACTGAGGGGACGAATATTCACACAACCAAATTTTCCACTATTCTTACATATCTAGGTTGGAGGTGTTGTTTGTTTTCTTCATTGATTTAATTGTCAAATATGAATCATATGCATAAATTTATATCAAATAGAGTATAAATGAAGCATTTCCATTGTTACAATCATTCAATAGTTACAGTAGGTCAATTCATATAGGAAATCCTCCATAGAAGTCTTCTTTACTCTTGTCAGGGAAGTTACAGGGAGGAAAAGCTTATGAGAAGCTTTGATTTCTTCCCGTGCTTCTGAGGTAAAGTAGAGGGTTATATTTATATCCATACTTTAAATTGAAGCTTTCATTTAACTAAAACAAACTAGATATACTCAGCACAAGTGAATAACTACACTAAGGTCTTTAGTTATTTAGTTTTAGTGTAGAAGTAGCTCTAATTATTTATAATAGAAGCAATTTATTGTTTTTATTTGTAATAGTTTAGTTGAGGTTGATTTTATTTAATTAGTTTACCTTCAAACAAGTAGATTAGATTTTCAAAATTCATCTTTGTTAAAATGGACACTTCAACATAGTTTAACACTTACATTTGATCAAGTAATCAAACCATAGGTGATTTACACTACCCTTACTTACACTCTAAATTCCCCTTTTCCAATTTAGCTTCTAGGAAATCACATTACCAACTCTTAGTCACCGATTCTCTTATATCCATTCATCTATTTTTCCACACCAGATGCCTTGGCATGACCTCAGGGAGTCGAGTGTAGGTGAAAGGTCGTATGTCAATTTTCATCTATAGAAATTGGTGAAACCCAATGTTACGGATCAATTCCTTCTTGTTTCCGTTTATTTCATTTCTATTACCTCATATTTCCATTTCTTCCCCTATTTTGGTATGTATTTTATACTTTCTAAAATATGTCTAGAAGAGAGCTTGGTGGGTGATTTGGATCTGATAGATATTACACCAACATTAAACCACAACAGTCTCATTCCCTTTCTAGATGGGATGAAAATTACATAAGCAACGTCAAGACTTCCCCTATTTAAACTTAAAACCCCATTAGATATGTAAGGATGGAGGAGGTTTCTCAACCGTTAAACATGTAATATGATCAACCCAATGAAAACCATATTATTATCACAAGTGGAACAAATCCTTACCCTAGGATCTTATTGAAATGTCACATTTCCATGCAATCAAAAAATATGACATTTGCACAAATGGTTAATCATCTTCATCGAATAGATGAGTATTTGGATAAAATGAATGCTAAAAAATTTGAGATTTCGAATTCCTATCCTAAGATTCTTACTTCTGAAAAAGACATGAATTATAACACCAAACAATTCATGATAGGTTATCATGAGCCTGCTCAATCAAACCCTATGCCACAGAAACCCAAACCAGGGACTCAATCCTCTCCCAAAGATGTCATTTATACTTTAATAGGGAGGGTTAGAGAACCAGAGAGTGCCCAATCAACACAACTAACTCATGGAGTAGGGAAGAACATGGCATATCTAATAGATAACAAGGGATACATCCATATCAATGAACAAACAATACAACATTCCGTACAATAAGGATATTTAGTTTAGATGAATCTAGGTGATCTTCTCACAAGATCTAACACACTAGGGATGGGTCCTCATCCTTTTGAAGCTTATCCTATGAAAGGGTTGGATGGAAGTGCGTTCTTGAATGTCGATCCATCAAGAAATGCGATGTTCTCTAGTTTTATGCCCGCTAGTCCATATCCTAGTATCATCCCACCTTACTTGCATATCTATTCAAATTACCCCTAGATGGACCCATATGTTATCCTTGCTCCTTATGCACCATATCAAGGAGCTCCATACATTCTAGGAAATGTCTATAATGCAGCTTATCCAACTTTTTCCTCCTCCACCTCCTCATCAAGTATCTTTGATGGTGGAATCTTACACAATGGATACTTATGTTGAGTACTTCAAGGAAACTCTTGAATTCACTATATGTGGTGTAATGCTTCCACGCCCATTTCATGATCTTCCTAAGTTTAAGGGAGAAGGAGACCTGAATGCTCATAACAAGGCATATGCTACTACTATCAGGGAATCACTTCCTTGGGATGCTGTGGTAGCTAAGATATTCCCAAAAACTCTTGAGATAATGGCACTGGAATGGTATTATCATATCCCAAAAGCTTTTATACATTATTTTAAATAGCTTGTGTCAGAATTCATTAGAACATTTGATATGAACAAGTTGTTGCTTATAGGGATTAGGGAGTTTCTACCTATTAGACAAGAGTAAAATGAGTTTGTTGTCCATTTCATTCAAAGTTGGTGTCAAGTTCTTTACTCTTCTGTAAGTGCACCGAATATGGACCAAATGGAAATTTGTGATCTTTTACTTAATTCTCAATCAAGAGACTAGGGAAGGATTATATAAATTTATTTTTCATAGTTATGAGGAAGTACTAGAAGGTAGAATTCAAATTGACCAAACTGAAAGTAATAGTGGTTGGAAGAATTATGGCTCGAATGGGAGACTAGTCATTTATTCGAAGAGTAATTACCCTAACGGTACCAACAAAAATCAAGGGAATAAGGTCTTTAACAAGAACCGTGGAGTTACAACTGATGGTGTCACTGACCAGGTCCAGGAAGCCAGAAGTTGGTAACACTAACCAGGAAAATAATGGTAATTCCAATGGTAACTTAGACAATCATGTAAGCCCTAAATTGATCAACATAGTTGATGTAAACCATCCGTCTTAGAAGAAAATTCAAACCCAAGGCCCGAACCAACATCAAAACTCTGACTAAGAGGAAATGAACCATGGTTATAATAACCAATTTTGAAACTACAATCAAGGTTATAATCAACAACAGTAAGACACTTATCAAAGGCCAAGAAATTATGATCCTGATAAATATTTTGGTTTCCATAAGGTTCGAGGTCACGATGATATAAATTTTCATGATTGCAACAAGTTTCTACAAAGACTTCCCAAAAACCAAAGACAACTCTTTGTAGACATCCTCGTAGAAAATCTAGAAACAAACCCACACTTTGACTATACAGGACCCATAGCTCCTCATGATGATAATGTGAGAATATTTCAAGATCCACTCCCCACACATCTTGAAAATGTCAAGGTAAATCCTCAAAACATAAACAAAGGCATTCCTATAGGGAAGAACAACCACGAGGTCTCAAATTATAATATTTCTCGGGTTGCTCCTAGCCTCAGTTTGAATTAAAACACAAATATCATGGGATTAATTGAGCTAGAAATTGAACTAGAAATTATGGAAACAACTTGGGAAAAGTAATACTTTATGTAAAACCTACCCGCTATTTCCTCTTTGTAGGATGTTGTTCCTATAATCACTAAACCATTAGGAGCCTATGATTTAGTATCAACTTTGAACAAGACCTTCTCTCACATATCATTCTTATATTTGCTGAATAATTCCCCTGCACATTATTCTGCATTGCTCGATGCACTAGGTCTTGGTCATTTAGTCTAGGTTATGCCTCCTCCTAGTGCTCAAATAAATTATATTGAATTTGAAATACATCCTCTGGGACCGAGTGACAGGGATACTAGGTTTGTTTAGGGATACTGGGTTTGTTTTGGATATAGAAAAGATGCCATTTTTTGTTGAAATAGCTCGAAGAGGTGATCTTGCCTTATATTTACAGGTCAGAGTTTATAAAAATTGCATTAAGAGAGCCATGATTGATGACATGTCTGCTCTAAATGTGGTTCCTTTCTATTTATTACAGAAGTTAGGATATGGAGATACTAATTTCTCCCCTACAAGAAACACTTTGTGAGGGTATGATAGTCTTCAAGGTACTTCAATCAGAACCATAATTCTTTGTGTTACCCTTGGGCCAAAAACCTTCTTGATAGAATTTTACATCATCGACAAGGAAAAAAATTATAACATGATCCTTGGGAGACCTTAGATTCATTGAATGAAAGCTATTATTTCTACATTATTGCAGGAAGTTAGATTCCTCCATTTAGGAAAGGTCTTCATTGCATAAGGGGATCCTAAGCCCTTCGATATACACTTAGAGAACCTCAAGAAGAAAATATGAGTCCATATGGAGTATGAGCTCCATGTGAACCAATTAAACAAACTACCACCGTCAAACCAATTGGTTCCAACCACCCTAAGTATTCTAAAAGTTGAAGTTGTTAACCTAAAAAACATTTGAAGTGGAAGAAAATGATAAAGGAAAAGCACTATTTGTGGAATTTTTTTCCACCAAAATAATGGTAGATATCATGAAACTCTTAGAGAGTGATGAACCAATCTTCCTCCCATTTTAACCGCAAGGAATGGGTAGCCTTCTTGGTACGACCTCTCTTCCCACGAATGATCTTGGCCTCGGTATAAACATGATAGATTTAACAAAGGAAGGAGAGAGGGATGAAATTAATATGGTACCCATCAAATCCATCCCTAGTAATTTTTATATTTTGAATGATGTTTTAGATACAAACATGTCATAAATAAATTATGTCATCTCCATGGGATGTGATCCCATAGTGCAAAAAAGACCAAGTAAAGTCACTATTTTTCACCAAGTTGGGCAACATAGTCATTCCCACTTACACATGATGTGTTGAGCATGTGACAAAGAGGTTCTTAAATACCTCCTTAAAGAATTGTATAAGCATATATGCATGGTCATGGGTAGGGGTTGTAAGTTTAAAACCCGGATAATAAGATATCGTCAAAAGAACAGAAACTTCAAGGTTTGTGTTTCTTTTTTGTGCACTCTTAGGGGTGAGGGGTTTGACATCCTTCAACTCTCTTCACCTTAGACATCCCATCATGTAGACCACCTACATTTGCATTGCATTATCATCAGTTATCTAATTCTATGAAATTTGTAATCAAGGGAATCATTTTCAAGTAACTCTAAAAAATTTCTACAGAACATTGGAATTCTCTCAAATTATATCTCTTCAAAATATTCATATTATCATCATAAAACGTGTCTTATCACTTCATTGGTTCTATAAGACAAGACAATATTTTAACACTAATTCTACCAAGACCTACGTGCTTGGTTCTTCCTGTAGCTTTCTTCTAGCATAGTTATGTTTTGGCATGGTAAGTTCTAGAAGCTTCGTGATGTCATATCTTGCCCTAGAAATATTTTTTTTTGGCACAAAAACATTGTAAACATTTTCAATCAGAATTCTTGTTCACCTATCTCAACCTTTGGTGATGAGGCATCATATCTTACTAGTTGCATGGGGTTTAGGCTAGGGGCAATATTTCTTTCCCAAAAGCACAGGTTAAGGTTCATAAACCAAATAAAAATTACATATCTCAAGTCAAAATCAAATCAAAATATTTATTTACACACTTATTTCCCCCACCAACCTTTGGTGTTGAGCCCACACCTCTTACAAGTTGCGTGAGGTTGGGAAAGGAGGGAAGATACCTTACTCACCAATTCCTTGTCCTTTGTGATGAGCCCATGCTTCCTACTGGTAGCATGGGGAAATGCGTAGGGGGCCTCTGCAATAAGTTGATAAATCAAAAGAAATTTCAATGAAATAAAGTTCTTTGAAAATCTTATAGACTTTGATGTCTATCCTTCGGGGCAGCTTGAGGGAGATGCTAGGTTTTTTTTTGACATTAGAAAGATTCCAAATGATGCTAAGCTTGAGAGAGATGCTAGTTTTTTTTATTTCATTGGTTGGAATTCAGGACTGCGGAATAGTGCTATGATTTAATAAAAAACAAAAATCATGCATATAGGATCTAAACAATTCCCCAAAATCTACATCAGTGGAAGTATAAACTAGAATAATCCAAATCAAAACAAAGAACACACACATAACACAATATGTACCATGGTTCACCCAATGTGGGCTACATCCACCAAAGATAGAGATCTCATATATATAATACAATAAGAGTACAAACCAACTCTTTAATACAAGAGTATAATGCATATCTCCAATATTATCTCCTCTCCTCCAGATCTTTAAACGGATCTCCATGAGTGCACTACAACTGTGCCTCCAAACACCACCAATAGATTTCACATAACTAAGAACTACTGCATCTCTAAATTACTACCAAGTTCTTTGTGGATCTGCAAACAAGACCTCTCACATGGGTCTACCATACGTGCAACTATGACTGTGCACCAAGAAGTAAGTCTGTCTCTCCATCACTGCATAACCTGTGCAAACATGAAGACAACCTCCTCTACAATATCTAGATTTACATGGATCTATAATATAAATATGATGTCATGGATCTACAATACAAGACTAGATCTACATGGATCTATAATACAAGATCTCACCAACATGTGGATCTACAAGAAGAAACTCTATGTGCTTTGCATACCATGCAAGCCATTACAATAAGATAATAACTATACAAAGAAAATACAGTAGAAGACGTTACCCTCTTCTCACCATTCAGATGTACCTATTATTTCCTTCTGTCCAACTCCTTTCCATGGAGACTCTATCTTTATGTAACCTGTTCTTTCTTTTTCTTCATCTTCTTCATCTTCTTCATCTTCATCCTCTCAATCTAGGAGAATCAAGGATATAATTCAATCCTTCTCTTAATTCTACTTCTACACCTTAGTTTTCATGCTTATATATTCATGTATACAAACTTGGGGCACTTAGTCATGCAATTACAATCAATAGATATACTTTAATGCTAAAAAATAGATCTAATTCCCAAGAGTTCGTAAAACACTCGTGCACAGGTAACTGCGTCGCACAGGTTTCACTGTCTAACCGACATCAGTTCCTTATGACTGACTGATGCTAGTCCAAGGTCACTGATGTCATGTTCCTTTAACTGATAACGCCGGTTACACCCTGACTGATTTTAGTTACAGTCAGAACCATTAACATGCATGTTTCTAGTGAAACAATTTAGCTCCACAACCTAACAATCTCCCACTTGGAGATAAATTGCTGAAACTTTGTACCTGTACCTATACCTGTACATCAACATCCTCTACACACCATGAAGATTGTCTTTTCTTTCCTTCAACAATTCTCTTGAAAAAAAAACCAGGAAGATCAAACCATCTTCTCAAACCAAGAAGATAAAAACTTGACTTACCAAACCACCACAAAGCTACAACTGATCCGTGATAACCGAGCTATCCATACATCAAGCTCCCACTGAATCATAACACCAAGCCTCTCATGCAACCAAGCCATCATGACTAACACACCTGTAAGAGCTCCCACTCAAACTGAAGTACTGAGCTTCAACTACAACCATAGCCATACCTATAAAACCAACCATGTTCTCCATCCATCTATCCATGTCTTCATGCAACCACCAATGCAACTTTCCAAAGACAAGTCAAACTGGAATATGTGAAAGAAAAATAAGATCCCGGGTAAAAACATCCCTGAATGAGTTCTACATGCAACAGTGGGTGATCAATCCACAAACACCTACATAACTCAAAGAAATCCAAACACTGCAATCTACAAATCTAACCCTACATAAATAACTAGCATGTCCAAGACATTCATCTATAGATAACATACCTATCAAGGAGTAACATAGTAATCAAGAGGAAATACAAACATCCCCTACTCATGCTCAAGGCAACTGAACCATGCTCATAGGCATCCATGTGCAAATCAAACATCTGCATCATCATAGACTCACAAAAATGAATCTATCCACATGTATAAACTCACCTATACATCCATCCATATCATCAAGCTCTCCAGAAGCACCAAGTCTCTCACTGACTAACTCCAAAGCAATATATGAATCCTATGCTCATCAATGTCAATAAAAAACAACCATGATAAACCATGCAACTAATACCAAGTGAAAATACCAAAAAACATGTCATCAACATACTACACAAACCAAACCAAGATGAAAGCAAAACAATGGCACCATCTAAAAATGGTAAATAAACACTGTTGTCAAACCTGTGACCAAACTGACCACGGTTTCCTAACTGCCCATCGGTCACTGCCTAACTGTACCATGGTTACCAGATGATTGACCATGGTTAATCCTAACCGACACCGGTCTCTGTAACTAGCAGATTTTCTCTTTTAACCCTTAAAACTCTGAAAAATTTCTCTATCATCTTCACCCAGCTGAATCTAACCATCAACTATAATCCCATAGGGATATCTAGGCACACAAAATAAACCAGAAGTGACATCATAAAGCAATAAACTCAATATACCTGCAAATCTATGACTTCCCTCCAAAACCAACTAGTGCCTTCTGCCACTCTGAATAGTAGCAATCTCCTCCCACTCTGCATGTGCATCATGTATCCAATCCTGTAATGCTAACAACCATGGCTTGCTCCCACTGAACACGAAATCCCCTACACTGCCTCTCTAACACCAAGCTCAAAAGCTAATATGTCAGTGAGAAATAAAACCAGATGAAAGAAAATATAAAATGATTCCCTTCTTATCAAAGAATACTCCTACATCATAGAAGTTTTGACTTCTTGTGAAGTAAGTGAATTAACTTCTTTTCATCCTGTGTACTCAACATCTTTCATTACCTGCAACTATGTCTAACCATGTCTTTTCATTGAGGATCTCATCCTTAGACTAGATATCCTTGTCCTCAAGATTCCACACAACTAGGAAATAAAATTCAAACAACACCAAAAACATGGTGTAAATCTGTGCACACTATCCAAACGTAATATCAAAGTTTGCTCTAAAAGAAAGAAAGAAAACATGAACCATATAGAGATACCTAACCCAAAGTCTCACTAGACTAACCAAGCCAAATCCAGCTCTTTCTGATCCAAACTAAAGTGATCAACTTGTTTCTGCCTGTACACAATGTGCAAGAAACATTGAAGTGATCAATCTGTTTCTGCCAGGTAGATATAGACAAGCGGAAGAATTTTGACAAAGTTCAAATGTTACATGGTCACAATAATATTATTTGATGGTCTAAAATGAATCAACATGAGAATGTATGCACAATTCAGGAAAGTGGCACACAGAAATGATGTCGAAATTTAATTATAACCAAGGCGCATTGAAAATGGCGCTCAACAATGAGTTTCAACAGGGAAAAATTGATCAACTATTATAACATACAAGGATGTTGAGTACAAATGTAAATGCGCCCTTGGCACACAAGATTGATGTCAACATAGATTTAGACGCACTTCTTTTTACAGAAAGGTATGCTAATCACGGGAATAGTTGCGCCCTTGAGCAGATAAAGCATGGCGCAAAAAACATGTGTCGACATAAACATATTTGCGCCTTTGGCGTCCACAGAAAAGAGTGTTGTAAATGAATGCACCTTTGGTATCAAAAAGGGTTGTCGACACAAGCATTGTTGCACCTTTAGTGCCCGCTAAGGATTGTCAATTTTGCATGCATCATGGATGCGCCATGGCGCATACTTAATTCAAGGAATTTACACTTTTGCGCTGATAATAAGCAGATTTCAAAGTACAATATTTAGATGGTCATAATGATTGACTAGCTTCTTAATTCCAAGTTCCAACTTTTTGAAACAAATTCCTCTACCTAACTACGAAATTCTTTAATTTTCTTGCAAGTTCTTAAAAATGCAAAATACAGTTTGCCACTTTTGGGGTTTCCGTAAAATGGTCAAACAACCTACCACCATAATCAAAGTTGAATTAGATACAAAAAGGTGGTTGGGGTAGATTTCAAATTCTCTCTCTTCTCTCTCTCATTCTTCAAACAAAACTAATTATTATTTTTCTTTTTTTAGTTGGACATAGAAACATCTTGATTTGAAATCCCATCTAATCTCTTTAAGATCTGTGGATTATTTTTACCTCCTTTATATTAAAACTATTTCTATTTTTATTTGCCTATTGGCATTTTTCATGAATATCAATCTTTGGAGCATATATGCTGTCTATGATCATCAACCCTCTTAGTGTTTATTAACTTCTTCTTGATCTTTCATTAAATGGTTATCTGTGCAATCTCAGACATTACATTTTTTTGCACTGTGTTTATTGGCAAGACAGGTGTTCTTCATTCCTCGGTGCATCACCTCTGTTAGTTTATGTTTTATTTTCACACATTTTCACACACACTGTCTCCTTGATCAAAATTGTTATACAGGTCATTTGAGTGACCCTCTCAAATTATATACGTGTGCATCTGAATCAGAGGATAGGAATCGGCCTTCATCCGTGAGGTATTTTGACATCAAGGTCCCACACTTGGACTAAAAAGTCCTCCATGCCTTGCAATCGCAAAATCTCAAGCCATCGATGCAAGTTCTGCCTATACACACTGTGCAAGAAACATGATCCTCCAAAATAGGACACTGAACCATCCATGCCCTCTTTTACTGTAAGAAACCATGTGCAAACTTGTTGTCATAGAGACCGACTATGGTTCGCTGACCAGTACCGGTTACCCTCTGTGACCGATGTTGGTTCCCTGACTGACATCGGTGCTACTGGAACTAACACAACGCCAAAAATTGGCATAGGTCACCAAACCAGGTGCCTACTTTGACCAAATCCGATAGTAGTGTTGAGCCAGTCATTTCAAGAAGCACCCAAATCTTGCACAAAAAATTAATAACAATAATACATGTAATAAAAATTGCACCAAGATGAAATACATCACCTTACCAGCACCAAGATACTCAACCGCATCTTCAACTGAAGAACATGCTTCTCTGATGGAAACCCTGTCTTCACGTTGTGCTACTATATTCTACCTCTCTAAGAAGCCCATGCATCTAACTGCACCAAAGGATGCATAACTACTCCTTTTTCTCTCATTCTCAGATCTAGATCTGCAATCCCAAACATGCATGTGTAACCAAAATAATATAAGCACTGCAATACCAAGATAAAACCATACCTCAATAACCAGATCTGCAATCTGACCAACATGCTTGTGCCTCAAGAACCGAGGACACCTCAGCAGACAAGATACATTCCATGCATCTTTCCATTTCTTCAGATCTGTGATTTTCTCTTTAAAACTAGGTTTCCCAGTAACCAACCATGGTCACCCTATAACCGACCATGGTTAACCGACCATGGTCACCTTACTGACTCCGGTTGCCATTTAACTGACACCGGTCACTGTAATTTCTAGCAACCTTAATCTTCTAGCTCCCACTTGAGATTGAATCTCTTCCTATGATCTTCTCATTAAGAAAAACAAACCCTGCTCTCATACATGTCAGTCAAAACACTAACAAAACCATGAAGCAAACCCTTGCTCTGAAATAACCAAGCTAACCAAGCTTTGATACCAGTTGTTGGGAATTCAGGGACTGTGGAATAGTGCTATGATTTAATAACAAACAAAATCATGCACACAGGATCTAAACAATTCCCCAAAATCTACAGTATTGGAAGTATAAACTAGAATAATCTAAATCAAGAAAAAGTACACACACATAACACAACATGTACCATGGTTCACCCAATGTGGGCTACGTCCACCAAAGATAGAGATCTCATATATATAATACAACAAGAGTACAAACCAACTCTTCAATACAAGAGTATAATGCATCTCTCCAAGAGTATCTCCTCTCCTCAAGATCTCTAAACAAATCTCCATGAGTGCACTACAAGCTGTGCCTCCAAACACCACCAGAAGATCTCACATAACCAGGAACTACTGCATCTCTAAACTGCTACCAAGTTCTCTTGTGGATCTAAACAAGACCTCTTGCATGGGTCTACCAATGTGCAACCATGACTGTGCACCAAGAAGTAAGTCTGTCTCTCCATCATTGCATGCATAACCTATTGCAAACATGAAGACAACCTCCTCTATAATATCTAGATCTACATGGATTTATAATACAATATGATCTCATGGATCTACAATACATGACTAGATCTACATGGATCTATAATACAATACTAGATCTATATGGATCTAAATATAAGATCTCACAAACATGTGGATCTACAAGAAGAAACTCTTTGTGCTTTGCATACAATGCAAGCTATTATAATGAGACAATAACTATACAAATAAAATACAGTAGAAGATGTTACCCTCTTCTCACCATTCAGAGGTATCTGTTATTTCCTTCTGTCCAACTCCTTTCCATGGAGACTCTGTCTTCATGTAACTTGTTCTTTCTTTCTATTCTTTTTCTTCATCCTCTCAATCTAGGAGAATTAAGGATATAATTCAATCCTTCTCTTAATTCTACTTCTAAACCCTATATTTCATGATTATATAGGCGTATATAAACTTAGGGAACTTATCCATGCAATTATAATCAATAGATATACTTCGTCGGTTACTGTCATAACCAGTAACATGTAAAACATGCTATCTTTGAAGCAATTCAGTTCCACAACCTAATGTTCATCTCTATCGAAGCTATTCCACACGAGAAAAACCTATTGGCTAACTCTATGACTACTTCCTCCTATCGTTTTTGTCCAATAAAAGTCCTGAAAGAAATTAAATTCACTATTTCGGTCCGATCCAAACCTCTAGTTCAAAGGATGCCAACCAATGCAATTCTATAATATGTTGAGACAGAGAATGAGCCTAGGACTTTGGAATACATGTAGAATGACAATGAAATCCTAGGATAACTCAATGAATACTCGTATCTCCATCCCGAGCACCATAAGAGGGGATTTTCTCATATACCTCGTCCTTCCTCCTAATTCAAAGATCGCATGATGGATCATTCTTCATAAGAGGTTCTTGTGATCTATGAGGTAGAGGAAGAAGAACTAGAACTACCTCCAGCCCCACCTGATTTTGAAGAGGGTAATGCCTCTTTAATTGAAGGATCTAGAGATATAAGCATTAGGATGACAGAGGATCATAAAATTATGAAACTTGGTTCTTTTTTTACTCCAGAGGAGATATAAGCACATACGAAGGTGCTTAAAGATAATTCCAAAGTATTTGATTTTAGCTATAAGGATCATGGGTGTCGCTCTCAATGTTGTAGTGCATAATTTAGTTACCAAGCACGATGCCAAACCCATTTAATAAAAAGTGAGACCCATGAAGCCAAAAGTGAATTTAATGATTAAGGAAGAAGCAATGAAAATCCTATAAGTGGGGCTAATTAATCTAGTTGACTATTAAATGTGGGTTTCAAATATAGTCCCAATTCTTAAAAAGAATGGGAAGATACGTATATGCATTGAATTTAGGGACATTAACAAGGCTTGTCCCAAAGATGATTTTCCGCTCCCTTTAATTGATGTCATTGTTGATGAAACAACTAGATATGAACTATTGTTTTTTGGTTGTAACTAAGTAACGATATCTGAGGAAGATAAAAAACACCTTTATAACTCCTTTAGGAACCTTCTGTTATGTAGTCATGCCTTTTGGAATAAAGAATAACGAAGCTACTTACAAGTGGGAAATGACATATATCTTTCATGATCTTATTCATAAGATTATGGAATCATATGTTTATGACCTATTGACGATAGAAAAGAAATGTGGAGATCATAACAAAGTTCTTCGTATCATTCTATTATGCCTAATCAAGTACAGGGTAGTGCTAAATCATGAGAAATGTGTGTTTGGCGTGACAGGAGGAAAATTGTTGGGATATATCATTTCATCTTGAGGCATCGATGTTGATCTGGGAAGTTTTAAAGATGTCTCCTCATATAAACAAATCAAACATCAAGTATTTTCTAGGTAAAACTGGGGTAATGTACAGTTTTATCCCTGATCTAACATATGTCATACACCCGATGAATGGTTTGCTAAGAAATACTGTTACAAAACTTGGACAACTGAGTGTCATGAAGCCTTTGAGTGGGTGAAGCACTTCCTTATGTCACCACCCATGCTCATGCCACCAAAACCTAATCATCCTTTGATCTTATATTATTGAGCCATTGATGTATTGATTACATGCATGTTGGCACAAGAAGATGATAGTTGTCATGAGTGAGTTGTTTATTTCATTATCCATACCCTTCTCGATTATGAGATGCATTACACAAAATGGAGAAGAAGTTCTTTGCAATAGTGTTCACAAAGAAAGGTTAAGGAATTACATTCTTAATCAAGAAACATGAGTGATTGTTAAATTAGAATATTTGCAAAATTTCTTAACCCGTGATTCCTTATCCAAAAGGGCGCTATGTTTCATTATGTTAATGGGTGAGTTTAAGCTTGCCTTTTTAAACTAGAAGTTCGTGAAGGGAAAATTATAGTTGATTGGCTACCTGATAACCCTATAGACTGTGGGGATCTAGTAGACCTAGATTTTCCATATGAATACATGTTCTATGTAGAGACAAAGCCCCCTGTAACATCATTTCCATGGTACACAGACATTGTTAATCATATTGTGGACTGGTCGTATCCTGAGGGAGAAACCTCACAAAAAAAATGATGACTACATGTCATAGCTACCAAGTATGTAATTTTAGAAGTGCTATATCACAGAGCCTTTGAAAAAATGTTATTGAGATGTGTTGAAAAAGAATAGTTGGAGAAAATACTCTTAGAATCCCACAATGGAGTATGTGGAGGTCACTTTGGGGGGAATGCAATGGATCGAAAGATTCATCAAATGGGCATTTTTTGGCCCACTTTAGAGCATGACGTTGTAGAGTATGTTTGTAGGTATTAAAAATGTCAAGAATTCTCACATGAGATACACATTCCTGTATAGGCTCTACAACCCATAGTGACACCTTGGCCCTTATCGACTTAGGGTCTTGATTTGATAAGGAAGTTCTCTTCGTCATCCTCAGATGGCCACAATTTCTTTATCACGACCACCAAGTATTTTATCAAGTAGGTTGAGGCCATGCCTCTCACTACTATGCCTAGATCTGTGATCACCAAGATTATTCTAAACCAGATCATCTACAGGTATGGAGTCCAACAAGTCATTATATCAGATAATAGCACACCATTCAAAAATGAATATGTGCAAGAGTTGTGTGTGTAATTTAAGATATCACATCACACAACCTCTTTGTATTATCCTTAGGCTAATGGACAAGCCAAGGCTACAAATAAAACATTAAAGTCCATCCTCCTTAAGATGGTTAAGAAGAACAAAAGAGACTGACATTTGAAGCTATTTCTGGCCTTGTGGCCCTATAGGACATCAGTAAGAACACCCAGAGGAGAAACCCCTTATTATTTGGTCTTTGGATCTGAAGCGGTCCTACCGTTAGAAGTGGAATTACCTAGTCTTCACATATTGTTACAAGGAATATTAGCCAAAGAAGGGTATCGAGAAGCATCATTAGTACAATTAGAAACCCTTGATGAATCTCATCTTTGAGTTGAGAAACATCATCGTGTTTATGTAGATAGAATGTGTCGTTGATATAATAAGAAAGTGTATTAGTGAGAGATACATGTAGGAGATCTAGTCTTAAGACTTGACAACTAGATCAACAAAAATACCAACAAAGGAAGAAAGTTTAGGTTTGAATGGTTAATCCCATATCAATTGATAGAAGGCTTCAAAAATGGCGCATATCACATGTGTAATTTAGAAGGTGAGGAATTCAACGAATCAATCAATTCACTTCACCTTAAACACTTTTGTGCTTAGTTCATTTGAATTTCCACTTTTACATTATTGCATCCATACTGCATACAATTTGATTATCATACCATGAAATTGTAAATCAAGAAACTTACTATTTAATAAGGTTCTAAAAAATTCTAAAATGTTGGAAAAAATGAGCTTAATAATATCTCTTCAAGTATCCACTGTATTGTCATCAAAAAATTCTAATCTTTTCATCATCTCAACAATTAATAAATTTTTTGGACATTGGTCTACTAAGACCTACATACTTAGTTCTAATTGTAGTTTCTTCTAGCTTAGGTGTCTTTAGTCATAATATATTCTGGAAGCTTCTTGATGTCACATCTTTCCCTTAAAATTTTATCTTTGATAACAAAATAAATTTAAACATTTCACCTGGAGCTCTTGTCCACCTATTTCAACCTTTGGTGGTGAGCCCTCGCATCCTACTGGTTGCACAAGGTTGAGGCTAGGAGTAAGTTTTCAATCCTAAAAGCACAAGTCAAAATAAAAAATAATATATATACACACACACACACACACACACACACACACACACACACACACATATACATATATATAAATAAATATAAAAACTCTTTCTTTTACAAATAACACTACACTTCCTTTCCCTACCAGTCTTTGGTTACAAGCCCACGCTTCCTACTAGTAGCGTAAGGGTGGGAAAGGAGGGAATTTCCTTTACTTACCTATGCCTTGTCCTTGGTGATGAGCCCATGCTTCTTACTAGTAGCATGGGAAAAAATGTAGGGAATCTTGTCAAGCAAATCAATAAATTCTAAGTAAGTTAGCAAATAAAAAGTTCTTTGAAACCTTAAAATTCCCAATAAAATGAATTAGATGTGTATGTTGTAAGAGAGTCAAATCCTTAAAACCAGATTTTGTCAATCAAAAGGCCATCTATCGATCTAAGTCTAAATAAACTTCCAAGAAAATCAGATTCTAGACTGGGTAGTTAACTATACTTAGGGTTGAGTTGTAGGTTCCTAATTGGGTCTTTGTCAAAGTCTTATCTTCTTGTCACCATCTTCATTCATCAAGACCATATAAATCACATCCTTTCTAGCTCTTGTAGCCCTTGCATTTTAATATTTGATTGGAGCTAGGAATGGAGAGAGTTCATTTTCTTATTATATCACATTCATCACATTTTGCTAATGAAATAGAAGTGTTAAATATTGTTTGAAAACCAAAGTATCTAATTTTTTTTTTTCTCATGTGCATCATACAAAAAATATTTTTTAAAACACATTTTCATATTCATTATCCATAAGAATCATCTATAAAAGAATATAAAAGAATCAGAGATTCTAAGCATCTAAGAGTACATAAGAAAAGAAAACCATCACCGAGTCAACTCTTACACAGAATAGCTAAACTAAAAAGAAATGTATATACATATATTTCAATAAAGTCAAGTTTGTATAGAATTCCATCACACTCTTGCGAGTGTGGCCAAAATTCTCATCGATGAGCCGAACATTAAAATGTTGATATATGTATCAAAAATGACCCAAAACAATAAAAGGCCTATGGCCTATTCTCTCTACGGGATCCCAAGGAAGGTACACAGATAGGACTCCTGCTGCATATATTGTGACAAGAGTGAGAGCCTTCATGCTCGGACCTGTGGTAGTGACCATGAGATGAAGAACCAGGTGATTAGCCAGTGGTAATAACACTGTTGTGAGAGTGATCTCACCGTCATTCCCTCTCAACCACCTAAAACGTAGCAATGTCATTCCTCATCTTGGTCATGGCTCCTATGGCATTCCATGCTAGTGTGAAAATGTCTGTGTGTCACCCCATTATGGCTGGATATCTTAATTCCATGAGTAGATCATCTCACGTCATCCCCATATGATGTGCAAAAGTGTCTACGATAATCCTACAAATAAGATCTCACCAACGCTTGACATTAACTGGAAAACATGAGTAAAACAATGATGAGTTAGAAATATTTGAAAAAATAAAAAAATAGAGTAGTGTGTAGTCTACTAACAATCTAGTACAAGAAATAGATTCGAGAGAAGAGTATTCTACTTACTCAAATCTTCTGACATCCAAGTAGGATCAAATAGTGGTGGTGGTGGTGGTGTGGGAGATAAAATAGGTATCTCCTTAGCTCCAACCTCCTTCACTACTCTCTCTCCTTCACCCCTCTCCCATCCATACACCGAATCCTTATCTCCTCTTATAGGTGGAAGAGTATCCTCCATGTAAAAAGTATTATCCTTTTCCCTGGTTACCGAAGAAGCCTCCCCAATAGTGGTACACTCTATGTCACTCTCTTCCTCTCCTCCCTCCTCCTCATTCTCTACCTCAACCTCCTCATCATACTCCTTGCTATGTGTGGGTGTGACCTTGATCTGAAAAATCGGCACCAATTTAGCCAAGTCTTGTGTAACTCATGGAGTACCAATCGGAATCCAAGGATCAAGGATAGTCCACTTGAGATTTCCCTTCAGGCCAGATCTCACCTCTCAAACCCCCCTGTACACTTTAGGTACCATTGGAAGGGAATAAATGTAGGGTAACTGAAATTTTTGGGGCACCCTTTGAACTGGATGGACCTCCACCCTACTAGTAATACCCATGAATTTTGTAGTGGAGATGCATGTAGTCAAAATAACACCTCCCTCACAACATAAGCTAACCATATCCTAATAAGGATTTGTAATCATATCATTAGTAGTAAGTGTGAAAAATTATGTATGTGTACCCTTAAGAGGATCCATGTAAACCCACCTTGTTGCTCTGATAACCCCGGGATATGCTATCCAAATGCCCCTATGGTAGGGTACCATCCTCTCATAGACCCAACTCATAACAAATGTAGGATGACTAAGGGACTTCCCCCAGTCTAACAACCCTGTAAAGATCATGGTAAGAAGTGATAAAAATTTCCACACCCTATGTATACCTATGGCCATGCTACTCAATTATATGAATAATGGGGGCTCAACAATAGAGAAACTTGTCTCCACCCTTATACCCAACAAAGCACGAAGCAAAAATACAAATGATGGCCTTGTCCAAGGTAGGGATAGGGGTAGAGGAAACTAATAACAATCTCATGCCCTATTTTGGCACTAGTATTTGGTGCTAATGCATCTCTCATATACACAAACCAACTATGATATTGTACCTCTGACACCGTACTCATTAGATTCAACTTCCTTCCTATGGCAGGAACTCCCAAAATGTGATAGACATCCTCAAGGGTAATCTTCCACTCCCCTCTAACTTCATAAACCTGAAAAGTATTTTGATCTACATCCCAGTAACTCAGAAAATCAAATAACAAATGGCCAACTAGTGCAACTACCCATGTCTGGGATATCCTCCATATCCTAGCCATGTGTAATATGTCCCCTCTCATCTTGAGTAAGAGCATCCAAAATAGGGGGAAACCAGTTAGTCTCGAGCTCTAATCCATCTAACATATGGCCCATGCACTCATAAACATCAAAAAATATCAAGTTAGGATCATAGCAATGCATAATAAGCTCACCAAAAACATCATAAAAATACTACAAAAGCTAAAAAATAAATACATACTTAGTCAAATTATGAGGTTTTTCCCCATGTAATTATGCAATTTTCACTCTATGTAGAGAGGTGGTTGCATAACCAAAACTTCCCCTCTGTGTAGAGCGGAAGTTGCATAAACTGTCTGTGGTAATTCTACATAGTTATCCTCCAACCCTTCTAACAGTTTTGTAATTGATGTGGCGGTTGCACGTAACCACCACTCTGTATAGTAGCAGTGGAAGTTTCGTAATCACTGTAAAGGTTCCATCCATGAAATTCATTCCGTACCCTAAGGGCCTCCACAATTTAAATAAAAGACAAAATTTAGACCTTTTTTAGTAAAAACAAATTTGAGATACATCCCATATGGCACCCCTTAGTGAACATTTTGACTGTACAATTATTGCAAAATAACTCCCCATTAAGTTGAGTTTTTCACACGTTTATCATGTTTTAGGGTAAAAAATGAACAAGATGCAGATAACTCACCTGTTTGGGGCCCGCTACTCCTCCCACTGGTTGGGATTTCCATCACGTCGACTATACTCTTCATTTTTTATTGTAATTCTCACTGTGAAATCATCACATGTGATCCAGAGCTCAAGATTTCACTAAGTGGGTTGGTGCAAGTGATTTCTAAAAGATATTACTTTTGATATATATATATATATATATATATATATATATATATATATATATATATATATGTATAGCATGTTTTAACTCTATGTTTTGTAGTGTGTTTGTTTGTACAGGGCATGGAGCGTTGCGTTACCGCAGGTATATTCCTATCCCCGTGCATATATGTTGAGTTCTATTATCATTTTATCTTAGTATGCTTTTGTTCAATTCTACATTATATCTCCACTTGATTCTCATTCACTTTCTTATAGGTAGTGAGGAAGCTTGGATTGGCATCACTTGCACACATACATGGTTGTGTCAGGTATAATTTCTAACTATCCCATTTGGGAGTGTCATACTCAGTACTTTGCGTATAAATTACACCTCTTCATGGCTAAAATGCTTCTCCAAGTGGGGGAAATATGTACGCATAGCCAGTTTTACACGGTGCTAGATTATCAGGAACAGTTCAAATCCCCAATGATGATTAAGCTATCTATTCTAATGATGTTCAAGTCAAAAGTTTCTTGCTTACAACATACCTTGGTAATCTAATTTGCTTTACTTGTTCATTTCCTTAGATTTTCCCAGCTTTCCTCAAATCATTTTGAAATATTTTCCTTAGCTTTACAGCCTTTAAGTTACGGAACCATGATGGTGGTTACACAAAACCTCCCTCAGATGGTTGTACATAACCACCAGTCTTCCTTGAGTGGAAGTTGCGCAACCACCACAGTGGTTGTATAACCACTACTCTGCACAGACCGGTGGTTCTATGTGCATTTAATCAAGCCTTTTCCAACATGATTTTGAATGTTTGTTTCCTTCTTCTAATTCATATTGTCTCACATGTTTTCTTGTCTAAATTGGCTGTTCTTAAGATCATTAGATGTTTGTACAGTCTTCTCCCTCCCAACTTTACTATTATTAGTAATTTAACTACCCCTTCTTTGAGTGAGTGTAGCATTTTCTTGGCTGCCAAGTGGGCTAGATCACTTCCTTGCTAAATTTATATAAGAACCAAGCTTCTTCCCGAAGCATTGGTTCAGAGTTTCTCAATTTGGATTGCATTGTTATGATATCAAAATCCCATGCCAAGAAGTACACAAGTAAACCCATTTCTTTTACCTTGTTTTTTTCTTTCTTGCATTGTTACTAGACTACTTGTAAACTAACTAGGTCCAACACTCTCCCATTCTCCCTACACATTTTCCAGCACAGTTCTTTGGACATGTTTGAAAACTCATTGAACAAGAAGCTGAGGGGAAATCAAAAATCATTGCCAACATTGGAGTTTATATTTGTACAACATTTTTTAGGTTGGAGGATGTCTTTAAATTTCTGCAAGTTTCTTTTGTTTATTTTGAATAGATTCAAAGCTTTCAGTTTATCAAACACATTTATTTAGAGAAGATAAAATTGCAATAGTTAGTTACAGTAGATTTCATTTATAAATCTTCCATTGAGGATTTCCTCTCTAGCTTATCCCTGTGGATTTATCTAGGAATAATTTAGAGGAGGTTCTTCTCGCACATGCATTGTTATCAGTTTCTTCATTAGTTAAATTCTTAGGAAAGTTCATCTGCATTCAAAATAAATTTTTAGTTGCACATGAGCAAAGATTCATGTGAAAAATTGTTTCTCTGCAGAAGTCTATGTGCATTCTTCCAGGGGAAGTTAGCTTTAGGAAGCTTTTGTATATATGTTAGAGTCTAATATTTCTTCATTAGGAAAATCATTCTATTTTACAGGGGACGATTTAGAGGAAGAATCCGCTTCATAGGGAAGCTAGCTTCCCTTGATTCTGAGGTAAGACAAAAGTTTAGTAAAATCTGCAACTACAAATTACAGCAATCCTTTATTTTTATCATATTAGATCAAATCGTCTACATCATGGAAATAGCCACATCTGGATAATTTCATTATTTAGTTTAGTTTGTACATAGAGTCCAGAAGCAATTTCATTTAGATTAAAAGAATTTAGTTTGTTCTATGCACATTTATTTTATTCCCTTCTGTTTAAACATCATTAAAACTCACAAAAGCATTAGATTAGATTACTTAGTTTGTTTTCTATTGTGTAATTAATTCCCCTTCATTTGTTTAAAATAGTTAGAAAAGCACAAAAAGTTTAAATAGATTCAAGGATTTGTAATCAAATTGATTTAAGTGAATAATCTGCTTGCTCTGATTTGATAAAAGTTACAAAAAATAGAGTTAATTATTCCAAAGGAATTAACACAAATCCTTATGCAATCCTTAGTGAGGATTAGGCTCCCTAAAAAATTGAGTACTTTTCCTCTTGGCATAGATTGCTTTTGCAGGTGTCCCCTGACTTTGTTTCTTTGACATTTACCTATTTTACACATCCCACATAACCATCGTACAAGGCGATAAAATATACTAAATAAATAGTAATTTGGTGTGTGATCTATGAGTGCCTTAACCAAATCTAGCTCCACAATAATCACTAGACGTTGATCAAGGCATTCAGACACCAAATTTTACATAACCACCCCACTTCCACCCATTATTATCTCACAGTTGATGGATTTGAAAGTCGAAGTGGACATTTACTTACATGTTCTGGCACATTCAACTGGATTGAGATTAGATTCCACAATTCACCCATTGGTATCCTACCCACACATTTACTCTCACACCTCCATGACAAGTTGTATTGAGATGATTTTATGAGGAAAAAATCATGGACATTTACCATGTATTCCATAGCCAGTTTAGAGGGTTTTTGGTGATGATCTGATATTGATATAATCCTTCGTGTGTCCATTATCAAAATAGGGACCTTTCCATTTTGCCCACCTAATTTAGATATAGTATTCATTTCCTGAAGATGAGATGCTTCCCATACTTCTCATAGAAGACATTTGATTTCCTTGATTACTTGTTAGCCAATGTCTCCCATTTCTCAAATGGATAAATAGAACGCTATTCAAGAGATAAATCCAAGAGAGAGTCAGGTGTCCATATCAGATCAACTGTCCCAAGATGATCTAGAATGAGGTTCTATTGTTTCCTCATTGTGGAGATGAATGATTCGTAGACGTAAATAAGAGCTTCGTCGATTATTTCTTTGAGTTAGATCAATGTATTTGTACTGATCAAATCTTAGAAAATGGTGTTACAGATCAATCATTGGTGAAATATGTATGTCACAGATCAATCCCACATAATCACAGTAATAAGATACTATGAGCTAAAAAATGGCATAAACAAAAATACAAGACAAAAAGATAAGATTTAACGCAAGTTCACCCAATGTGGGATACTTTTCCACCAATGAAACACTTTCCTAGATACTGTATTATGAGCATAACAAGCCAGTATAATCCACTCTTAGCAATCATTCTTATCACTATTACAATAGTACACAGATCTTGTTTATTAGACTATGCTCAACAAACTCTAAGGACAGATAATTCAAGCACTTGACGTCACACACCCGTATATTTTTGTACTTTATGCACCAACTATATATAAGCTACTAAGTCTATAGGTAACTATATAAATATCTACAAATAAAATACCATGGGTGATTACGAATCATGAGGCTAAAAAACTAATCAGCTAATACCTTAAATACTCAACCCAGTAATAATTAATTAATGAGAAGACCACATTTTTGGTTACTCCCAGAAAACAAATTCTCAGGGGCTGGATTACCCCCGAACCACCACAGGAGAATAAATGAAGAGTGAACAGTAATTCTTGAGTGTAACCTTATTTACAATACATCTAACATGTATGGAGGTTTTTGCATGAATACCTCAACCTAAATATTTCAATCCTAAATCTTATTGAACGGTTAGCACTATTGTATTAGACATTTAGAAAATAAATATTTCAAGTTAAAACATATAATACAAGATCTTATTGACAATAAATATATTGAAGTGAACACTCCTCAAGACAATTTTAGGACTCAAGTAAATGAGAATGAAAATCTTTAGATGTTCAATGATCCATTACCCAACTACAATACAACATATATCACCAAATGGAATTTAGAGGTTGATCATGTATACAATATGTAGCCTCCTATAACTACTTATTATCATTCCCTTGATGGTACTTTTTTTTTTGAAATAGGTAATAACAATTTACCTTAATGACATATTATCACATTTAATGATAGTGAAATAGTGGATGATGAGTAGGATAGATGTGCACTCTGCATCCATGCTTATGTTAATAAAAAACATGTCCACATTATTACGATCGGGAATGTATCAAGTGAAAATGTATGCATCATGACATTTTTTACTAAATTACGATATAATGAGAAACACATATGATAAATTGTATGAATAATAAAGGGTTTAACAAACATACATAGAATGTATTAGCACATATTATGTTACTCCTTCAAGTGGGATCAATTACTTTAGCCACACCATTTTGTTTATTCTATGTTTTGAGATATGTGACATTTTGTTAGGATGGCCTTATCTTTAGAGGCTCCAAGTCAAGACATTTAACATACATTGATGTCTTAAGTACATCTATTAGAGTCACATTATTAAGTATTTGGGAATCTCTCATGAATACTAATTATAATTTATGGTTTTCACTTCTCTTTATATCGACAAACCTTGCACCAACATAGTCATAATAAAATATGGAAAATGTAGATACCCCTCCCTCACATTTTCTATAAAAAGCCTTATATGGCCATCCCTTAAGAAAATCAACTTGTCTTAAAACACAAGATTACAATGAATTTATAATCTATACCAAGGTAGAAGCTTCTTATAATTGTATAGTATTTCACACTCTCCTTATACACATTTATTCTCACACTTCAACACTTGGATCTTTCTTTGATTCACAAATACATATCTATCAATATTCAAACAAGAAGAGTTTCCATTCAATATATAGATATGGGCACATCTCCTAGATATCCCCATCACTTTGATTCAATAATTAGTTAGTAACTTTCCACCGAACATCAAAAAATACAAAACAAAACAAAATAGTAAAAAATTACAAAAATCATTTCATAAAAAAAAAAAAAACCAAGACCTAAGCATGACTTACATTACTAGTTTATTATTTATATATGTTTTTTTCCATGATTTGGTAGATATCATATTGATTAACTGAAATAGGAAATTATTCTATCTATCTAGGTTAATCTAAAAGAGTATAACAAATATAATAATTGATATAAACTTGAAATATGAATGCTAAGTAATTTTATTTGATATTTAAATAAAATGAAATAATTGAAATAGGAGGGATAAGGTACTAAACTCAAAATGAATTACCTCACTGAGCTTTGAGACTGAACACGATGATGTGCAGAAGGAGCAGAGTATGATGGTACATTAACACTTTAGACAACTAAAATCTACTTACGCTGGCTTTTAATACTAAAATTGCACTAATTATCCTCTTTCTTGTCATTTCCCTAATAATTAGCACTTTTCCGCTAATTAACTAACATTCCTCTTCATATTCGTTAATTAACGACCATTTCAATAATTAATTAGCCTTCCTATCATTAAGGATGTCAATTAACGACCTTTTGTTAATTAATATCCACTTCTACTTGGGTTAATTAATTACGATCACAACTCTAAATCAATAAATTACCATTTATTGGATCAAATTCCTCTCTTACATCCCACAAATCATACTAATTTTCCTCTAATTAGCTTCTATAAGCTTACCTCTACCTATTAATTAATCACTTTTGATTAATTAAAACATCCCCCAACTCCCATGACTCACTAATGACAAATTAAACTTTTCTAAATCAAGATTACCTTTTATAAAGCAACCTTATCCATTCCTAATCTTATTTTACCTTTATCCCACATTCATCAATTTGCTAGCCTTGCCTTTTCAAGAAAGCTATATAAAGAACAACTCCTCCTTACCTTTCTTCTAGCACCATGCTTTGAATAGTGAAAACTACAAGCATTTTGATCTTGAGCCATTCTCCATTGTTGGAAATAGCTTCTCCATCTTGCATCCTTTCACTCAAAATTGAGTAATATGGGAAGATCAAAAATGGCCTTGTAGCCATTCTTGGTGAGATTCCATTCTCAATCCTTGAGATCAAGTACCAATCCACTTTGATTGCTTATGTTCTTCATAGGTTCATAGTTTAACTTAGCAATCATAGAGAGTAGGAAATAGCTTAGCATGTAGTTTCATTTATGCATTGAAGAAGCATTTCCTTTAAGCTCTTATCTTGATGGTTCATTGTTTAATTAAAATTTTAATTTTGAAGCTATATATATATGTATATATTAGTTTCAATTTATAGCTTAGTTAATTATACATGAGAACATATGGCACACCCGGTGGGACTTACTCCATTGTCCTTTGCTTAATTTCAAGTTTTTGTAGTTAAGTTTCAATTTTAGTTACTAACCCTTTTTTGCATATATTGACATAGCTTGTTTTTATTAACTTATGTTTTGTTGAGTTGGCATGTGTTGAGTCTTCCTTGTAGGTATAAAGGAGGTGAAGTGCTGTCAAAATTGGATCTTGATGGGAAAATTTCAATATTTCTCCATGTTTTCATGTTTAGAACTTCATTTTTCAACATTCTACATGCTAGTTTTGTCAATTTCTTGAAAATATTAAATTCTTGAGCATGTAGGTTAGTGTTTGATAGTGTTGAGTCTTCTATTTATATATTAATGTGGTGGGTTTCTGTCAAAATTGAATCTTGGTGAGAAAATTTCAAGATTTCTCATGTTTTCATTTTTAGAGCTTACTTTTTCAACATTCTACATGCTAGTTTTGTTCAATTTCTTGAAAATGTTAAGTTTTTTATCATGAATGTTAATTTTTGATAACATTGAGTCTTCTATTCATATATTAATGTGATGGGTTTTTGTCAAAATTGAATCTTGGTTGGAAAAATTTGACCATTTTGTAGATTAAGGGACATTTTTTTTGACATTTTTTGGGTACATGTTAAGTGCATACCTCGTGAGCATAAGAGCATATGTGTAACCCATCTTCCAGAGGCCATAAATTTTTCTCCTGAACTCAAAATGACTCTTTTATTTTTTTTACGTTGGAAAGGTATTGAAGTGAACTATGCAATGAAAATATAAATTTAGGATTTAGACTTACAAAAATTGCAAGTTTTCCCTTTATTGTAAAACTGGTCATTTTCTAACATATCTAATGTTTTGATGAATGTTGTATTTCCATGATTTACTTGATTTAGACCAAAGATTGTGTATGCTCTTCTCTTGACACCTTTTGGTGATCTTGAGAATAAAAAACAACTTTGATCTCTATCTTTTTAACATTTGGATTAACTTGGAAATTTGATTATTCTTTTTTCTTAATTGGGAAATGAACCTTTTACAAAGCATTTTTTATGGTCCTTTGATTTGAAGTTTTCCATTTCTATCTAGTTGGGATAAAAATTGTGTATGCTCTTCTCTTGCACCTTAGGGTGATCTTGAGAATCAAAAGAAAATTTAGTTTTTGTTTTCTAACATTTGGTTAATTATAAACTTCATCTTTCATTTTTGGCTTAAGGGAATGAACATTTATCAAGATTTTTGTATGGTTCATTAATTGCAAAACTTTCCTTTACTTTTTAGTTGGATTATTTGTTGTGTATGATCTTCTTTTACATTCTTGGATGATCTTGAGAATCAAAAACAACTCTTAATCCTTTTTCAAATAATGTGATTTTCTTGGAAGAACTACTAACGCTTGAGTGCAGGACCTAAAAACACTTGTCAAAGAAAGGAGTTTGAAAAAAAAAATTCTAATTACACATGTGTTGTAGGTTGCCAAATGGTGTACAACTAAACCACATTAACTCTAAAAGATAAAAAAAAACACTACATTCAAAACACTGTATTTGTAGGTTCAGATAAGGGTACGCCTCGTCCACTTAAAACTAGGACATAACCCCTTTGGCATAAGCCTTAAGCTACAACAATGGGGGTGGTCCTAGGAACCCCAAAGTAGTCCACGCAAGAGGGAACCTTGTGGATGAAATGGGAAGTGCTCTACACACCTACTTGACTAGTTATACACATGTGAGATTTAGTGTCAAAGTTATCTGTATCGTGACCCCAGTGAGAGTACATGATGACACATTTATTTCCCACTGTATCTTGAAGGGGGTAAAGTAAAGTCCAGGATAATCCTTAGGAAACCTTGGCAAACTGAGCTCACTCTTAGATAAATTTTGACACCTAGTTGAGTGAACCACCTAGGAAGCTATCTTTGACCAGGAGCCAACTTTGACCATTTCAAAACCTAATTTGAGTTCAAGAGCCATTATTCATCATGAAATGTGTGAAGTGTTACTTTTTCTTAGTTTTTCACTCACCCTAAGGTGAGGTGAAACTCTTCCGAAGTGAGGCCAACATTTTTCACCCCTAATTGATCTACTTCATTCACTTTCTTTTGACACTTTTTTGATTAGAAGAAGAGTGAATACCCTTGTGTTGCTAATTGATTGTATTCACCACTTTTGTGTCCATTTACACTCATCCATGTTTAGACTGATTTGTTAAACATTTAAAGTGTGTTGGAGACATTTTCATATCATTGGTAGCCTTTTTGATCTTGATACCCAAGTCAAGATCGTCATCGTAGTTAGGATTAGATTCATCACCTTGAATTCTCCTTTGAATTGTTATCTTGTTTATATTGTATCGTTACAATTTTGGTACTTACGTCTTGTTTCTTGTAAACTGGACCTAAATATCTATATTGTGATATTATGCTATATACAATTTAACAATTCCTAGGTATACTCTAGCCTTGTTTTGATTTCAAATTACTACCTCAATTTTGAAAAGTGTTGAGTGTTACCTTTGTGCACATCATATCAATATCATTTTGATATTAGATACCTTAATTTTTCACGCAAATTTTGGTTAATGTATCTTGGTGGTATTGTTATGTTCACTCACAATCGTAACTTCCACTTTTTGGGATATAGGTCTTGATTAGATTTAAAGATTTCAATTTTAGTATACTTTGTTTAGAAATCGCATTAAATTTTTTTATTACTTACACCTTGTTCATTTATTTGAACTTGACATAAGTGGTGACATTTTTTTGATCATCTTGAAACACCAACTGTCATTTGAACACAAACTTAGGAAGTAATCCTCGTATGATTGGATTGGTTTAAAACAAACCTTGCATGATTGTGTCTTGCATGATTATTCATCATTGTTGACTTATCCATTTTAGGAAAATCACTTTGATCCATTGACTTTTTTTCACCTTTCATTATTTTTTTCATTAATTTTGCTTTGTGTTTTGAACTCACGATGATTGTTCCTTTCCTTTTATCTACCTTATAAACTCACTTCTAGGACAATCCTTTGGGTATTTTGATCCTCTTGATCTTCTTGTTTTTGCCTAAATTAATGATCAGTTTTTGAACATATCTTTCAAACCTTGAAATTTCAATTTTTCCTATCAAACAAATTTTACATCAATTGAACATGGAAATATTTCCTTTATATCCTTTATGTTACTAAAATTTTGATCAATCCTTTGACATTTACACCTCCATAACCTTATTGGATTATCAATCTTGAGTCATCACAATGTATTTTTTCCTTAGCTTCCCTTTTGGAAAATCACACAAGAATCCCCATCTTTAAAAAAAATCTCAAAGTTATTGGTCATTATGTTATTCCCAAATAAACATGAAACCTTCTTCACTTTGAAGGATTTTAATCATAAAATCTAGGTCTAGGATTTTGAACCCAACACTTTGACCAACAATGACTACTTATTGATAGGGTCTCCTTATACATCCTGACAATAAGGAATCAAAGTTTTGACGTTCACATCAGAAAGATTCCCATCATGACTAAACTTGAATCACATTTGGTTCTTTGTTCTAGAGAACCCATCTGGGTAACTTGTTCCCAACCTTCATCTCATAGTCGGTGATATGGTTTGGAAACTTCTGATCCAAATTCTTATTTGGATTCCCCCCACTCTTCTTTTGATTTTAATCCAAACATTTCCTCTTCTTCTGAGGATTCCAATCCAAATATTTCCTAATTGATTCTTTTGATGATTCCAGTTCCAAACTATTATTTAGATTCATCTAATTTGAGTCCTAAACTCATGGTCCTCCCCTTCTTTATAGGACCTCCTTCATCATACTTTTACTGTGATTCTTGAGTCCCCCATTTCTTGAGACCTCCTTTATCAAATTCATCTAATTCTGATCCTAAGTCATAGTCCTCCCCTTCTTCACAAGACATCTTTTATTAGTCACCTCAATGTGAACCTCTTCCTTCTTTAAAGATTTGTGCAACTCAAATTCCTTCTATTCAATCATCTAATTTGACTCCTACATCACAATCTATGTAATTTTGGACATGAAATCCTCCTATTCTTCCTCCATGATATTGTCTTATAGGAAACCTATAGCAACCAATTCAAAATCCACATCTTCTTCTATTCATGAGACATCTAGCCCTAAGTCTACTTCATCTCTTGAGTCATCTTCTTCTATGTCAATCATCATCAAACATATTCTAAGTATTCCACATCAGTTGGACCTTTTTCTTCCAAATAAACCCCTGTGGTCAATCAATAACCCATACTGATTGATTTTTTTTCAGAATGAAGGAGTGATCATGACATTTATAGGGGCACATGAAGATATCCCTCTAAAAAATTATGAGAAAGGATTCTCTTTAGACCTCGATGCATTCACGTATTGTGGGGAAAATTTTGATTCCTTTTATCAAGAAATAAAGGAAGAGCCTAAGAGCATGCAACTTGATCCTCCTCTTATTCTTCCATCCTCACATTCTTCATTCTTGTGATGAACTACCTAGGTCTAGTATTGAGCCATGGCCCATCTTCTCATCACCTAATTCTTCTTTACATATCACAATTCCTCAATCAAAATCACACTTTGGGTCATCTCCAAGTATCCCATCACCTTGTTTTATATATGGGCCACCTCCGGGTAGCCCTTCATCATCTACTTGTGGGTCTACTTCTGGTAGCCCATTACCTTCTATTCTGAGGCCACATCTAACTAGCCCCTTGTCTTCTATATATGGGACACCTCTGGATAGCCCCTCATCTTCTATTCTTAGGGCACCTCCTAGTAGCCCTTCTTCCTCTATATCTGGGGCCACATCCAAGTAACCTTTCATCTTCTATCTTGGACTCACCTCTTGGTAGCCCATATTATTCAATTCTTGGACCATATCCTTTTCATCCATCACATTATTCTTCTACCAATGATTGTGGAAATCCCACCATAATTTCTCATATCAATTCTAAAATTCCATGTTCTTCTCCCACTTCTCGGGATCAGACAAGTCACACATTAGCTTATAATAAACCCAGACAGGTTCTTTATCAAGCTAAGATCAAAACTTCTGTAGAAATCTAAAGCTCCCAACAACTCAAACAATCATAAAATTCAAAATCAAATGTGATTCCATAATGCACACCAATGCACCCATCAAGTATGGTGAAAAGTGCAAAAACCTATGGATAGGGAACTCAAGCTCCCACATATGAAACCCATGTTTCAAAACAAATCACAGTCATTTTTTGAGTGTGAAATCACCATGATCATCGAGATCAGGGATAATATCACTCTTGATAAAAAAATGTGCTTAGTCTCCCTTATCAAGGAAATTGTGAACATCATTGTTGGATCCTATCACATAGAGTGACATGGTTAGTCCCAATCTCCCAAAAATCTGAAATTTTCTAAAAAAATCATAAAACAAATTTCAAAAATACAAAAGAAAGAGAAAAACATTAAAAATAAATGGTACAAAAGATCAAAAATTGAAATTAGGTATTGCATACGCATGGATGTTATTTCTTCCCTTTATTTCATATTCCTCTATAAGTCATCCACCATTTTCATCCCTTCGATGATATTTTGGTTAGCTTATTTCATATACATTTTGTGACATTTATCTCTATGGTATTTGTTTGACCCTTGGTCTTTTATCACCTTGGTAAATTAAAGAAAAACTGACCTCTTAGAGATCCTATCATAATCTATATTTAATAAACTTTTTGCAAAGAAATTTTGGATATATTTGTTGACACTAGCCAATGTCGTCATCGCAATAACTTTCATATCCTTCCATCAAGCCATCAGTGGTTCTTAACCCCCTTTTTCCAGTACAAAGAGATTTGAAATGAGTTTTCAGAAATTAAAAGAATCAAAATTAATCAAATAAAAAATCAAAAGCTAAAATAAAAAGCAAATTGATATATAACTCTCTCTTGGGGTATTTCCAATAATCTCTACTGGGGTTATGGATGCTTGACTAGCAGTAGATAAATGTGGTGATTAGAATCAAATGCATCTCCATCGGGGCTATGGATGCTTGGCTAATAAGCAGAGCAATGTATGAATCTCCTTCCACAATCCATTCACAAATCACCTTTCAAAATAAATCATTCCTACACATTGGCTAGTGTCTTCACTTAATATCTATTAACTCTTTCCTTCAAGAGGTAATTCATTTCCACGTGCACACATGGGATCATTGATGAGTAAACAGGATTAGTATGTTACCAAGTGTTGTTTTTTGGACCTTTTTCAAACTATTTCTTTAGCACATGTCTTGTCTCATGATTTTGTGCCTTGGGCTAATCAATTTTTCATCAGAACACCTTCTAAATATTTTTATAGCATCTTCTGTTCTTTGAAAATTGTTTAGAACATCCATGTGTATAGGATGTCCTCTTTTCCATGTTTGCTGACACTTTTATCCCCTTTTAATAAGACAATTTTCTACTTTCTTTCTCTCATGTGTTTCTTGGCCAACTTATGTTGGGGGAATCCTTGCTCCCTCATGATTGAACCTATTTTATATTGGCCTTGATCCCCCTTTACTGCATGAAGAGTTTTCCTTTGAATAATCCCACCTAATTTCTGGGGCATTTTCCCATATTCACTTTCTTGCACATACACGTGGCATTTTTCCCTTGTACATCCCATCTATTGCTGGGGGAATCCACGCTTCTTTATCTTCCTGTACATAGTTTCAGAAAACTTTCAAAATAAAACCATTCAAATATGTTTCTACAAAATGAAAAAACACTAAAAATCATCCTATAAAACGCTGCTCTTTGGTTCTCACATGTTCTTGTGCATGAATCACAGATGATCTTGATCTACCTCCATTAACAAAGCTGAGTTTTCTTACTATTTCTATACTCTAGGGGACAATGAGTTGCTTGGTACTATTTCATAGTGCACTAATTTTCATAGGACCTAAGTGTCATTTGTTATTCCCCTTACATGTATCCTTTCTTAGGGTACAAGGGAACCATATTTTAACCCTTGTCGTTAATTCACACAGGTCAGAATCAAAGCTTGATAACAAAAACATTACATTATGTTTCTCTATTAAGTTAGGCATATTGTACTTTCTTGTATTGCATTACATGTTTTATGTTGCATGGAGTTGGTGTTTTTAGCTATAAGCATTTATTCGTATATTGATTTTCATGTCATACTAAACTTTTGTTCATTGTATTTAATAAGGACTGATGATGTTGATCATAAGAAAAATAATGAAATAAAATTGGTTTTTACATCGACAAGATGATAGCTATATCCATCTCTTTTCATCTTCATTTTTCTTCCATATCACTCTCCTTATATCAATACTTTTCTTCAAAAGTAACTTGGGGCAATAAGGATCAATTATTCTACTTATTCTATTTTTTTATTTCATCTTTTGATTGTCGATCGCCCTCTTTCATCACCCCATCAACACCTGAGGGGGAATCCTTCATTCTATTAATTTTTTTCTTCTATCTCTTCAATTTTTTTTATTTGTTTATACTTGACTACTATCTTTGAAGTGGCATTAATTACGCCACCCCAAAGAGGGCAAATTTAGATACCTAAAATATGTTTACACAAAATGTTATGCTAAGATTGCACTAATCAACCTCTTTCTCTTTATTTTCGTAATAATTAGCACTTTTCTGCTAATTAGCTAACTTTCCTCTTCATATTAATTAATTAATGACCATTCGATAATTAATTAGACTTCCTATCTCTAAGTATTTTGATTAACAACCTTTTGTTAATTAATATCTACTTTTACTTGGGTTAATTAATCATACTCGCAACTGTAAATCAATAAATTACCACTTATTGGATCAAATTCCTACTCATACATCCCATAAATCATACCAATTTTCCTCTAATTAGCTTCTCTAAGCTTACCTCTACCTATTAATCAATGACATATGATTAGTTAATACATCCCCTAACTCCCATGACTTACTAATGGAAAATTAAACTGTTCTAAATCAAGATTACATTTTATAAAGAAACCTTATCCATTGCTAATATTGTTTTACATTTATCCCACATTCATCAATTTGCTAGCCTTGCCTCTTTAGGTAAGCTATATAAAGAACCCTCCTTGTTACCTTTCTTATGACACCATGCTCTGAATAGTGAAAACTATAAGCATTTTGATCTTGAGTCATTCTCCATTGTTGGAAACAGAGAGTTTCTCCATATTACATCCTTTCACTCAAAATTGATTAATATGGGAAGATAAAAAATGGCCTTATAGCCATTCTTGGTGAGATTTCATTCTCAATCCTTGAGATCAAGTAACAATCCACTTTGATTGATTATGTTCTTAATAGGTTCATAGTTTAAGTTAGTAATCATAGAGAGTAGGAAATAACTTAGAATGTAGTTTCATTTATGCATTGAAGAAATATTTCCTTTAAGCTCTTATCTTGATGGTTCATTATTTAATTAACATTTTATTTTAAAGCTATGTAGATATTAGTTTTAATTTATACCGTAGTTAAGTATACATGAGCACAAACCCATTAAACTACAACAAATGAAGATTTGACTAGATTAGGGCACTTGGAAGAGGATCATGGCACATGTGGGCACCCTAGTCTTCATTATGGGTACTCTGGTCTATAGAACATATTAGGACCTAAATATGGAAGTGTCACTAGATCTTGACAATGTATTGATATTTATCGCGTGATTATCATAGTAATTTCATGGATGACACCATGAATCTGCAATGAAGATTCACATGCAATACCTCATACAAAACATCAAATCCCTAAAAAATAAAGATGTATATAAAGGGGTCATATTGTCCTTAGAGAAAAGAATGGTGGACTTACAACTAATAACTACACTACATTCTAGACCCAATATAGTTTTTTGTGCTTTGCATGTGTAATGATGTGCCTTGGGTGCCCTAGCACTAATGATGCAAAGATAGGGGAAATAGCTAGATAAAATGCAAAATGGTGGATGGAATAGAATATAATTCCCTTTCCTATATAGTGTGTGTGATGTAATGATGCCCAAATGTAGTCCCTTGCCTTAGTAAATAGTCCACACATAAGATAGTAAGTATGTTATGTTTATGCAAGGATCTCTTGCTCAAATTTTGACACTAATGACCCGTCATGCTGACTAGTACCTAGGGTAATGAGAGAGAAATTACAAATATTGACCTCTAAAATATAAATTATATGTAATTACTTCCGAGACCATGATGCCTAAAATAAGGACTGGGGCACCCATGGGCACCCTGTTGGTCCAAAAATCTGTCGCGTGGACAGATCTATGGATAGACGAGCCAACAGTGTGCAGGGCTTAGCCCCTCTTTGAGACAGCAAAGCGAAACTGGTTTATTGCTATTTCTACTAGCAGGAACCTATGCAAGTCTCACAGATTCTACCTTCGGGGGTTGGGATCTCATCCCAGTAGTGTTCCAGGCTGCGAAAAGAAAGGAATGAAAGAGGGAGAAGAGAAAGAACGGATCCGAAGGGAGAAAAGAAATGAATTCCAAAGCAGAAAGGTTAGAAGATTTATGTTTTTAGTTTGGTAGTAAACAGAGCCAAACCTACTTGCATAAATAAACAAAGCAATACTGATAAACAAATGACGGAAAAGTAGATATGAATCCAACAGATTAAACACATACAGATCTAACGTAAGAAAGATCTAATGTATAACACAACTATTGAGCACAAAGTCTGAATAATTGTATTACTTGTTCTTTTCTGTTACAAGAAAGCTCAAAGTCTTTCTCTCCTCATTTCTATTTCTATCTAAAAAATGTTCACCACTGAATACAACAAGTATTCTCATATTTATAGAAGATGAGGGAGAGAGAAGGCAAAATGGAGCCAACCACTTATTTACAAAATATCTAAAAGTTATGTTGACTTTGACAACTTGGTGGATGACATCATCCCATGATGCAACATGGATGATGTCATCATTTGTGCCAACACATTTTAGACATTTCGAAAAGAAAGTCGGAGAATAGAGAGAAGAAGAAGAAGAAGAAGAAGAAGAAGCTACTCATCATCGTCATCCTGTGGCCGAAAAGGGGTTGCCTGTTTCTGATGCTGCTCAGGTGATGATATGTGGAACTGAGCGCGGTATTCCAAAAACTTGCTGATCATTGGCCCAAATTGATCCTGTGATGGATCCTTGTGTCGTTCACGGATTGCTTCGCAAGTCTCCCACTCGTCTATGAGCTTTTCCGGGAGTTTGGAATAATATTTCTCTGCCTCGATAAGGAACCCGATGAAGTCCCTACAGGCCAGTAGGTTGTTGATAGATTCAGTGTCGAATGTGACCTCTGGCCCTGTCCCTTGAGAAGCTATCTCCTTGAAGATCCGGATAGTGTCATCAGCTGATCTCAAGGTAAGGGAAGGAGTGAGCAACCCTAGAGTCATGGTGAGGACAATTTTCTCCATTTGGTGCATTGCATCCAGGGCCTCTTCCTTTACCTTGTCTATCTTTTCTAAAACAAATTCCAGCTGATCTATCTGATAGTCCAGAGTGGACATAGTTTTGTTGAGGGCCCTTGGATGACCGAAGACTCTGAACTTGACCAGATCTTCGACTGAACAGTCAAACATTTGTTGGAAGGTCTCGTGCTGGAGTCTAGCATGTTCTAACTCTTTTGATATCGGACCTGCTAATGCTTGGAGTTCCTTATTCGCCTTCTCGATGTTTAGGTATAAACTGATATACTCAGCGATTACTCTTTCACTATCCTTGAGGATCTGGCTCCTCCAAGTAGAAACAACCATACCCTGCTCACTGATCTTTGAATACTCATTGATCTTCTCCTGACTGAGCAGCTCAGGAGTCTCGGCGGCAGTTGTGGGAGGTGCACTTCCCATCTTCTGTAAGGCTTGAAGCAGGTACTTGTTCTGCTCCTTCAGTAGCCTTTTCTCCTCTTTTGTTTCCTGAAGCTTTTTACAGAGTGCATCAACTGCGGAAAGAGCTTCCCCCTGGAGAATTTCTGAGGATGTCCCCATTGTGACTTGGGTCACGGTGAAATCTGTCGGAGACAGATCTTCTTTCTCTTTGAGGGGGTTGGGGTACGCTATTTCCATGACTCTCTCACCTGCAGCGCTCTTTGAGAAGCGTGTAACTGGCTTGTGCTTCTTTGCTCCTTTAGCCGGAATGACCGAAATGTCCATCGGAGCGATGGGGACTTTCCTCTTTTGTTGGCTCAGCTACTGAGAGATCCAAGCTGGTCCTATAGAAGAAGGACCAGAGACAGAGGGGGAGGCAACAACGGTAGAAGAGGGGAAAAACATGGAGACACGCGGCGGCGGCATGGAAAGAATAGCCGAAGAAATGTCCATGGGAGGAAGGGAAACCACAACTTCAGAAGACATAGGAAGGGAAGGGAGCGCGGAGATGAGGGAAGAAATAGAGGAAGACAAATCAGTGAGGGAGGAGAAGATAGATGAAGAGGCAGGGGAAAGGGTAGAAGAAGGGGCAGAGGACACGACCAAAGGGGTGGTCGTTTGAGTCACTCGAGGAGGGGAAGGAAGAGAAGAAGAAGGGATAGAAGGGACCTCTAAAGTTGTAGCGACGCCAACATCCTGGGTGGATGGGCGTATAGGACTATCCTCTGTCAATTCCTCATCAAGAGTTATGACTTGTTCTGGCTCTGAGGGAAGAGGAAATTCAGGGGCTTCCTCCTGAATGGTGCTAGGTTCACCTTCTGCACCTTTGCCTTTCAGCTGCTTCTTTGACCTTGGAGGTGCATTGCCCAAAGGGGAAGTTGTGAAATCTACCCCGAGGTAGATTAGTCCGTTCATGCGGCACCAATGCTCTGTTCTCCGCATAGTCTCCTTGACCCTCTCCTCAATTGTTTGAGGAGACTTATTCCTGTCAATGGCCGGGAAGGGCCAATTGTCCCCATCTGTGTCATTATACACCTTATCTACTTCATATTCCGTAGCTTGGAAGCCTTCGGGGACAATGGCCACTCCGTATTGGATGATTTCCGCCAATGCTAAGCGAGAGTGATCCTTTCTATTGAGTTCCACCTCATGGAGAACGTCAATGTAAATATCCTCAATTTGAGGGACATGGATCGGATCGAGCTTTACTTTTGGCAGGCAGCTTCTTGGGTCGAAGGTAGGCCTGGCTGAGAAGTCATGCTTCAAATTGAGTAGCTCCAGCTCTGCGAACATTTCCTTCGCCTTATGGTGGGTGGAGCATGTGGATCGGCCCACTTTGAGGGGGAAAGGAGTTCCACCCTTCTTTCTTTTGAGGCACTTCTCATGGTATGTGACCAGCTGTCTTGACAGTTCTAATAGAATCAGCTTAGGCCCAGCATACCTTGGTAGCCTGGTTGGCTCTCCCAAAAAGTTGGCAGCCCTCAGATAGGTGAACGTGGGAAATTGGGTGAACAGGGCCCCCCATTTCTCTATGACTGCCACTATGTTCTTGGTCATCTGGCTATGAGTCATGTTTGGCCTCAGTAGGCATATGACATGATAGAAGAATGCATCGTTAACTTTTACGAAATGTTGGATGCTATTCTCCAGCCTCAGCTCTGGATAGTAATCAAATATCTTGGCCTGAGGCCATACTCCACTTCAGTTCAGCCCCGGATAATCCCTCACCGATGCTGCATCGTAGACTACATAGGAGTTCATATGGAACACCCCTGTTGTGGGGAACTGTTGCAGCTGCTTAGAGATGGTGCTACTTAGTATTTCCCCCCAGCAAAAGCGCTGATCGGGCAAATTCTTATTCATTGTCTCCAGGTACCGCAGCATCCACTTATGGAAATAGTGGGCATCTGAAAGCCTGAAGACTCTGCTCAGGAAAGTGATAGTATCACTGAGTTCCTCTGAGAAATCACTTCGGTGGATAGTCTGAGGCCACCGGGTCACCGCCTTCTTATTTTTTAGGTAGACCTCATTCATCAACTGCATGCGCTGGTCTTCGCTATCTTCCCAGGCTTTGATGCATTCTCGTTGGCTAACAGCCACGTAGTTCCGGTGATGAGGGATGCCAAATATCAACTCAAAGTGACGGGCAGTGAGGTTTATGACTGCCTCGCCCTTACTATTCTCGACACATCTTGTGTCTTTGTTGTAACATTGCGCAATCACCATCATGAATTCGTTGTTGACTGCACTGACGGGGATTCCTCTGGAAAAGTGCAGGGCACTGCCTATTAACTTGTCCATCCATGGACTTCTTGTAACTTTTTGAGTCCTAACCCAGAACTCATCCATGTCAATGTGACCCAATTCAGAGTCTCTGACATCCATACTGCACTCAGCCTGTGATTCGGGCATCCTGACCCTCTGATATTTGTATTTCATCTCTTCTTCTGTCAGCTTAGCCTTTCCTCTTGGTTTGGTGGGCTTCTTGCTTGACGTAGACATGTGTTCTTTCGAACTCAGTTACTGATCTGCACGAAGAAGAAGTGAGACCCACTCCAAAAAGGTTGAATTAGTCATTTGATCTTCCATTGGAAAGCTAGCAGAAGAAAGAGTTAGAGATTTTAAGGCTCAGGGCGCGGGAAAAATGCAACTGGCAGGCCAAATAGATAAGGCGCACAGAAAAGGAATGTTGCAGAGGTTATACTGGCGCCAAAGGCGCATGGCGCATGGATGAAGCATGTTGCATTTTATAGCAGGGTGCACAGGAAATGCGTGTTACATTGGGGTTGGGTGCGCCTTTTGGCGCATGGGAAGATTGTGTAACATTAACAAATGGTGCGCCAAAGGCTTTGGCGCACCGCATGAAGGTTTTACACAACATCATGTTACTGCAATGGAGGGTGCGCCCGCGCCTTTCTAACTTTATACTCACACGAATAAGGCTTGTGTTGCATGAAAGCTGGGTGCGCCCTTTGGCGCATGAAAGCGGGATGTAACATGGAAAGAAGTTGCACCAAAGGGTTTTAAGGAAGCGCGGGATTTATACTTGTAGCATCCAAAAAGGGTGCGCTTTGAGGGCGCATGAATTCTAACTGCAGCAGGACGGAAGGGTTGCGCCATAGGCACGGGTATTGATTATGCAACAGGGGTGGTAGATGCGCCGAGGGGCGCAACTGTCTTAAGTGCAACAAGATGCACCAGTGCGCCATGGAACTACACTAACTACTCAAATCTCTCATTCTTTTCTTCCACTTCAAAAGTTACTTGGTCATATAAGGTTTTTTACAAAAAGGTTTTGCAGACCAAGCCCTTTCAAAACAGCTCCCCTTCCAGCAGATCTGGAAAGAGGGAGGGAGAGGAGGAGGAAAAGAAGAAAACGAAAACAGGACAGCACAAGGAGGAAACTAGCTCAAACATATCTCATTTTACACTGGGTAGCAAACCAAAATACAGACCAAGAACACCCAAGGAACCGAAAGCACAAAAATGGAAAAGAGGGAGAACCTCTTACCTTGAATATATATCAAAAATTGGAGAGCGGGTCCACAGGGCGATGATAACGACAGAGCAGAGCTGACAAGTCCAGAGCGATCACGTGCTTTGAAAAAAAGGAATGAAAATGACATTGGGTGCGCACTGATATTTATAGAAAAACTTGTCATCAATGCGCCAACCACTTTTGAAATGGCGCATGAAAACTGCTGTCGACAGGGGAAAGTGTGCACCCTTTGGCGCACCAAAAAGTGATTCAACATCTTTTGGTGCACCGAAAGGCGTGTTAACATGGAAAACCATGTGCCAAAGGCTTTTAAGGGGGCGCACCAAAACTTGGTGTTACAAGGAAAATCCATGCGCCTGGCCAAAAAAAGGCTCAAAAAGACTAAGTTCAAAAACTAGATTTCCCGGAAAGGGACTTTACGACGTTTCGAACGCGAAGGATCCCTAACGAGGGATCGAAACAAAATTTTCGGTATGGTTATCGGTAGAATTGCCCTTGTCAATTTTACAGGATAACAGCTGGCTCTTTCTGGGGACTATCCCTAAGCGAACTCAGGGGTAGAGAATCCCAGATCACATGTGCCTATCCATTGGGTACGGAGTCAAAAACAAGGGGGACTGGAGGGAGAACAAAGGAAACACAAAACAAACTGAAAGCAAACACACGACGAAAGAAAACACACAACAAAAAGCAAACTGTATAAAGAAGAGAGCAAGCTCTACTTCCTAAAGATCTTGAGATGTTGCCCGCTATAGGGAAGCGGGAGTTCAGCTCCATCCAGATACGAGAGATAGAAACTATTCTCTCCATTGAGTTGCTTGATTTTGAAGGGCCCTCTCCATAGGGAATCAAATTTTCCGTGCATGCTCTTTGGCTCTCTTCGCTTGTCCCATAAGAGGACGAGATCTCCCACTTGAAAATTTCTCTGCTTGGCCTTCTTGTCAAAAAGCCTCTTTACTTGATTCTGATGTTCAGTGATCCTGTTGACCACTCTTACTCTCTTTTCTTCAAGTTCCGCCAGATACATAATTCTCTTTTCTAGAGAACTCTGAAAAGTTTCATCTTCGATCACTCGTGCCAAGCGTAGAGCAGGAAGTTCAGCAGAAATGGGAAGTTCGGCATCAGTGCCATATAACACTTGAAAAGGTGACATGTCGAGAGATCTCTTGGGGGTAATGCGGTCCGCCCACAAAGCGTCATACAAATACTTGTGCCACATCCGCTGATTCTCATCTACTAATTTCTGTATGATGGTCACCCAAGTTCTTATTATTGGATTCTGCCTGACCATTTCCCTGAGGGTAATAATCCGAGGCATGTGCTAAATTTATTCCATATTCATAGCAAAAACTAATAACTTCTCGGGAGGAGAAGTTAGAAGCATTATCAGCAATGATTTTGTTTGGAATGCCGAACCTGACAATGATATTTTCTTTGATAAAACTGCAAACCACCTCAGAAGTGGCATGCTTGATAGGTATGGCTTCCACCCACTTGGTGAAGTAATCCGTTGCTGTAAGGACATAGCTATGTCTAGCACTCGATTGAGGATTGAGTGCGCCAATAAAATCAATTCCCCATTGCTTGAATGGTTCATTGATGATGACCGGACTTAGGGGAAGGGCAGCCAACTTGGGCTTGCTGACAAATTGCTGACAGGGTTCACACTTTGCCACCTAGGTAGCCGCATCTTGAAAGAGCGTTGGCCAATAGTACCTGGCTCGAATGATCTTGTGTGCTGTCACGGAAGAAGAAAAATGGCCTTCACAGGCTGAATTGTGAAAACTTTCCAGCAGTTTTACTTGCTGGGGCTTGTCAACACATCGCAGGAAGACACTGTCTATCTCGCGCTTATATAAACCGTCATCCCAGATGACATATTTAGCTGTTCTGAGCTTTATAGTGCACTTCTCCCTCGCAGTTAGGTGCATTGGGCATTCGCCGTAGGTAAGGAAGAAAGCAATGTCGGAGTACCACTCGTCACTAGTTGCAACAAACAAAACTAGAGGCAGAGAATCAGGCTCCTCTAGAGGGCTTTGCTCTTCGTCGGTACAGTCCTCTTTTCCTTTAGGGTCTTCTAAATTTTCATTTTCAGCCATTAACTGACACAGGCCCTTGCCCCTCACCAGCTTGGTAGGTTTAATATCCAGGTCATATTCCTGGACCTTTGCGATCCAATTCCCTCTCAAGCTTCCTAACTCCTGCTGAGTTAGAATTGATTTAACCGCCGTGTCAGGGACCAGCACCACCGTATGCGAGTTTAGAATGTAATACCTGAAATTCTTCACTGCTTTGACAACGGCAAAGGCATGCTTTTCCAATTGAGTCATCTTCAACTCGTGAGGCTTGAGGGGAGAACTCATGAATGCAATCGGGGATTCAATGTCTTCTAAATTCTTTTGCATTAAGATTGCAGACACAGTATGTTCTGATGCATAGCTATACATGATGAAGTCCTTGGAGAAGTCGGGACATACCAGGACTGGTGCATGGGCAACAGAAGTTTTTATTTCTTCAAATGACTTTTTCCCTTCCTCACTCCATCTGAAATTTGGTGACCCCTTCATCATGTTTGATATGTGGTGAGTCTTTTCAGAAAAATCAAGAACAAAACGCCTAAGAAAGTTCACCTTTCTGAAGAAAGAATGAACACCAGTCTTGCTTGTAGGCAGAGTAAGGCTCTGAATAGCCTTAACCCTTTCAATATCTATCCTCGTTCCTTCTTTGCTAACCACATGCCCTAGCAACTTCCCTTCTGTAACTCCAAAAACGGACTTTTTGGGATTTAGGGAAATTCCATGTTCTCGGCACCTGGCCAATACTTGCTCCAAGTGATCACAATGATCACTTCGTTGTTTAGAGAACACGGTTAAGTCATCTAGATAAACTACAATGAATTTTCCCATCATACCTTTAAATGCAAAGTCCATGGCCCGTTGAAAAGTAGCACCTGCATTAGTCAGGCCAAAAGGCATCCTACTGTAGGCAAATGTACCCCAGGGAGTAGTGAATGCTATTTTGAATTGATCTTCAGGCGAGAGTTCAATCTGATTGTAGCCTGAAAAACCATCAAGCATAGACAGCATTTCTGATCCAGTTACTGCTTACAGAACTTGATCCATTATTGGAAGAGGGTAGTTATCTTTCAGTGAAGCTTGATTCAAATTTCGAAAGTCTACGCATATGCGTATCTCACCATTTTTCTTACGCACTGGCACAATATTCGCCACCCAAGTGCTGTGATGGATAGGGAAGATGATTCTTGCATCCACCATCTTCTGAATTTCTGCCTGGATGGTGCCTGAAATCTTTGGATTATAGTGCCTTTGCTTCTGGCGAAAGGCTTTGACATCTTCTTTCAGCGGTATGTCATGCTGAACGTCCTTTGGCTTGAAGGACTTTAAATCGGCATAGGACCATGCCAACACATCTATATATTTCTTCAGCAACTTGACAAATTTCCGCTTTTCTTCAGGTGTGCAACATTTGCCAATGTTTACAAATTGCGGATGTGCCTCAGAACCTATATTGACTGGTTCTGTTTCTGGGGATGAGTCAGGAACATCTTGCTTCTTCTTTTTCATAAAATAGTCGTGCCTGTCAAACAAGCGCTCTAGAGAAACCAGGCCCTTCGGAATTTTATTTCCTTTGAGCTGACATATGCCGTCCTGCTCCTCTGATTCATGGTTTTGACTGTTGATTGATTCATGGCATGTAGAGGTGGATCCTTCAAAATACAACTCATCAAAATGTTTTGATTTTTCTAGAAAGGCAATGAGGTGATTATCATCGTTGAATACCTGCCAATGTTGAGAGTTGTCTGGCACGCTTGGGTGGAAAACCACTTCAATGGTGTATTTGTTCATTTTCAAACCCGGGTGCGGGAGCATGAGAGACACTGAAACGGCCAATGAATCGGCCATATCATTTTGAGCTCTTGGAATTGCCCCTATCGAAAAGGCATCAAATTCCTCAATGTTGTCCCATACTGCGTTACGGTAGTGTCTGAGCCTTTCATTTTTCACTTGGTAAATCCTTTTGACCTGATTTACAACTAGCTCAGCATCACCTTGACCTTTCAGAGTTTTAATTCCCCTTTCCTTTGCAGCTTGCATACCGAGCAACAGAGATTCATACTCAGCAGTATTGTTAGTATTGAAAAACTGCAACTTGAAAGAAAGAGGAATTACCTCCTCTTCGGGAGATATCAGCACGATTCCAGCGCCACACCCACTAGTCGCGCAACTGCCATCAAATTGCAAGGTCCAGATCTCATTAAGATCCTTTTCTTGAACAAAAATGCCCTCTGTACCTGTCTCGGTAGATAAGAAGTAGTTCCCCATCCCTGATGATTCAAAAAGGATTTGGGCTTTGGGGTCCTCAGAACTAGTAACCAAGTACTTCTTTTGCGATTCTAGTTCTAAAGTCTGCATCACACCTTTAACGGGTATTCTAGCTTTAGACCAGTCCATGTGAATTTCTCCACCAACTTCGCTGCAAAAGCTTCTTCCCAGCAGAATTCCATAGGCTGCTGGAATGTCAGCAACGAGAACGGTCATCTTTACCCTCTTTTCAGGGAATGCTGCGAACGCAAATTGCGCGTCTTTGATTTGGCCAATCAATGGCACTTGCTTGGTCTCCAAGGAGTAACATCTGCCGAAAGGTTTGGTAAGAGTGAGGCCTAAAGCATGGGTGACTTTCGCCGGCATGACGTTATCAGAAGCTCCGGAATCAATTATGCAGTTGCTCAACTTATGGCCATTGATTAGGAGAGAGAGATAGAAAGGTTCTATCTTACCTGATGCAGATGTTGAAGCAACATTTATGCGAGATTCAGGGGGAGTGGAAAGGATTCCTTTTGGGGAAACCTGTTTAGACGTAACAGCTTGACTCTGAATATATTTAGTTAATCTTACAAGCTGTTCGGGATTTGACTGAAGGTACTCAGCTTCAGACATTTGGATCTTGGTCTTTTTTGCATGATCTATTATATCGAATGCGGCCAAGGGTTGCGTTAGTGAGGGAATGAGTCCTTCACTTCGCGATGGTGGAACAGGGTTACTGATCTTGATAGGAATATGAGGGGGCTGATTCGAAGGAGAGATGGGCAGAAAGGACTTCTTTGGAAAAGGCTTAGCAGGAAGTTGAGTAGGAAAGGGATTACCTCTTTTAACAATGGTTGGAGGCGCGTTTGACATGGCCTTCTCTTTCTGCGCATGGGCAGCAACTTCTGCTTCCTTTCCTTGCGAGCGGGTAAAAACAGCGTATGATTGTCCGCTTGCATAGCCCTAAGTACTCTCTTCTTCATCAGATTCATCCTCATCAAATTCCATGTATCCAATAGTAGAGTCGCCAGTCGGCTCACCGACATCTTGATCATCTTCATCTTGAGGCGAAGATTCTTCATAGTATTGCTCTTCCTCTTCAATTTCGGCCAAAGCATTGACTGGAGGAGCTTCAAGCGCCAACCGTGGAGCAGTTGCAGGTAGACGCGGTCTTTGTGAAACATTGTTGGGAACAAAACTCCTTTGTGGAACGTCTCGGTATGAGGAACTAGGAGCCTGGGCCAACTTCTTTTTCAATGCGAGTAGATCATTTGCCATCTTTTGGAATGCCGGATCAGACGAAGTAGCAGGCGAGGGATCTAAAGATTTGGACTTTGATGATTCCTTTCTTAACTTGCCAGATATTATCAAATTGTCTTCTATCTGGATGGCAGCAGCCTGAGTGAGAGGTAGAGTAGCTACTCGCTCTTGAAGGAGCAAGAAGCTGACTTTTGAGCTCATGGCGTTCACGAAGAAAAACTTTTGATTCTTTGGTGTTGGAAGCATGGCAGTAAGGACACGGTTGATTAATGCATTGAACCGGGTGACAAAATCGCGCATAGTCTCATTGGCCTCTTTCTTCAGGTGGGTGATCCGTGATAGCAACGCAAATGCATCTTCTGAAGGCTTGTATCTGTCTTCAAAAGATTCCTGCAAGGTTTCCCAACTGGTGATAGATGCGGCCGGAAAATGCTGAAACCATTCAGCTGCGGGCCCTTGTAGATTCTCCAAAAAAAGGTGAACCGACACATCTTCGTGAGTCACGTCCAAAATACTGCATGACATAATGAAAGCAGATATGTGGGAATCCATGCTTTGATTTCCGCTCCCGTCGAATTCGAGAAAATTCTTTCTGTTTCTGTGAGGGAGCGCGTGAACTGGATGTGGTAATGCGAGAGGACCCATAACATTTGCCCATGGTACCGCCATTTGAAAGGCTGGAAAAAGCAGACGAGCTGGGAGGGTGGTTCCACTGAGCAGCAAGGCACTATAAAGGGATGTAGATGTTCCTTGCAAAAGAATTTTTCTTCGTGGAGGTGAGACACTCCTGGATGACCGGCTAGCCGAGCTTAGCACTGAAAAACGTGCCGGTGTTATGCTGAAATTGTGCCTTTGAAGCAGATCGAAAGTAGGATCAACTTCTCCACGGGCTCTCCTGCTGCGCGTAAAAGGTTCACTTGCTAGCGTACCTTCCAGATCTGCGATATTATGGCGCAGATTTAAACTTTATTTTTGGGCGTACTTGCTGATTTTCTGGTTTTTCTGTCAAAAACCAGCAGCATGCACTTTTCAAGATATTTAGAAACTATCCTCTTCGAAAAACTGATTGCGGTTAATGACAAATAGCAGCGAGGATAAGATGGTAGGGAAGAATAGCAGGCTGATTTTCAGATCTGATCTTTACTTTTCAGAGGGTTTCAAACTTTTTAGAAGACAGTCAAAAACTCAGATCTACGGAAAAATTTTAACTTTGATAAAAACTCAGTGAACTAAAGATCTGTAACTAGGCCCGATCTATGGATTTCAGAAGAAAATTTTCAATTTCGGGCACTTTTGCAATTTTTTTGGATTTTCAACAAAAGTTCAGATTTGCAAACTGGCAGTGATTTTCTTATATTTTTCTGATTTTATATTATACCACCACCATAGATCTGACAGATCTATTCGATCCCCAGCGGAGTCGCCAAAAATTGTGGGTCTGAAAATCTATCGCGTGGACAGATCTATGGATAGACGAGCCAACAGTGTGCAGGGCTTAGCCCCTCTTTGAGACAGCAAAGCGAAACTGGTTTATTGCTATTTCTACTAGCAGGAACCTATGCAAGTCTCACAGATTCTGCCTTCGGGGGTTGGGATCTCATCCCAGTAGAGTGTTCTAGGCTGCGAAAAGAAAGGAATGAAAGAGGGAGAAGAGAAAGAACGGATCCGAAGGGAGAAAAGAAATGAATTCCAAAGTAGAAAGGTTAGAAGATTTATGTTTTTAGTTTGGTAGTAAACAGAGCCAAACCTACTTGCATAAATAAACAAAGCAATACTGATAAACAAATGATGGAAAAGTAGATATGAATCCAACAGATTAAACACATACAGATCTAACGTAAGAAAGATCTAATGTATAACACAGCTACTGAGCACAAAGTCTGAATAATTGTATTACTTGTTCTTTTCTGTTACAAGAAAGCTCAAAGTCTTTCTCTCCTCATTTCTATTTCTATCTAAAAAATGTTCACCACTGAATACAACAAGTATTCTCATATTTATAGAAGATGAGGGAGAGAGAAGGTAAAATGGAGCCAACCACTTATTTACAAAGATATTTACAAAATATCTAAAAGTCATGTTGACTTTGACAACTTGGTGGATGACATCATCCCATGATGCAACATGGATGATGTCATCATTTGTGCCAACACATTTTAGACATTTCGAAAAGAAAGTCGGAGAATAGAGAGAAGAAGAAGAAGCTACTCATCATCATCATCCTGTGGCCGAAAAGGGGTTGCCTGTTTCTGATGCTGCTCAGGTGATGATATGTGGAACTGAGCGCAGTATTCCAAAAACTTGCTGATCATTGGCCCAAATTGCTCCTGTGATGGATCCTTGTGCCGTTCACTGATTGCTTCGCAAGTCTCCCGCTCGTCTATGAGCTTTTCCGGGAGTTTGGAATAATCTTTCTCCGCCTCGATAAGGAACCCGATGAAGTCCCTACAGGCCAGTAGGTTGTTGATAGATTCAGTGTCGAATGTGACCTCTGGCCCTGTCCCTTGAGAAGCTATCTCCTTGAAGATCCGGATAGTGTCATCAGCTGATCTCAAGGTAAGGGAAGGAGTGAGCAACCCTGGAGTCATGGCGAGGACAATTTTCTCCATTTGGTGCATTGCATCCAGGGCCTCTTCCTTTACCTTGTCTATCTTTTCTAAAACAAATTCCAGCTGATCTATCTGATAGTCCAGAGTGGACATAGTTTTGTTGAGGGCCCTTGGATGACCGAAGACTCCGAACTTGACCAGATCTTTGACTGAACAGTCGAACATTTGTTGGAAGGTCTCGTGCTGGAGTCTAGCATGTTCTAACTCTTCTGATATCGGACCTGCTAATGCTTGGAGTTCCTTATTCGCCTTCTCGATGTTTAGGTATAAACTGATATACTCGGTGATTACTCTTTCACTATCCTTGAGGATCTGGCTCCTCCAAGCAGAAACAGCCATACCCTGCTTGCCGATCTTTGAATACTCATTGATCTTCTCCTGACTGAGCAACTCAGGAGTCTTGGCGGCAGTTGTGGGAGGTGCACTTCCCATCTTCTATAAGGCTTGAAGCAGGTACTTGTTCTGCTCCTTCAGTAGCCTTTTCTCCTCTTTTGTTTCCTGAAGCTTTTTGCAGAGTGCATCAACTACGGAAAGAGCTTCCCCCTGGAGTCTTTCTGAGGATGTCCCCATTGTGACTTGGGTCACGGTGAAATCTGTCGGAGACAGATATTCTTTCTCTTTGAGGGGGTTGGGGTACACTATTTCCATGACTCTCTCACCTGCAGCGCTCTTTGAGAAGCGTGTAACCGGCTTGTGCTTCTTTGCTCCTTTAGCCGGAATGACCGAAAAGTCCATCGGAGCGATGGGGACTTTCCTCTTTTGTTGGCTCAGCTGCTGAGAGATCCAAGCTGGTCCTATAGAAGAAGGACCAGAGACAGAGGGGGAGGCAGCAACGGTAGAAGAGGGGAAAAACGTGGAGACACGCAGCGGCGGCATGGAAAGAATAGCCGAAGAAATGTCCACGGGAGGAAGGGAAACCGCAACTGTAGAAGACATAGGAAGGGAAGGGAGCTCGGAGATGAGGGAAAAAATAGAGGAAAACAAATCAGCGAGGGAGGAGAAGATAGATGAAGAGGCAGGGGAAAGGGTAGAAGAAGGGGCAGAGGACACGACCAAAGGGGTGGTCGTTTGAGTCACTCGAGGAGGGGAAGGAAGAGAAGAAGAAGGGATAGAAGGGACCTCTGAAGTTGTAGCGACGCCGACATCCTGGGTGGATGGGCGTATAGGACTATCCTCTGTCAATTCGTCATCAAGAGTTATGACTTGTTCTGGCTCTGAGGGAAGAGGACTTTCAGGGGCTTCCTCCTGAATGGTGCTAGGTTCACCTTCTGCACCTTTGCCTTTCAGCTGCTTCTTTGACCTTGGAGGTGCGTTGCCCAAAGGGGAAGTTGTGAAATCTACCCCGAGGTAGATTAGTCCGTTCATGTGGCACCAATGCTCTGTTCTCCGCATAGTCTCTTTGACCCTCTCCTCAATTGTTTGAGGAGACTTATTCCTGTCAATGGCCGGGAAGGGCCAATTGTCCCCATCTGTGTCATTATACACCTTATCTACTTCATCTTCCGTAGTCTGGAAGCCTTCGAGGACAATGGCCACTCCATATTGGATGATTTCCGCCAATGCTAAGTGAGAGTGATCCTTTCTTCTAAGTTCCACCTCATGGAGAACGTCAATGTAAATATCCTCAATTTGAGGGACATGGATCGGATCGAGCTTTGCTTTTGGCAGGTAGCTTCTTGGGTTGAAGGTAGGCTTGGCTCGGAATTCATGCTTCAAATTGAGTAGCTCCAGCTTTGCGAACATTTCCTTCGCCTTATGGTGGGTGGAGCATGTGGATCGGCCCACTTTGAGGGGGAAAGGAGTTCCACCCTTCTTTCTTTTGAGGCACTTCTCATGGTATGTGACCAGCTGTCTTGACAGTTCTAGTAGAATCAGCTTAGGCCTAGCATACCTTGGTAGCCTGGTTGGCTCTCCCAAAAAGTTGGCAGCCCTCAGATAGGTGAACGTGGGAAATTGGGTGAACAGGGCCCCCCATTTCTCTGTGACTGCCACTATGTTCTTGGTCATCCGGCTATGAGTCATGTTTGGCCTCAGTAGGCAGATGACATGATAGAAGAATGCATCGTTAACTTTTGCGAAATGTTGGATGCTATTCTCCAGCCTCAGCTTTGGATAGTAATCAAATATCTTGGCCTGAGGCTATACTCCACTTCGGTTTAGCCCCGGATAATCCCTCGCCGATGCTGCAGCGTAGACTACATAGGAGTTCATATGGAACACCCCTGTTGTGGCGAACTGTTGCAGCTGCTCAGAGATGGTGCTGCTTATTATTTCCCCCCAGCAAAAGCGCTGATCGGGGAAATTCTTATTCATTTTCTCCAGGTACCGCAGCATCCACTTATGGAAATAGTGGGCATTTGAAAGCCTGAAGACTCTGCTCAGGAAAGTGATAGTATCACTGAGTTCCTCTGAGAAATCACTTCAGTGGATAGTCTGAGGCCACCGGGTCACCGCCTTCTTGTTTTTTAGGTAGACCTCATTCATCAACTGCATGCACTGGTCTTCGCTGTCTTCCCAGGCTTTGATGCATTCTCGTTGGCTAACAGCCACGTAGTTCCGCTGATGAGGGATGCCAAGTATCAACTCAAAGTGACGGGCAGTGAGGTTTATGACTGCCTCACCCTTACTATTCTCGACACATCTTGTGTCTTTGTTGTAACATTGCGCAATCACCATCATGAATTCGTTGTTGACAGCGCTGACGGGGATTCCTCCGGCGAAGTGCAGGGCACTGCCTATTAACTTGTCCATCCATGGACTTCTTGTAACTTTTTGAGTCCTAACCCAGAACTCATCCATGTCAATGTGACCCAATTCAGAGTCTCTAACATCCATACTGCACTCAACCTGTGATTCGGGCATCCTGACCCTCTGATATTTGTATTTCATCTCTTCTTCTGTCAGCTTAGCCTTTCCTCTTGGTTTGGTGGGCTTCTTGCTTGACGTAGACATGTGTTCTTTCGAACTCAGTTGCTGATCTGCACGAAGAAGAAGTGAGACCCAATCCAAAAAGGTTGAATTAGTCATTTGATCTTCCATTGGAAAGCTAGCAGAAGAAAGAGTTAGAGATTTTAAGGCTCAGGGCGCGGGAAAAATGTAACTGGCAGGCAAAATAGATAAGGCGCATAGAAAAGGAATGTTGCAGAGGTTATACTGGCGCCAAAGGCGCATGGCGCACAGGAAATGCGTGTTACATTGGGGTTCGGTGCGCCTTTTGGCGCATGGGAAGATTGTGTAACATTAACAAATGGTGCGCCAAAGGTTTTGGCGCACCGCATGAAGGTTTTACACAACATCATGTTACTGCAATGGAGGGTGCGCCCGCGCCTTTCTAACTTTATACTCGCGTGAATAAGGCTTGTGTTGCATGAAAGCTGGGTGCGCCCTTTGGCGCATGAAAGCGGGATGTAACATGGAAAGAAGGTGCGCCAAAGGGTTTTAAGGAAGCACGGGATTTATACTTGTAGCATCCAAAAAGGGTGCGCTTTGAGGGCGCATGAATTCTAACTGCAGCAGGATGGAAGGGTTGCGCCATAGGCGCGGGTATTGATTATGCAACAGGGGTGGTAGATGCGCCGAGGGGCGCAACTGTCTTAAGTGCAACAAGACGCGCCAGTGCGCCATGGAACTACACTAACTACTCAAATCTCTCATTCTTTTCTTCCACTTCAAAAGTTACTTGGTCATATAAGGTTTTTTACAAAAAGGTTTTGCAGACCAAGCCCTTTCAAAACAGCTCCCCTTCCAGCAGATCTGGAAAGAGGGAGGGAGAGGAGGAGGAAAAGAAGAAAATGAAAACATGACAGCACAAGGAGGAAACTAGCTCAAAAATATCTCATTTTACACTGGCTAGCAAACCAAAATACAGACCAAGAACACCCAAGGAACCAAAAGCACAAAAATGGAAAAGAGGGAGAACCTCTTACCTTGAATATATATCAAAAATTAGAGAGCGGGTCCACAGGGTGATGATAACGACAGAGCAGAGCTGACAAGTCCAGAGTGATCACGTGCTTTGACAAAAAGGAATGAAAATGACATTGGGCGCGCACTGATATTTATAGAAAAACTTGTCATCAATGCGCCAACCACTTTTGAAATGGCGCATGAAAACTGCTGTCGACAGGGGAAAGTGTGCGCCCTTTGGCGCACCAAAAAGTGATTCAACGTCTTTTGGCGCACCGAAAGACGTGTTAACATGGAAAACCATGCGCCAAAGGCTTTTAAGGGGGCGCACCAAAAATTGGTGTTACAAGGAAAATCCATGCGCCCGGCCAAAAAAAGGCTCAAAAAGACTAAGTTCAAAAACTAGATTTCCCGGGAAGGGACTTTACGACGTTTCGAACGCGAAGGATCCCTAACGAGGGATCGAAACAAAATTTTCGGTATGGTTATCGGTAGAATTGCCCTTGTCAATTTTACGGGATAACACACCCCAACTCTACCCTAGGAGACCTAGTCAAAAACTAGAGATGAAAAATGACCAAATAATGACACCCAAGACTCCTTGAGAGACGACCAAAACTTTATAAACAACTAATGATTGTGGAATAAAAATGACGACAACAACTAAATAGCTAATGAAAGGACTAGGGGATGGGTCATTAGTGAATATTTTTCTTACAAAACATCCATATATAAAATAACTTACCTTGAAGTATAATTATAATAACAAGTGCATGATTTTGTGACTACATTTACCTCCACTTTATGTTGGTGAGTAGAAATCTTAGTAACATAAAGTAGATAGAAATGGATACCTAAGAGAAATCAAGAGAATCCCATAATATAGTAGAACACACAAATGTGGTAGTAAAAGCATGCCAAAAGAACCATATAGCTTGTCGAACCATGGATCAACGTGTTGATCCATGCAATGTAGTGAAAAGTGTAATGTCATGATGAAGTGTACTAAATGAGAGTGATGATATAAATGTTAGGTGATTGATGATTTCAAATGTTTTATGATGATGATTAGATGGGGTAGGGAGTGATCATTTCTTGAACTGAATGTGTGTATATGAATAATTTACTGGAGGATTTTGGTGTCTTTCCACTAGAGGAAGAATGTAGGGATACAAGTGTGTTATTCTCCAATATCTAACTACATACTCAAGATCTATCCATTGTAGATGAGCTTAGATCAAATTTTTGTGTTTTTCAGATCCAAATAATTTCAATCAAACAGTTAACCCATATAAAAGTGGTATAGGAAAGGTACTCTTTCCCCCACTCCACGGGTGTCACCAAAATGTGATGGATTCCATGTTAGGTCATCTAGAAGAAAACATGAAATGGATAGAATAACTTCCCACGTTAGGTCATATGGGAAATCAATGGATGTAATCTCCCAAGTTAGGTCATTTGGGAGGCCGCACGTAGATCCCAAGCTAGGTCATCTTGGAGGTTGATTGTGTTGAATTTTTTATTGATGATATGATTTTAATTGTTATAAATTTGAATGTGTTGATTGATTGATTGATTTTATTGTATTTATTACTCGTAAAGAATTTTTACGCTAGTTTCCCCTTGGTTAGGTCATTAGGGGGAATTGATAGAAATTGGTGAATGATCACATGTAAATATTTTTAATTAATTATTTCCCCTAGGTTATGTCATTACGGGGAAGTGATGAAATGTTTCATAGAAAAATCGTATATGTTTTGCCCCCTTATTAGGTCATTAAGGGGAATTAATGGTGAGATGTCACGTAATGAATCAATAATTATTTGAAAATGATGGATTGGTAATTTTGATTAATCTCATGGTAATGTAGGGGGAATTATAGCATGACCCAAATGATATTCCCCCCCTTTCAATGAAAGGGGAAGTGATGAAAAAAATGAACGCTAAGCCGAGAGTAAGCATGAAAGAAATCACAAAAAGGTGTATGAATTATATAGAAAACAAAGTCAAGGAGAGAAAATGCATGTATAATGTGTATGGTACAGTGGTAGGAAGAATTCTAAAATAATTCCAAAAACGGGGTGTAAATTGGAGTAGAAACACTAAATATATGAAAAAATAGTGTGGTGTGTATTAGTTGTGAGAATAAGCGCAAATTCATGAATATAGTAAAGTAGGTGATGAAAAAGTAACTATAAATAGTGAAGTGAAAAAATTTTTAGTCACTTAATTTTTTGTTTATGTGATTGTGATATTGAGTGCGAAGTGAGTGAAAATTCCACAAGTGAGAGCAATGCGTCCTAGTCATTTTGAGAGGGTAGTGACTGTCGTAGTGTTACGCATGACTATGAAAATCAGATTTCTAGTGTATAGTAAAATGATAAACAAGTGTATCTAAGCTTGTATAGTGTTCTAACGTTGTGTTTGTTGTCATTTTGTGATGTGCAGAGGGATATTCATTTAAGGGGGTTCCGCGGTGGGCATCTATTGATCATAGGAAAATGGATAAGCATATAAAGAGTCTATAGGTTCACACGCACATGGGTAAGCTACAGAAGAAATGTGAGGAAGTGCTATGGAAGGATAAACATGGTGAACATGTTGGAAGAATAGGGTTTGTGCACAGAAGATGGAAAGGGATGTGCATAAGGATCATTATAGAAAGGAAAAGGACTTAGTGAGTTTTTGGTATTTGAAGCTAAATATAGAATTAGAGTACGCGACACACATAGAGGTTTGGGCAGTCAAGAAGAGTCTATTTTTGAGGAAATAACTTACAGTTAAAACATACACATGGGGCTAATAATAGGATCAGAACTAGGAGTTAACTATAGATGATCTATTAATAAGAGAATCTTACATGCTTATATAGATATCTTGTAGCGGCATATGGCTAATCTTAGCATACAACCTATTTTGAGAATGCATGGGAAGTGGAGGGAAATTTAACCACCCCTATATATATGTATTGATTTGCACAGTTTAGATGATCATATGTGTTAGAGTTATGCTGTTGGTTTATGAGTTCACCTAAATTATGAAAATCATATATGTGTATTCAACTATTGTGGATTAATATAATGGATCATTGTGGTTTGATATTGATTTTTGATGTCCCTATTATTGCTCATGGATATGGTTGTTATGATTTTGGAATATATGTTCATGCATGCTAACACCTTGACAAAGTTGACATACAAGAGGGACTTGGTACCTTCGTGTGCTTCGAGTGAGCACTCATATCTGTCTTAGTGATGTGCCACTGTGTATAGGGTTTGAGTAAGAAAAAAAAATAGATTTTGGTTCTATTGCCGGGATCTCTTTTTGAAGATATTGTGAGGATGTTGCACACTAATGGCTTATTGGTTGAACCATCTAATCATTGAAGATAGGGTTATTGATAGACACGATCAATTTGCTCAAGGATATGGTTTTGGACATGATTTCAATACATGCAAGTGGGTTGAAGAATACCTTTATCATGAGATTTATGGGTCATTCTTTAAATACTTCCCTATAGAATTATACAATTCGTTTTCTACGTATGCATCAATAACGAGATAGTATTATAGATCAAGGGTTTGGATGCAAGAAGAATATCAGATCTTCTTTGACACCGATGAACCTTGGATGCGTGCTTTAGATCACTAGTGGGCTGGTGTTGTGGATAGATATACTCTAGAAAACATTGTTTCCGTGTATTCTTACCTAAAAGTTACATATTTTGAGTTTCTACGTGATCCCAGAGGATCTTATCTTCATACTATTCCTTTAGCGATTGAGATCTTAATGGTGGTGTTAAATTTAGAGTGCCTCCCTATGGCTTGCAAACTCACCACTATGTATGGGGGTAGGAACATGTGTGGTGAAAGATGAAAAACCTTGTGGAAGAAAGGTAGAGAGAAGAAAGGAGGCTTAAGTATAATGAAGCACAAGAGAGGGGATTAGTGAAGCAACATGATATTGAGGAGTGAATGGTGCTATGGAGAGAGATGAATCACGAAGGATTTGTAGCTCACATGGAAGACATGGATCAAGAAAATCGGATTCAGATGAGAATGCATCAGAATAAGGCATAAGGACTACAGGTGCATATCTGATCCCAACTGGCGACCTTTCCCTTACACTTGGTGTTCCAGTTGTTGAAAAAGTTATTGATGAGAAAGTAAGTTTTTATTGATAGAGTAGAAATAGGTAGATTTCAATTTCCATTGAGTACAAGAGTTTATCAAATAACACATTCATCTATGGTGGCAAAAACATTATCTTTGTTATTTGGGGGTCCGGTTGGAGGTATATTTACTGGCGCGTCATCTGGACAGAGTGTGGGTGTGAAGAATGTAGGTGTCACATATGGAAGTACTACCACTTCACAGACTATGGGAGTCCAATTTAGTAAAATGTTTGGAACTCAAGGCAGCACATCCTTTGGTTTGGTGCTCACTACCGGAGGTAGATTAGGAGGATAAGGAGGCTTGGGATCAAGTGGATCTAATAGTTATGGAGGTGGAGGAAACATTAGAGGTAATATAGGTTTTGGATCTGGTGGGCATGGTCCACACCAACCCCAGTAGGTTATGTATGAAATATCACTTTTCCTTCTAGAATATTGAGGCATTAAGGATGTAGTAAGGAATGTTCACATGTGAAATTCTATGGTGCGCTAAAGGGATCACATTTTCTAAGTGTAAGGCAAGACAATTTTCTATGAATTTATAAGGGAACGTGCATAGTTGGTATAAGAAGTATGATCCAAACTAGACTGCTTTGGATTACAACTCATTGTATGATGCTTTCTTGGCAGAGTTCCATATACCCGAGTTTAAACAGAAAAGCATCAGTGCAGTGAAATAGATTAAGAAGGGCATGAATGAGAGTGTAAGGGAGTATGATGCCTAGTTTAAAAATTTGTTATCAAAGTTATCCTATGATAGCCACCCTAGCCAACATGGTGGTTTATTGGTGTTTTGATCACACACTTTCAAAAGGGTGCTTTCACATAATACTTTTACATATTTGTGAGAGGATTTGGAGTCAACTATGTGTGCTAAGGTAGTTGGGAGTGTGGAAACTAGAGTTAGTCCATTTTTGGAAGAAAATATCACATCTATGGTAAATTAGTTAGAAAATTTATCAGTCAATTTAGCTCATGAGATGTGCAGTGGGATTTGGTGTATAGATTGTGAGGTAAAAATACATACTAAGGATATTTTTCCTCGTAAGGTGGTGCACATCATATTGCTAGATTGTGAGCTATGTCATTTAGACCATGATGCAAGTAAATTTACCCTCTTACAATACGCGGTCCATAAGAATGTATCCATGTAATGTAAGATTTTCAAGTCTCATACTCATGACACTGTTAACTGTAGAATAATAGATCATATTCATGAGGCTATTGAGACTGGTGTATGTCAGACCAGTATATCAATTTTAGATATAAGGATCAAGGACAACAACATAATGAAGGGCACAACAAAGGTGATAACTAGAATAGGGGATTCCACGGAGGATATAGAGGCGGAGGTCGCGGTAGTGAAAGAGGAGTATTTCCTAGAGGTATTTGTTTTACATGTGGATTTCCTGATCATTATGAGTGTGAATTCCCTCATAATATAATTTTATCATGGTGTGGGAAAGAACACAAGTTTGACAAAAGCTCCGATCTATATGAGCACATGAGTAAGCAACATAAGCAAGACAAGAGTATGACTATGATTAAAATACGAGTCAATGGAGGTTAATGGATGCCAAAGGTTGGTCTGGATTCATATTTACAACCTTTGTTAGTCACTACCCATGCAAAGGTAGTACGCACATGTGAGACCCCGAGGAGCAAGCTTGTTATAATAAAACAAAAAGTGATCAATTCCAAGTACCTTGATATTAAACTTTAGAAAGAAGTCTATCTGGAGACCATGAACATTATTAGGAATTTACAAGGAGAGATTCAGGGCTTGAAGGAATAGGCACGTTTGATGGATAGAGAAAATAAGGTTTACCTTCCACAAAAAGACATGGATGATTTAAAAGAAGTATGTAGAATGTTGACGATGGGAAAAACATCATCCCATTATTAAGTGAAAATTGTTGAGAGAAAAGGTTTCTTGCATGCAGGACATGAACATGAGAAGCATATTCTTCATGCAAATCTACATCCCCATAATCATGAGTATGATAAAGAAACTACACTGAATGTAGTCATAGATGGATGGCTCTTGAGTAATATTTTGATAGATACAGGTGAAAAAGTTAATGTGGTCACATTGGATGCTTGGGATTAGAGGGGAAAACCACCAGTGCAGCCTTCTAAAAATGTGTTATACATGGCGAACATGAACTAGGGCCAACCCTATTGTAGATGTTAAATGATGCTACTATCATGATTCAGGGGGCCAAGTTTACTGAGAGACTTTGAGGTAATATGGAGATTGCGGAGGTAGATAGTTTTCCTAGCATTGCTTGGGTGTCCTTGGTGTTATACAAAGTAATTCAAATTTGTGCTTCAACAAGGGGTATATTAGATTTGAGAATAAATAAGAGCGCATAATTATACCATTGACAGATGCAAAGGTTGTTCCCTATGTTGATCCCTTGAGTGAAGAATACTTTAACAAAATGTAAATGCATGCACGGTCAATGATCCTAAAGTGAATGATCCATCTAAGGAAGGGGTTGATACAGTCATATGATGCTCATTCAATTAGTGACACCACCAGTGTTTCTTATGAAAATTGGGAATGCATGGAACATATGAGGTTGTAGGATGAGAGATCAAGAATATTGTTACTTTCATAGTCAGGCCACATGCATTGTTCGGCGCCTGGTTCAAAGCCAGGTACCTCAGTATATTGGTGAAGGGAACCTTGATGTATTCTTGCATGCCATGGAGGCTTGGTTGATGGATGAAGGAGATATGAGAAATATGCTTGTATATACTCTACATGAGACTACAACACACTGGTGGATCACACACAAAGATAACATTGTGGAGTGGTGGGAAGTGAGAATCACATTCTCTACTAGGTTTTTTAGGAGTAATGTACCCTAAAAAATATGCAAATTTCATGGGAAGGATTTTTCTTTGCACCACGTTCAAAATTTTTAAAGGCATTTGACTAAGGGGCAGGAGTCCTTGCAACCATCACTATGGGTACATAAGTTCTACACTACCTTAGGCAGATGAGTTCATGCATGTTATGTGCATACAAAGTTAACAAGAGTAACAATGAATTGGTAGGAGATGACCACATGTATGATTCATACTTTTGATTATTTTTTAACTAAGCCCTAGATTAATGAAGCACTGTAGATTGTAAAGAGACTTACCATGAGAGATAACAAAAAGCTTGAAAAAATCTTGCTAGATATGTTTGGGGAATTGGACTTGGAGGCACGCCTTGACCTTAAAGAGAGTGAAGAAGAAGAGATGGTTCACACCTGGGAAGAAAAAGAGAAGGGTAATTTACTTTGCGTAATAATCACACTGAGGGTACGTGTGAGGTGATGGATACAGTTGATGAAAATGTGTGCGCGTATCATGAACCTATGAAAACAAAGAAAGTGAACATTGGAAATGATGAAGATCCCAAAAAAGCCATTATTGGTGACTATTGGTCAGAGTAGGAGGTTGCTAAGATTATTGAGCTCCTGTGTCACTTCCAAGATATATTTCCAAGAGGATATCATGAGTTAAAATGAGTACATCCTTATTTAGGAGAGATGTGAATCAAACTTAAAGAAGGCACACACCCAATTAGGAAGAGGCCTTACATGATGAATCCTAATATTTGTGTTAAAATGAAAGAATAAATTGATAAGATGTTAAAGTTTGGTATCATTGAACCTATTGGGGAGTCTGAGTGGGTGAGTCCCATGATCGTCAAAATTAATAAAGATGGGAAGATACATATATGTGTGGATTATAGGGAGTTAAATGCTTCATGTGTAATTGACCCTTTCCCCACACCTTTTACAGAAGAGATACTTGAAGGAGTTTCTAGGTGTGATATCTACTTCTCTACAAATGGGTTCTTTGGTTATCATTAGGTGCATATTGCTAAGGAAGATTAGGAAAAGACCAATTTCACCATAGATTTCCAAATTTTTTCATACACCGTGATGCCTTTTGGATTGAAAAATGCACCTACAATGTTTTTACACATCGTGGTACAAGACTTTAAGGACTTCATTCACATGTTTTTATAGGTTTATCTGGATTATTAGATAATATATGGATTGGTGAAGGACCATTGTGAAAATATGATACTTATGTTTAAAAGGTGCAGAAAATTGAGTATTTCATTGAACATTAAGAAATGTATCTTTGCAACAACTTTTGGCACTTTACTGGGGCATATCATTTGCAAAAATGGCTTGTTGGTAGATCTTAATAAGGTTGTAATTATTTTGGGCTTAGAGGATCCTAAAAATATGAGTGGGGTGTGTGGGTTCTTAGGACATACATGTTATTAGAGAAAGCTCATTAAATGATATGCTAAGATTTTTGTGCCCTTGAAAGAATTGTTGAAGAGTAAAGGAAAGTTTCACTAGGATGAGGCACAATAGATAGATTTTGAGACATTGATGGAAAGAGTTAATTTTGCGCCCATTCTACACTTTCCTTCTTGGGATAAACCATTTCATGTACATGTTGATGCATCTAGCATGACCATAGGCGCAGTGTTAGCATAACCTGGTGAGGGAATAGTGGACCACCCCATTTGTTTTGCAAGTAGGAAGTTAACGCCAGTTGAATAGAATTATTCAACTACTGAGTGCGAGGCTTTATCTATGATTTATGTGTTGCATAAGTTTAGACAATATTTGTTAGCTATGCCTTTCATATTCTTTACAAATCATATGATGCTTAAGTATTTGGTCAACAAGAATGTTCTACAAGGGCACATATTCAGGTGGATCCTACTATTTTAGGAATTTTAGTTTACATTTGTGTTAGAAATAGGAAAAAGAAACTCAAGACCTAACCATTTGTCAAGGATAAACCCTAGTGAAGACGCACATAGAATTGAGGACATAATGTGCAATGTATAGTTATTTATATTAAATCACATGCCCACTAAACTTGAGGGCATTGCAGTATTCTTGCACACTGGCCAGGTGCTTGAGGGGATAAAGACTTTGGAAAAGAAGCAACTTGCAATACGCGTGACGCCCTATTAGTTGATAGGTGGAGACTTGTATAAACTTAGTCTGATGATTTTTTGCACCAGTCTATTATAGAACATGAGTACGGGGGGATAATGATAGAAGATTATAATGGGATTAGAGGTGGACAAGATTTTGAGGACTGGATTATGATAGGAAACTCTCTATAAGGTTGTTAAAGAATATATCAAAGTGTGTGACCATTGTCATCACCTTGGAAAGCCATGAAAAAGAGATGAAATGCATTTGAAGCCTATTGCAAGTGTTGATCTATTTGAAAAATGGGAAATTAAATATGTGGGTCTTATTTCCCCACCCGCATATAGGACTAATGTGCACTACATCATAACTTGTATAGATTATTTGAAAAGGTGGGCATAAATAATTCCTATAAAGGATTACACTACAACTACAACAATGATATTATTATGGGAGAACATTAACATTCAATATGGATGTCTGTTCATTCTTACTAGTGATAGGGGCACATAATTTTTGAATGAGACCATCAGGATTTTGTTAGCAGAATTCATGGTGGCACATCACAAGACAACACTCTATCACCCACATGCCAATGGGACTGATGAAGTGTTTAACAAGATATTAGGCCATACATTAACAAATATTAGTGATGTTGGACATAATAATTGGGATGATAAAGTATCTTTTGTACTTTGGGCATATAGAACCACCTATAAGAGGTTAAATAAGGCCACACCCTTTTAGTTTGTGTTTGGCACTGAGGCTGTGTTTCTTGTCAAGTTTATGTTCCCTCTATGTGTATTAAACATGCAAGAGGTATGGATGATGAAAAAGTAGTGGAAGATCACATAGATAAGTTGAGTAGTTGGATGAGCGGTGCACCATTGTTCGATGAAGTCAGAAAATATAGAAAGAAAGATAGAAGACATGCATGATTGGCATATAAGACATAAGGAGTTTGAGGTGGGAAAGATGGTTGTTTTTTATGATTCAAAATTTGTGTGGTACCCTAGGAAGCTAAAATTTCATTGGTTATGACCATTTGTAGCAAAAAAATATTGGAATTAGGCACTTTCTAGTTACAGGTGCTAGATGACGCGTATTTTCTTGGTTACTTCAATGGGATTAGCCTCAAGACCTACAATAAATAAATATTCTTGGTGTTTGTAATAAGGTAGTATTGTCATTTACATTAGGTTTCCCTTTAATGCATTTCCTTTATTTGAATTTCCTTTCATCATTGTTATGTTTTGTCAATTTAGTTTTGTTTTTTGTTATAATAAGCGTGCTTGCGCACCTGTAGACTCTCTATGTGAGATCATGTGCAGAGGGCAGTGCATACAATTAGTGCGGGGTATAAGGAAAGTAAGAGTGCCTGAGAGAGATTTGATATTTAAGAAGGCCTAAGTACTAAAGGAGCATGTATATTATTGGTGATGTTGGTTGCTGGAAGATGGTAATAAGGTTTCATGAGAAGAATAGTGATAATAAGTGTGAGACTAAAGGGAAAATCCATGTATGGTAAGAGCACAGTGTAATGGGAGGTAGGAACTGACATAGATAGCTACTAGGTTTACGACACAAAGTTTCATGTACTTTGGTGCATAGAGCACGCGAAAGGAGGTATGCGGTCAGTGTAGTTTGCGTGCTAGAAGGTTGCAGCTAAAGTGCACGATGAACACATGTGATTGAGCGCGATGAGAACTATAGAAAAGGTGTCAAAATTGAGAAAAGCATAATTAAATGTAGTTATACTGTTGGTAGTTGGACAAGTAATTAATGCAGGTAAAAATTTGAATGCCTATAAATAGAATGTCAAGGTAAAAACATTTTTACCTTACCCTGTGCATAAAATTTGTGAATAATTTTTGTGAACACTAGGGAAATCTTGAGATATTTGGAGAGAAATCAAGTGCCAAGCTGAAGAATCATTGAACAAAAGGTTGAAAGAGAACACAGTCGGTGGGCGTAGAGTGAGTTCCATTGGAGGGATCCCCATAGTTTGAGATGGAGTGAAGTGGATTTTGGAAGGAAACAATATTTCTCTTGATAGTGTTTCAAATATTAGGGCACGACATACAAGATTTGAAGTGATAAAGTGTTGCAGTATTACGCCTAAGGTTTGTGGCAAGAGGTTTGAGGTACTAAGGAGAGAAAGGTCCAAGGTAAGATTTTGATTTTACACAACTGACATGGTACCAAGGAAATCGGTAACCAAGTCACTGAAGAAGAGGGGAAAGGGAAAAGAAAATCTGACTCCTATAGTAGATGTTCAGAAAGAATAGTACTCAGAGAAGAAATATCTGGATGGATTATTGATGGGAAAAGAATGGGTATCTCATGCTAGGAGCATGGCCATAAGTGATTAAAACCATCGAATAGATTTTACTGTGCATGACATGGCAACAAAACTTGTTTAGCCAATAGAGGAAAGAACTCTGGATGATAAGTTGATGTATGATGATGATGTGAAGATGGTGTTGAAGAAGGTTGGACTATTTCAGCTATATGAGATTCTGTTCTTTAGGAATCCTGAGAGGTTATATCAATGGTTAATGTCACATGTGCATGAGAACTATTTCTATTTTTTTAGGAAGAAGGATGTGCATTACCACATAGTTGATTGAAAAGTATACTAGATTGATTAATATTGGGAATTATTTTGATGATGACTTAGCTAATGATGCTGAAGTAAAGAAAGCTATAGTGGAGTTTAAATACAAGAAAGGAGGTCATACATTTGATATTGTCTCATCATGAAGATGGTCGCGTGCTTACTCACCAAGCTAAGTGGACAATAACAATAGACACAAGTGAATAAAAGATGGTTGTATGTATGAAAGAAAATATCAGAAGGAATCATATATAACATTGTTTCCTTTATAACATAGGACATCATTGATTTTGTGTGTGATGGTGATAAAATTATGTTTGGAAACATCTTACTGGTGATATTGTTTTCTAAAATTGGGGTGCACGATGGGAAAAAAGACAAAATATGGGAGTAGCCTACAGAAGATCCCTACCTTGCAAAATGGTTTTCTAAGTATACTTGTGATATGGTGACACCAAAATACAAGGAAAATGTGGAAAAATGGTATAGACGGATGTGTGATGCATTTGTTATAGAGTGGAGAATTCCACCAGTATTGCTCATGCTTGTATATGGATTTACTGAGTTTTTCGTCTATCAATTTTTTTTATTTGGTGGTTTACATTAACTAATGGTACCAAAATCCCATGGTAAAAACTCCTATTTTATTTTATAGCACAATACTTTCATATTGATGTGAATAGATTTAAAGAGGTGTAAAAATTGAGATTTGATTTGAGCAAAGTGGATAAGGTGCACCATGAGATGATTCAAACACTTGTATACCCCAAAAAATGTGCCTATGAAGAAAAGTATGTATCAGAAAGAATACATTTTTTGAAACCAATTACATGCCTATAGCTTCAGTGGATGTAGTAAGGATATACATCTAAGGCCTTAGTTTTTCATGGAGTGTTCATGGAGGATGACATAAGTATTCTTGAGGATCCCTCCATATGGAAGAAGGTTGAACCAAATAAATGAGAGCACGAAGAGACACCTTTTGTGAGTAGGAGCAAAGGGGCAAGTAAGGATATAACTCTTGTTCCAAGCGCACCCATAGGGTAGACATCAGAACAGAAGGAGGAAGTATAAGAACCTATGTTAAAAGGAAACTTGTAAGAAGAAGGTCTCCAGTGCAGAAGAAATAGAAAATAGTCCATAACTCAGACTTTGAGGAGACAAAGAGCCTGAAGGATGAAGAGGCTGAGAGCAAGGAATAATTGGAGCCAAAGGTGAGTTAGATGAGGAGGAAAAAATTACACACTTTGAGGAGAAACATGATATGGAGACGGGTAGAGAAGAAGAAGTTAACACATATGATACTGAAACTTTAGGTGACATATTGGAGCTGATAACAAGATAGGAGACTAGGAATATTCCTAACCATGAGCTAGATAGAAGAGTGGAAAAATATGTCACAAAGATTATAGAACACCTAGTGGAGCATGAGGTGGCATGCAACATATAAAAGAAAGGAGTGAAGGACATGAAGGGATCATGGGTGAAGAATTGAACCTTGATGTAGGTTTCCCCAAGGGAGGTGAGTGTACATCCCATAAGGACATATCATGTTGTACGTTAAAGATCCCAACAAGGTTATGCACACAAGGTATCAGAGTATGATACCTTCAGACAAAATATTTTATTGGTCATCATTTAATAAGGAGGATGCACTATTTTGCATAAGGAAGATGTTGTCATGGGTTTTTGAGTCGCATATTGAGGAGATAGAATATAAAGTGAGCACCCAATCGCTACTGGATACCCATGAGTCAACAATATCGAGATATATAAATCTGATAGTTGATTCCCAACAATTTCCAAATGAAAAAGCGTGTAATGTTCTTAACAAGCTATCAATGGAGGTGGGTCTAGGGATTTTGTAAATAACAACAATATACGGTTTATGCAGTGGGAGATGGAGGAGAAAATAAAGAGATAAGAGAAAGGGACAAGGAGATACAGGATAAGGAGTAGATTATTGTGTATTTAAAATAGGATCTAAGGGAGGAAAAAGGGAAGAAACATATGACTTACAAAAAGGAATAATACATAGCTAATGTAATCTTATTGGCATGCCTAGATCTGGCCTAGCATGGTAAGACCAAGTATGAATCCACTTTCTCGTGTATATAGGATTTAAGGCACATAATCATAACTCAACAGCCACCCCTTGCATTAGAATCTACAAAAGAAGTTGTGGTGTGGCAGAAACAATAGGAAAGAGAAAAAATTGAAGCTACCATAACACAATACACCGAGTTAATTAAATCAGTGAAATAAAAAAATCACATGGCATAAGTTGTCTATGGAAATTGTGATGATAGAGATCATGTAGAGGGACTGCTAGTTGTAAAGGATGAAGAAGATTTGAAAGAGTTCTAGGCCAAGAACAGAGGAAATAGGGAGAAATAAAAATTAATCCTGGTAGAGGTTGGGTAGAAGGGAAAGGTAATTGATTCGTTAAGAGCCTCAATTAAAAATAATGTAAAACAACTTTAACCATAAGTTAGGTGAAAGATAGATGCGCTAACTAATATAGGAAAACAATTGGAGACTTTGGTGGACACACTGAAAGCTAAGGGTGAGAATATAACTTTTGAAGAATTCACTGCTATTATAGGGGATGCCTTTACTCAAGCACACAATGAATTAGAAGGGTGGAAAACATTGGAAGCATTAGTGAATAATTAATTCCCCCTCCTTTTTTCATAGTAGCACTTGAATTCTTGGCGCAAGATAGAAATTTTTTCTTTCATTCTTTGATTCTTGGAGGATTCTTTATCATTATTTGAGTGGTCAAACAAAGAGTTTCCAAGGAAGGACAACATACCTAGTGTGGGGTAATGTTGGGAACATGAAAATGGATAAGTATTTTAAGAGTGCATAGGTTTGCACGTGCATGGGTAAGCTGCAAAAGAAATGCACAAAAGTGCTATGGAAGAATAAACATGGTGAGTACACTAGAAAAACATGGTTTACGTGCGGAAGATGGAAAGGGATGCACGTAAGGATCATTGTAGACATGAAAAATAATTAGTGAGTTTTTGGTATGTGAAGCTAAATATATACTTATAGTACGCAACACATAATGAGGTTTGGGAAGTCAATAAGAGTCTATTTTTGAGGAAAAAACTTGGAGTTCAAATAGGCACATGTGGCTAATAATAGGATCAGAACTACGAGTTAACTATAGATGATATATTAATAGGAAAAGCTTGCATTCTTCTATAGATATCTTGTAGTAGTGCATGGTAATTCTTAGCATGACACCTACTTTGAGAATGCATGGGTGGTGAAGGGGAAGTTCCCCACCCATATATTTATGTATTGATTTGCACAGTTTATATTATCTTATGTGTTAGAGTTATGTTGTTGGTTTATGAGTGTACTTGAATTATGATAGTCATATATATATATATATATATATATATATATATATGTATATGTATATGTATGTATGTATGTATTCAGCTATTGTGGATTAATATAATGGATTATTGTGGTTGGATATTGAGATTTGATGTCTCTATCACTACTCATGGATTTGGTTGTTATGATTATGGAATATATGTTCATGCATGTTAAAACCTTTCCAAAGATGGCATAAAAGAGGGACCTAGTACCTTTGCGTGCTTCAAGTGAGCACTCAGATCTTTTTGAGTGATGTGCTAACACGTATAAGGTTTGAGTAAGAAAATAGAATATGACATCACATGATTACTTTGCTTAAATTGGGCCTGTCAAATGAGGATTGGGATGTTATGGATCGTGTCATCCTATGGCACATAGCATGGATGGGGGACGTGCCCCAAAATATTCCCATATTGTATGTATTATGCGAGATGTGGTGTAAAAATATGTGTATGTTTTGGTTTCCTATGGGGGAGATGATTGTTACGTTGGAGGATTGTTGTCATGCAAATGTGTAACAAGGAAATTGACAATTTCCATGCACAACAACTATACCCCAGTGTTAAAATTTTCAATTCTATCAGTCCATGACACCCTGGGTCTGTCCCGTAAGTCCAAATGACCTCCTAAATAATTTTATACCATTCCCCTAGGTGATTTAGGAAATTCCATTCATTCCCCCTAGGTGATTTTAGGAGTTCTTTTGTACGCTTTAGGCAGTTGTGGAAAGGGCTATCATTGGCCTTCCTAGGATTAGATCAACCCTCCTAGAGTGAAATGGAAGGGGAAAATTAAAAATGGAGGTGAATGGAAGACCTTAGAACATCATGGAAATTAATTTAGAAGGTTTGGAGAAGTTTTTAAGGACTTGGAACAGTCTTAGTAGAAAACAGGGTTCACAAGCCTAGGTAGTACACAGGCCAAAACAACCATTGAGCTTCAAAAGAAGATTTTGGGAGCTCCGGATGGAGTTACAAGTAAAAAAAGATCATCTCTAGAAGTATGATTCCAAGACCTACATGATTGTGGAATAATATTTTTCATAACACCTTAGTGCATAGGATTTGCAGGTAGTTTTTCTTAGGCATAAGTGGAGTCTCAAATCACAAATCCACTTTTTAAGGACTATATGGTTGAATAAAGCCATAATACCCCCACCATTGGCTTAAAAATTCCATTTCCAATCAGGATAAAACAAAATTTCACAAATAAATTCCACAGGGAGCTCAAGTTATCATCATCCCAAGTTGCCCTCTCAAAGGTAGTTCAGGAGTTAGTCATTTTTTGGGAGGACACGTGTTAGCACTAGGATCCAGGTGAGATTTCATGTCCCTGATGTCCCTAAGGTCTAGTAAACCAACCTTGGAAAAGTGCACCTATCCCCCATGTGACCTCTGGGACCCTCATATAACCTCCATACTTGATAGTTCAACCCCCAGGTGCATTTTTGGAGCATCCATTCCTTGTAATCAGATCAAACGCCATGTGTCAGCTCCAAGAAAATTGTGTAAATTGATGTCCCTCACATCCTTGAGGTTAGGGACATAAATAATGAAAAAATCATCCCAGCCCATATGGGGAGTCTTTTGGTCACCCATGTGATGGACTTTCATCCCCTAGGTGCATTTTTGGAGCATTCATTCCCTGCCGTCAGATCAAGCACCACATGTCACCTCTAGGACCACCATGGAAATTAATGTCCCTCACATCCTTGAGGTTAGGGACATAAAACATGAAAAATGTTCCCATCCCCTATGGGAATCTCTCATACATCCATGTGACCCACTTCCATCCCCTTGGTGCTTTAAAGCTGATTTTGGAGCACTCATTCCCTACTGTCAGATCATTGCCATGTGTCACCATCTTGCTCATTGTGGAAATTGATGTCCCTCACATCTAAGAGGTCAGGAAAATTAGGAACAAAAAAAGTGTGCACAACTCCAACTCATTTTTTTTTTCTAATTATTGGTTGCTTCTCGCTGCTTCTCACTTCTAGAGGAAAAGTTATAGAGAACACCTCACTCCACCATTACCAAAGCTTGACCTAGCTCCATCACAAAAAATTATCCTTCACTCCATGATGGCACATAGGTCATTATAAGATTAATTCATTGAGATAAGAAAAAGAAATGGAGAACCGAGAAGAAGAACAATGGAAATCCCCAATGCCATAAAATGAAGATTTAAACATATCTTGCAAACTGGTGTGCAGATTGATGACCCATTTATTTATGATTTTTTCTCTCTTTAAGGCCATTAAAAAAACACTTTAAATCCTCTGTGGTGGTGCATAGAACATTCACAATGAAGAAATCTCATTACTGGCTTATCAAAGGAAAAATTGAATTTCCTGTCAAATTGTTTGTCAGATTGAAGAGAAATTTCTCCTGAAGCATAAAAAGAAAAACCCTATCACAATGGAATTGATTTCATTGCAAACAGAGAAAAAATCAAACCTGAAATTTTTAAGCTCCATTAATGGCTGCCATGAAATAGTAATGAAAAAATCAGCGAGCTACCTCTCCACTTCTATGGGTTCTAATGGGCAAAATTGTGCGAAAAGTGGAGGGAATGATCATTGAAAAACCTAGTTTCATGTGAACTAGTTTTCACGCCATGAAGTACCTATTTTTTAGGGATAGGAAGGGCTGTGTTATTAATCAACAGTCTTCCCTCATCGAAGAAATTCTCAAATTCCTGAATATCTGGTAGGTGAAATCATCCAAAATTAAGAGGGAAGGATCTCCAAAAAATCTAGTTTCTCTCAAACTAGTTTTTGCACGATGAAGTCCCTAATTTTTAAGGATATGGAGGGATGTGTTTTTTGTCAGTATTCTTCCCCCACTGATGAAAATATAATTTTACCAATTGTTCAGATGAAGGAATTACTCAAAATTTGGAGCGTGGAACCCTGGAATAAAACCCATAATTTCAAAACCCATTTTTTTTTGCAATTTGACATTCATGGCGCACTTAATAAAAATAGCATGTCTCCCTACATAGGGGTCTATTACTTTGGGTAAGCTACCATTTGAAGATTCCATGAAGAATGTGGTGAACAAAGAGGGAGTATTGTAGATAAAGTCATCAAACAATTCATCTTGGCTCGCAATTTGCACTTACTAAAAATAACAAGTTGTTCTGAAAGGGAAATTTTTGCAAAATGGGACATTAAGGAATGACCATTCAGGTAAAAATCATCATACAAGATCATCATAGGCATTTCTCATGGGGAATACGAGATTCACCTTAGAGAATTCAACAGTGTCTCCTTACACTCACTCCATGGCTCGAGTTGCAAGAGTATCTTGTGCAGGGTAGAAGTTGCGGTCATTGGAAACACCATTCAACAATGTTTTTAAACACTCATTACAAAGCATTTGTGATCCCATTTGAAGGATTTTTCCATGAGTTTGAAGATTCAGAGTTTCATCGCATTAGAGCTTTGAATCAATAAGGATCATTGGACTTCATCAGGGGAAACATCTTCTCCTCTTCTTGCTCTTCCCTCTCCCCAAATTTCTCTCTCTTTAAAAGTTATAATTCTTCATGGGGGTTTGCACCTTTTGATATGCCTTTAAGTCACCTAAAAGTGAATTTAGAAACATAATGTAAATTAAGTCACCTTGATATTATAAAAGGGACTTAAATATTTGATAGGGATACGAATAGTATAAAGTTAGAAATAAGGCATATGGAGGATCATGAGGAAGACGATAAGTCACCTCTCATTTTATAAATTGTAATGTCATTCCCATTTCAAAGGGTTGGTGATTGATCTTGTAAACTCAAGAGTGACTTATACCTAGAGAAAGCAAAGGAGATATCCATTTTTCTTCTAATTTCCTCCACTCTCAAATTTATTCCATTCTCACATTATGTATAACTTCTGTTTAAGCATCAATACAAGAAGAAGGATTTTGTATCCTTTTTGATGAGGAGATTTTACAAACTATGAGTTCACAATATTATCTCATCTTGTTTCCATTTTTACGGTTGTTTCTTCTCATAAATGCATGTGTTAAAGTTTCTAACTAGTGTGTGCAGGAATGTGATTTCCTACCTGCAACATTAGTTTCCCTATCTCATTTCTCACTCCCCTTTCCTGCTTTATAGACAAAGTCCTCTCTATCAAGAAATTTCTATCTTTTCCATAGGTTCAATGGAGTGCCCTTATTGGATCCCTGGTAAAAAGGCCACCACATAAATCCACCTTTTCACGTGCATGCATATACAACATATGCACCAGTTAAGTAGAGGGACTTAGATTCTTAAAGCGTTGGCAAGAAATCCACAAGTTTGTCCACCTGACAAATTTTCTCACCAAAATTTTTTGGTGCCCACTATGGGGTAGATTTATAAGCATTTGCATCCATTATACGACCACAAGGTATGAAAATTAAAAAAATCAAATATTGAAAAAATTAAAAAATAAAAGAGTTCATGAAAGTTGATTGCCGAAAGATACACTGTTGATTTATGCACATGATTTTTCACACTCCATAGTGTCCTTTCATGTTCCCACTACAAAATTTTCTAAAAGTTGGTTGAAGGAAGATACACCAAGTTGAGCATGTCAAGGGGTGTTGTTGATTCCAATTTTGAGGCTTTGCAAAATCAACAAGAATGAATTAGAGATAATCCATACTTCTTCTCTCAAGCCTCCTCTCCATCCAACTCTTCAAATAGTTCACTTGGAAATCCTTTCAAGACTCCTGTTGATACTCCCCCTTCAAATTATACCATTTTTCAACCACCATTGGTCATTGAGTTCCTAGAAGAAGAAGAATTTCTAGAAGTAATAGAAGAAACACAAACGACAATGGAATATGAAGAATAAATACCTCAACCCATTGTTCCATGGGGAAGGAATATAGGCCCGCTTGCTCTTGAACCCCCTCTTCACGATCTACCAATGGGTTCCCATAAGAAATTTCCAAAGTTCAAAGGTAACAATGCACAACATCTTGAAGAACACATTGCTTCTTTCACAACATCATGTGGAATTCTGTGTGTCCAACATGAAGACGTTGCTGTGAGACTGTTTATGGAGTCCCTCCAAGAAAAAGCAATAGAATGGTTCTACCTCTCACTTTCCTGATCCGTCACTAGTTGGGATGACATCAAGGCTACCTTCAAAGAGATATTTAAATCAACTAAAGACTATCAGGACCTCTTGGTGTAGTTGACTCAAATGAAGAAAGGAGAAAATGAAACCATGAGAGACTTTGTGGCTTATTTCCAATGGTTGCTTCATAGGATACCTGAAGAGGATTTTCCATCTCAAAACAATTTCAAGAGTTTCTTCATCAATGCTCAATCATCAGAAGTAGGATTTTTACTTCGAAGAGCCCAACCAAGGAAAATTGTCGAAGCACAACGATTGGCCACTAAACTTGATGATGATCTCATCATATCTGGAAAGATCAAGAATCCCTCAAAGGGTAAAGATCAACATCTCGGAGATGAGAAAACCAATCCATCGCTGCAAAATTTGGCAAATGAGATGGAATATTTGAAGAGGGAATTATTTGAATGAGTATCTTCTCAAAGAAGCACCACAAATCAAATTTCAAGAGCACCCCAAAGGATCACCTTAGAGGCCCCACCCGTGAACGTAAAATGTAGATTTCAAGAAAGTGAAGGTGGAAACTTCCTAGAGATTGATGAACTTGAGAACGATAGAAAAATCAGAATTTTTGAGTATTCCAGAGGTGATGAAGAAGATGAAGAAGATGCACCTGGTTTTTCATTTGCGGTATTCACTCATTCTCAGTACAAGAAAAGAACATCTCCCTCCACTGTTGCAAAAGAAAAGAAGGTTAATGATCCTCTTGTGGCAACTCCGCAAAACAAAATAATTAGTCAAGGATCCCCACTTCCATCTTCCATTAAGTATGCATTGTTAGATCTTGATCCTGTAGCAAATAAAAAGGATCCCCCAATCCCAAGTAAGTCTTCCAATGTCTCTTCCAAGTCTAAACCCAAATATGCTCGTACAAAGTCTAATACCCTGAAAGATCCTAGCGTACCTTTCAAAATACCATCTATTCCTTAAAAAATCTACTCTTGCTTCCAAACCTGTCCTAAATCCAAAAGGAGTCCCTTCACCCCCATTTGTCCGTATCTACTCCCTTTGAATTCATAGAATATGCAAACAAAGCCAAAATGCAGATTATTGAAACTGAATATTTTCATACTCATCCTAAAAAATTTGAGAGGTTCGTCTAATACATCAGGAGTGGTATTGTAACACTCAATGTTGTAACTTCTAGTTCCAAAGGCATGCTACCAAACTCACCAACACCTCCCTAAAAAAACATTCTTTCTTTGTCTGCATCAAAGAATGATAAAGTTGAACCTTTCTACGTCTCCCTTCTTGTTGTAGAATATGTACAAAACAATTACATAATAGATTTTGGTGCCTTAGACAACATGATTCCTTTGAAGGTCACCAAGGCTCTCAAACTTACCATGACTCCACCTAGTGTCTATTATTACTCTTTGGATTCAAAAGAGGTCTCACTTGTAGGGAAGGTTGAAGATGCATAGGTGGCTCTCACCAGATTTCTAGAAAATAAAGTTTTAGCGATGATTTTGGTAGTAGACATCCCAATCTCATTCGGAATGTTACTGAGTAGAAGTTTATGCTGAGACTTGGGGGAGGGAAAATTCAGATGAATTGGTCATTTGCAACCATACCAGTGAAGGGAGATAGATAAATTACTTCCTGAGAAGAAGATGAGGTACATGATACGAAAGTATGGAAGCCTAGAAACTAACACATTGTATCAAGGTAGTAGGAAAATGAATCACCTTGTGGAAATCGAGGAAGAAGAGGATATCCCCATCTTGATAGGTCTAGACATGCCTTCTCAGAGAGATTTGGATTTTGAAGAAGCATTGAGGAGATTAGAGTTACAAGAGGGCAGCCCTGAATCGCCAGATGATGCAAACCATGAAGAAGAGGAAATTGTGCTTGATGATTTTCAAGAAGAAAAATCAACTTATACACTTATGCAAGAAGAGGAGTTATTCTCATTCCCATTTGGGGATGAAGATGATCTTAGTCAGGCCATCTATGGAGAGAAAAAATCAGCTTGTGATGATCCCGTGAAAGGTTTGAAAGAAATGTCCATATAAGAAATGCTTAGAGCCATAGAAGAAACTGAAGATCTTGAGCTTAGTCTCAAGGTCTTGATGAAAGCCACAAATATGCAAGACAAACATGAAGCAGATTTAGAAGCCTTAACCAATGTGAAGGTTGGCCATTTTGAGATAAGGTAAGATGAAAAATATGATGCCACTCTTGAGCTAATGATTGATGGATGTAATAACAAAATGGAGATATTTTATTTCCCATTTGAAGATGAAGAATCTTTCCATGATGAAGACATTGAAGCAAGTGGTTTCGAGGCCTTTGAAGATGAATCTCTTTTTGATGAAGGATTGGTAGAGTACAATGATTCCTAAGATGATGAGGTAACCCCCCTAGATAGTTTCCTCGAGCTGCATTCTTCAAAGGAATATATAGATTAGATACATGTAACGACAAAAGCATAACTCTGTGTAAGAAATCTTGGATGCAGTAGAAGTTGCAGAAGACCCTGAGCTGATTCTTGATGTCTTCACTCATGCCATGGATATACAAGACAAGTATGAATTTTCCTCTGATCCTCCAATCAGTACTGAAACACCTCACAGTGGAGTAGAGATAAATGATGAATCAATTTTTTTCTCATGGAGAAGATGTCAATGAGCATAGACCTGGGAAAGAAAGTAACTCAGAATATCCAAGGAATTGGAAAAAAAAATCAGCTTTGAGGCAGCGATGAGATGCTTGATGGAGAATATGCTATATGGATAAACATGGAAGGCAAGTGGCACTATGAAACCGATTTCAAAGAATATGAAGGTAATGGAATTTTCAAGCGAAGACTTGAGCATTAAGAAGCTCACATGGACTCACTCCTATAAAGTAAAAGAACAATCATGAAAGCACCTGGCTTCCATAAACAATTGAGGAGGGGAGGCTACTTTCTAGAACCCGTCAACAACTTCGCAGAACATCATCATTCGGTGTTGCCTCTTCAAGGGCAACTTTTGAAAAATGAAAAGTGCTTCATTGAAAGTGGGTTGTCCCCCACCTTGTACCACAAGTGATTGCTAGGTGTGTTTCCCTTTCTGTTGCATTTTCCCCCCTTCCTATTGTGTGTGTTGTTTCCTTTTCATGTGTGTGTGTGTTTCCTTCTTCTCTCTTTCTCTCTTGTTGTAAGTTGTACATGACTCCACAGGGACCAATGGATAAGGCACTGGTCAATATATTGTAAGTTGAGATTTTGGGAGTTCTTATGCCATGTATTTTTTGCACTTAGTCCATGTCATGTCCCCAAGCTATAGCCATCTGTTTTTGTGCAAATGTGCAACGGGGAAATCAATAATTTCCAAGCATGAAAACTATAACCACATGTTTGAATTTTCAAGTCTATCACTCCAAGACACCTTGGATCTATCCAGTAAGTCCAAATGACCTCCCAAATAATGTTATACCATTCCCCCAGGTGATTTAGGAAAGTCCATTCACTCCCCGTAGGTGATTTTAGGAGTTCATTTGCAAGCTACATGTAGTTGTGGAAAGGGCTATCACTGTCCTTCCTAGGACTGGATCAACCCTCTTGGGGTAAAAAAAAAAGGGAAAAATTCAATATGGAGGTGAATGGAAGACCTTATAACATCATGGAAATGATTTTGGAAGGTTTGGGGAAGTTTTGAAGTACTTGGAACAATTTGAGTAAAAACCAGGGTTCATAAGCCTAGGCAGTACATAAGCCAAAACAACCGCTGAGCTTCAGAAGAAGATTCTGGGAGCTTTGGATGGAGTTAGAATTAAAAAAAAATATCACTGTAAATAGGAATATAAAAACTACATGATTGTGGAATCATATTTTTCACAAAAACTTTGTGCATAGGATTTTTTAGGTAGTTTTTGTCAAGCATAAGTGAAGTCTCAAATCAAAAATCCAATTTTTTAGGTAATAGATAGTTGAATCAAGACATTAGACCCTAACCATTGGATGAAAAAATCCATTTACAGTTAGGATCACATACAATTTCACCAATAAATTCCACCGGGACCTCAAGTTATCATCATCCCAAGTTGCCCTCTCAAAGGCAGTTTAGGAGTTAGTCAATTTCGGGAGGACACGTGTCAGCACTAGGATCCTGGTAGGATTTCATGTCCCTGATGTCCCTAAGGTTAGGTACACCAACCTTGAAAAAATGCACCCAGCCCCCATGTGACCTCTGGGACCCTAATATGACCTCCAAACTTGATAGTTCAGCCCATAGGTGCATTTTTGGAGCATCCATTCCCTGTTGTCGGATCAAGTGCCACATGTCAGCTCTAGGACCACCATAGAAATTGATGTCCCTCATGTCCCTAAGTTCAAGGAAATAAAACATGAAAAAATGTGCCCATCTACTATGAGGAGGATTTTGGACATCCATGTGACCCGCTTTCAGCCCCTCGTTGCTTTAAAGTTGATTCTTTTGGAGCACTCATTCCCTACCATTGGATTGCCGCCACAGATCACCATCTTTCTCATTATGGAAATTTATGTCCCTCACATCCCTAAGGTTAGGGAAAAAAATGTTTTCCCAAATCCAACTCAAAAATTTGAAATTTCTTCTAACTGTTGGCTGCTTCTTGCTACTTCTCACTACTTCTCATTGTTAGAGGAAAAGTTGTAGAGAACACCTCACTCCACCATTGAAAAATATTGAACTAACTCCATAATAGAAAATTATTCTTCACTCCATGATGGCACATAGTTCTAAGAAGAATAATTCATTGAGATAATAAAAATAAATAGAGAACCGAGAAGAAGAACAATGGAAATCCCCATTGCCATAAAATGAAGATTCAAACATATCTTGCAAACCGATGTGCGTATTGATGAACCATTTATTGCTGAGTTTTTATCTCTTAAAGGAGATTAAAAACACACTTTAAATCCTCCTTGGTGGTGTATATAACACTCATAATGAATAAATCTCATTTATGGCTCAACGAAGGAAAAATTGAATTTCTCGTCAAACCGTTATCGGATTGAAGAGAAATTTCTCCTAAAGCATAAGAAGAAAAAACCTATCGCAATGGAATCTATTTCATCACAAACAGAGAAAAAAACCTGACCTGTAATTTTCAAGCTCAATCAATGTTTGCCAAGACATAGTAATGAAAAAATCAACAAGCTACCTCTCCACTTCTCAGGGTTCTAGTGGGTGAAATCACACGAAAAATTGGAGGGAACTATCGTTTAAAAATCTAGTTTCACATGAACTAGTTTTTGCACCATGAAGTACCTATTTTTTAGGGATATGGATGGCTATGTTATTTATCATCATTCTTCTCTCTTTGAATAAATTCTCAAATTCCTGAAGATCCAATAGGTGAAATTATCTGAAATTTAGAGGGAAGGATCTCCAAAAAATCTAGTTTCTCTCAAACTAGTTTTTGCATGATGAAGTCCCTAAGTTTTAGGGATATAGAGGGCTGTGTTTTTTTTTTCATTATTTTTCCCCACCGATGAAAATATAATTTTACCACTTGTTCAGATGAAGGAATTACTCAAAATTCAGGAACCCTTTAATAAAACCTAGAATTTCAAGACCTGTTTTGTCGCAATTTGACATTCATGGTGCACTTACTAAAAATAGCATGTCTCCCTACATACGGGTTTTTTACTTTTGGTTAGCCACCATTTGAAAATTCCATGAAGAAGGTGGTGAACATAGAGGGAATATCATAAGAAAATTCATCAAATAGTTCATCTGAACTTGCAATCCGCACTTACTAAAAATAACAAGTTCTTATGAAAGGGAAAGTTTGGCACAATGGGACATTAAGGAATGATCATTTAGGTCAACACCATCATGGAATATCATCATAGAAATTTATCATGGGGAATGTGAGATTCACCTAAGAGAATTCAACAGTGCCTCCTGACACTCACTCCATGGCTCGAGTTGCAAGAATTTCTTGTGTGGGGTAGAAGTTGTAGTCATCAGAAACACCATTTAAAAGTGTTTTTAAACACTCATTCCAAAGCATCTGTGATCCCATTTAAAGGATTTTTCCACAAGTTTGAAGTTTCAGAGTTTCATCACATCAGAGATTTAAATTAGCGAGGATCATCAGAATTCATCAGTGGAAACATCTTCTCCTCTTCTTGCTCTTCTCTCTCCCCAAATTTATCTCTCTTCAAATGTTCTACTTCTTTGTTAGGGTTTTCAATTTTTGATATGCCTTTAAGTCACCTAAAAGTGAATCTAGAAACATAATGTAAATTAAGTCACCTTGATTTTATAAAAGGGAATTAAATATTTGATAGGAATATGAATAGTCTAAAGTTAGAAATAAGGCATTTGGAGGGTCATGAGGAAGAAAACAAGTCACCTTTCATTCTATAAATTGTAACTCCATTCCCATTTCAAAGGGTTGGTGATTGATCTTGTAATCTCAAGAGTGCATTGTACCTAGAGAAAGAAAAGGTGATATCCATTTTTCTTCTACTTTCCTCCACTCTCAAATTTCTTCCATTCTCACATTATGTACAACTTCTATTTAAGCATAAATACAATAAGAAATATTTTGTAGCCTTTTTGATGAGGATATTTTAGAAACTATGAGTTCACAATCTTATCTCGTCTTGTTTCCATTTGTAGGGTTGTTTCTTCTCATAAATGCATGTGTTAAAGTTTCTAACTAGTGTGTGCAGGAATGTGATTTCCTACCTGAAAAATTAGTTTCCTTATCTCATTTCTCACTCCCCTTTCCCGATTTATAGACAAATTCCACTCTAGCAAGAAATTGCTAGCTTTGTCGCAAGGTCAGTGGAGTGACCATGTTGGATCCCTGGTCGAAAGGCCACGACAAAAATCCACATTTTCATGTAAATGCATATATGACAGCTGTACCAGTTAAGTAGAGGGACTTAGATTCCCAAAGCATTGGCAAGAAATCCACAAGTTTGTCCACTTGAAAATTTTTCTTGCTAACAATGATGTGTATCATATTCTGTGGTTTTTGGTTATTGGAGAGAGAGTACATGTTATGCGATTAGAGGATATTGATATATGTTAGGTAATCTAATCTATAACAACATGTAAATATAGTAAATAAATGCAACAAGTAACTATGTAAAGCGGCCCAAGAAACTAAGCTAATGTAAATAAAAAACCTAATATGCAAGAAGAGTGAGGAAGTGACTTAGCTGATAAGAGGAGATCGCTGGAATGCGTCATAAAATAAATAGAAAAATATGAAAGTAGGAATGAATGTGCAGAGGCCTCGAAGAGGATTGATCCACGCTATCTAGTGGGACTGGAGCTCCTGGAGAGTTGTTGGGGTGCTTGTGGGTGCCCTGGTCTATGCAGGAGGTCCAAAAATGAATTTCATAGGTTCATAAGGTGGTCAAAAACCCTCTCTCTTTGTCACATTAACTTTGTGGCACTGCTCTAGGTGTCTCCGATTATCTAATATAAAATAAAGACCTATAAGGGACCACAAAATTATCAAACCCCTAAAAAAAGAAGAATGAAAATGAATACATCAAATTGACCTCATCTGCCACAACAATGGACTTATTAAATGAGTGCTACACTACATTCTAGACCCAAATTTAGTTTTAGTGTGTGTTTGGATCATGTTCCCTAGGTTCTCTTGTGCCTGTTGTACTTTGTGAAGTAGTGAAAAATAATTAGATGTAAAAATATAGTTAAACTAGCCTATGCTTGTGTGATGCAAATGAACTATCCTTGTCCCTTGTGATGGAGCTAAATATATGAAAATGATCTCCAAATTCCTTTTATGAATGCAACCTTAGGTGCATGATAGTAGTGACTAGTGTTCGGTCCCTCATTATGGTCTCATAACTTTATATTTATAGGTTTCTCTTGATCTAATTTCATAATTAACCTTGAAATGGACGATGACCAAAAATATAAGCTAAAAACAACTCTAAAAATTCCCAAAATGTGGAGGGAAATTTTAAAAATGATCGAGGCACCCATGGTGGGAATAGGATGCCCATGGGCACCCCATTAAAAGCTAAAATAATGTATAATGACAAAATATGACTGTGAATACGGGTGTAAGAGGTTGGGAATGACACAAGAAAATAAAGTAAGATGGCCAAAACATAGGGGTTAATTATTATTTTATTCATTGAAAAACATTCTAAATAGTAGTATGAGACTGGGACTAAATAGTGTCTAAAGTGCATGATTTTGTGTCTACGTTTCCCCCACTTTATGCTCATAAGAGGAAAGCTTGGTAACATAAATTAGATAGATATGCATACCTGATAATATATGTAGAGTGATGTAGAAATGTGCTGAAAGACTAGACAAAGTGTGGAATGAAAAAAATATGATGGAGCATGGAAATGATAGATGAAAATGCACAAAAAAAGTGATGAGAGTGAACCTAGGGTGGAAACATGTATATAGTTTCTAATGTGTGTAATGTACTTGCATGATTAGTATGGTATGTGCTGCCACAAGATGTTGTTGCTGACGTTGTTATTGTTGTTGTCATTTTTGGTTCCCCCATTTGACTACTTGTTTCTCATACGGCTAGACCTACAAGGAGAAAATGATAAAGTAGTCATATATATATGTAGGTATGTGTAAAACACAATGTAAAAGATGTAAAAGGAACGTGTGCACCAAATCCATTTTGAGAAAGAGAGTGTAGAATCATATCCTATATTTTCGGATTTTTTTGGGCGATCCAATGCCATAGGTCAAAGAAGTATAGAGAGGAAATCTGATGTATCCTCCAACCTTTAACTACTCAGCTAAACATGTGTGAATAGATCTCCTATGTCCTAGTTTTTTTGGAGATTCGACACCACTGGCCAAAGAAGTGTAGAGAGGAATTCTGATATATCCTCTAACCTGTAACTTCTCCCCAGAATGCTATGGAAAACCATGTCCAATAAAATTCATTGTGTACAGGGTTCATAGACTAGTCTGAACCCAATCGCTATATGTAACCCATAATGCCAATGGTGGAAAGTGCATTGAGTTGAATCGATGTAGAAGCGTTGTGTAGAATGTAAAACCCAAAATGATTCCCCCCCTCTCCAGAAGCACATGTGCAATGCCATTTATAGGAGAATACAACCCCAAAAGAGGACCAAACACATAAACTCTTTAACTATACCCTACATGGGGAAGGAAATCACCTGGTAGAAACTAAGGCACACACAAGAAAGAAGACTAGCCAAAGACAAGTGTTATTACAAGCATGAATACATGTATAAAGCAATGTCTAGTCTACACAAACAATGTAAAAGGTAACAAGATAAATAGTAATGTAGACATGCAAGAAGATATAGTAAGATACAAAAATTGGGTTGCAAAAATGGGAAATCACTCCTAATGTTGTAAGACACATGTTTTCATGCAAATGTGCAACAGGGAAATTAACAATTTCCGATCATGAAAACTATACCTTAGTGTCAAAATTTTCAAGTCCTATCATTTCAAGATACCCTGAGTCAAATCCATCAGTTTGGTCACCTCCTATTTGATGTCAAATTGGTCCTCTAGTTGATTTAGGAATGTCAATTTAATCCCCCATGTGATTTTAGGAAGTTCTGAAAAGATGTTATCTTCTGGTAGTATTGGGAAGGGCTATCATTGGCCTTCCTAGGACTAGATAAACCCCCCTAGAGTGGAAAGGAAGGGAAAAATTCAACATGGAGGTGAATTTAAGACCTTAGAACATCATGGAAATGATTTTGGAAGGTTTGGAGAAGTTTTGAAAGACTTGGATTAGTTTGAGTAAAAACAGGGTTCACAAGCCTAGGCAGTACACATGCCTAAAACAATTGTTGGGCTTCAGAAGAAGATTCCGGGAGCTCCGGATGGAGTTATAAGTAAAAAAAATATATCCAAAAATATTATTCCAAGTAATACATGATGGTGAAATAATATTTTTCACAACACCTTGGTGCATAGGATTTGCAGGAAGTTTTTATCAGGCACAAGTGGAGTCTTAAATCAAAAATCCAATTTTTTAGGGATCATATGTATGAATAAAGACATGATACACCCATTTTTGGATTAAAAATTTCATTTCTAGTCAGGATCATATAAAATTTCACCAAGAAATTCCACTGGGAGCTCAATTTATCATTGTTGCAAGTTACCCTCTCAAAGGCAGTTCAGGACTTAGTCATTTTTTGTGAGGACACGTGTCAGCACCAGGAGACTAACGGGATTTCATGTCCCTAAATTCCCTAAGTTTAGGTATAACAACCCTTGAAAAATGTACCCAGCCCCCATGTGACCTCTAGGACCCTCATGTGACATCTAGACTTGATAGTTCAGCCCCCAGGTGCATTTTTGGAGCATCCATTCCCTGTCGTGATCAAGCGCCACGTGTTAGCTACATGACCACCATGGAAATTGATGTCCCTCATGTACCTAAGGTCAGGTATATAAGCATGGAAAATTTTTACCATCCCCTATGGGGAGTCTTTTGGTCACCCACGTGACCAACTTTTAGCCCTAGGTGCATTTTTGAAGCATCCATTCCCTGCCATCAGATCAAGCACCACATGTCAGCTCCAGGACCACTGTGGAAATTGATGTCCCTCATTTCCCTGAGGTGAGGGACAAAAAACATGGGAAAATGCACCCAGACCTCTAGGAGAGTGTTTCGGTCACCCATATGACCAGTTTCCAGTCCCTCGGTGCTTTAAAGCTGATTTTGGAGCACTCATTCCCTGTCGTCGAATCACCGCCATGTGTCACTATCTTGCTTATTATGTAAATTGATGTCTCTCATGTCCCTAAGGTTAGGGACATCAGGGAAAAAAAATTGTGCCCAAATCCAACTCAAAAATTTGAATTTTTTTCTAATTGTTTCCTGCTTCTTACTGCTTCTAACATCCATGTGCACAGACATCTCCATCTCCTCCTCTGTAACTCCTCACCATCATTCCTCCATTATTAAACCTTGAACCAGACATTCCATAGATAGGAACTTCCCTTTCACTCCATGAATGCACATATGCCCTAGAAAGAAAATTGGAGCAAACATAGAAGGAGAAGCACATAAAGAAGAAGGAGAAAACAGAGAAAACTCCATGGCCATGAAACAAGAATTTGAAGAAATCTCCAAAAGGATGTGTGAAACAAAAATTTATATTTTTCCTATTCATTCTTCTATCCAAGGCCATAAATAAGACACCTTCAAACTCTCCTCTCATGTAACAAAGAATCCACAGTGAAGAAATCCCACTTCTGGCTCAACGAAGAAAAAATCCAATTTCCCGTCAAACCGTAGGATGAAATGAAGTAGAAATACACGTGAAACATTAGAAGAAGAAACATATCTCAATGAAATTCATTTCATCAAAAATGGAGGAGAAAACTAAACCTATAATTTTGAGGTTCATTAATGACTGCTGTGTCCAGAAGCACTGCCAGGTTTGAAATTTGAAAGTTTAAAATCTCCTGGACTATTGAGCGGACAGGCCCAAAATTTTAGAGGGGTGATATTGGAAAAAACCCATATCAAAACACTTCATTCCATGAAAATATGAATCCCAAAATCCAACTTTCTAAAAATAGCAAGTTTTCTACATAGAAACTGCTATTTCAGGAAAGTCATTGACAAAAGAACCTACGAAGGAGGTGAATACATTGGAGGTGCATTACAGATGAGAATTCACTAGAATGGACATTTTTGACACTTACTAAAAATAGTAAGTGGTCCCACAGACACCTGTTAAAAATAGAAATTCACACTATAAGAGAATTTTTAGTACAATGGGACATTCAGAACTTCGTCGCATAAGAGCTTTCCATGAACGAGGACTATCAAACTTCATCGCAAGAAACATCTTCTCCTCCTCTCTCTCTTCACTCTCCCCCAAATTTCTCTCTCTTCAAATTTTCTAATTCTTCGTTGGGGTTCACACTTTTTGATATTCCTTTAAGTCACTTAAAAGTGACTTTAGAAACAAAATGTAAATTAAGTCACCTTGATTTTATAAAAGGGACTTAAATATTTTGTAGGAATATGAATAGCCTAAAGTTAGAATTAAGGAATATGGAGGGTCATGAAGAAGATGATAAGTCACCTCTCATTCTATAAATTGTAACACCGTTCCCATTTAAAAGGGTTGGCGATTGATCTTGTAAACTTAAGAGTGCATTGTACCTAGAGAAAACAAAGGAGATAGCCATTTTTCATCTACTTTCCTCCACTCTCAAATTTCTTACATTCTCACACTATGTACAACTTCTGTTTAAGCATCAATACAAGAAGAAGGATTTTCTAGCTTTCTTTGACCAAGGTATTTCATGATACTTTGTGTTTATAAAATTCTCTTTGGTCTTGTTACCATTCACAGGGTTTTTTCCTCTTAATTTAATGCATGTGGTGAAGTTTCTAACTAGCGTATGTGAAGGGATATGATTTTCTACCTACAGCACTAGTTCTCCTACCTATTTTCTCACTCCCCTTTCCCACACTTCAGAGAAATTACTCTCTAACAAGTAATTTCTAGCTTTACCATAGGGTTAGTGGAGTGTCCCTATTAGATCCCCGGTTGAAAGACCACTAGAGAAATCTACCTTTTCATGCACATGCATATATGGCAACTGCACTGGTTAAGTATAGGGAATTAGATCCCTAGAGCATTGGTGAGAAATCCACAAGTTTTTCCATCCAAATTTTTTTTCTCACCAACAACACACAAGGACATCATGTACGCATACAACAAACAAGTGTGCACACAATCATAGGGAAAGGTCCGCATATAAGGACAAATAATAAAAAATAATGTAACAACTAAATATGGAAGAAAATATCCTTGTGTAAAAAATGTTGCAAATGAAGCACCTATTAGCATGTTAGAAAGATAACTAATATGTCAAAAGTGTGTATAACCAAGTAATGTAAAGTGCTAAGTAAAAAATGAAACAATAACACCTGTGAGAGATGAAAGTAGATGTCCCCAACAAATAGTGTAGGAAGGGTAGAAGGCGAGCATCCATGCTTTGTGTAAGAGACTTGTATATGTGACTAAAACTAGAAAAAGACATGAACACCTATGTTTGGATGATATAGATAAATGACATACAAGTAATATAACTAGCATGTGTAATAAAGTGACCCTGATCAAGAAAAAGTAAGAAAGAGTAAAATCAACCATAATCTGTAGTATGTTTTGGATGGATAGTAGGAGCCACATTGCCCCCGAGTGAATGGATATGTATGCAATGAGGTTCATTTATTTTTCCCCCTCAGCAATAAAAGATGAACAGTAAATGAGAGAGCGTCATTGGGAAATAGTCGAAGTGTGTTGTGTCGAATGTGCTATGATGAGTGTGTATATGTGTTGTGACAATATGTGACCTATAGATGATGTGTGTGTGACCCTTATAGGTGAATCTTATATCACAACAAGATGAATGTAGGAGTGATGATGTAGCCTAAAGCGTATATCACTACTAGATGAATAAAAGGGAGTGGTGATGTAGCCCAAAGTGTATACCACTACAAGATGATAGAGTAGGTGACCATTTAGCCTATAGTGTATGTCAATATCCTAGTAATGTCACATGATAAAAGGGTGAATGATGAAAATGTAGGTATGATAAGTTCCATTTGATTTGTAAAACCTTGGCAGTTGAGTATGGATCGTTGAACTAAAGTGCGTTATAGGGTAGTGAGTGCAGTGTATAAAAGAAAATGTAGTATGTTTGATAATAAGTGAAAACCAAATAATATGCATGGTGTGTAATGATGTAATGTGTATAATGTAATGTAATATATGTATATATCCTAAATGCGTGCTATGTAAGATGCATAGGATGTAATGCAAGTGCTGTAGATAATAGAAGTGTAGAATAAAGACAAGTATGATGTATGATGTAGAACTATGCAATAATCAAATTTTTTTAGAATGTATGATGTAGGATGTGAGATGTGTGATGAAACACAATGTGTAATTCCTATAGTGCAGTGTGTGGGGTTCATGTGTAGTAATCCCTCAACAATCAAGTGTGAACTCATAGCACAAGAGTGTGTCATTGGGTAATGACGATGTGAGAATGTGTGATGAGTATGCCTATGCTAGAAGATTCATGTATGAGAATTCAAAGATAAGATATATGTAGATGTTAATATGATAGGGGTATGTGTTATATGTTTTTCCCCCAAGTGTGTGTAAGAGGATCACGAGAATATTTTCATCTACCAAAGACCAAGTTTGTGTTTAGCGGTGGAAGCATGGTTAGAAAAAGCAATAGGAGGACCATTCGATTATGGTGTAATTTGCAAAGTGTTATGACTACTAGTATGAGGACTAGATGCTTTGAAAAAAGTGATTGGTTAGAGATGATACTTGATAAGAGGCCAAGTTGCACTGATTTTGAAAGGAGGTTTCTTAGGTTGACTTGGTAATACACTAAAAGACTTAGTATGAGGAGGTGGTGAACTAATTTTGATAGGTGGTTTATTGTGTTGACTTGGTGATGTCGTAGGTGGTTGAGTAGGAGGATATGGTTAACTAAGTGCGAGAGGTTGTTGCTTAGGAGGTTCTTGAGTAATGTTAGCCTAATGCTCATTAGATATAGATGAATCAGATTTAGGAATCCAATGGGACTTATCATGTGTATTAGAATGTTGTGTATCAAATGAAATAAAGCCTTGATGCTAAAGATGTCTGATTATGCATAGAAAAGTGTGATAATCATTTTCATTATGTCCATTAATTCGATGATAATTGCAATATGGAAAACCTTGATGTTTTACTAATGGATAATGATAATAGTAATGAGTAGGTGATAGAGTGATCAACTGATGACTAAGGAACTGAATAGAATTTCATGATGTGTATTATTATGCTGAAAAATGAGAGGCTTAGGAAATGACATATCTTTAGGTTTAGATAGATGATATGTAGTTGACATAGATTGCATATAAGATGTAGAAGTAGCACAAACATGTGATTGAGAAACGTCTTTAAGATTTTGAACTTTTGATTTGAGAGATATAATCATGGATTCCATGGCCTTAAATTTATCTTGAAATAAATCATGTAGAGCGTGGATTGATTCCAATAGGGGTTGATTAGATGGAGGATCGAATATCAGAATTATTTTATGTGGCGACATATTTTCATCCATTTACATAGTGTCTAGTTATTTTTGTAAAATAACCTAGCAATTGGGATATATCTTAAGTAAATTAGATAAATAAACTTGAGTAATTTTGGGAGCCATGATAGATGAAAAATGAGGACCTTAAGCATGAAAGTGGTCAGGTTCACCAAAATGATTAACTAAAATAGGAAATTACTCTATTTATCTAATCTAATCTAAGCAAGTACAATAAATATAATAACTTATATGAATTGAAATATGAATGCTAAGTAATTTTATATTATATTTAAATGAAATGAAATAATTGAAATAGGAGGGATAAGGTACTAACCTTAAAATGAATTACCTCACTAAACTTTAGGATTGAACAAGATGATGTACGAAAGGAGGAAAGTATGATTGCACAACCTAGGAAATTGAAGCATATGAAAAATTGACCATACTGGGGTGCTTCAAAGAAGATCAGGGCTCCTATGGGCACTCTAGTCTATAATATGGGTGCTCTAGTCTTTAGAATAGCTTAGGTCATGAATCTGGAAGTGTCACTAGATCTTCACAATGTCTTTATATTTTTTGCATGATTTTTCGTAGTAACTTTACTGATGACGATGCGAACCTACAATGAAGATTCACCTATAAAACCCCATACAAAGCATCAATCCCCTAAAAAATAAAAATGCATATGAAGGGGTATAACTATGCTTAACGTCCACAATGGTGGAATTACAACTAAGAATTACACTACATTCTAGAACCAATTTAGTTTTGTGTGCTTTGTGTGTTCAATGATGTTCCTAAGGTGCCCTAGCACTAATGTCATAGAGATATGAGGCAATAGCTAGATAAAATTCAAAATTGTGGATAGAATAGAATAGAATTCCCTTTCCTATGTAGTGTGTGTGATGAAATGATGCCAAAATGTGGTCCATTGCCTTATTAGATAGCTAGCCCTTAGTAGTAGATAGTCTGCACATAAGATAGTAAGTATGTTATGTTTATATAGGGATCTCTTGCTCATATTTGGAGACTAATTACCCTTCATGCCGACTAGTATCTAAGTGAATGAGAGATAAAATTACAAAGACTGACCTCAAAAATCTAAATTAGACATAATTTCTTTCGGGATTAGGGCATTTAAATAAGGATTGACGTGCCCATGGGCACCCTAGTTCTACCCTAGGTTCCCTAGTCAAAGAGACTCCCTACGAGATGACTAAAATTGTATAAACAACTGATGATTATGCAAGATAAATGACGGAAGCAACCGACTAACTGATGACAAGACTAGGGGATGGGTAATTAGTGAATACTTTTCTTATGCAAGATCCATAAATAAAACAATATACTCGATGGTATAATTATAATAACAAGTGTGTGATTTTGTGACTATACATTTTCTATTTTTATATACACACATGTGGCTCACAAGGTATGTGAGCATGATGTAGGAGATAAAAAATCATACATGAATTTTAGATGTTTCACTTTCCCTTTTCCCAATGACCTTGATTTTATAGGAGGTATCCTTTTACACAACATCTGTTATACAAGGTGATATGTTTCTATGCTACTTTATAAATATTTAAATTTATAACACATTTCTTACTCATGTTTATGACTTGCATTTCAGTGTTCCAGTACCTCATTTTTATACTAACACGTGTAGCTTGTATAAGGTATTTTTTATTGTTATATGCAATTACTATTTACTTCTTTATACACTAAACTAGTTATTTATTGTCTTGTATGTGTGGCCCTTGGCCCTCTCCTATGTGTTGGACATGATAATGTCCCTTTTTGTAGCCTAAGTAAACTTTCTTATGTGCAGAATTTGGCATTTTATTATCTCTGTGACACATGTGTGTCAATTTATTGTAGCTTCTTAGCCTCTTATATGACCTTGTAAGTGATGTTTGAATGAACAAGCTTATATGTTGGTTGGGTTTTTTACATCATGTGCCATGATTTACAACATACATCCCTATACGTTGGTTTTATGATTGATATAATGTTCTATTTTAGCATGAAATATTATATATATCAACTTAACTAACATATGCTTACTCTCAATATGTGTTTATGATCTTACACGATACTATCTTCATTTTCATAACATGATATAAGTATGTGATTTTGAGATAAGATATCTATAGTTTATCTCTCCTTACTTTAAAATACGGGTAATTGAGTGGGATTATTTTAGAATACAAGTTGTAAAAAGTAGCATACATGTTAAATAATATAGTGACAAGGGGTACAAATACATTGCAAACACTAAAATTTGGAAATTTATCATTTTAACATTGTTGGTTATGAATACACTTCTTAGCTAATAAAAAAATCTCTTCCTATCCCCACCCAATAATTCTTTATATCTCTCTTATAATTTTATTATTCCTACACATTGATGTGTTAACAAATCCTAAATATGAGTCCAGATCAATGCTTAACCTATGTACATCATGTTGGATCTGAAGGAATGATTGTTAGATTGTTCTAAGACATAAGATATCAAATGCTAATAGAACATCACATACAATGAGTTACATTCTCTTTTATCATCTCAATAATTATAATTTACATATATGAGGAGGGAAGTGTAATTACTACCTAGACCAGTCATGAGAAATCTCACTAATTGATACTGGCAGTTAAACTAACTCTACAAGAATAGTAAGATAGCTCCACAAGACTAGAAAGATAGCTCTACAAGACTAACAAGCTCACTCCACACAAATAGTACACCCAAGCAAGATAACTCAACAAGTGTAGGGATAACCCAAGTATAATAATGATCTTAGTGAACAAATGAAAGGATAAGTAATAACATACACTAACACCCTCGTAAGCATAGATTAGGTGGGCATAAAATAAGGTGGGTCACAACAATAAGGCATGATGAGGTACCCACATATATTAAATAGGAAAAATGAGTTTCCATGGATGAAAAAATAACCATAAGGTACCCAAAAACTAGTAACAATAAATTAGAGAGAGAAAAAACCCGTTACAAGGCATCCAAAGAAGCTCAACTAAAAAATTCATATTTTTCTCAAGAAGTAGTTTGGTCTAGATCCAATACTTGATAAAAAAATAAAAATTAACATTATGATACAAAAAAATAGCTCCATACTAGGAGACTATCAATGGAGTCTCTGACAAAATAAAATAACTACCGTTCACGAGGAGAAAAAGCTCAAAAAACTAAAGGATACTATCATCAATGATGTTCGAAGTGTAAGAAAACACCAAACATAGTTTGATCTCCTACTAGAGAAAGGATTACCATGAACTAATAATAATAACCAAGGTAAGAAAATGTTACCCAAAGATGCGGGATCAACACCACACCCTCCCATACTGCTCAATGGGTGGAGTGACACTACAAAATATATATGAGTGGCCACACCACTACTTGATCAATGATAATATAATATTGGGATTCACCAGAATAGATCCATAAAAGACATTGTCAACATGCCTAAAAATGTTGAAAATAAAAATCCAAAATAACTCAAAAAAGGAGATACACCCTACACCTGCTAAAGAAAATAGCTCAAAAAAAGGATAATTACAATTAAAATGGTATATAAAGTGGAGAAAGAAGTTGAATGGTGGAGGATCCATACCTATAGATTCCTTTCAATGAATGCCTATGTCACCTCCACGAGTGATCAGAAATCCACCTCAAATTAATACTAATAGATGATTAAGATACCTGCATATGATTTGGTATGAAATAAATAATGGGTTCATGCAAAGGAACATCATAATATGTGTTAGGTTGATCATTTCTGACAGTTGAAATCTTAGGTCTCTGAGACCTGAGTGAAGGTTCAAAACTCATGATCCTAGGAAAGAATTGAGTGAATAAAAATAGGATATCTTTCAATGTGTGATCCTAATGAAGTACCTTATCAAAAACCAATTATGTGGGGAGTGCACCACTTAACATGATGAATAGGGGAAGTAATACCTTGTGAATGTATGACAATACCTCCGCTAATGAAACCTATAAAACTGGGCATATGGGAACCAAATCTAGTGGTATACTTCTCAAAAGAGCCAAATATGTTAGTAGAAGGAGATGAAGTAGGATACATAGTGTGTGTTACTGCATTAAGTATATGTGTAGAATTAGAACATGTAGTAAAAAGTGTAATAGGCTCAAGAGCATAAAAAGTAGAAGCAATCTCATAAACTAGGAAATCAAGGTTAGTAGGTGCGGGAGCAGCAACTACAAGTGGAATAGGACTAAGATAAGGGGTATGAAAGTCCAAAATGTAAGGATGATTTTGTAAGTGAGTAATTTTATGCTTTATAGAGTATATGAGGTCATCTTTTTTGTGAATGAGAGAATGTAGAAGATTGTTTTGCTTCTTAAGTGATTAATTTTCTTCCACAAATTTTACTATATCCTTCTAAACTCCACACACTTTGGAGAAAATAATATCATTTTATGATGGGAAATAATCCATAAGATTAAATATAAACTCACAAAAATAGTGTAACAGGATGTCAGGCTCAACTGAAAATGTGTCTGTGTGTGATTATAATACTCCCCCATATTTTGGAACTTTATAAAGTATTGTGTTTTACAAATTAAATGGTATTAATTGATAAAGAATGAAAAAAATGTCCATTTTTACAAAAAATAGAACTCAATTCACAGTTACTAATAAAAACATATGAAGTAAAAAATTTCCATCAATAAAGGTCCTTTTAAATAAAAATGCACTTTTAAGTTTTTTTTTTAAAAACTTGTTTTGCTTTTGTAAAAATAAAGAAAAAAATTTGATGGCCTTATACCAAAAAAAAATTGGAAACGAGAATATAATTAAGCATCCACTAGTAGGAATCCATGAATTTATCCTCCATATGACCACACCATGTGACCAAGGGCTAAATAAAAATGTCCCCAAACCACTTTTGAAAAGGTTGTGCACTAACCTTGTTTTCCACTCGTTGCTTCGAAACTGATTGTTGTCAGTAGAATCCACCAAAGACCTAGAAAGTTTTTAGCTGCTTCAGACATAACCCACAAATGGTTAAGCCCTTTGGTGAGAAAAAATGATAGATTGTAGGTAAAATATGCGTCTCTTCCTACACACCAATATCCATCCTGCGTGATGATTCATGCAACCCGTTGCCAACTTTGTTAAAACTAGAAAATTTCAAAACTGTCTCCTGCTACCAATAGTCAAGTTTACAGTCCATATATGGGTTTTGGTGCCTTCCAAATCCAATAGTGCACTCCATTCTCCACAAAAATGCACGATAAGGATGTTTAAAACATATATTTCTTTGATACCATGAAAGGAATGATTGTTAGATTGTTCCAAGTCATAATATCTCATATGCTAATAGAACATCACATACAATGAATTACATTTTGTTTTATTATCTCAATAATAAAAATGTACATATATGAGAAAGGAAGTGAAACTACCACCTATATCAATGGTGAGAGATCTCACTAACTGATACTATCAGTTAAGTTAACTCCACAAGGCTAATAAGCTAACTCCACAAGACTAGTAAGCTAACTCCACACAACTAGTACACCTAAGTAAGATAACTCAACAAGTATAGGGATAACCCAAGTACAATAATTATCCTAATAAAAATATAAAAGGATAAATAATAACCTATACTAACAATAAATTTTATATTTCATCCACCATCTACATGTCCAAAAATATACAACAAGGTTAGGATATGGAATCTAGAACTATTTGACCTATATGGTCTTAGAATGACACATATTCTAGCTCTTTTCTCAATTGAAATATATTTGTTAATTATTTTAAATTTCTTGGGTTAGCCTTTACATGAAAATTTACATTCAAATACATTTATAAGCAAGTTTATAAGACCTCATTTATCACTTGGCAATAATATACAAAATCACTTGGCACACTCATTCCAAATATGTTCAAAAGACATCTAAGGCTCCCTAAATCTTCCCAAAATTAGATGCACATTTATCAAGGTATCCTATGCTATAATTATAAAGCACTCAAATAGGTCAAGGAGTTCAATTTACCTCTTTCCAAGCACTTAAAGAGACCTAATCAATCTCTGAACAAGAGCACAACCATCTCAAACATGTTCAAAGTGACTTGAGTTTTCAACTAGTTGCATCATTTATATATCACATGCTAGGCAAATAACTACAAGTGGTTTGAGGTCTATTTGGAGTATTATTGAAATAGGTGGTGCATGGATTACACTTCAACCTAAACAATAACTTTCTTGTAAGGTATTCGACCCATTGTTAGGGTTTTAGTTCCATTTAGTTGATTTCAGATGACACTGGGATTGTGCGACACTTAGGTTTTGAAAATGAAGCATATTTCTATACTAATGAAGAGAATAATAATTTTCAATAATCTTATCCCAATAGGTCCAAAAATATATAGAAGTTCCAGAAATGTAAAAACTTTCCTCGCATACCTGTATGGTTTTGTACCAATGCATTTTTAAGTCACAATTTCTAGATCAAAGGATTTACACATTTATTTCTCCTAGATTTCCCAATCAATGCACTCAAATATCTCATGTACCATTATATGTAGCTAAACGCATATTCCCTCTTGTGTTTTTAGTCTTGTATCATATTTTAAACACTAGTTGCAAGTACGAATACATTATTATGATATTGTATGATTAATTTTAGAAGTTAATTAATCATAATAGATCCTAGTATTCTAACCTTACATTACTTTATAGTTGGTTGTGTATTCCATAACAATATAATATCTATTAATATTAAAAAGTATGTAAAAATTTAGTAAACCCATCTCTTTCATCAAACATATTGTCTCAAACTTTATTTTCCCTAGGGTTTCTTCTACTCTTTTGGTGTATGATTTTGTGAATATCTCAATTTTTACATGCTTTCTTCCTATGCCCTTTTTAGTGTAGAAATTTAATTAAAAATTAATCCACTATGCATATCGAGAATTTATACCTACTCATAAATGTTGTATCCCCATGGATTCTTCTTTGTTTTTGATCTCTAGCATTCTATCTATACTTGATCCTACTAATGACGTACCATTGAATATACGGCAAAAAATATTGATAATTCTTATGATTATGACCATGAAGAGGAAAAAACTATGGAAAAATTATATGTTTAGCTTATATCTTACTTTTGTGCATACATTCGTGAAAATACTCATCATATCAATCCTCTCATTAAGATTCTTCTTTTTACCTAACTCACTCGTGATAGAAAATCCAATGAAGAGTCCCTTTTTGGGAATTCTCCACTTACCTCTATTATATATACATCTATTATCTCAACATATATGATGCCTAAATTTATGGGGGAACCTCATATCCCAATAATTAATGTCTCTATGTACATTCCTACATCTACCATGCTTTTACATGCACTCACAATGGGTCTCATGTTTCTTCTTCTAACACACATGCTCTTAAAACCCTTGTTCATTCTTTATAAGAAAAAATCTTAAAATTTCAACAAGGTACATCCACCACTTCTCATACTATGTATTCTATTCAATTTATTCATAATCTAATTTCACCTGAAGTGGCTTCCTATCCCTTTCCTATTGGTTTCATTTTTCTTAATATTTGTATTTATGATGGTAGGAGTGATTCTGCAAAACACATTTGATTATTCCATATGGCATGATTTGACTATGTATATAATGATATCTTAATTACAAATATTTTCCCTATAAGTTGTAAGGAAATTTCTTTACAATGGTTATATCACCTCCCCACACATTATGTGTGATATTTTACTACTTTGGAAAATCAATTTCTTGCACATTTTTCTTTCAATGTTGGGGACAATGAATCATATGCCCAAAATTTCCAAAGTTTGACAAGGGTCTATTCAGCACATCAATGATTATGTTTTACACTACAAGACTATGCTCACTAAAATGAATAACATCTTGGATGATAGTGAACTTTAGGATCTCTTCACAAAAATATTGCTTTATTATTTTTAAGAATTAATTCTATTCAATAAGTTCTCCTCATTTGATCATTTGTATCACATGCTCAAAGAATATGAGGCAAAGTTAATACATATTAATAATATTAAGTATGTTATTATTTATTCTACTACATCTAATATTAAATTCCCAAGTAAAGATAAATTCAAAAGAAATTCTAATGACAATAATCCTATTACTAAGGATTTTATTAATGTCGTGTCCCATCCTACTAGGCTACAAATACAATATACATGAAGATAATTCACATGTTTACCTTATCATCCACACATTTTTCTCAAACAATTACTTCCATGCAATCTCATGCCAATCCTCATGGTAAGAGTTTTTATTCTAATGATTATTTATGACTATCATATATGTATTGGTCACCTCACTAATCTATTCAGTAAGATTAAACATATTACACACGATCTTATAGATACAAATTGAATTGAATGGGATGAGTCCACTAAATATTATATGGATACCAATGATACTTCCAAGACAAAAACCTTCAATGATCCACTTCCTAATCATAAAACTCATAAATATAACTTGGAAGTGCATAATGATCATCATGTGATAACACCTCCACCTTCTTATGATCATCCATTAAATGTAATGATTGGAACTATTTTTCCTATGACACCTTTTCCACCAGTTGTTACATTCGATGAATTTAATAAGGATGATTTTTTTTTTATCTCTCAAAAGTGAACCATGTGTTAGGGGATAACAAGTGTTCTGATTTTTTCTCTCCCTCACTTCTGCAGATACAATCTAAACACCTCTGAGATATGGGTATCCCTATGTTGAGGTGACTCTCTGGGATTACAAGGTCGGCTCCTTATTCATGTATCCTAAATCTAATTAACTATGGGGTTTAAGGGTAAAAAATATGCATAAAATTGAAATTTAAATGAGGTGATACACCAAATATGATGAGGGATTTGACTGAGAAACACGCACAATATACTAAGAACAAATTAATGAAGCATGATCCAATGGGTTTCAGATAAATCCTAAGAAAAAAAACTTTTGTGTTGAGGGATAAATCACAACAACACAACAACTCACATACACACTAAGATAATGTAGAAAACACCAAATTCGCATTAAATGAAGCTAATTAATTTAGGGAATTAACATTCACAAGAGAGAATAAAATAATACATACCATTGCAAATAATTGGATAGGTAATAACTAGTTCTCATTCAATGGAAATTATGGCCAATGGCTTCCGCTCTCAATATAAAATTCCTCCCTTGTGCTTTGCCAATGCACACAATATATAGAAAAAATATTCAACCAACCCCCTAAAACTAGACTAAGGAATGCATGATAATTTTAGCCTTTACGTTTGAATAAATAATAAATAAGGCCTAAAATTATACATGCTATTATAAGAGGCAAAAATATCCTTAATTTCCAAAATTACACTTTTAGTCAAACTGTAGTTGACTCCTTTAATCCTTCAAGCATGAAGGTGTGTAGAATCCTTAGCAAAATTTAAGGTAATTGGCTGAAAAATAAAATGCTATTTTAAAATTTTGTTTGGTGTGCAAGTTTCCTTTTGAAAGAACATGCTAATTTGTCCTCATCTCTGATGTGACACCTATAATTGATTAATTTTTCCTCTAGCACCACTTATCTTTGCATGCATATAACCTGTATTTTCTTCTAATGTGACATTTGCTTACAAATAATAAGGAACTTTTGAAAAATTAAGGTAATCAAGAACCATGAGTCTAATTCATCATCATCTCTATTTTTTCTTCTAGTGATTTTGCAATAATAATTAGGTATCCTTTGATTATTTTCATATATACTTGATTCAAAATAATAGGCCTTTCCTTTGCATCTTGGCATAAATAATATCAGGAATCTATTTGAATTTTATTTTGATCATTGCATAGACTATGGTTTGAATGAATTCAAAGGTTATGATTTCATGAAGGAAAGAAATTCCCCTTCCCATAATGCTCGACCACTTTGACATTTTCGGTGGCTTTGAACTAACTCAGGTCGAGTTAGGGTTTGCAGTGATGCCGTAGCATATGTATTTCTATGATTGTGGTTGAGCTAGGTAACTTGGGTCGAGTTGAGGGGGAAAAATACTTGTGAAACCTAATATTTCATTTTGCATTCTTGATCTCTAGTTGTTGGTGAAGCCTTGTCTAATTTCCTCCATGTCGTCATTATGATGGAAGAAGCCTTTGTATTTTCTTGCTTTTACACATTCGAGATTTTTGGGAGGAACTTCTCTATGAAAATCTATGAAAACTAGATTTTATTCTTCTCGGAGCTCATTCTTTCATTACTGTAATTGATTTGACTCATTCTAAGAGGTAAATCTACATTCTTTTGCAAAATTTGTGCTCTTAATACCTCTATCATTTATTTTCCTTAGAATCTGTGTCAATGCAATTTATGTTGGATGGTCATGGTTTTTTCTCTAAAGATCTGTAAGTGAAAACATCCTTTCTCTTGACTTTTTGGGTATTCCATATTTTGTTCATGACCTTACTGTGAATGAAACTAACTTATATTTGAGCTTGTGTCATTTATTTTGAGTTGAGTTTGTCATCCTTGCTTCTATATTGATACTAGAAACCTAGCCACCATGAGATGGATTTTTGATCTTTCTGTATCATTCATTGGCTTATCATTTCTATTTGGCCAAGGGTTTCAATATCTAGCCCATCATTTCTTGAGTGTAGATCTCTATTTTTTATGCAACATTCTTTAGATTTCAACTCTAGTTCATGGGTTTGTTTTATCATTTCCCAGACTCTGATATAACTCACTTGTGGATGGGGATATGAAACCTTTGTATAGACTTGACCATTTTTATGAAGTTTTGCACTCTTTACAACCCGAAGATTGATTTCATTATTTTAAACATTAGATTTCTCAGTAATCCTTGATGTTGTTCGCACTTGTTCCTATAAATAGAATAATATGTTTTCCTTGTATTTTAGTATTGCATATGATTCCTATATGATCAAATATTTCTTTCTAAAATATGTATGGAAGGTTTATTCCTTAGGTGGCTATAATGAGTTATTCCTTCAATGTGGACATGGATTTAGCTCTTTTATTATAAATCAATTATTGTCTACCTTTGATGGAAAATAAGCTTTTATGCTCTTTCAGATCTACTTTCTCCTTTTAAATATATACCTATTTTTTGTTGTTCAATATTGTACTTGCATTTAGTAAACAAATCTACACTTGAATTTGACTGCACTCTTTTCATTTTTAGATCTGAAACATGCACTTTTATTAAAGCTGAATATTGTACCCAAATTCAAATGCTTCTAATCATGTTTGGAAACTTAAAGTGCATGGAAGCCTTATTGATCATGAATAACTGTTTCTCCTGATGTCAAGTTTATAGAAGTTATATCATTTTCACCCGTACCTTGAAATATGTTTCCCATGTAACTGTATGTGATTTTTGTTTATTACCTTTCCTTTGGATCTGGTCATTTTCTTATGATGGAATATGTTCTCTTGTTCAAATAGATAGCTCTTGCAATTCCATCTATGATTTGAAAATTGTACACTTCATTGTAGAACAATAGAAAGTGATCAATACTGGGATCTACTAGTCAATTCTTGGATTGATGAAGATTCAAATATCTTACAAAAACCTTATACTTATTTCAAGAAGTAATGGTTGTTAGAAATCTGCATCTGTTAAATTGGTTTAGAACTTTGACTTTGAGTTTTGGATGTAATTTTGACCAAAATTTGATATATTCTTTATACTTTTTTGCTGCAAAAAATGTACCTCATACTGTTCTTTGTAATGACTTCTAAGGTTGTACCTTTCTTTCACATCAACTGTTCATTCTAAAATATGTACTCCTTTTCTGTAAATCTATTTTACCTTGATTGTACATCAATATTGTAAAAAAAAGGTTGTACACTTTTCTTGTAGAGTTTGCTTTCTGATTCGTACCCAAAATTGGGTTATCCATTTGCAGGAAACAATGCTTTGAAACTCTACCCCTAATCCTTTTTGATGTCATCTAGAACTTCAATTTGTAATAAATATCTAAATGTTAAATTTATCTTTGTCAAACATGATTTGAGTTGTTAACTTGTGTATTCTCTTAATAATGATCAACTGCTGCATCTAATGCTGCCCTTCTTTTGATCATGTCTGAGATGAATCAAATTTGTTGAGTATTTTCTTATGTCAATTGTAACTACAACTCACTTTACACTTGCTTTGATAAAAGTTAAATCTACTTCAATATCTTGCTCATTGTGGACTATATGCATCATGTGATGAGATTTTTTAAACTGATTTGTACTTTATGATTTTTTCTAGCTGTTTAGCAAAAAATGTACCTTCATTGAATTATGTATATAGCTCTTCTTGATGTACCTTATGCTTATTGACTTCAAGAGATTCATTTACATGAAACTATTAGCACAGGCATACATATTAAACCCCAGAGCTCAATTCTGACAACCTTTTTCCTTTATTTTCTCAGGTACAATGATGCATAACGTGTAAGATGAAGATGAAGAATCTATAATCAGAGATGATAAAGACCAAGAAAAGACCCAAAAGGCAATGATGGTTTTTATTTGTATTATTTTGTTTTTTAGCTTTATGTACATGCATATTTTACTTTAAGTAAGCATAAGTTACATCCCACGGATTGTGTGGGAAACAATGAATTTCTTCATGAATAAATGACATTAATTTATGTAATTGAGTTGTGTATTTCTTTCTACATTCAGCTTTGTGATAAATATTGATTTAATAATGAACGAAACAACTCAATACATAATTAATAACACTTAAGCATAAAGAAATGATAATATTTGATGTACCTATAACTCAATAATGCATTCTTCTGCATGCAATCAACAACTTTGTTTGTTGTTATGGGATGAAAGATCCCACATCTGTTATGATTCCTACCTTCATCAAGGCTATGCACTAGTCCTTTAGGGCTTATGTATTTCTTTGCTGAAGAGGAATGTGAATGATAACACATGTGAGGTGTTGAATTCCACAAAAACACACATAGTTGCATATTGCATTTCTTTTCAATCTGCTGCAACTTTAAAACATTAAGAAACCTTCCTTCCTTTCCTTATTTAGGTCTCTCACATCAATCCTCTACATCTGAAATGAAGTTTCGAGTTGCCACTTTTACACGGGTGCAAAAATGTCAACAAATATTTTATTAGATACTTTTGTATATTCACACATTTATAAATCAAGTAACCATACAAAATGTTCTAGTTGATACACCTAACAAGTATAATATTTATACTCTCAATCTACTTCATTCTCTTGTCTATTTGGAAAATCACATCACAATTGATTTTGATTCCACCTATATACATATTATTTTACCCATCACAATCACCTCTATTTATACACAGGTCCCATTTCTTTTAGCTTCCACTCTTAGCTTAGGTGACATGTGTTTATAAATTCTCTAGTTATGTGCCATTAGGGTTGTCCAATCTAACCTATACCAATGTGTCAAGTTTACTCATTAACATAAAGTTTTCACAATTTGCGGTATACCTCTTGAGGATACTATCATATTTTTCCTTTTCATACTTTTATAGTTCCTACTTTACATAATACACCTATTGACTCTTTTTGTCTTTGGTATTCATATAAGAATTTTTCTTCACAAGCTATCTCTAATGTCTCTTTCCCTTCTAGGTCTCCTCATCAGTCGTCTAGTGCACACATTATATTTAGTCACTCTTTCCCTTCTACACCTCCTCATCAGTATTCTAATGTACACATTATATATTTTAGATCTCACCTTTGTAGGCCTCCTCATTTCTCTTCTTATGCACACAATATCTCTAGTGGTTCTCACCCTTTAAGGCCTCACCAGTCTTCTAGTGTATAAATTATCTTTAATGGATATTTATTTTCTAGCCATCCTCATAGGTCTGTCCTGAAACATAATGCTTCTCATGGATCTAGTCCACCTAATTATCCTCTAAGGACTTAAGGATATTATTCATCTATTGCTTCTTTATACTTCTAGAGCTCTTACTTTACATGGTATATCTAGTGGCTCTTTCCATCTTAGGTCTCCATATAGGAATTTTTCTTTACAAGCTATAGCTAATGGTTCTTTCCCTTCAATGCATCCTCACCAGTTTTCTAGCACACACATTATCTCTAATTAATCTTTACCTTATATACCTCCCCATTAGTATTCTAGTGTACTCATTATATCTTATGGCTCTTACCCTTATAATTCTCCTCATATGTCTTCTACTTCACATATTATATCTAGTGGCTCTCACACTTTGAGGCCTCCTCACTAGTTTTGTAGTGTACAATTTTTCTCTGATGGCACTTATTTTTCTATCCCTCCCCATAGTTCTATCCTGACACACACCATTTCTCATGGATCTAGTGCACCTAGTTCTCATCTTAAGACTTATATGACACATATTACCTGTCGGTGCTCATTTTGATCTCACACCTTGACTTGTAATGTTCCTTATAAAATTTTTATCCTGTTTACCACAACTATGTAGTGTGCAAAATTTAAATCCAAGAAAGATACCAATACCTTGTAAAACAAAACGAGCTTGAACCAAGTAAATGATGTATTTGTATGATAAATCATGTTTAAAATTTCAGTGGTTTGTCCATATAACCATGACTATGTTTATGCAAAGTAAACTATCCTAAATCTAATAAACCAATCGTCTAAATCCACCACCAAAATTTTATATATATTCATCCTGCTTGGTCCTTGTTAAAAATACAATTATTTCACTGATACCTGATGATGTAGCATTCCTTGAGATGGTTTTGAGGTCGTAGACCTTTCTTGTTTATTTGTAATAGTGTGTAAAAATGCAAAATGTAAAAATAAGTCTGGGGCTCGGTAAGGGAATATTTGTCATACGAGATACAAAATGCAAATATGTCCCCACCCCCATAAGGAACACATGTTATGAGGTTATTGGAGTTTGGTATCATGGCATTTCATGGACTATTGCACTTTGCACTTCAAAACTAAAAAATATATAAAGTGTGATTAGAAACTTGGGCCCTACCACTAGACACATGTCATCATTCCAATAAAAGTCAGTGTTGGGCAGGGAAGTCAAAATTGTAGCTTTGTACCCTTTTAGTCATAGGAAAAAGTGCAAAAATCCTCCCAAACCCCGACTCCCGTGAAATCAAAACACGTGGACAATCCACATTTAAAATGGAAAAAGATGAATCAAATGGAAGAGATTGAATGCATTTATTTCTTCTGCCATTAATACAATTAATATAAGAAAGGAATTAAAATTTGGCTGAATGATTCAATATCCACAATTCTAGATGAACAAATTTTAACGTCTTAAGACTGTGAATTTACATCATAAAGATCATAAATTAATTGTGGAGGTAGATGACTAGATCAAAAAAGATGAATTTACTGGTGTAAATAGAACACTGAGAAAGGTGCAAAAATGGGCAAGTCCTTTAAAATGTTGAACTGCTATGTGAATTTCAAGTGTTCCTCGAAGATTTGAATTATTTTTCTTACACTTGCATAATTATGAACCCTTTTTACCATCAAAGAGAAAAAATTGCAAACAATTTACCAAGGAAAGATGAGAACAAAAGAGACTAAAACCCATGTCGCTTCAGGTATTATAAGCAACTTATATGGAGTGAAAGACATTGATATAGTGAATTAAGAATTGGCTGATTTCTTACGTCAACTACATGCCCATGAAAGATGTGATTATATGGTGGACATTGATGCCAGTAACATTTCCATAACTACAAATTTCCCACCTTCTGTACATTGTCCCGAGTTAGTATGGATTTGTGTTGAGAATTATGACCCAAAAAGGAGGGTGGTTTTGGATGGAAGTGGTGAGGGGGTACTTACCTCAACACCTGAGGCATTTTGATTAATGTTAGGGTTTACAAAAGTTGAAAAGCTGGTAGATATTGACATACATAAGGCATTAAATCTCCACATATCTAAGCACGTTTAATTTTCCAAGGTTATCAGATCCCATTGGTAGGTAAATGACATAAGAGTTTCTATTATGATCCCAAAGAGACTTATCAGATCACATTTTATAATAGAGGTTGAGGATATTATCAGTTTATTGAGAAGGATTGCTAGTTTAAAAATGGTTTGTGGTTTCCAAGAGTGGATGTGCCTTTATATAAGGACTACTTTAGAAACCCCTGAGAAATTTTTTCAGGAAACCTTCATAGCCAAAAAATTTCATTACCAACTCTTAGAAATGGATGTAAAGATTAAACCTGACATTAATTTCAACTATGAATTCTATTTGATGTCTTATTTGATCTACAATATTACATATCATAGGGAATTCCCTGGTCTCCTAAAAAAAATATCTTCAAGGATTTTAAGGTGTATGATGTTTACCCTTAGTTAAACTTGGATAATTGGAAGAGGAACTTTAGAAGAGTAAATGATGCATTTTTTTCTCCAATAATATTCCTTTTTAGGCTAGATTGGGAACAATACAAAATATCTGATAAAGCAAAAATAATGATAAAATAATTTGGATGTTATTTTATTCAGTATAGGTTTTTCACTTACATCAAAATAAGTGGTTATAAAGGCCACCCAGTCATGTTCCCCCAATACCTAGATGATAAATGGGCCCTTGTGGATCTCTACAAACAATTGAAAGAAGTACATAAGCTAATTGTAAGCAAGCATAAAATAAATATCAAATTTCCTATGAATATAGGAAAATACTCTTGCCAAAAAATTGTAAAATTCAAACTCTTAGAGGAAGAAAGGAAAAGATTTAAATTAGACAAATTCCATCCTAGAAAAAAATATGATAGAAGATGGGTTATGAGTGCAATCCTAAGAAGTTAATATGAACATGAGCCTCAATTTGAACAGTATTGGATGGATTTTATGGATGAACAAGAGGTGTGATTGATATATTTTTATAGGATGAACCTCATCCATATTTTTGATTTTAAAATTGTAGTTGAACGTTAAGGCTTGAGCGATGAAAAATAAATAGTGAGTCATGAAAAAAATATTGAGTCATAGCCAATTGCACCATTAAATTGGGAGGAAGAAAAATCAACCATTTTGCTTGATAGGATAACTAATGTGATGAGGAGAACATTATCTTGGTTGACAATGAAGGGTATAGATTTGTCTCTCCAGAATACAAAGTTATTGAAAGAATATAGGGAATTGGGAATTTTGGATGGATATCTCCCTCCATTGAAATAGGGAGATGATAAAATTGATCCACTGGATGGAAAATCCCCTCAGTTACCCTCCAAAAGGACAACTTCTAGAATGATTGATGAATTTATTATAACCACTAGTAATACAAACACTCCCATATCAGTCCTAACCCAAAGAGCTGAAGGAATACTGTTTAAAACAATACAGGATTCCCCCATCACTTAGGAAGTCCCATTACAGGAAAAGGAGACAAGTATATAAAATCCTAGGACCCCAGCAATAGTTTTACTAGGTTCATCAAGCACATGAAAGAGAATGAGAGGTGCATAATAAATATTGATCCTCAACTCAGGGTACAAAGCTATAGGGAGAAGGAAGGAGCTAACGTTAAGCATTTTGAAAGGAATGCTAAAATGGCTAGGGTAGTACCTCCATTGGTGAGATACATAGAAGCTTCATGAAAAGAGAACATCCCTACCACAAGGAAACATGTTCATAAGAGTAAGGAAACATAAGTAAATGACCCTACCCCTTTAACTAAAGATTAGCAAAATCTTCTTGTAACATTAGTAAAACAGGTCATTATGACACAACTTGAAGTAAGCTCCCCCATTGCATCATCTACACTATAAGATCCACATCTATGCAACACAAATTTCTATAGGGTTGATGTGAAGTTTAAATACTTGAAGAGAGGATTGATGATAATCCTATAAGAACTTAGCCCATGGAGATCATGGAGGAACATGGACAAGAGGGGTTGGGGGTAATTTAGTTGGAATGGAAAGAGGTTGTCCAAGGATATTAAACACCAAGAAAAGGTAACTACACCAATTGAAATATTATATGTGGATGAAATAAAGGAAATCCATGCACCAGGGTTTAATAGTTTGTCACTTGAAATAACCACAGTAAAAGAGGAAAATGTTTCTTCTATGTAAATTCAAATAGAGGAGGTTCCAAATCCACAAATTGATAAATCAAGCATGAAGGTTCAAGAGGCATGAGTTGAAAGTGTAGTGCTAGCAAGTGAGGAGGAACCAGTGAGTCAGAAAATTGTAGAAAAATCATCAGAAGAAGCCACTTTCTCCATTGAAAACCATCCTTAGAAGGAGGTATACACTACAAAGGTTGAGGAACCAAGTAAAACTGCAAGCCCTGTAAGGGAAAATTTGGGTGAAGTTACAAAGGAAATTTTAAATCCATTACAGATTGAAGGAAAGGAGAATGTATTAGATGGTGATAAGACCCAGGTACTAGTCATTGAATTTAAGGCTAAAGAACAATAAGAAAGGAAATTGGAAGTAAGGGCCTTGCATGTTGAGCATGAAAAGAAAAATAGTGGAAGTTGAAGAATCACATGTCAATAATGCCAATGTTGCAAACATCCCAAACTACATCCAAAGAGATAGTAGTATTTTTTGAACCATCATAGCCTACACAACAAGAAACAAGTGGGGGAAATGTTCCCATAGATAGATGGTTGGGAACTCTCCTCTTAGAGAAGGAGAAAGAAGTAGTTCAGGTAGAAATAGTTTCTATCAGGAATATTATATTTTTAAAACTTGGAAAAGATCCCAAAAAGGCTAGAGTTCTGACCAAAACTCATATAGACCATCAAGGATTTAAAACATTAGAGGTGGCTACCCCACTGGGAGACAAATTGAAAGGTGAAGTTGCACTAAGTGACTACCAAGTCACACATATTCCACTAGGGAAGCCAATGAGAGAAATCCTAAAAAAATATGCCACAATGGTTGTCGGAAGGCTTGATACAAAATATTGATGAAGAAAAGGAAACAAAAAAGTAGTTAAAAGAGAAAATTAATACATTATCAACCTATGTGAAAAAATGGATACATCCTTCTGATGAGGGATAAGAAATTTTTACTTATATAACTCTAGAGGTTTTAAGTATGGTTGATAGGTCTAGGGATACATTTGGTACTATGGACAAATGAAAAGAAGAACTATCTGAAAAAGGGAATAAGGTTATATAAGATACAATAAAATGCTATGATCAACTGACTGAAAGAGTCAATGATGCAAAATACCAACAAGAGAAATGTAGTGATGAGCTACATTATTAGGAGGGAATTCTTTCGAAACTTGAGGCATTAGCTCAGTTAGATGATCAGTTGGTAGAGGAGGAGGGAATTATTCTACCTAAATAAAGAGGGGTGCAACACACTTACGAGGGATCAATCCTAGCTCAGAATGAAGAATCTGAATCAGGTTAGTAAAATGTTGATTAAAGAGGGAGAAAAAATTCAAGAATGCATTGATTATTTAGACAATAGGCTTGGAAAAATGATGTCAGAGCAAGAAAAATGACCTATGGAGATCTAGGGGCATTTACCTTGACAAAGTATTTTGATCAATGCATCTCTGAGGAACCTTTAAATTATGATACCATTTAGAGATTGGTGAGTGTGGAGCACTTGGTAACCACAGTTTTCCAAAAGGATAAAAAGGAATAAGAGTATAATACGTGAATTTGATCAAATGATGAAAGAACAAATATTGATATTCATGTTCCACATTGGGCTTGATGAAGAAAATGTTACTCAGATATTACACGAATTTATATGCATACAGGTAAAGGATATCTAAAACTAAAGAGGATGATGTTGAGGATCTTGAAGTTGATGCCACCATGCCTAAATAGGTTTAGGCTTGTTCCCTAAATTTTCTTCCCTTCATCAAGTTTGTTCTTATTTTTTGTATCTTTGTATTCTTTCAACCAATTTCCAAATTATGTATCTTCTATAACATGGAATTTTAGAATGTAAATTCATAAAATTTGATAAAAAAGTTAAGAAAAATCCAGGCATAAAACATATTGAAATGTTATGAAATCTTTTTATTTACAAAAGTAACAAAGTGGAGATTCTATAGGGGGCCCAACCCTTGAAATATTTACATAATTTTCAGCATGTTTACAAAAAGGAGAGCAATACATTATCAGTTTATAGTTATGAATTCCCATGAGAAGGAAGGAATCTAACTAAAACAATATTTTCTTCTTGAATTCAAGATTATTTAACATCCAGAGCTCCATAAACATACTAAACTGTCCCCTATAAGGTTACAAGACATATACTAGTGCCATGAGTTCATTAATGCTTTCCTTAGGGCCTTTCAGGATTTTTATAAGCTCCAGTTTTCTCCTATAAGAGGAGACCCATTCATGAAGGTTAGAACCACCTTCAAGGTAGGCCTTTTTCCCCATCAGGAAGTGGATTTTGAATATGAAGATGACATGGAAACATTTACAGGAGAAGTTGGGACAGATTCAAGTATACTTAGAATTGGATGACTTGCATGCACATTAGAATGGATGCACCTCATTTGCAAATCTTCAAGGAAGATGGTGGTACTTTAGGATTCTTCTTAGAGGAATATTTTTTTGATTCTTTCTGTAGGAATGTAAGCCATTATTCTATCACAGTCACTTTATGAGAGAGTAAATATGTGTCATCTGTAGGATCATCATCAGGAAAAATGTATGCATCAATAGGAATATCCTTCTCTGCTGAACTCCTCATTGAAAAATAGTGGAGATATGTTAATAATATTTTGGTTTATGGTGGGCCTACATCAAATCCATATAATTCTTATATTGTTTAGGAGTCTTTTGATCCTCCTAGCAAAACAAGTGATAAGTACATGACTTGAAAAATAAAGAAGAATGGGCTCATCTTGATTAACCTCATTATCAGTGCCACCCAAACAACAAGAGGTGTTAGTGGTCTATCAGTTTCCTCCTGATCTTCAATATCAAAGAATAATTCTTACAAATGCCTCATTCAGGCTAGAAAGATCAAAAATTGAATGCAAGGTCTCTGAAGAAAGTACTTTCAGACTATTTCCTAGCTCTACTTCTGCCATTGCATGGAGAAAGACCAACACAAATGTTTTTTCTCACTAAGCTAGAAGGAATATGTGATCCTATGATGAAAAGAGATGAGAATTTATATAAAAATGAATTATAAAAACAAATATGCAAAACATCATGTTAGGATTGAATGCAAAATCATCTCTAGATACTCGCACATAGATGAAAAAGGTGAAATGGATTGGCACCATTCAAAAAAGGGTTTTTGGGCTTTGATTCAATAGACTGACACAAAGGAAACATTTAGCTCATGATGGATAAAAATGATTATTCACATCCCAAAATAGATTCCCAAAAATAATGGGGTTAGTGTCCAATCAGTTGAGAAAAATGAGTAAAATAAAGCATCAGGACCAATAATGATAGCTTACTCATTCCATTAAAGTTCCACTTTCACAAAAATAAGAAAAATAGATCAATACACATAATGAAGTCAACATACGGAGGAAGGATGATATGATACTTCAGTCATCCTGACATGGTGGAAAAGTGAGAAGCACACCTGGTAGTGTCAACCAATGGATTCTCTACATGGAAACTGAAGAATTGAAGCGGTCCCGAAGCAATAAAATAAAATCAGATATTATCATCTAGGTGAAGCATATTCCCAAAAAATATTTTCTTTCATTGTAAAAAGGGAGGTTATTCTCTAGGTTTTTTGGTGGAAAGTGAATAAAAAATAATCATAAAAAAATTATAAGTATGAGGGCATGTCCTCATATGAAAGGGGGATTAAATTTTCAATTTGCTTGAAAATATTGAAGGATACTACTATGATATATGAATGTTGTTTCTAATAAGATACATTTAAAGTTTTGTTTTTCAAGGATCTCATGTCAAGGTGGTTGTAAGTGTACAACCATTGATAGGTTTTAATAGAATTTGTTTTGTGTTCCCTTGTCAAGAACTTGGATATCTGAATGACATGTATATGCTTATGAATTTAGCTTTTGTATTCTGAGTTTTGTACTTTGGATTTTGATTAATGAGTTACATTTCTTGTTACAATATTTTGTTCATGTCTTCTCTAGATTACACTAGATATGTACTTAGTGGTTGTATTCTGGTAGTTGGGTCAATGTTGTATTGAGAGCATTTTCTTTACAATATTGTGTACAATTTCAAGTTCCTCATTATAACCTTTTTTTGAAGAGATTTTTGTCATCCTCTGAGTGAATCCTAGGCATAAGAAAATAGAATCCATGACAATTTTATTAAGACATTGACACGAGCCTTTGTGTTTAGTATCTTAAAGGTTGTATGGGATCCTGCATTCACTATGAGTATAAATGAATGTAAATATTCTTTCCAAGGAAATATCTCTAATTGATTCAATGTTATTTACTTTCCAGGATGGCTTATTGTCTTTTATTAGTTTAAAACTTGTGGTGTAGAAATATCCAACAAGGTATAATCTCCCACCCCAACAAAATATCAACCTACTACAAATCTCATCCTATTGTCTTAATCACTATATATCATTATTTTTCTCTTATTGAAAAAAACATGTGAAGGGGCCTCTTGATCTTATCTCCCTTATCAAAAATATGCAAGAGCATATAGAGTCATGGTGTCTAAAGTAACCTGTGTCTGTTAAGATAAACATATGCATCACTTTGTGTGACAAGTCATGAGAGTAAATTGTTGTATCCATGACCATGTTCATTCAAGACTGATTTATAAATTTGAAGAAATTAAGGAACAAAAACCCCATCTTCCCTCTACATTTCAAGTTACCTCATGGGTTTTCTCACCCTGCTTAAAATGTAGGACCAAAAGTAATAGGTAAAGGCCATCCCCTTTGTACGTGTCATTCAGTAACCCCAAATCCTAGTTCCATAGAGTTTTTTAGACATATCCCCATATGTAAACGAATCATACCAAAAAGTCTATCATACTCAAAGCATCCCAATCCCTTGGTTATGTTGCTAGGCCCTGAGAGAGAGAGAGAGAGAGAGAGAGAGAGAGAGAGAGAGAGAGAGAGAGAGAGAGAGAGTAAGATTGAGTACCAATATGCTTCTAGTGCCGTTGTTGGGGACTATTTCTTGAAAGTGAATAATATATAAGCCTATGATAATGTTATTATGTGTTAATTCCAAATTTGAGTTCAAAATCCATTCCTTTATTAAAGAATTTCCAAAATAGATGTCTTTTTGAACTAATTGACCCAAAATTTTCTCAGTACAAGCATGCTTTCCATTAAATTTGACTCCAATGGGAAAAGTATGATAAAATTTATAAAGATATGTAAATATTTTCCCAAATACCTTTAAAGTTTTCATCTCATTGAATATTAAATTTGATTAACACATCTAAGGTGTAAGACCTTAGTGGTGGTTCCATCTTACATAAGAAAATATTGCAATTACCAGTGCAAATCATCTAATCCTTGTTGTTGTAATTTTCAATTTGGAAAATGTGGAAGAAAGGAGATCTTTCTTTAAATTTGATCCTACAAGAAGATTTTTCCTAGAGCTAAAGAATAAAAATCCAAGAAGAAAACATATTTTGAAGCTAATGGGTGGTCTGATATCAAAAGAAAATATTGTTATAGGTGTTGAATTTGATTGAACTTTGGTGGAAGATTATTCTAGCATGACTGACAACTATTAATCAAGTGGTCCTCATGCTGATTTACATACTCTATTTAGAGAAGGCTCAACCTGTACAAGTAACAAAGGTATTATGCATCTCCCTCCTTTGATAACTTATGAGAATAGGGTATTTTGTGAAACTGAGTCCTTAAGGGATTCATATTTTATAGATCATACGCCTTTTCCTCAAAGACCCTCAGTTCCCAACTTTTTCAACCCTAAAATAACTCCACCAAATAATATGGCACAACCCCCACCCAAAGCTTCTTTTATGGTTAATACCTACAGAACAATAATATTCTAAGGGATGGTGAGTTATCCAAATGAAGTATACCATGAAATTAGAAACATATTATCTAAATTTCAATGGAATAATTCCATTACTTAAGACCAACATCTTAAATTTTTTCAAAATATTATGGAAGATTATGAGATAGAGCATGAAGATGTGTATGTTAAATTTTTCATACATACTTTGGATGAAGATGCTAGGGAACAATATAATTCACTACTAGAAAATTCAATTGATTCCTTGGCAGAGATGAAAAATGCTTTCAAGATGCAATACGATGACAAAACTGATCCTAGGTTTCTTTTGACTAAGTTTGAAAGCATAAAAAAGGATCCAAATGAACAAGTGTAGGATTTTAACACCAAATTAAATAAAACTCTAACCAGATTGCCTATCAATTTTTGGCCCAATGATGATTCATGCTTGATCAAATACTCATATGCTTTTGACAAGAAAGCATCATTTTATCTAAGAGACAAGAATCCTAAAAATTTGAGGAAGGTTTTTTCCATGGCTGTCCAAATTGAGAAAAATATCAAAGTAGCTGGGAAGCCTCGAAAGAGAGAGGTTGTTAAGTTAATTAACCCTGAGAAGCCACATGATAGTAAAGTAGTGGACCTAGAGGAAGTGGTTAAAACTGTGGCTGGAGTAGTTAAAGAAATTTCATACAAATTGGCTAGAGTAGAGAAAGGGTTGGTTTCAAACCCTCAGACTCAACATCAACCCCAAGGGAAAAATAGATTCAAAAATCATCCCAAAGGATATTATCAAATTAAGGATAGAGGAAAGGGATCTGTGGGTTTAAGAAGTAAAAACCAAGCCCCTAGGGAGAATAAAACAGTCCCTGATCCTTTAACTGCATAAGTTTCCATGATAGAAGAGCAACACATCATTTATTGGTGTGACAATTTTTTGTTGCCACATCCTCCTTGTGAGAAACCTATATAAATTAATGATAAAGAGGATATTGATTTCAGTGATTTATGTATGATGGAGTGTCTAGAAGATTTACCACAAGGGGTTACTTCAACGAACCTCTTATGTGCTAGAACTGTGGAGGATTTTTGGAATTGCATAAACCAAGTATCTTCTCTCCCTTCCAAAAGTAATTTTTATATAGATATGGCCCAATCATTTGAGCTAAAAAATCATGATTTTTAGTATTTAAGTGCTTTAATGATTAAGAAATATGATGGTAGTGTCCCTTATGAGGAAGATAGGCAGTTGTTAATGAATCTTGTTGTGGCCTAAGAAAAATACTATAAACTTTGAAGTAGATTGATCAAAAGACCTACCCTTCATGCCAAACCAAATATGCCCCTATTGACCAATAGTCCCAAGGGTACCCGTAAGAAATACATACCTAATAAACGCCCTACTAACACCTCAAATTCAAGTACCTCTAGTTCTACTCTGGTAGTAAAGGACAATATACCATCAGAAAAAAAATAGTCACCTTGCCCCCTAACTCAACCTTACCCAAATATGCAACATATTATATGGCCCAATTTTGAGTCGAATGAAGATCATTGTCCCAATTATGGAATAACTTAGAATTCCAGAACACATGAAGAGGGCATTTGAATATTTGGGATTTAAAGAGGACACAATTGTCAAATTAAAGCAGGTAATAAATGTACTGATTCCTCCTACCATAGAAAAATTGAGGTAACAGAGGAACATGAAGGCATGGAATAACCTCTTGATATATATTTGGGTAGTTATTTGGTCAAGTCATAACTTAATGTAAATTCTTTCTTTACCACTCTAATCATCAATGAATGAATTCTCCATGCCTACATGTTTGATTTAGGAGCTTCATGTAACATCATGGCTCTAGAATTCATGAATGAGATAGATATCATAATAAATACAACCTTTGTGAGATGATTTTCCATGGATTTGAGAGAGGTACATGTTGTTGGGTACATCGATGGCTTAGTAGTAAAACTTGTTACTTATCCTGGTAAGTATTTGAATATGAATGTGGTTGTACGCACCCAAAATTATAAGGTACTGCACCACCAGAAATATGTTACACATACCAAAATGATGATACAAGTCTCCTCGCAAGGTTTTTGGAATCTAGAAAAGCTCACCAGGTATACATTTGTATCCTGCATGCCTAACTCGGCCTCCACGTGCTTTGTTCTGCCTTCTCTCCCCCCCCTTTTCCTTACATTTTTGTCTTAAGTGATGAGACCGATGCCCTACCTGGGAAGCGGTCCCATGACTGCCACCCAAGACAGGGTAGCGGTCCTATAACCACCACCCTGCACAGGGCAGCAGTCCTGTTTGTATTTTCCATAAAGTTCCGACGATCGCGTCAAACGTAAATTTTCAAATTCTATCTACATTTTTCAGCTACTGTGCTTTGCATTTATGTTTTGGCCACCCTGTGAATAGTGTTTTCACTTTGTTTAATGGTAAAAGAGTTCCATTCCAAGTTACCTTCTAGTGAATGCATTTGCTATAAATAGCCAGCTTGCTTTCAAACAAATTGCTCCTCTCCTTTGTTTAATCATTAAGTCTTTGAATTTCTTGCTTAGAATTCCAATAGTTTCATGTTTTGCATCCATTGTTGGTCTTCCTTTGTTTTTTAGAGGTCATTCAATCTTCTTGTTTCATTTTTCTTCATTGTTATTCCATGCAAGTCAATTTAAAATAAAGATGGTTTCATTCTTATATTAGAATCCATTTATAGTTGCATGTTTTGTTTAGTCACAAAAGATAGCTTCTAAAACTCTCGGTGCATTTATGTTATATTCTTGCAATAAATCCCACTAGGAATTACATAGTCAAGCTCTATTCACTTGCACTATCTCTCTCTTACTCGCATTGTATTCGGTCTATGTCCAAAAGCTGCCATTGTTCAAGTTCCTTATTCTGCTGATACTATCATATACACACTTTTTATGGATTCAAGAGAACATGAAGGAATGAGGAGATCACACTGAGGGGACAAAGTCACACACAATTGGATTTACCACTATTCTATAAACACCAGGTTTGAGCTATCAAAGTTCTAGTTACAACATATCAAATAGAGTAGTAAATTATTTTATTTCAGTCAAAGCTCACTCTCGATATTGCCAAGGAAGTTGTGGGGATTGATAGTTTCTGAGAAACTGTGATTCATTCCTCACTTCTAAGGTAGGATCAAGAGTCTTTCAATTTAGAGTAATTAGTTGCTTAGATATTTAGGATAAATTCACAACTGCATAGGCAAATAGCCACACCAGGCTACTTTGTTTGTTTTAATTCTATTACTAGATTAGTTGTCCATTTTCTAAATATATTAGAATATTTTCTCTTTTAATTTCATTAAAATACTTCATCAAAAATACAAAAATAAAAGAATGCATGCAAAGTGTAGATACATCTTTCATAATTAGTTTATTAGTTTTAGTTAAAAGTTGAATTGTTTTGTATGAAAATCACGGGACCTAGAGATCCCAGAGAATACATATTTGAACCAATAGTGCCTCAACCAAATCTCCCCACAACACTAGCTAATATAGATCAAGATCTTAGGATACAGGTCTTTCGAGCAACGGAAAACCTACGAGCAATTAGTGAACAACTGAGAGAGTTAAATATTGAAGATGACAAGGCATACACATTTTGGTCAAATCATCCTAACTATAGATTGCCTTGATAGAGCATCCATATTACAATACAAATACTTGAAAGAAAACAAGTTTTTGGTTGCAATCCTTTATTTCCACAACCTAACACAGGAGACCTCCTTGTTGACATAGATACTAGCTTACGTATTCAAGTTGCCAAAACACCTATAAGGTATTCTAAGAAAATTACACAACTTCTAGTTCTAAACATAGAGGCTGAAAAGGCATATGATTATTGGATAATCGGAAGGAGGGATTAACTCTTCACATGACCATAAGAGGTTTGACACAACCATAAACTTATAGTTGTGATCCACAGGTCCCACAACCCAACGGTCCTACTAATCAATCAAAAATTGATGTTGGTTTATGAACAGTAGTATTTAGGTCCTCACCACTTCCACCAAACATTATTACACAATTCTCCTTACTAAACGCAGCAGCCAATCAAGCTAAATATTTCTAGACTAGACCAGAGAATCATCCATAAAACCCCAGTGAATCCACTACACCAATTCAGGTTAGGAGGGCCTTCTTCACCTTAGATTCGTAGATTCCATTATTGCATATTGAGGATATAAGATTACCCAACTAGTTTGTATTTATCCATATATATTCCACATTCACCGGCTGTCTCAGCACGACCTTGGGAGGTCAGGTATGAGGAAGAGTTACTTGTAGATTCCCATACTCGCATGTCACTTTTCCATCGTACAAAAATGGTGAACCTGACGTGAAACAAACAAATATTCCCCTTTTATTTTCATTTCTTTCATCCACCTTCGCTCTTTCCCATTATTCTACGGGTATTCATATACCCCCCAAATATATGGATACGATGCATATGGTAGACCTCTCTCAAGTCTTGAGGCAAGTTATAGTCAAACAAGTAGACAAACATCACCCTTTCTTTCCACATGGGCTGATAACTATTCAAGTAACTACTTGTCATCTCAAACTCCCCCTCAAAGAACAAGATCCAGTTCTTCGTTCCAAATTGAGGAGTTGGACCAGCTTGCACAACTAGAACAACCAGAGCCCTCAGGCTCTAACAATATGACATTTACTAGAGAATCCACTTCATCTCCTCGAGTCTTGTTCAGACCAAAAATTAGTAGACAGTTAGATCCACTCCCATTTTTGGATGAGGGGTACTTAGCATGCTATGTTAGAAGCAAACAACACTTCCAAAACATGTATCCACCTATAGGGAGTTTACAAATACAATCTGATACCCTATTCCAAGAAAACACCCCCATTCCTCCACCTATGGGAAATGCCCTCAATGAAGCTTGGTAGGGTAATGATCAATTCATAGTAGGGTATCATACCCCTTTACAACCTCAAGGTATACAACAAATTCCATTAAGGCAAAACACCGTGTCTTCACCAATAGAGGTCATTTCAGCCGTAGTTGAGAAAGTTAGAGGGCTGGAACTTGCTCAAACAAACCAAAATTCATATTTTGGGCAAGAAGGAATCCCCAACCCTCCACATCACCCCAGTTAGGTTGACCTCCTTACAGGAACAAGCACATTAGGCATGCCTCCTCAAAATATGTATAGTTATCCATAGCAAACACCAACTAGGACCACATTTTTAAACACCGCTCCATTTGAAACATGATACCTCCTAGCTTGGCACCAAATAATCTATATCAGAACAATGCACCTCCCTACTTAAACATTTATTCAAAATCACCATAAGGAAACATGTCCTTTTCTCTCAGGATGTTCGTTCAACCACAGGGATCCCGTTATGTCCTTACAAATACATATGCTACGCCATATCAACAACCCATTCCACCTTCGCCCCCTTAGCAAGCACCATCAATGGTCGAGGCCTATTCGGTAGGGACTTATTCAAAATATTTAAAAGAGCCCCTAGACTTCATCATACGAAGTGTTATGCTTCTAAGACCTCTTCCCAATTTACCCAAATATAAAGGGGAAGGGGATCCAAATGCACACATTAAGGCCTATGCCACAGCCATACGGAATTACTCCCTTGGGATGGGGTTGTTGCTAATATATTCCCTAAAAACTTAGAGGGTATTTCCCTTGATTGGTATTACAGAATACCTGAAGCCTCGATACACTCATTTAAACAACTCATGTCAGAGTTCATCAAAGCTTTTGATATGAACAAATTATTAAGAACAAGAATCAGGGAATTCTTTCATATTAAATAAGAACATAATGAATCTGCTGCTCATTTTATTCAAAGATGGCGTATGGTTCTCTACTCATTAGCAAGTGCTCCAAACATGGATCAAATGGAACTATACAATTTATTCCTTAATTCTCTCAATAGAGAGATAAAGGAAGAAGTCCAGAAGTTCCCACTAAGAACTTATGATGAAGTACTTGAGAGTGCTCTCCGAATCAAACAAGTAGCCATAGATAGTGGTCGTAAGACATATGGAACAAACAGGAAATTAACCACTCCCAATCAAAACACCATGGCCTATCCTAATGTTGGGAATGCTAATCAAGGACCTAAGATCCTTAACAAGAACCGCGGATTTACAATAGATGGAGTAATTCACACAACTAAAAGAGAAAACATTATAAAAATTTTGCCACCTATTAATAATTAGTGAAATAACAATTTTACCCCAACAATCAATGTGGTGGATTTTAATCATCCACCATGAAAACAACAACAACAACATTGAAAAATCCAAACACAAGGTCCAAATCAAAACCCAACTAGATATCATAGTCAAAACCAAAGGCAACAACCTCAAAATTTTAACTCTAACAACCAGCAACCTTATCAGAATTTTGGGCCACAACAGGGTTTAAATCAACAACCTCGAAATTATAATCCCAATTTATATTCTGGTTTCCACAAAATTCAAGGCCACGTTACTAGGACTTTCCGTGACTACAATAAATTCATGCAGCATTTTCTAGAAGATCAAAAACAACTCTTTATAGATATGTTTTTAGCAAATTCTGTAGTACCCATGTCAAACGCTTATATAGGGGTAGTTTCCCCTCAAAATGCACCCCTCAAGATATTTAATGATCCACTTCCAAACCATTCTAACAATAACAGACTAGATCCTAACAGAACAAAAAAGGGTGTTATAACAGGAAACAATGATCATGAAGCCTCAACTTCATTAAATCCACCAGTCGCACCCCAACTAGGAACTCAAACCCAAACTAAAATAGTCGGTCTAGTGGAGTTAGAAATTGAGCTACCCGTAGAAACCATAATAAGAACAAGGGATTATTCTTCTCAACCAACTCCAAGTTATCCATTAGAACCAGACAACATTCAACAAACGTTGGTAAAACCCATAGGTGCCTATGATTTAGTTAATGACTTAACTAAAACCTTCTCTCACATCTCCTTTTTGGATTTGTTGAAAAAATCTCCCACCCATAAGGCTACCCTCTTAAAAGCATTAGGCCTTGGTAAATTAATCAACATCACTCCTCCTCTGGAAACACAAGTAAACCACGTAGACTTTGACATCTATCCTCTAGGGCAGCAAGATAGGGATACTGAGTTTATATTTGATATAATCAAAATGCCAATAGATGCCGAAATTGCATGAAGAGGCAACCCAGATATACATTTACAAGTATGGGTTTACAATAATTATGTTAAATCTACAATGATTGACAATGGGGCAGTAGTTAACATAGTCCCCTTTGATTTTCTTCAAAATTTAGGACACGGAGGGACAAACTATTCCACAACATAAAATACGCTAAGAGGTTATGATAGCCTCAAATCCACTTCAATTGGAACCATAGTTTTACCAGTCACTTTAGGACCCAAGATGGTCCTCACCAAATTTTATATTATAGATTGGGAAACAAACTATAATATGATTCTAGGTCAGCCATAGATACACCGCATGAAGGTAATCCCTTCCACGTTATTCCAAGAAATAATATTTCTACACTTAGGAAAAATATTTGTGGCGTGAGGTGACCCAAAGCCCTTCAATATACACCTAGCTGATTTAAATAAAATACCGGGCATTCACTCCGAGTTTGAACTCCCAACAAATCAACTCATCAAACCAATTAATTCAAAACCAAAAGAGAAGTTGATACCCACCACATAATTAGAAATTACAAATCTAGCCGAAGACATTCTAGCACTCATAAATGAGACCAACGTCATAGAAACAGTGTCGCTAGGGACTACCGCAAAAATTTTTGAGTTGCTAGAGAAAGACCTACCTATTTTACTACCATTTGATTATATGGGTATGGGATGCATCCTAGGAATTGCTTCCCTTCCATTAGACAAAGTTTTTATGGTAGAAGTAACCAAAGTAAAAGAAATAGATACAGCAAATACCCCAACTTCCATTTTTCCAAGAAAATATTAGACTCTTCACTTGGATGGAGCTAGATGTCACTTTAGAGCTGGGGCAGGAGTGATATTTACTTCAGCTGAGGGAAAGATCCTACCTTTCACCTTTAAATTAAACTTTGAACATACAAACAACGGGGCTAAGTACTATTATCCTGTAAAATTGACAAGGGTAATTTTGCAGGTAACCATAACAAAATTTCATTTTGGTCCCCTGATAAGATCTACTAATGTTCAAAATCACTTAAAATACCCTTCCGGAAATCAAGTTTTAAGAACTTAGCGATTTTTCAACCTTTTTGAACTGGGTGCAAGAAATGTTGTGTCAACACAAAGAAATGTGTGCCCCTTTACAAAACCATTTGGCGCTCTAAATGACATGTCAACATCAGAAAATTTGTGCCCCTTTTCCCTTTAGCACTGAAATATTTATGTTGACATCTCAAAACGTGCACTTGAGGCGCTGAAACTTTTATGTCAACGCTAAACAGACCGTGCCAAGGTGCATTTCAACCCATGTTAAAACTTTGAAAAGTGCACCAAAGGAAAGTTGGTGAGATAATAAGTGCAATATTTTTCTATAAATATGTGGTTAACACCTGTCATTTTCACGATTTGAAAATTGTGAAAATATTCCTCTGCGCCTGTTAGCTATCCCTACCACACCTGCATTCTGTTTTTCGAGTTTGTGGACCCCGATGTCATCCTTTGTCCTTTGTTAAAACCGAGTAAGTGGTTTTTATCACTCTTATGGTTATTTTTGGTTTTGTTTCTTAGTTGTTATGGTTTTAGGATTGTTATAAAAAATCAAATCTAAAAAACTAAAATGAATAAACTTAATAATCCATTAACCATCTGGAAAACTACCTTATTCCTTCTTCTAGATCTACAAATCTAGAAGGCTCTGCCTCTGAAAGAAATGAAAACCCATCTTCCCTACCTGCTACCTTGCTCTTTTTCTCTCCCGTATCATCTAAAATCCAAATGCAAAATAAGAGAGAAATCAAAATCAAGAAATCGGCCAAACGCCCAACTGTTTTCCCTTCGCCAAAATCTGCATTTATGCTACATCGCACATAGTCAAGCCATAGCGCATTTCAAACCCATGTAGCATAAGCCTTTCCTACAAAAATACTTGGTAATTTCTTGAAAAGTGTAGGCATAAATGCAATGATAAGGACACTATTTGTTGTGCAAACCAAATCCACACCGCGCAAGTAAAACCCTTGACGCATTGTTCCCGCATGCAACATATCCATAATCTGTGCCTAGTATAATACTTAACAAATCTTGTGAAGGTGCAGGTGCATCCTAACCAACATCAACATTTGATGTTGTGTCCTCCAAACCTGCGCCAAGTGGTTTTCCTTTGGCGCATTGAACTTATTTGCAACATCTTTTGAAATTGCTCCTTGGGCACACTTTAAATACATGTAACTTCATCTTTTGCAGTGCCTAGTTAAAGCATTTCTCCAAAAGAATTGGTACATGAACCTTGACATCAACACTACATTTTTTATGTTGCGTACCCATGCCCCGCGCCTTTCTATTTGACACTAAAACCTTTTGTGCAACACTTTCCAAAAGTACACCCCTCTATAATCCTTTGGCACAACTTTTTCCTTGTCAACATAGGCGCACCTTTTTGCATGTTTACATCCCCAAAAGTGCACCTAGCCTTTTAAAGCTTCTGCATCATGCTATGAACTTGTGCCTTGGGCCCTAAGCCTCATTATTGCTCATTCTTCTTTCTGCAAGCTTTCATTATGAAAAAAATGACAATTGACATGGTTCTCCTATGTTGGACCTCTTTGATTCTCTTTGTAGAACAACAACCATCCTTGAGCTCACACATGTCTTCATCAAGCAAAAACCCAACTAAGTCTGAAGGTAAAGTGAAGTTGACAGAGCAAGAAATGAAGTATAGATATCAGAAAGTCAGGATGCCCACTCAGACTCATACACAGAGAGTGATCTCGACATCAAAGACTCTGAGCTTAGGCACATTGATATGGAGGACTTCTGGGCAAGAACAAACCAGGCCACTAGTGGTCCCTGGATGAACAAACCGGTAGGTAGTGGATTGGTAGGTAACACTTCCCAGCTGGTCAAAGCTGCCAGTAAATGTTATTAATAACGAGTTCATCATGTTGGTGGCTCGAAGCTATAACAAGGACACAAGATGTGTCAAATATAAAGAAGGAAAGATGGTCATCGACCTAAGAATAGACTGGTCATCGAAAGGCACTACTCATCACTTTCAAATAACTCTGGACATTCCTCATCACAGGTAGTATGTCACCATAAGCCTAGATGACTGCAAAAAGGCATGGGATGACAATGAAGACAAGTGTATGCAAATGATGAATGAGTTATGAGTGTATACTTTAAGAACAAACAATAAGTGAGCCGTTGGCCACAGACCATCCACCGCAGTGATTTCAATGAGGAACTAAGTGATACAATCACCTTTTTTGAGCAGAGTGTTTGGGCTTCCTGATGCCCATCATGTCCATAAATGGCTAAGGTACTTAGAGCTATCCTGATGCCCATCATTTCCATAAATGGATGCTAAGGTACTTAGAGACCATGATCAAGAATGTACTTGAGCAACATTTTGGGTGGGGAGAAATCATCAGCGATACCATCTCTCAGCAACTTCAATAGGTCATGACGGGAGGTTCTATGTGAATTCCTATGTTGTATAGCTGTAATAGGTCATGACAACACTTCAATAGGTCATGCGGGAGAAGTTCTATGTGAATTCCTATGTTGTATACGCTGTAACATCAACAAGGGATTTTTTGGGCCTAGCATGAAATGTGGTGTGGCCCCAAGTCAAAAAATATGAATACTACATAGAGCTAAGGCTTGAGAATAGCATCCCTTAGTTCTCAAAGATCAACGATGCCTTCTTCTATGAGGTGATCTACCTATTGAGGCCAAATATGAGGCATGGTCAAACTAGCCGCAGTGTGGTCATTTTCATAAAGAAGTGGGGGACATTGTTCACTCAGTTTCCCACATTCACCTATCTTAGGGCAGTGAATTTTGAGGGTGAACCAACCAAGCTACCAAGGTATGTAGGACCCAAGCTGATTCTCTTGGAGTTGTCAAGGCAACTAATCACATACCATGAGAGATGCATGAAAGTAAAGAAGGGAGGGACTCCTTTCCCCCTTACAGTGGGCCGATACTCTTGCACCACACTTCCCAAAGCACAGGAAATGTATGCCGAGCTTGAATTGCTAAATTTAAATTACAACTTCTCAGCCACGCCTACTTTTGATTGCCGAGGTTGCCTCCCAAAGGCAAAAATCGATCCTATTCACATCCCTGAGATCATAGACATCTACATCGGCCTGACTCATGAAATAGACCTCAGATGAAAGGATCACTCCAAGCTGGCTCTAGAAGAAATCAAGCACTATGGCATGGCTATCATTCCAAAAGGATTCCAAGAACTTGATCAAGTTTATCTTAACACAGATGGGGATGATTGGCCGTTCACAGAAATTAACAGAGCCAAGGCACCAAAGACCATCGAGGAGAGGGTCAAGCACACGTTGTAAGGCACCAAACATTGGTGCAAAAAGAATGGTCTTATCTACCTTGGGGTAGATTTCACTGCTTCTCCTTTAGGATGAGCCCCTCAAAGGCTAGCCCAAGTTCCAAAAGGAAAAGGAAAAGATAAAGAGGAGGGAGAATCAAGCAAAGAAGAATCTCCTCAAAGACCTCTTACTACTTCTGAGAAGCAAGTGATCGATCTGGTCTCCCTAGGTAAATAAGAAGATACCACCAAAGTCTCAATGGATACATCCACTCAGGATGTTATCCTAGCTACAACCACTAAGGTACCCACCATTCCCTCTTCCACTCCTTATCTTCCCCCTGTTGTCGAAACATCTATCCCAATAGATGTTTCCTCTTCTCTCCCTTCCTCCCTTCCATCTCCTACCTCTTCCATATTCTCCTCTCTTTCATAGCTGTCACCTAGTGTTCCCTCCATCTCATTACAGATCCCTTCTACCCCCATATCCTTTTCTACCCCTGTAGTAACTCCAGGACCTACAAGTAGTAATGTGTTAGACTCTTTGTCAATGCCACCACCAAGTGTCTCAACATTCTTCCCTGTGGCCCCTTCAGTTGTTTCCCCCTTCACTCTTGTTTCTTCTTCCATTTCCTCTACTCCCTCTCCCTTAAGTCCAAGATGGATTTCAGACCATCTAGGTCAGCTCAAGAGAAAAGTTCCCATAGCACCCATGGACTTCTCTGTCATTCCGAAGAAAGGGACAAAGAAGCAGAAAGCAATAACTCACTTTTCAAAAGGCACTTCAGGAGAAAGGGTCATGGAGATTACATATCCTGATCCCACTAAAGAGAAGAAAGATTTGTCTCATATGGAATTTACAGTGACCTAAGTCACCATGGGAACCTCATCTAAGAGCCTACAAGGAGAGGCCTTATCTGTTGTAGATGCCCTCTAAAAGAAACTTCAAGAAGCAAAGGAGGAGAAGAGGATACTGAAGGAATGAAATAAAATTCTTCTCCAAGCTTTGCAAAGAATGGGCAATGCTCCCCCTATGATTGTTGCTAAACCTCCTAAAGTTCTAAGTCAGGACCAAATAAATGAATACAAAAAAATTGGTGAACAAGGCATGATAGTGTCCTCCTGGATAGAGTGAATCCTCAGAGACAGTGAATAAATAATCAAGAAGTTCACAGGACTCTACCAGGATATAGATCAGGTAAATAAAGAGCTACAAGCATTAGTAGGATCCCTCTCTGAGGAGTTAGACAATTCCAGAATGTAACATGAAACATTCCAAGCAATGGTCAATTGTTCCACTGATGACCTATTAAAGGTTGGCATCATTGATCACCCACGGGAACACCACAAAGCTCTCGTTGCACTAGATTACCGGGTTGATCAAATGGAGTATATCCTAGAGAGGATAGATAAAGTCAAGGATGAGGCCCTGGATGCAAAATACAACATGGAGCAGATGGCTATGAAGATTGATCAAGAGATTCTCAATGCATCATTCACCTTGAGGGAAGCAGATGATACAATCCATATTTTCAAGGCTATCGCAACCCAAGGTTTGTCGTCGGAGGTCACTTTTGACCGATAGTCTATCAATAACCTTCTGGATTGTTTTGATTTTATTGGATACTTGATTGAGGAAAACGAAGAGTATGTTGGGCTACTTGAGAAACTCAAGACTAAAAAAGAAACTTGTGAAGTTATCGGCAACCATTTCAAGGGTCCAGACCATAATCAACTTCAAACAATTATTAACAAGTTTATGGATTACCGAGCTCAGTGTCACATTGCCTCTCCCAATAAGAAGCAAGACACTCCATTCAAGCAAAGAGATGATGATGAATAGTTTCTCTTCTTGTGTATGCTTTGATATTTTTGTAAAAATATTTAAAAAGTACGTTGGCATTTATGATAACATCATCCATGTTGCATCATGGGATGTTGCCATCTACAAACTTGCCCAAAGTCAACTTTTGACCTTTTAGATATTTTGTAAATAGTGGTTGGATTATTTTTGTCTTCTTCCTCCTTCTCCTTCTATAAATACTAGAATACTTGTTGTATTCTAGTGTGGACATTTTTGTATGAAAAAAGAGGTGAAGAGAGAAAGACTTTGTGCCTTCTTGTAACATAAGAGATATTAATATATATGTTAATACTTTGTGCTCAATATATGTGTTATTTTCATCAGATCTATCTTAAATTAGATCTGTGTTTCTATTCTATTGGATTCATTTTTATATTTGTCATATGTTCATTAGTATTTCTTTGTTTGTTTATGCGAGTAAGTTTGGCTCTGTTTACTACTAGCCCAAAGCGTAAACCCTCTGACCTTTTTGTTTTGGAATTTGTTTCTTTTCTCCCTTCAGATCTACTTTCCTCCATTCCTTCCCTCTTAAATTTCTATTTGTGGTTGGAAATACCTCTACTGGGATGAGATCCGAAACCCCTGAAGTTAGAATAGTGTAGATTTACACAGATTCTTGCTTGATAGAATAGTAATAAACCAGTTTCGCTTTGTTGTCTCAAAGAGGGGCTTTTCCCTACACATTGTTGGCCTATTTCCCCATGATCTGTTTAGCTAACAGATTTTGGAACCAACCATTTTTGGCGACTCTACTGGGGATCGAATGAAGGAAATAATTAAAAAAATGTAAAAAAATCACTACCAATTTGCAAATTTTAACTCTTTGTTAAAAATTAATTTTTTTGCAGAAGTGATCAAAACTAAAAATTTCCTTAGGAAAATCCATAGATTTGGACCAGATAGAAGCTTTTAGTTCACTAAGTTTTTACAAAAAATTGTATATATCCATAGATCTGAGAATCTGACATTTTCTGATATTTTCAAAACCTTGCAAAATTCAGTTCAAAGATCCGAAAATCAGCTTTCTAACATCAACCCACTTTTTATCCTTGCTATTTTTTTTCAGAAAACCACAATCGATTGTTGTCGAAAAAGGAAAAAATTTAAATATTAAAAAAGTACATGATACTTATTTTTGCTAGAAAAATTAGAAAATCAGCAAATACAAACAAAAAGATAGTTGTAAATCTGCTCTTAAGTGTCGCAAATCTGAATGGCTACACTGGGAGGTGAACAATTTACTTGTGGCAGAAGAGCTCATGGAGAATTTGATCCTATCTTTGATCTACTTCAAAGGCACAATTTCAGTGTCACTCCATCATGATTCACATCACTAAGTTCAGTGGATCAATCAGCCAGAAGTGCCTCTCCCCCATGAAGAAGCCGGATTTCAGAGGGTGCCTCGAAATCAATCTGCAATGCTCTTTTGCTAAGTGGAACCACACTCCCTGCTCATGTTCTTTTCCCCACATTTCAAATGGTGATAAATCTACCTGTACCATGGAGAAATGTCATGGGCCCTCTAGCACTGCCACATCTAGTTCACACCCTCCCTCACAGAAATCGTAAGAATTTTTTGAAATTCGATGGGAGTGGAAATCAAAGCACAGACGCACATATCGCTGCATTTAGTATCTCATGCAATAGTCTAGACATGACTCATGAAGACATATCTGTACGTCTCTTTCTCGATACCTTGCAAGGACCTGCATCAGAATGGTTCTAGCATTTACCAGCTGGATCCATCAGCATTTTGGTTACATTACAAACTACATTTGAAGATAGGTACAAGCTTTCAGAAGACGCATTCACGTTACTGTCAAAAATCACTCATATGAAGAAGGAGGCAATGAAACCATGTGCGATTTTATCACCCATTTCAATTCACTAATCAATCGTGTACCACCTACCATGTTGCCAACATTGGAAAACCAAAAGTGTTTCTTTGTGAATGCAATGAGTTCGAGGGTAAGTTTCTTACTTTTACAAGAACAAATACTAGACTTGGTTCTTACCCAAGCTGCAGCCATTCAGATAGAAGACAACCTTCTTATATCCAGTGAGTTAAGATGGGAGCCATCTAAATCAAAGGATTCAACTTCTTCTCAGGCCACCTCATTAGATCCAACATTCCGATGGCAAATGACTTACTCTCATTAAAGAAGTAATTGGCTTAAGCATCGTCTACTGCTCTGTACCGTGATATTCCATGGAGGAACTTCACTCCCAACAATGCCCCCCAAAGGCCATGTTTTCCTACTGCTGTACCAAAGTTAGCACTTGAGGCCCCTCTGGTTAATGCCTTGGTTGAGCTTGAAGAAGATGAGAAAATTTATGAAGAACCTTCGTCGCAAGGAAAAGATGATCAAGATGTTGGTGAACCGACCGGGGACTTTACAATCAGGGATATGGAATTTGAGGATGAGGAATCTGATGAAGAATAAGGTACCCAAGGGTATGCAAGTGGACAATTATATGTTGTTTTCACCCACTCATAAGGAAAAGAAGCAGAAGTTGCTATTAAAATACAAAAGTAAAAAGTCATGGTAGCTCCACCACCAACGATTGCTAAAAGAGGTAATCCCCTACCCACTCAACCTTCTGTTAAACCTATTATAACGAAATCTTTTCCTCTTGTTTCTCCTCCAAGTTAGCATTCCTCCAATTCCATAAATACTAGCAATCCTCCTCCACAAATGTGTAACAAAGGACTCATTCCTTCGTTAGCTCAACCCTTGGTCGCATTCGATATAGTTGATCATGCCAAAAAGCCCAAGATCCAAATGTCTGAAGCTGAGTACCTTCAGTCTAACCCTGAGCAGCTTGTTAGATTAACCAAGTATATTCAAATTCAAGTTTCCATCTCTCACCCCATTTCTCTAAAAGGAATTCTTTCCACTCCTCCTGCGTCCTGCATAAATGTTGCCTCGACATCCATGTCAGATAAAATTAAACCTTTTAACCTATCTCTCCTAATTAATGGTCACAAGTTAAGCAACTGCATAATTGATTCTAGAGCGTCTGATAATGTCATGCCAGCAAAGGTCACTCATGCTTTGGGCCTCACATTCACTAAACCTTTCGGTAGATGTTACTCCATGGAAACCAAACAGGTACCATTAATAGGTCAGATCAAGGATGCACAATTCGCATTCGCAACATTCCCTGAGAAAAGAGTAAAAATGACTATTCTCGAAGTTGATATTCTAGCAGCATACAGAATATTACTAGGTAGGATTTTTTGTAGAGAAGTTGGTAGAGAAATCCATATGGATTGGTCCAAAGCCAGAATCCCTGTCAAAGGTGTGATGTAGACATTGGAGCTTGAATCACAAAAGAAATACCTGGTCACCAACTCTGACGACCCCAAGGCCCAGATTCTCTTTGAATCATTAGGGATGGGGAACTACTTCTTGTCCACTGACTCTAGTAAAATGGAAGTTCTCATCCAAGAGGATGACCTCAACAAGATTTGCACACTGCAGTTTGATGGCAGTTATACAACAAGTGGGTGAGGTGCTGGGGCCGTTCTAATATCTCCTTAAGAAGAGATTTTCCCTCTTTCTTTCAAATTGTAGTTTTTCAATACAAACAACACTTCTGAGTATGAATCTTTACTACTTGGCATGCAAGTTGAAAAGGAAAGGGGAATCAAGAATTTAAAAGTACAAGGTGATGCCGAATTGATTGTCAATCAAGTGAAAGGGGTATACCAAGTAAAAAATGATAGGCTCAAGCACTACCATAACGCAGTGTGGGACAACATTGAGGATTTTGATGCTTTCTCAATCAAAGAAGTTTCGTGAGCTCAAAATGACATGGCTGATTCTTTGGTCGTCTTGGCCTCTCTTATGCTCCCTCACCCAAGGTTAAAGACGGACACATATACCATTGAGGTATTTTTTCACCCAAGTGTGCTAGATAATTCACAGCACTGGTAGGTATTCAATGATGACAATCAGCTTATCACTTTTATGGAGAAAGCCAATAATTTCAAAGAGCTCCATTTCTATGGATCGACTTCTACATGTCATGAGTCTCTCACGGGTCAGGCACATGAATCGGTAGAAAGTCAAGGCATATGTCAGCTCAAGGGAAATAAGATTCCGAAAGGTTTAGTTTCCCTGGAGTGATTATTTGATAAGCATGACCGTTTTGTAAATAAACAGTGACATGATAACCCTAGCTCTTCTCCAGAAACTGAATTTGTCAATTTGGGAACTGCAGAACATCCTCGGTCTGTGAACATCGGGAAGTGTTGTTCACCCGAGGAAAAGTGAAAATTTGTCAAATTGGTGAAAAGATATATGGATGTATTGACATGGTCTTATACTGATATGAAGTCATTTAAGCCAAAGAACATTTGGCATGACATCCCACTCAAGGATGATGTCAAGCCTTTTCGTCAAAAGCAAAGGCACTACAACCCCAAGATCTTGGGTACCATCCAGTCTAAAATTTAGAAGATGCTAGGTGCAAAGAATCATTTTTCTAATTCATCATAGTACATGGGTTGCTAATATTGTACTTGTACAAAAGAAGAAAAGTGAAATATGCATATGCGTGGACTTTCACAACTTGAACCAGTCATCCCTAAAGGATAATTATCCACTTCCGATAATGGATAAAGTGCTATAGGTAGTAACCGGTTCAGAAATGTTGTTTATGTTGGACGGTTTTTGGGGTTACAATCAGATTAAGGTCATGCCTGAAGACCAATTCAAAACAACATTCACCACTCCTTGGGGCACCTTCACATACAGCAGGATGCCGTTTGGTTTAACCAATGTTGGTGCCACCTTCCAGCGAGTGATGTACTTTGCATTCAAAGGTATGATGGGAAAAGTCATCATAGTTTACCTAGATGACTTGACTGTGTTCTCCAAGAAAAGAAATGATCACTGTGATCATTTAGAGAAAGTCTTGATTAGATGCCAAGAACATGGAATTTCTCTAAACCCTAAGAAGTCATTTTTCAGGGTCACCAAAGGAAAATTGCTAGGACACGTCGTCAGCAAAGAAGGGAAAAAGATAGACATTGAAAGAGTTAAGGCTATTCAGAGTCTTACCTTGCCCACAAGTAAAACTAGTGTTCACTCTTTCTTCGAAAAGGTAAATTTTCTTAGTGCTTTGTTCTTGATTTTGCTGAGAAGACTCGTCATATATCCAACATGATGAAAGGGTCACAAAAGTTCTAATGGAGCGAAGAAGGAAAGACATCATTGGAGGATATAAAATCCTCTGTTTATCATGCACCTATCCTGGTATGTCCCGACTTCAGTAAGAACTTCATCATGTACATTTATGCATTCGTGCATACTGTATTGGCTATCTTAATGCAGAAGAACTCTAAGGATGTTAAATCCCCAATTACTTTCATGAGATCTCCTCTAAAGCCTCATGAACTAAAGATGTCACAATTGGAAAAATATGCCTTCACCATGGTCAAAGCAGTCAAAAGTTTCCGCTACTACATACTGAATTCTCATATAGTAGTGTTGGTCCAAGACATGGCTATCAAGTCTATCCTGACTCAATAGGAGTTAGGGAGCTTACGAGGGAATTGGATCGCAAAGGTCCAAGAATATGATTTGGACATTAAACCAACCACATTGGTGAGGGGTAAGGTCCCATGTTAACTAATGGCTGAGAATAAAGACCCAGAAGTACCTGAGGAGCAAGTAGCTCACGTTGATGGAGAACAAAGTGAAGTGGAGAAATTGGACTCTTTGCCCATGGTTCTATTTATCGCAACCAAAGATGATTGGTATTCTAACATCAAATTATTTCTCACCTATGGAAAGTTCCCCAATCACCTAACCACTAAGGAAAAGTGAGCGGTAAAGCTCAGGGCCGTAAGATATGTCATATGGAATGATAGATTGTACAAATGTGGGATTGACAACGTTTTTCTGCGATGTGTTGATAAGCCATAGCATATAAAATTGTTAGAAAGTTTTCATGACTCAGCCTGTGGTGGTCACTTCTCCTTGTCAGTGAAAACACATAAGATCATTCGAGCTAGGTGCTATTGGCCAATGCTATTTCAGGATGTAGCTATCTGGGTGGTGAAATTTGAACTTTGTCAACAGTTCGTTGGCAAACCAAAGCTGGTTGTATTTCCCCTCAGGCCCGTCATTATTGGTGAACCATTCAGGAAATGGGTAATTGATTTCATTGGGGCACTCCATCCTCAATCGAGTGCTGGACATAGTTACATCCTAACAGCAATGGATTACTTCAAGAAATGGGTGGAGGCCATACTTGTCAAACATGCCACTTCTGAAGTCATTTACAGCTTCATTAAGGAAAATATTATCATAAGATTTGACATCCCACATAAAATCATTGCTGATAATGCTTCCAACTTCTCCTCATGAGAAGTAATTGGTTTTTGCTATGGATACGGAATAACTTTGGCTCATGCCTCTAATTACTATCCTCATGGAAATGGTCAGGTAGAATCTAGCAACAAGAACCTAGTAACCATCATATAGAAGCAAGTTGATGAGAACCAATGATCCTAGCACAAGTCATTATACGATGCTTTTTGATCAGATCCTATCACTCCAAAGAGATCTCTCAGCATGCCACCTTTCCAGGTGTTGTATGGGACCAATGCCAAAATCCCTATCTCCGTAGAACTTCCTACTTTGCACTTGGCTTGAGCAATCGAAGATGAAAATTTCCAAAGTTATTTGGAAAAGAGAATTATGTACATGATAGAACTTGAAGAAAAGTGAGTGAAAGTGGTCAACAAGATCACTAAACATCAGAATCAAGTCAAGAGGCTATTCAATAAGAAGGCTAAGTAGAGAGATTTCCAGGTAGGGGATCTAGTCCTTCTGTGGGACAAACGGAGAGAACTGAAGGGTATGCACGGAAAGTTCAACTCTCTTTGGAGGGGGCCATACAAGATCAAGCAGCTCAATGGAGAGAATAGTTTCTATCTCTCATATCTAGATGGAACTGAGCTCCTGCTTCCCTATAGTAGGTAGCATCTAAAGATCTTCAGGAAGTAGAGCTCACTCTCTTCTTTATACAGTTTGTTTTCGTTGTGTGTTTGCTTTAGTCGTGTGTTTTGTTTCTATTTGTTGTGTTTTCCATTTCTCCCCTTTTTGGTTTCCCTTGCTTTTAATTCTTTGTAACCCAATGGATAGACACGCAGAAAACTGGGATTCTCTACCCCTAAGTTTCACTTAATAATAGTCCCAAGAAAAAACTAGCTGTTATCCTGTAAAATTGATAAGGGAAATTTTGTAGGTAACCATACCAAAATTTCTTTTTGGTCCCTTGAAAATATCTAATAACGTTCAAAATGGCTTAAAATTCCCTTCCGAAAATCAAGTTTTAAGAACTTAGCCATTTTTCAGCCTTTTTGAACTTGGCACAAGAAATGTTGTGTCAACACAGAGAAATGTGCACCCCTTTAAAAAACCATTTGGTGCCCTAAATGACATGTCAACATTAGCAATGTTGCACCCCTTTTTCCCTTTGGTGCTGAAATTTTTATGTTGACATCTCAAAACATGTGCTTAAGGTGTTGAAAATTTTATGTCAACTCTAAACAGACCACGCTAAGGCGCATTTCAACCCATGTCAAAACTTTGAAAAGTGCGCCAAAGGAAAGTTGCTGAGGTAATAAGTGTGATATTTTCCTATAAATATGTAGTTAACACTTATCATTTTCATGATTTGAAATTTGTGAAAATATTCCTCTGCACCTGTTAGCTATCCTTGTCACGCCCACATTGTGTTTTTCAAGTTTGTGGACCCCGATGTCGTCCTTCATCCTTTGTTAAAACCGAGTAAGTGGTTTTTATCACTCTTATGGTTTTTTGTGGTTTTTTTTCTTGGTTGTTATGGTTTTAGGATTGTTATAAAAAATCAAATATAAAAAACTAAAATGAATAAACTTAACAATCCATTAACCATCTGGAAAATTACCTTATTCCTACTTCTAGATCTACAAATCTAGAAGGCTCTGCCTCTAAAAGAAATGAAAACCCATCTTCCCTACCTGTTGCCTTGCTCTTTTTCTCTCCCATATCGTCTAAAATCCAAATGAAAAATAAGAGACAAATCAAAATCAAGAAATCGGCCAAATTCCCAGTTGTTTTCCCTTCGGAAAAATCTACATTTATACTACATCGCACATAGTCGTGCCATAACACATTTCAAACCCATGTAGCATAAGCCTTTCCTGCATAAATACTTATTAATTTCTTGAAAAGCGTAGGTGAAAATGCAATGATATGGAAACTATTTGTTGTGTAAACCAAATCCACGCTGCGCAAGTAAAACCCTTGGTGCATTGTTCTCGCATGCAACATATCCATAATCTGCACCCAGTATAACACTTAACAAATGTTGTGAAGGTGTAGGCACATCCTAACCAACATCAAAATTTGATGTTGTGTCCTCCAAACCTGCACCAAGTGGTTTTCCTTTGGCACATTGAACTTATTTGCAAAATCTTCTGAAATTGCACTTTGGGCGCACTTTAAATGCATACAACTTCATCTTTTATAGTGCCTAGTTAAAGCATTTCTCCAAAAGCACTGGCACATGAACCTTGACATCAACACTACATGTTGTGTGTTACTTACATGTGCCCCGTGCCTTTCTCTTTGGCACTAAAACCTTTTGTGCAACACTTTCCAAAAGTGCACCCCTCTATAATCCTTTGGCGCAACTTTTTCCTTGTCAACACAGGCACACCTTTTTACATGTTTACATCCCAAAAAGTGTGCCCATCCTTTTTAAGCCTCTACAGCATGCTATGAACTTACACCTTGGGCCCTAAGCCTCATTATTGCTCATTCTTATTTCTGCAAGCTTTCATTATGAAAAACATGACAGTTGACATGGCTCTCCTATGTTGGACCTCTTTGATTCTCTTTGCAGAACAACAACAGCCATCCTCGAGCTCACACATGTCTTCATCGAGCAAAAATCCAACTAAGTCTAAAGGTAAAGTGAAGTTGACAGAGCAAGAAATGAAGTATAGATATCATAAAGTCAGGATGCCTGACTCATACGCAGAGAGTGATCTCGACATTAGAGACTCTGACCTCAGGCACATTGATATGGAGGACTTCTAGGCAAGAACCAACCAGGCCACTAGTGGTCCGTGGATGAAAAAACTAGTAGGTAGTGGATTACACTTCGCAGTTTGGCTGTCAATAAGTGCTATTAATAATGAGTTCATCATGTTGGTGGCTCGATGCTATAACAAGAACACAATATCTATTGAAGATAAAGAAGGAAAGATGGTCATCGACCTAACTTCTTGTCACTTTCAAATAACTCTGGGCATTCCTCATCACAGGCAGTATGTTTCCATAAGCCTAGATGACTGCAAAAGGGCATGGGATGACAATGAAGACAAGTGTATGCAAATGATGAACAAGCTATACCTTAAGAACAAAAACCTGGTGAGCCGATGACCACAGACCATCCACCGCAGTGATTTCAATGAGGAACTGAGTGATAAAATCACCTTCTTGAGTAGAGTTTTTGGGCTTCCTGATGCCCATCATTTCCATAAATAGATACTGAGGGTACTTAGATATTGTACCTGAGCGTTGTTTTGGCTGGGGAGAAATCATCAGCGATACCATCTCTCAGCAACTTCAACATGTCATGACAACTAGGAAGTTCTATATAAACTCCTACATTATATACGCTGCAGCATTAGCAAGGGATTTCGTGGGCCTAACATGAAATGGGGTGTGGCCACAAGTCAAAATATATGAATACTACCTGGAGCTAAGGCTCAAGAATAACATACCTCAGTTCTCAAATATCAACAATGCCTTCTTCTATGAGGTGATCTTTCTATTGAAGCCAAATATGAGGCATGGTCGAACTAGCCCTAGTGTGGTCACTGTCACGAAGAATTAGGGGGCCTTGTTCACTTAGTTTCCCACATTCACCTATCTCAGGGTGGTGAATTTTGAGGGTGAACTGACCAAGCTACCAAGGTATGCAAGACCCAAGCTAATCCTCTTAGAGTTGTCAAAGCAACTAATCACATACCATGAGATATGCATGAAGAGAAAGAAGGGAAGGAATCCTTTCCCCCTTAAAGTGGGGCAATACACTTGCACCACACTGGCCAAAGCGCAAGAAATGTATACCAAGCTTGAATTGATAAATCTAAAGCATAAATTCCTAGCCAGGCCTACTTTTGATTGCCGATGTTACCCACCAAAGGAAAAAATTGATCATATTCACATCCCTGAGATCGAGGACATCTACATCGACCTAACTCATGAAATATACCTCAGGCGAAAGGATCACTCTAGGCTGGCTCTGGAAGAAATCAAGTACTATGGTGTGGCCATCATCCCAAGAGGATTAAAAGAAACAAATCAAGAAATTGATCAAGTTTATCTTGACATGGATGGGGATGATTGGTCGTTGACAGAAATTGACAGAGCCAAGGCACCAAAGACCATCGAGGAGAGGGTCAAGCACACATTGCAACGCACCGAACATTGGTGCAAATAGAATGGTCTTATCTACCTTTGGGTAGATTTCACTACTTCTCCTTTAGAAAGAGCCCCTCCAAGGCCGGTCTAAGTGCTAAAAGGAAATGGAAAAGATAAAGAGGAGGGAGAATCAAGCAAATAAGAAGCTCCTCAAGGCCCTCCTACTACTTCTGAGAAGAAATTGATCGACCTGGTCTCCCTAGGTAAAGAAGAAGAGACCACTGAAGTCTCAATGGATACATCCACTCAGGATGTTATCCTAGCTACAACCACTGTGGTACCCACCATTCCCTCTTCTACTCCTCCTCCCTCTGTTGTTGAAACATCTATCCCAATGGATGTTTCCTCTTCTCTCCCTTCCTCCCTTCCATCTCCCACCTCTTCCATATTCTCCTCTCTTACGGATCTATCACCTAGTGTTCCTTCCATCTCATTACAGATCCCTTCTGCCCCCCATATCCTTTTCTTCCCCTATAGTAATTTTAGGCCGTACAAGTAGAAGTGCATTAGACTCTTTGTCGATGCCACCACCAAGTGTCTCAATTTTCTTCCCTATGGCCCCTTCAGTTGTTTCCCCTTTCACTCTCATTTCTTCTTCCATTTCCTCTGCTCCCTCTCCCTTAAGTCCAAGCTGGATTTCAGACCATCTAGGTCAGCTCAAGAGAAAATTTCCCATAGCACCCATGGAATTCTCTATCATTCCGAAGAAAGGGCTAAAGAAGTAGAAAGCGATAACTCACTTTTCATAATGCAATTCAGCAGAAAGGTTCATGGAGATTGCATATCCTGATCCCACTAAAGAGAAGAAATATCTATCTCCTATGGACTTTATAGTGACCCAAGTCACCATGGGAACCTCATCTGAGAGCCTACAAGGAGAGGCCTTATCTACTGTAGATGCCCTCTGCAAGAAACTTCAAGAAGAAAAGGAGGAGAAGAGGATACTGAAGGAACAAAATAAATATCTTCTCCAAGCTTTGCAAAGAATGGGAAATCCTCCCCCTATGATTGTCATTGAACCTCCTGAAGTTCTAAGTTAGGAAAAAATAAATGAATACGCCAAAATTGGCGAACAAGGCACAGCAGTGTCCTCTTGTATAGAGCAAATCCTCAGAGATAGTGAGGAAATAATCAAGAAGTTCACAGGACTCTACCAGGATATAGATCAGGAAAATAAAGAGCTGCAAGTAGTAGCAGGATCCCTCTCCAAGGAGTTGGACAATTCCAGATTACAACATGAAATATTCCAAGCAATGGTCAACTATTCCACTGACGACCTATTAAAGTTCAGCATCATTGATCACCCGCGGGCACACCACAAAGCTCTTGTTACACTGGATTACTGGGTTGATCAAATGGAGTATATCCTAGAGAGGATAGATAAAGTCAAGGATGAGGCCCTAGATGAAAAATACAACATGGAGAAGATGGTTACAAAGATGGCTCTAGAGATACTCAATGCATCATTCACCTTGAGGAAAGTAGATGATACAATCCAGATATTCAAGGCTATTGCAACCCAAGATTTGTCGCCGGAGGTCACTTTTGACCGAGAGTCTATCAATAACCTTCTATCTTGCCACAATTTTATCAGATACTTGATTGATTCAAATGAAGAGGACACCGGGCTACCTGACAAGCTTAATACTGAAAAAGAAACTTGCGAAGTTATCGGCGACCATTTCAAGGGTTCAAACCACAATAAACTTCAAACAATGATTAGCAAGTTTATGGAGTACCAAGCTCAGTGTCACATTGCCTCTCCTGATAAGAAGCAAGACACTCCATTCAAGCAAAGAGATGATGACGAATAGTTTCTCTTCTTGTGTATGCTTTAATCTTTTTGTAAAAATATTTAAAAAGTATGTTGGCATTTATGATGACATCATCCATGTTGCATCATGGGATGTTGCCATCTACAAACTTGCCCAAAGTCAACTTTTGACTTTTTAGATATTTTGTAAATATCTTGTAAGATATTTTGTAAATAGTGGTTGGCTTCTTTTTGTCTTCTTCCTCCTTCTCCTTTTATAAATAGTGGAATACTTGTTGTATTCTAGTGTGGACATTTTTGTATGAAAAAAGAGGTGAAGAGAGAAAGACTTTGTGCCTTCTTGTAACAGAAGAGATATTAATATATATGTTAAGACTTTGTGCTCAATATATGTGTTATTTTCATCATATCTCTCTTAAATTAGATCTGTGTTTCTATTTTGTTGGATTCATTTTTATTATCATCATATGTTCAACAGTATTGATTTGTTTGTTTATGCAAGTAAGTTTGGCTCTATTTACTACCAACCCAAAGCATAAACCCTTCGACCTTTCTATTTTGGAATTCATTTCTTTTCTCCTTTCAGATCTACTTTCCTTCATTCCTTCCCTCTTACATTTCTATTCATGGTTGGAACTACCTCCACTGGGATGAGATCCCAAACCCCTGAAGTTAGAATAGTGTAGATTTGCACAGATTCCTACTTGATAGAATAGCAATAAACCAATTTCACTTTGCTATCTCAAAGAGGGGCTTTGCCCTACACACTATTGGCTTGTTTAGTTGACAGATTTTGGAACCAACAAGTATGAAGCTCTTCTCTTTGGTCTCATCCTAGCCAAAAGAATGGGTGTCGATAACATTAGAGTGCTAGAAGACTCGCAACTAGTTGCAAACCAAGTCTCTGAGGTATATGAAACTAGGGTTGAACATTTACAACTCTAAAAAATAGCGGTGTTAGATCCAAGCAATGGATTTAACTTCATATCAATTGAAGTAATACCATGAGGACAGAACCTTCTCATAGACTCAATAGCAACCTCAGCTTCCCGTTTCACTCCAAACAGTGAGTTGGAAGATACAAATTTCATAGTATCACTTCATACCGAACCATTAATACGTAAAATACCAACAAAAACTCATGGAGAAGTTGAGGATGATTTTTCTATCATGGATCACTTTGACAATGATAGAGTCACTCTCAAATATCTAAACACCTATGCGGAGCTACACCTTGCTTACCGCATAGTGGATCTCTCCCTAATACCACATTCCTCTTCCTATTTTGGAAATCCCATGGTAGAGTCTCCTCAACAAAAGGATCTCGATATCTATGAGATAGAAGATAGAGAAAGCTTGGAACTACCTCTAGCCCCACTTGAATTTGAAGAAGGTAATGCTTCTTTAATAGAAGAAACCATTGACATAAACATTGGAACGGAGGAAGAACCAAAAATTTTGAAGTTGGGATCCTCGTTAACTCTGGAGGAGATATAAATACACACCAAAATCCTCAAAGAACATCAAAAGTATTTTTCATTTAACTATAAAGAAATGACAGGCATTGCACCACATATCACGGTACATAATCTTGTCACTAAACTAGATGTAAAACCAATTAAACAAAAATCAAGGCCGATGAATCCAAAAGTGGCTCTCATGGTAAAAGAGGAAGTAATAAAACTTCTCCAAGTGGGATTCATCAAACCCATTGACTATTCACAATAGGTATCTAATTTCATCCCTGTTCTAAAAAGAATGGGAAGATACACATTTGCATAGATTTTCAGGATATTAACAAAGCTTTTCCCAAAGATGACTTCACGTTACCATCCATTGATGTTATTGTTGATGTAATAGCTAGATTTAAACTATTGTCCCTCATGGATGGGTTCTTAGGGTATAATCAGATTAAAATATATTAGCAGGATCAAAGCAAGACTACATTTATAACTCCTTGGGGAACTTATTTCTACGTTGTCATGCCATTTTTTCTTAAGAATGTCGGTGCTACGCATCAGCGGGCAATGACATACATATTCCACGATATTATCCATAAATTGTGGAATCTTATGTGGATGACTTATTGGCCAAAGCCAAGAAGTGTTGTGATCATCTAGAAGTACTCTGTATCATCCTCTCATGATTAATTGAATATGGCATCACATTAAATCCAGAGAAGTGCGTGTTTGGTGTAACAGGAGGCAAACTTCTGGGCTACATTATATCTTCATGAGGGATTGATGTCGATCTAGCCAAAATCCAGGCTATTCTCGAAATGATCCCACCATCGGATGAGTCTTGAATCAGGTCATTTCTTGGGAAACTCAGTGCAATCTGAAGGTTCATCCCTGATTTAATTTTTTTCATTCATCCAATCAACAATATATTAAAGAAATATTATAGCATTGATTAGACTGAATAATGCAATAAGGCCTTCAAAGTAGTTAAACACTTCTTGTTGTCTCCACCCACACTAATGCCTCCCAAACCAGACCACCCCTTAATCCTATACTCATGAACCACTCATGTCTCACTTGCCTACATGCTAGCTCAAGAAGACAATGATAAATGATAACGTGTGGTCTATTTAATTAGCTGAATGTTGCTCAATTATGAAACATGTTATACACAGGCATAGAGAGAATGCCTTGCCATAGTCTTTGTAACAAAATGTTTAAGACATTACATGTTGAACCAAGAAACAAGGGTCATTGTAAAGATAGGTCATTAATGAACATTCCTCATGCAAGGGTCTTTATTTAAAAAGGTTGGGTGTTTCATAACCTTAATGGGCAAATCTGAGTTAACATTGGTAAACCAAAAATCCATTAAGGGACAAATCATTGCAGATTAGTTATCTAACAATCCACTAGATGGAGGGGATCTGGTAAATCTAGAATTTCCTGATGAGTGTATATACTTCGTTGAAACTATCCCCCCATCTCAACATGTCCCTGGTACACTAATATCATCAATTTTATCATAAACCAAACATACCCGTAAAGTGGCACATCATAACAAAGAAGGTGGTTAGACATTATCACCACTAAAGATGCTGTTTTAGAACAAGTACTCTATCGTAAAGCCTTCGACAACATGCTTCTAAGATGCGTCGACACAGAATAATCTAAGAAGATTCTTTATGAATCCCACAGTGGGATATGTGGAGGCCACTTCGCTGGTCATACCACTGCTTGTAAAATACATCGGATGTGATATTTTTGGCCCACTCTCGAACATGACGCAGTAGAGTTTGTATGTAAGTGCCACAAATGCCAAGAATTCTCTCACGAGATTCACATGCCAGTATAATTCCTACAACCAATAGCAACCCCATGGCCCTTCTCCACATGGAGTTCTAGACTTGATAGGGAAATTCTCTCCCTCATCAACCGATGGCCATAATTTTATAATTACGGCCATGGAATATTTTACCGAATGGGTAGAGGCCATGCCCCTCACCACTCGTAACAGGTTCGTTAATTGCCAAATTCATTCTAAACCAAATCATTTACAGGTATGGTGTCCCACAAGTCATTATCTTAGATAATGGAACATCCTTTAAAAATGATGAGGTCTGTGAGTTATGTAGCAGAATTCAAAATAAACCATCACATGGCCTCTCTTTACTAGCCTCGAGTCAATGGGCAAGACTGAAGCAAAAAACAAAACATTAAAATCTATTCTCCTCAAAATAGTCAAGGAGAACAAGTGAGATTGGCATTTAAAACTATATCCGGCCTTGTCGGCCCATCGAACCTTAATAAGAACACTAACAATAGCAACCCCTTTCTCGCTAGTATTTAGGGTAGAAGTAGTTCTCCCACTTGAGGTTGAAATACCCAGTCTTTACATCTCATTATAAGGGATTTTGTATGAAGAAGCTTATAGGGAGGCACACCTCTCTCAATTGGGAAATCCTTGATGAGGCCAGGCTAAACATTGAACAATGGCACAGAGCCTATGCTGACCGGATGTGCCGGCAGTATAACAAAAAAAGTCTATGAGTGAGAAATATATTTGGGAGATCTAGTTCTAAGACTAGACAACCAGATCGATAAGAAAACCAGCAAAGGAAGGAAGTTCCGACCCAAGTGGTTGGGCCCATAACGAGTCATGAAAGACTACAGAAACTGGTGCGTATCTCTTGTGCACACTAGAAGGTGAGGAATTCAATGAAACTTGTCAATTCCTTACATCTTAAACAATTTTTCACATGAGACATTAGAATCAACACTTGTACATTATAACTACCTACATTGCATTAGTCATCTTACTGTTTCATTTTGTCCGCTCATTTCGTAAAAATTGTAGTAAAGGAACTTACTCTTAAGAAATCTATTACAAATTTTTGAAAGTATTGGCAAAAACATTCAAATCACATCTCCTCAAACATCATCAAGTAATTTCAAATCTTCTCATCAAGTTTGACAGACAAGTATTGACGAAAACCATTCCAAGGACTGCATACTTGGTTTTTCTCTTTCTTTCTACTAGGTGAAAGTTGTCCTTACCTACGCTATATTTTAGAAGCTTCTTGGTGTCACATCTATCCCTCTTAAATCTCTTTGAAAGAAAGGATATCCCAAAGTCACAGATCAGGAAATGTCAAAATCAAATAGAATCAAAAGTTCCAAGCAAACAAAATATTTTATTTTACATACTTCTTTGCCTCACCAACCTTCGGTGATAACCCTGCATCTCTTATTAGTGGTGTGAGGTTGGGAAAGGAAAGAAGTGCCCTTACTCTCCTATATCCCACCTTTGGTGACAAACCCATGCTTCTTACTAGTGGCATGAGGCAGGGTGTGGGGGGTTTACTCACAAAAATTAATAAATCTTGGTATGCTAGAAGTACAAATCAAATTATATTAAGAGAAAACAAATTTCCAAATTCCAAAGAGATCAAATCCTCAAAACCAGATTTTGTCAACTGGGTTGCCATTTGTGAATCTAAGTTTAGATAAACTAGAAAGTAAGTGACCTGTTACAGGGCTTGGTGGTAGTTTTGAGTAGGGTAACTGTGTAGGTCTAAGTTTGGTTTCTGATACTGTTTTGTCTATCTCTTATTGTTCCATTATGGTCAAACTCATACAATTTGTGCCCTTGCCAATTCTTGATGTAGAGCCCTCGCATCTTACTGGTTGCGTGGAGTTAGGAATGGTGCAAGTTCATCCCTTTATCACTATACATTTATCATGTTTTTCCAACATAAGAAGAAATCACGAACATTACCCAAAGAATTCAAAAGTTTCAGTACTACAATATGTTTGTATCATCTCATATTAGCATTACAAAAACATATAAAGTAAAACATTCTGTTTATTATCGTTTGTCATCCATCACATACATTCTGAAAAGCATGAATACAAATACTCTAAAAAATCTAGTATACATGTGGAAACAAGTCACAAAATTATAGGCACCAAAAGTTTTAGATCCAAAAAGAGATATATATATATATATATATATATATATATATAAATCAAGTTTTATATACAATGCCATCATGCACTAGGCATGGTCAAAATGCTCAATGAGCCCAAAAAGTACAAAAACACTCATATAAATATATGACAAAACACTACAAAATGGCCTCTTAACCCCTATGGGATCCCTCAGAGGGCGCACGACCATGTCTAGGACTCCGGCTACACCGGCGCTCTGAATGCACTGAGGGCTCGCGGTCATGGCCAGTAGCTACCGTCTCACTATGAGAATGACTCCTCCTCATCAAGCACTCGGCTGTCCTATATCTAGATACCTCAACACGAAGAGAAGTCATGATCCTTGCTACTTGCCAGACAGGGGAAAAAACATCGGTATGCCTACCAGCTGCTGAAGGCTCTCCCACATCCTCAGAAAGCTCAGCACGAGTCTTCTTCGAAGGGAGAAACAAGGTATCTACGCATACTCGGCGAATCAAGTCTCACCACTCATCAACAATCGTTGCAAATAAAGGAGAAAACAATTTAGAAAACTATAAAAAATAAAACCAAGAATAAATGAAACAAAAAAAGGAAATAACGACTAAAAAATTCTAACTAATGCAAAGTCAAGAGAAGAGTGGTAACTCACTCGGATCTCTAGGCCTCTAAGAAGGGTCTCTAGGATCTACGCCTGCCACCGATGCTACCATTAACTTGTGTCCCTCTCCCACATCTGGAGCAATGTGATAGACCTGCAATAGACTTGCCATCTCCCACTAAATCTTGAGAAGGTAACTCCTCTGAAATCAAAGTCACCCTCTCTGTGCTCCGTTCTGCCCTCTCAGCCCGTAAGATATCTTGAGTGTCATGCCACTCATAATCAGTGTCATCCTCCTCACCCATCCCACCAACTCTGGTCTCCATCTCCTCTGTCTCCTCCTCTGTCTCTCCCCCAGTAAACTCCTCAGACTCAAAGTCCACGTCAATGGGCTCATCTTTGCTATGGGTAGGACCAGCGGAAATCCAAAGTAAAGGTTCCTGAGGAGCACTGGCTACCCCTCGAGCATGAACCACTCTCCTAGCTGCGATAGGAACACCAAGAGTAACAATAGTCTAACCCTGACCTCTAGGACCTCCCTGAGCCTCACGAACATATCTATACACTGGCCCCATTGGAGGAAACATGTCGATTTATGGGAGGCCGGACTACTTTGGTACTCTGTCAAAGGGGCGGATATCTAACTTCCCCATCCTGTCAACCAGTCTAACTAGTTAGGGTGGCACAGCAATCAATGTAACAGTCTCCTATCCCCATAGCCATACCATGGCCTGATAAGGAGTAACCTCCATGTCTGTAGTGGTCAAAGAGGCCACTGGCTGGTGAGGTGCTCTAAGAATGGTCAAACCTGTCCACCTCACTACCCTGACAGCCTCGAGGATCCTCTGTCTCTAAACCTCTCCCATACGGAGTGATGTGCTCATACACCCAACTCATGACAAGAGTGGGGTGGCTCAGTAATTATTCGTGTAGTCTGACCACCTTATATAAATCATGGTAGGTGGTCCCAAGGATGTCTGCTCCCTAAGTGTAAACACATCCATGGCCCTCAATCTATGTAATGATGGGATCCCAACAATATAAGAGAGTGTCCCCTCCCTTGTCCCTAATCAATCTTGAAGCAAGGATACCCATGATAGCCTTACGGAGCACATAAATGTCAGACTCAAAAATGGAGTGGACCTCTCACCCCCTTCTTCAACCCCATCAAAACAATGACATCCCCAATATAAGTGGCACACTGAACCACCTGAGATCTTGACACTGTTTTCTTAAGAGATAGCCGCCTCCTAAGGATCGAGAAACCCCAGTATACGGTAAAAATTTTCCAGGGTAATGGTCCACTCACCCCTAACTCCTGGAAATCAGAAAGTTTTCCGATCTGCATCCTAGTATGAAAATAAGTCACATAATATGTGACTAGCAGGTGCAACGTGAGGGACGTATGCAATCCTCCAAATACTAGCCCTTTGAAGTGTATCTCGCTCTGCCTGAGTGAGTGCCTCTAACATTGCTGGGAGCTAATCACACTCCCTCTCTCGACTCCATCTAATGTACTCCTCCTTCTGCATACACCCAAAAACACAGAAAAAGAGTAATTTAGTGACAAAATCCAATTGGAAAAAGCTATCAAAAACATGTAAAAGTGCTAAAAATGCAAAACTAGGTAAGTAAAGCATCTCTATTTTTCTTTCTATTACGAACCACCGCCCTGTGTAGAGCGGTGAGTTCTATAACCACCACCTTCTAAGGTGGTGGTCCCATAACCGCCGCCCTGTGCAAGGCAGCGGTCCTGTCCTGAACCCGACAAACGACTCAGAAGCCCTAAAAATGCCTAAAAAACAAGCAAAATACACCATTTTAACTAAAATAAGGACCTACCCTATGGGCGCCCCCCCTAGAGACTCATTTAAAACTAATATTTTCAAAAATAACCCCACCAAGACAGATTTTATCATTTCTACATTTTAGGTTCAAAAACAATAAATTGAGAAGAACTAACTTGAGACTTTGTGGGTCGATGTTCCATTCTCAAAGGCATGATCACTATCTCACCATGAACATTTTGACTATACTCTCATCAAAAACCGTCACTGTGGGTCCCAGAGCCCAAAAAAACTATCAAATCAATCTACGTAAATGAATAGTAAAGTGAATTCATTATATATATATATATATATATATATAACTTTCTAAAAAAAAATTTGAATTTCTTTCGTAGTGTTGGAGCATCGACGAAGGTAAGTTCTAAACCCCACGTAAATGGTAAGTCCTCATTTCATATCAATTTAGTATTTATTCCTCAATTTATTTTATCTATTTGCACTTGAGTCCCCTTTGTCATTTTATAGATAGCGGGATTTTGGATGGTGACTTTCTGACACACGGGCATGTCAGGTATAACTTCCTAACTCCCCATTTCAGGACAGCCATACTCGGATCCACCGTTTTACCCATCTTCATGGCTAAGACATTTCTCTGAGGGGGCAATATGTACATACCCAAAATTTTAAGGTACTGCACCATCGGAAAGATGTTACACATACCCCAATGATGATACAGGTCTCCTCACATCATGTTTGGAATCCAGAAAAGCTCACCAGGTATACGTTTGTATCCCGCATGCCTCACCTAGCCTCCGCATGCTTTGTTCTTCCCTCTACGCCCCTTTTTCCTTGTATTTTGGTCTTAAGTGATGAGCCCACTGCCCTACCTAGGCAGCGGTCCCATGACCATCACCTAAGATAGGGTGGCAGTCCCATAACTATTGCCCTAACACATGGTGGTGATCCTGTTCACATTTTCTAGAAAGTTCCAATGATCGCATCAAACGTAAATTTTCAAATTCTATCCGCATTTTTCAGCTACTTTGCTTTGCATTTATGTTTTGGCCACCTTGTGAATAGTTTTTTCACTTTATTTAATGGTAAAAGAGTTCCATTCCAAGTTACCTTCTAGTGAATGCATTTGCTATAAATAGCGAGCTTGTTTTCAAACAAATGGCCCCTCTCCTTCTCTATTTAATCATTCAGTCTTTGAATTTCTTGCTTAGAATTCCAATAGTTTCATGTTTTGCATCCATTGTCGGTCTTTCTTTGTTGTTTAGAGGTCATTCAATCTTCTTGTTTCATTTTTGCTTCATTGTTGTTCCATGCAAGTCAGTTTAAAATAAAGATAGTTTCATTATTAGATCGGAATCCATTTATAGTTGCAGGTTTTGTTTAGTCACAAAATATAGCTTCTAAAACTCTCGGTGCATTTGTGTTATATTCCCGCAGTAAATCCCTCTAGGAACTACATAGTCAAGCTCTGTTCACTTGCACTATCTCTCTCTTACTCTCATTGTATTTGGTCTATGTCCAAAATCTACCATTGTTCAAGTTCCTTATTCTATTGATACTATCATATACACGCTTTTTCTAGATTCAAGAGAACATGAAGGAATGAGGAGATCACACTGAGGGGAGAAAGTCACACACAACTAGATTTACCACTATTTTGTAAATGCCAGGTTTGAGCTATCAAAGTTCTAGTTACAACGTATCAAATAGAGTAGTAAATTATTTTATATCAGTCAAAGCTTGCTCTCGATATTTCCAGGGAAGATGTAGGGATTGATAGCTTCTGAGAAACTATTACTCATTCCTCACTTTTGAGGGTAGGATCGAGAGTCTTTCAATTTAGAACAATTAGTTGCATAGATATTTAGGATAAATTCACAATTGCACATGTAAATAGCCACACTAGGATATTTTGTTTGTTTTAATTCTATTACTATATTAGTTGTCCATTTTCTAAATATATTAGAATAACTGCTCTTTTAATTTTGTTAAAATACTTCATCAAAAATAAAAAAATAAAATAATGCATGCATAGTGTAGATACATCTTTCATAATTAGTTTATTATTTTTAGTTAAAAGTTGAGTTGTTTTGTATGACAATCACGAGACCTAGAGAGCCTAGAGAATACATATTTGAACCAATAGTGCCTCAACCAAATCTCCCCACAACACTAGCTGATATAGATAAAGACCTTAGGATATAGGTATTTTGAGCAATGGAAAACATATGAGCAATTAGTGAACAACTGAGAGAGTTAAATATTAAAGATGATAAGGCATACACATTTTGGTCAAATCATCCTAACTATAGATTACCTTTATAGGGCATCCATGTGACTATACAAGGACTCGAAAGAGAACAAGTTTTTGCTTGCGATCCTTTAGTTCCACAACCTAATGTAGGAGACCTCCTTGTTGACATAGATACTAGCTTATGCATTCAAGTTTCCTGAACATCTGTAAGATATTCTAAGAAAATTACACAACTTCTAGTTCTAAACATAGAGGCTGAAAAGGTGTATGACTACTGGATAATCGGAAGGAGGGATTAACTCTTCACATGACCATAGGAGGTCCGAAACAACCAAAAACTTATGGTTGTGATCCAAAGGTCCCACAACCTAATGGGCCTACTAATCAATCATACATTGATGCTAGTCTACGAACACTAATATTTAGGTCCTCACCACTTCCACCAAACATCATTACACAATTCTCCTTACTAAACACAACAGCCTATCAAGCTACGGATTTATGGACTAGACTAGAGAATCATCCATAAAACCCTAGAGAATCCACTACACCAATTCAGGTTAGGAGGGCCTTCTTCACCTTAGATTTACAGATTCCATTATTGCATATTGAAGATATAAGATTACCCAGCTAGTTTTTCTATATCCATATATATTCCACATTCACAGACCGTCTTGGTACAGCCTCGAGAGGTCGGGGTAAGAGGAAGAGTTATGTGTAGATTCCCATGCTTGCATGTTACTTTTCCATTGTACACTGGCTATAGTGGATTTCCTTTCTAAATGGGGTATGTTGTTATCAAGAAAATGGGCCACTAGTGTGGGAAGAAGTGTTTAAATGTATATTTCATATGCCTCTATACCGTTGGAGGGGAGATTGGTCAAGTTCATAGGGAAGAAAAAATGCTTCACCTTATTGAGGATTCCATGAATGCCTCTTATGAGGTATTGTTTGTTGATAAATATTTGGACAACTTCATAGGCTATGTAGATTTTGAATATCAATGTATGGATGCTAATGCACACCTGAAAGATGCCAATGTCCCTTGGAAAATGATGTTTGATGGAGAATTTTCTAATTTTGGAAATGAAGATTGATTAGTTTTGACTTCTCCAAATAAGGAATCTTTTAATTTCTCATTCAAGTTAAGGTTTACATGTACTAATAACTTTGTTGAATATGAGGCATTTCTCCTTAGTCTAAGAGTTGCATGGAAATATGGGATTAAGGACATCATTATCAAAGGAGACTCTAAATTGGTTATGAAACAAATTAGAAACATATATGTAATTAAAAACCAAAGAATGAAACCTTTCAAACATACAGTTTTGGATTTTATTGAATTATTTGATTCTTTTAATATCTTATATCATGAAAGAGCTCAGTAATGCAACATCTGACAAAATTTTCTATCCTTGCATCCTAGTATGAAAATGATGCAATATCTCCTTATTGTAAATATGAAGTGAAATTATTTACGAAATCGTCAATTCCTGATAAATATCCAACATAGGAAAGTCTTTGAAGATGATGCTCAGATACAAAGGTTTCTAAACTGCAAAGGTGAGTTTACTAACCAAATTATATATCTTGAGGCAATGGTTGTGTTATGTGAAGGAAAGGAAACCCCTCTTGGGAAAAAGATATAATTCAATTAAAAACAAATACCATCCCAAGAGGACTAGTTATTCTTGATTCAAATTTTGAAAATGCCAACAAGGTCATAAACAAACTTATTTTACCATCTAGGGAGGTTGAAGATTTTAACTTAGGAACCCATCAAAATCCCAAATTTTTTTAGCTAGGATGTGGTTTGAGAAAAGAAGAAAAGCAAGCTTATACCAAGTTGCTAAGAAAATATCAAGATTGTATGGCATGGTCTTTCTTTGAATTAAAAGCTTACCGAAAAATATTTATTCCAGCATGAGATACCTCTAGAGCCTAATACTAAGCATTTCAGGAAAAATAAAGGCCAATCAATCCCATCCTAGAAACCAAGATGCAGGAGGAAGTAGAAAATCTAAGGGATGGTGGGATAATACAACCTACTAGATATTCTTCTTGGGTGGATGATCTAGTACCTATCATAAATAAGAATGGGGATAGAAGGATTTGTGTGGATTTTATAAATCTAAACAAGGCACCCATTAAAGATAACTACCCATTACCTAATATGAACAACATGTTACAAAAGGTAATAGGATTAGAGCTATTATCTACATTATATGGTTTCCCTATATAGAACCAAGTAGTGGTGAAACAATAAGAATAGTTCAAGACTAATTTGACCACTCTATGGGGGACATAAGTCTATGATAGGATTCCTTTTGGACTGATGAATGTTGGAGAAAATTTTCAGATAGCTATGGATGTGATTTTTTCTATTCTTATAAATGATTTTATAATAGTTTATGAGGATGATATCACTATCTTTTTAAAGAATATGGGTGACCACTTGGGGCACCTTGAAAAGATGTTGCTCAAATGTAGAGAGTATGGGATATCCTCAAATCCCAAGAAATTTCACTTTGGGGTTCAGAAGGAAAAATTGTTGGGGCACATAATGTCACATGAAGGGGTCATGATTGATCTAGAGAGAGTAGAAGAAATTGGTAAGGTCCCTATCCCTATGTCTAAGGAAGGAATTCAGTCTTCCTTCGGGGAAATAAACTTTGTCAAAAGGTTCATTTCAAACGTTGTTGAGATTACTATCCCTATCACTAGTATATTGAAGAAGGACCAAGTCATTAAGTGGGAAGAAGGGGTTGTCTAAGAATTTGAAGGAATAAAGGAGGCACTCAAAAAATCCCCTTTACTAACCAAACCTGACTACAAGATAGGATTTCAAATATTTTCTTTTTCTTTTGAAAAAAATAATTCTTTTATCTTATTACAGAGAGATGAAGAAGGGCATGAAAAGACCATTGCATTTTCTAGAAAAGCTTTACAAGGAGAAGAATTAAAATATTCTATCATGGAAAAACATGATTTTTACGTACTCAAAGCTACTAATATTTTCAGACCCTACAATCTAAGCTCTAAGGTCATAGCTTATGTACCCCAAATTATGTTTAAATAAATCTTATTACAGACAGAAATCTCAAGTAAAAATATTCTGATGGGTTGACAAGATACAAGAGTATGATATAGATATCCAGATAACCAAGTTGGTTATATGGTTAGGTTTGGCAAGATTAATGGCACAAATAAATCTACAGGTAGTGGAGATACATAATGTTAAGGAAGATGGGTCACACCCTCATGAAAGGGTAAGCAATTCAATTTGATATAAAGATATAGTCTATTATTTGAATCATTTGGATTTCCCTATGCAGTTAGATAAGAACCAAAGGAGAACACTCAAACTGGTTTCTCATAAGTATATCTTAACTAATTATGGGTTAGCTTTGAAGAATCAAGAGAGAGTTTTAATTAGGTGTATCACTGAAGAGGAATCCCCCAAAATAATCACATAATTTCTTTGTTGGAAGAGTTACTACTCACAATATTTTGAGTGCAAATTATTAGCAACCTTCATTATTTAAATATGTTGCAGTACTGGTTAGGTGGTGTAAAATTTTCCAAAATTTTTCTAGGAAACTAAAATCTTTAGTCGCTTTGACCGTATAACCTATGTTAATTGAAGCCCTATACAAACAATGGGGAATGAATTTTATTGGGGAGATATCATATTAATAAAGTATTGGCCACATTTGGATATTAGTTTCCACTGACTACTTTAGAAAATTGTTTGAGGCTATTTCCACTAGGAAAAAAGACCCACTAGGTAGTCATGGAATTTTTCTTGAATAATATAATTTTCAGATTTAGAGTACCTGCCAGATTAGTTTTTGACAATTCTATGAGCTTCAGGGCCAAACCATTAACAACTATGTGCAAAGAGTATAGTATCAATTTTTCCTATGCATCGAACTACAAACCTTAGGGAAATGGCCAAGTAGAATAAAGTAATAAGAATCTACTCAAAATCCTCATAAGGATAATGGAAACTAACAAGAAGAAATGAGATGAATGACTCAAGTTTGCAGTATGGGCAGACATAGTTACTACTAAGAGGTCTACAGGAAAAAGTCCTTTTAAACTAGTTTATGGAATTCAAACACTTCTACCTTTGAATTTACAACTCTTAACATATCAATTTATGTAAAAAATTTAAGGGAAGGAAGTGGGTCCCTATGAGACAAGAATAAATCAAATCATGGAACTAGACGAAGAAAGAAGAGAGTCTCACTAAAAACATCTAAATTTTAGATAAAAAATTAAGAAGATAATTGACAAGAAGGTAACTCCAAGAGCCTTCAATGTTGGAGATTTAGTCTTGCTGTGGGACATCAAACATGATGATAAGGGAAAACATGGGAAATTTGATGCCCTGTGGATGGGAGTGTATTCTATTGATATCAAAATTGGGGAGCATACTTTATTTTTAAAAGATATGGAGGGAAATTTGTTCGCGTTTCCTATCAATGGTAGGCACCTCAAACACTTTTTGGATTAATCCAAACTCTCAGGTATGAAATTTTTACAATGTATAGTTTTTTTTATTTTTCCATTTTTTCCCTTTTTGTGTTCTGGTCTATAGTGACCATTCTTTTTGATTTGTCGTTATTATGTTATGTATCTACTTAAAGGCCATGTGTATTTCTTTTCTCATGACTCCTTTTCTAATGGATTAGGCACTTCGTCTGTCTATTTAAAAGCATTTAGGGGTTCTTGTGGCACCCAAAAGGGGTGCCCATCCCTAATTTGGAGTTGATGTTGGTGGTCATTTTGATCTTACAGCTTGACTTGTAATGTTCCTTATGAAATTTTTATCCCATTTACCACAACTCTGTAGTGTGAAAAATTTAAATCCAATAAAGAAACCACTACCCCTGTAAAACCAAATGAGATTGATTCAAGTAAATGATGTATTTGTGTAATGGTTCGTGTTTAAAGTTTTAGTGTTATTTCCATACAACCATAACTATGTTTGTGTGAAGTAAATTATCCTAAATCAAATAAACCAATCATATAAATCCACTGCCAAAGTTTTCTATGTATTCCTTCTGCTTGGTCCTTGTGCAAAAATACAATTATTTCCTGATACCTAGACATGTGCCATCCCCTGAGATGGTTTCATGGTCATGTACCTTTCTTGTTTATTTGGAATAGTGTGTAAAAATGTAAAATGTAAAAATAACTCTAGGGGGCGATGAGGGAATATTCATCATACAAGATACAAAATGCAAATATGTCCTTGCCTCCATTAGGAACGTGTGTTATGAGGTTATTGGAGAATGGTATTGGAAATTTCAGGGACTATTGCACTATTAGAAACTTGGGCCACGACATTGGACACATGTCAATCATTCCTATATAAGTCAACATTGGGTAGGTTTGGTCGCAGGAAAAAGTGCAAAAATAATCCCAAACCTTGACTCCCACAAAATGAAAAAAAATGGACGACCCAAATTTAAAAGGGAAAAATGTGGATTGAATGGATGAGATTGAATGCATTTATTTCTTCTAACATTAATTTAATTCATATAAGCAAGGAAAATATTTAAAATTTGGCCGAATGATTCAATATCCACACTTTCAAATGAAGAATTTTTAAATCCCTAGGACTACAAATTTACATCATATACAATGGAAATCAATTTTGAAGGCAGATGAATGGATCAAAGAAGCTGATTTTACTAGTGCAAACATAACATTGAGAAAGGTGAAAACATGGGCAAGTCCTTTAAAATGTTGAATTGTTGTGTGAATTTCAAGTGTTCCTTAAAAATTTGAGTTATTGTTCTTGCACTTTCATTATTCCAAACCCTTTTTACTATTAAAGAGAAAACAATTGCAAGAAATTTACCAAGGAAAGATGATAAAAATAGAGACTGAAACCCACTTCACTTCAAGTATTTCAAAAAAATTAAATGGAGTGAGAAACATTGATCTAATGAATTCATACTTGGTTGAGTTTTTACGACAACTGCATGTCCCTAAAAGAAGTGATTATATGGTGACCATTGTTTCCAGTAACATTTCCACAAATGCATCTTTCCCACCTTTAGTACATTGCCCCGAGTTAGTATGGATTTGTGTTGAGAATTATGACCCAAAAAGGAGGGTGTTTTTTAATGGAAGCATTGAGGGGGGTACTTACCTTAACAACTACGGAATTTTAATTAATGTTAGGGTTTCCCATAGTTGAAAAACTAGTAGACATTCCCATACATAAGGCATTAAATCTCTATAATTCTAATCCTATTGATTTTTCCAAGGTTATGGGATCTCATTGGTGGGTAAATTGATGGGTGTCATTATTCCCTTCATTTAATCAACTCTTTGTTGATGTCATATTCAAACTAGGGGTGGTGTCCGAAGCTATATGAAACAAGAAATATTAGTGATCTAGTAATTGACGGTAGGTATTTGTTTTATTTTTATATTTTTTTGGGGGATTTTCCCAATGTCTTGAGGATTCCTTGACTAAAACCTTATTGAAATCAAACTATGAAAACTTGCTGGAAGTAAACACTCTCTACATAAATAGATTGCTAGAAATAAACACACATTTGCAAAATAAAATAGATTGTTGTTAGTAAAAAAATGTTATAGAAATGAACACACTTTCTTTGGAAATAAATACAAAATTTGAGAATGCTGAAATTTGATTGCAAAGAAAGAAGAATCTAACCTAGAACACCTACAGGAATAAGTATAGAATAGATTTCACCTTGAGTAATCAAAAGGATTTACATAGTTAATAGATCTATACTATTTTCTCTAGAAATATAAATACCAATAAAATGAAGATCCTGGTTCTTGGAAGAGTGGGCCCTTGCTCCACGTTGAAAATGGATTTGACAACTTAAAATACTCTCAAAATAAGAATGGATATTTTATTGATAAAATGTTCTGCATTACAAAAACGTACTGTCTCTTCTTATCTCTTTGTCCTTTTTATGTATATATATATATATATACATATATATGTATATATATATATATATATAGGTATAAATATATATAAATCTTCCACATGTGTATTTATAGCCATAGTTGTCCTACCGATTTAGATAGGACTAAATCATGCCTAAAATAGATGCTAAATTGGATCATGGATGGATGTACTGTTGTATGATAGTTATCCCTGGATCTACGAATATGAAGAATAAAAAATATTCCAATGTTATCTTGATTGAAAGGATCACTGATTGCTAAATCACCAGATGTTGTTGGAATAAATAAATTCTCATTGGTTCCAAAACTTTAGAGAAGTTCCAAAACTAAAGGAAATTGTTCCAGATCTAACTATGAGGATTCCGGAGCTACATCCAGGAGTTCTAGAACTAAGTCTGAAAGTTCCAGAACTAAGTGGTAGAGTTCTGGAACTAATGTAATGGAGTTTCGGAACTAAGTCTGAAAGTTTCAAAATTGAGCCGTATTGAAACCAATGCTTTCAAAAACATGCCGACCGCTTCATACTTTGTTCTTTCGACTAATTGTGACTTGTTTTATTACAAAACTGAACTTCCAAATCACTTAGTTAGGAATTACAGAGTTTTTTAAATGTTAGAAATATAATTAACAAAAGATGGAAAAGTACATCCTAACTTATATTAGATCAAACAAAAGTCACAAAATGCAATCAATCTTGATAAAAAGGAGAGTAACATAAGATCATTTATTATACATTAATGAGACATATTCTTGACTCATAATTTCCCTTGTACTTAATTTTTTGTAATTCATCTTACAAGCTTTACTCGTTAAACCTTAGATTATGTATTTTTCACTCCAATTGACTACTCGGGTCAAATGGTTGAAAATGAATATCCCAGTGTTTTAGTTCATAAACACTATACCCTGATCCTAATTCTAATTTCCTCTTCCATTCCTCAAATTGAGTGGGATCTTGAGGTTCTCTATTTTTCCATGGGGACATGGGAGTGAGAATAAGGGGAGGCCTTGTTCTTATTACCATCCATATTCCCCTATCCTTTTCATTGATATGAGGGATTAGTGTGCACAAATAGTTTGCTCTTTTTAGACTCCAGATCAAATTTTTGGTAGATATTACTTCCCTTATCCTCAAGGAAACTATAAGAAGGTCCCATATTTTCAAATATCCATCATAAATCTCCTCAAAATATTCCACTTCATAAAAATTAAATGCATCAATACCTCTCTGTAAACTGACAATATAATGTGTCTTAAACCGTTTATCAAAGGCATAAGTTATAAAATGTTTAATAAAAGCATATGGTTTTACCATAATGAGTCCTCATGTAGGGAACATATGAGATAGCTTTTAATAGATGATCAAAATCCTTTTCCTTCCATGCAATCTGATTTTGAATAATAGAAAAAAATGCATTAGGCTGGCTTTCTCCCACATACAAATTGATTATGAAGCTTGTGTTATTTTCTAGCATAAGATTGTATAGATAGAATTCACAAAGAATATTCTTATACTTTGCATTGGATAAATAATAGGCTGTCATGAAATTAGATTCATCTTTTATTTCATGTGGAAGGCCACATACAATTCTTGATAGCTTCTAGGGAATGAATTTTTCTTCTAAAAAACATGCTATATGCAAGAGAAGGTATCATGTATGCAAGCAATTTTTCACTCATGATGCAAACCATTTTTATATTTGCTAGATTTTTAAACTTGTTTCCCTCTTCTTTGTAAAAATTTTCTTCCCATTCCTTTCTTTCTTTCTTTTTGTCTTCCATCTTGCTTCTCAAATCCTCATTGGATACATGTTGATTTCACTAAATTCCCTGTAAGTATCATCCCATAACTACTTGAGTGGCCAATAAGTTAATTTATTCTGTGAAAAGTTTATTGACATAGTACTTTGTCTTCTGGAAATTTTACATTCTTCCTCTTTCTCCATCATCTACTGCTTAACTCTTGTTAATTCCCCAGTCTTTTCTATAAGCTGAGTTGTTAGTTCCCCAATGAGCATCTCTCTCTGTTCCAACTTGAGTTTGAGGAAGTTCAATTCCTCATCCTTTTCTTTGATAATGAGTTATTCTCTAGACAAGAACAAATCCTATCTAACATGTTGTTTCTCTTATTTCTCTAAAGTTTCTTTAGGGGTTAAGCATTCCTCTTCTACTAAAGGAAATTTCCCTTTCTGTCTCCACAATGCCAACTCTTCTTCTTCATGTGATAATGTTTCTCATTCACCTAACTATTGAAAAACTTGTTCCTCAAATTTCTCATCTTATTTTTTCATCTTAGTTTGGCTTGGTCAAGGAGGATTCATGGCCATTCTGCCCAAACTATGAACAACTTATTTTTCTAACTTGACATGTTATTTCATTTCCTCTGGAATTTCTCTAGATCTCTTATGAATTATTCTTCTTTAAGGAGCTTTAGTTTGTTTAGAAATAGGTTTTCTTCTAGAGATCCTTCTAATTTTCACTTCTTTCGCTTGCCTAGGTGAACTGTCACTGTCAAAGACACATATTAGCTCTCCTGTAGTTGTTGCAAAGGAAGGAGTTTCTTTTAAAGGTACAGTAGGTTTTACAGCTTTAATTCTTCTTTTAGATGTTCTCCTTTTTGGTATGGTCTCCCCACCTATTTCCTTATTTTTCTCTATAGGGACACCAATTTTCAAATTAGTTATAAGAGAAAAATGAGTTGATATTACTCTCCTAATAATATCAGGGTTTTGCTTAAACTTGTTAAGAAAATTCTCCCATATTTCTTCTCCATTTTTATTTGCAAGAAAATGGTGTTGGCACACCAAATGAACTAACCCATGATGTCTAATTATTCCAACACCCTAAGAATACCTCTGGGCCATTGTATGAATGGAGTCAAAAATAAACCCAAGAAGGTTTACTATGTATTTTGGTTTTATAGCTCCATATCTAAGATGTATGAGCATTTTCAAAACTTCTCTTCTTACTGACCCAAACTGACCATCACAAGTAAAATACTTGACTATCCAAAATTCCACTCTATCAAAAGGTTTGGGCAAGTTGGCCCTTCTAAGCCCTTTTATGATTTTCTTAGTGTTGTAAATATATTGGGGTTATGTTTCCCCCTCTTGTAGCAGGGTTTCAACTAATTATTTTAAGGTCCCCTTGATAGGATTTGGGACATGCAAAATTGGAACACTAGATACACTGCTTATTGTATTAACAAAAAAAGGAATTACAATATTTATAACCTTTGTTTTGGATTATTCTAAATTTATAATGAATTCTCTTACCAATTTTTAGTTATACTTTGAAAACTTTTTCAGGAATTCCAACCATCATGCCTGTTCAAAGACATCTACCACTTCTTCATATATAAGAAGATGGGTATCATCCTCACGTTCCAACTTATTTTTAATCCTAATGGTAAATTGAACGATTCAGATTTGTTCTTCTTCAAATTATTGATCTTCCTAGATTCGCTATAGAACTCTTTGCTTAGCTGCAAAATTACTGTGTTGGTATTTGGGTTTGGACCACATTTTCATTTTGTGAATTTTATGTTGGGGAACCCATTATGGATTGTTGATTCTGATTGGGATATGTCCTCCCTTGAACATAATTATTAAGGTTCCACCTAGGTTGTGACAAAAAATTAGGGTTTCCTTGACTAGACCATGGTTTTTGGTGTCCTTGGGCATACCAAGATTGACCTGACCAATCCTGAGGATTCCATGTTGGTTGAGGTGCCAAAGGTGGTTGTCCAAAATTTTGTGGCATTGTCTGAGCTGCCCATGGCATCATCCAGGGGTTAGGAACCAACCTAGGCATTAACTACCCTTGGCTAGGTTGTCTTTGGACAAAATTCACTTCTTCTGATGTGGATGGAATGTTTCTTTGTTTAAGCTGATTTTTAATAAGTGGAAGAAGAGAACATGCATCACTCTTATGGTCCCTAGATTCACAGATAAGGCACATTTTTTTTGTTTAAGGGAAAATATCTTATTGCATGCTTCTTCTTGCATCTAGGACAATATATAGCTAATGGTTTAGTTTTAGCATTTTCTTTAGCTTGCAATTCATCTAAGGTGGAAGTTAACTGAACTAAAATGTCTATTTTGAAATGTTCCAGTTCATCCATCAATTTGTTCATCTATGGGTTTAAATTTTTAACTATTTTTTCTTTTCTAGGTCCACCCCTTGTTTGTGAATAGCTTCTACAAATTTATTTAATATCATTCATTCTTATTTGATCAATATTTCCACCTCCTATTAGATCAAGTGCCTCTCCTGATTCATCATCGAGACCTTTCAGAAAAATGGTTTTGCTTAACTCTTCTTGTAATACAAATCCACATCTTTTGCTCACAAAAAGGAATATGTCTAAATAATCTTACATATTCTCATCCTCCTCCTACTTGATTTTGAAAAATTCTTCCTTCCTATTCCTCCCTCTACAATAATCTTGATACTTGTCTAGGAAGGCAACTTCCATTTGTGCCCAAGTGGTAATAGAATTATATGGTAATACCATAAACCACCTCATTGCTGCATCCTTCAGGGTAGATGGAAAAAACTTGAGTTTTTGATTATCTATTTTGTAATCATAAGTTTGACACAGTACTTTAAATTGAAACAGAAATTGGTTAGGGTCTTTAGATGACATCCCTTTGAATGTGGGTAAATGTGCAGGTGAAATATTTTTTAGAGGTGCATCATCATCATCCAATTGAATTGGATAAGTGAAGGTCCTATCAGGTTCTCTTTTTGCTTCTTGTGCCATTTTTGTAGTACTTTCTAGACTTTTTTCCCAATTAATATGGTATGTGATTTGTTTTGGGGAAGGTGAAAAGTCAGGAGTAGGAGGTTGGCTACTCAATTTTGAATCAAAACTTTCTCTAAATGGGTCTTGGAATATGATCTTTTTTTCTAAAGGTTCTACTTCCTTCTAGTGATTGATCTAAGAATTTCAAAGGTGGCAATTCTACTTCATGCCTAACAGGGGAAAATGGTGTTTCTAATTCTTGATCAACTTCCTTATTTGATGATGATTCTTGTTCAGATATTTTTGGGAGGAATCAACCCTTGGAGTCTCTTGGTCTACTCATAAATTTTATGATGACATAGGGAAGATCCTACAATTAATAGATGTATGATGGCTACTCTTGTTGATACCTAATTAGACAATTCTAACTATTGGGTCCCCAACAATGGAACCAAAAATGATGGGTGTCATTATTCCCTTAATTTAATCAACTCTTTGTTGATGTCATATTCAAACCACGGGTGGTGTCCGAAGCTATATGCAATAAGAAATCTTAGTGATCTAGTAATTAACGGTAGGTATTTGTTTTATTTTTATATTTTTTGGGGATTTTATTAATGTCTTGAGGATTCCTTGACTCAAACCTTATTGAAATCAAACTATGAAAACTTGATGGAAGTAAACACTCTCTGCAGAAATAGATTGCTGGAAATAAATGCACATTTGCAAAATAGAATAGATTCTTGTAAGTAAACACACGTTATAGAAATGAACAAACTTGCTTTGGAAATAAACACACAATTTGAGAATGCTGAAAGTTGATTCTAAAGAAAGAAGAATCTAATCTAGAACACCTATAGGAACAAGTATAAAACAAATTTCAACTTGAGTAATAAAAAGCATTTACAGAATTAATAGATCTATACTATTTTCTATAGAAATATAAATACCAATAAAACAAATATCCTGGTTCTTAGAAGAGTGGGCCCTTGATCTAACCTTGAAATAGGATTTGACAACTTAATATACTCTCAAAACAGGAATGGCTATTTTATTGATAAAATGTTCTACATTACAAAAACGTATTGTCTCTTCTTATCTCTCTATCCTTTTTATGTATATATCTATATATATATATTATATATATATATATATATATATCTACAGGGTCTGCATATATATACTTCTTCCACAAGTGTATTTACAACCATAGTTGTCCTATCGATTCAGATAGAACTGAATCGTGCCCAAAATAGATGTTGAATTAGATCATGGTTGGACATACTACTGTATGATAATTATCCCTAGATCTGACCCAAATATGAAGAATAAAAAATCTTCCAATCTACTCCTGATTGAAAGGATCATTGATTGATAAATCACTAGATGTTATTAGAATAAATAAATTCTCATCGGTTCTGAAACTATAGAGAAGTTCCAGAACTAAAGGAAATCATTCCATGATCTAACTTTGAGGATTCCAGAGCTACATGTAGGAGTTCCCGAACTAATTCTAAAAGTTTGAGTCTTGGAACTAAGTTTGAAAGTTCTAGAACTAAGTGGTAGAGCTTGTAACTGCCATGTAATGGAGTTATCCAAAAGATTCTAAACTTGTATTGAAACCACTTGCTTTCAAAAACATAATGTGAATGCTTCATACTTGGTTATTTTGACTGATTGTGACCTATTTTATTACAAAACTGAACTTCCAAAGCACTTAGTTAGGAATTACAGAGTTTTTAAACATTAGAACTACAATTAACAAAAGATGGACAGTTACATCCTAACTTATATTAGATCAAACAAAAGTCACAAAATGAAATCAATCTTAATAAAAAGGAGAGTAAAATAAGATCATTTATCGTACATTAACAAGACATATTCTAGCCTCATCATAAATGAAAAAATAGATTCTACTAGGGTCCCAAAGAGAGTGCTCATATCACATTTTATAATAGAGGTTGAGGATATTGTCACTTTATTAAGCCAAGATTGTTGGTTTAAAAATCTAGTTTTTGGTTAGCTAAGATCCTTAGATGTGCCCTTATAAAAGGTGTTATTTTAGAAACTCCTTGAGAAAATATTTATGAGAAATGTGTCATCCAATATTCACCCCTTAAGGTAATTTTGGATAACATGCAACATTTCTATAGGCTTGAGTGAGCATGAATTGGTCCAAGGCAAAAAAACAAGTTATGGAGGTCCCTAAGGCTTCAATCTAACTTCCCCATCCAAGGAAAAGGTCCTAGAAGTCAGATAAAAATTTAAAAATCCAAAAAAATTGGCTTCAACTAGTGTATTGGCGGTAAAATCGGGATATTTTCATCCTAGGCTGGCACAGGTTGAGTCGGGACATTGAGACCCAAAAGGTTTGATTTTCCCAAAATGGCCGAAAATAGTGAAAATCAGAAAATTCAGAAATATTTGGCCTTGGTCCATGGGATGTCGGGACAACTGGGACCCAAAAAGCCAAAATGGCTGATTTCATGAAGGAATCAATTAAATTGGGTTTTTTTGTTATAAGCCGCAAAGGTTCATGAGGGATGTCCAAGACATGAAAATCTGAATAGGCCATAGTCATAGGGAAATAATTATTTTTGGAAGTGATTTAGTCCCGCACGGTCTGCAGGATTAGTTGGGACGTGCCTGGGCTCCGAAAAGTCCAACTTGTCTAATTTGCAATTGGGTCAAGAGACATGCAGGGGAAGTAGAGGTCAATGTGATATCATGGCCTGGTCAACACTATAAAGGAAATTGAAGACATCAAAGGCCAAAATCATTAGACTAAGTTCTATTGAATCAGAAAAAGTGCTACTACTGTTTTCAGCCCAAGTCGCTTATAAGGGACATCTAGGACACCAAGACCCGAAATAGCCGACATAGCCACATACAAAGGAAAATTCAACACCTGACCCTTACGAACTTCAAATGGTCATAACTTTTGACCCTGAGCTACGATTTTCATGAAATTTGAACTTTCTTTGAAAATAAAAGATACATATTCAGCTCCAGTAAAGTAAATGCTCAATCTCGTTAAATGATAGAAATGCTTGGTAGACCCAAAATAGTTTCCCGCACTCAAAAGGCCATAAAGTTTTTGTTTCTCAATGAAAATGCACAAAATTGGTACCATTGGAATCATGGTTCTAAGCTAGATGTATAGATATCAAGAAATCTAGAATTAGATAAGGTATTGATGGTGGTTTTGTAGAAAATGTGCCTAGTTTAGAATAGTGGTTTTATCTGGTAGTTGGAATGCATTCAATGAAGCATGGATTGACATATTTCACTGTTGTAAGTTATGGGATAGTATGGGAGGCCTTTTACAAGAAACAAAACATCATTTCACTCCATTTACTACCTTTTGCAAGTTGTTGAAGGACACATTTTGGGATTTTCATTTTCCCTCTCTCCCTCTCTTCTTAGATTCTATAAATTGGAGTGTTGGGCTCATTGTAATAGGGGACATTTTCAGTTTTGGAGTATAAAAACTATGTCAAAGTTGTTCCACTGTGACAGCCACTATGTTGCATGACCTTGTAGTGGACTCCCTGGTATGGTGATTCCAAGCACCTTATTCTATAATAGATTGAACTATGCATATCAATGAAAGGAATGGTTTACAAGTTTGTGGATGATTCTCTTCCCCTGTTGTCTTTGTTTGCATTCCTCTTGCCAACCTTCAATCTCATTGTCCCAATGTTTGTTGTGTCTATTTTATGCTCTTCCAAGGATTCATTATCATTATGCATGTATGGAATATTGTTGTGAATGCATTTGCTAGACTATGGAGAACTGTTATCACTCCCTTCTAGTATGCACTTTACATCTACTTGCATCCACACATTGGAAGACTACTCTCACACTCATCCTTTTCTAGTGTATGACCACTTTAGTATAGGCTTTGTTTTCATGCTACTCTCTCTCCCTGATTAGTCCCTTGGACAAATTAGATTAGGACAAAGATAGTTTTTCCTATATTAGAATAGATTATGGTAAGTAGTTTAGGATCCTCAAAGATTCACCAGTAATTTAATCTAGAGGTCTATCTCATCAGTAGTGAATCCCACAATTTGGATATAGTACCCACGTTATCCAATCACACTGTGAGCTCAATTACACACACTTGTGCAAACCATAGGCTGTTGTGATTCAGTGATAACACAACCATATCATAGCCATAACCCTTCATGATCAAATGGGTTGAAGATGGTTGTATAATATCAAATTAGGCATTACTTTCAACTGTGGCATTATATATGATGTCATATTTTATCTACAATATTGCATGTCATAGTGGAATTCCTTGGTCTCCCAAAAATAGAAAGATTCATAGGATTTTAAGGTGTATGATGTTTACCCTCAGTTAACTCTTGTGATAATTGGAAGAGGAACTTCACGCAGAGTAAATGAGGTATCATTTGCACCAAGCATATGCCTTTTTAGGCTAGAGTGGGAACATTATAGGATATCTAATGAATGGTGAAATAATGATGCAAAAAAATTTGGATGCTATTTTATTCAGTATAGGTTTTTCATCTACATACCCCAGAGTAAGATGGTAATGAAGACCATTCATTCATGTTGCATTGTACCTAGATGATAAATGGGCCCTCTAAGGAACTCTAAAGACAATTGGTAGAAGTACATAAGATAATTTATAGGAAAACATAAAAAATATCAAATTTCAGGTAGTCAAGCTAGGAAAATACTCCTACCAAACAAGACTGCAAAACACCAAGGACTGGAACTTAGGGGAAGAAATGAATAGATTTCAAGTAGGAAAATTCCATCCTAGACAAAAATATGATATTAGATGGGCTGTGAGTGAAATCACTATGGAATTTCATATGAATATGAGCCTATATTCACAACATTAATTGGATGGATTTTAGGGATGAGGAGGAAGTTATATTGAGATATTTTTCTAAGATGACCCTCACGCAAATGGATTGATTTTAAAATTACAATTTTACCTCAAGGAATTGAGTAATGACAAATTAAGATTCAGTACTATTATGAAATAAAAGCTTGAGTCACAACCAATTGTAAAATTAAATTTTGAGGAAGAAAAATCAACCATTTATCAGGAACAAGTGGAGTTCTGCAAATCACAAATAGGGAATTTTTCAAGGATCCAGATGGATGAATCAAGACATGATACCCCCTCCATTAGATTTAAAATTCCATTTCAAGTCTCATGATTCCATATACACAACAGGTCTATCCAGTCAATCTAAATGACCATCGGGAGTGTAATGTTATCTCACCTTTCTAAGTTGCCCTCTTCAGAGAATTCTAGTTCATTCCCTGTAGGTCATTTTTCGGGAGGACTAACGTGATACTATCCACTGGCAGTAGCCTAGGAAGGGATTATCACTAGCCTTCCCAGGGCTGGATCAACCCCTTGAGAGTAAGGTAAACAGACCCTTGAAAATTTTTCCCATGGAGGTGAATGTAAAGACCTCTTGGACCTTCATGTGACCTCCAACTTGGACAGGTTTAGCCCCCAGGTGTATTTTTGGAGCATCCATTGGAGTAGTCGTGAGAATCATTAGCGTTCACATGTCAGCTCCAGGCAATACACTGTGCCTAAACTGATGTCCCTTGTTGGGATTTAGAAGGTGATTCTGGGAGCATTGAATGGACCTTTATAAGAATGCACCCATGCTACCAAAATGGGGAGTCTAAAATACTTGGACACCCATGGTGAAATCATGATTTTTCACAAAACATAGGTGCATAGGATTGGAAGGCATTTTTTATCAGGTATCCCTGGAGTGTCAGATCACAAATGCCACGTGTCAGCTCCAGGGACCACTATGGATGAACTCAATGTCCCTTATGTCCCTAAGATTGGATTCAAAATTCCATTACTAGTCTGAATCAAATAAAATCCATACACCTATGGGGATTCCTTTTGGACACCCACAGTGATCGACTTTCTAAGATGCCATGTGCAAAGATAGTTTAAGAAAATCCATGCCGTCGGATCAGGAGGACACATGTCATCACCTTGATCACTGGTGGAAATTGATATCACTCATGTCCTTGAGGTTAGGTGCACCAACCCTTAGGGAAAAAAATGCATTCCCAGCCCCTCCATGTGCATTTATTCTGAAAATTTAAATCCGGCACTTAGTCATTTCTTCCCCCTCATTTCTCCTTCATAGTTTCATACCTTTCTATGGCTCCGTGCATGATTTTCCAGACACCTGATCCACCATTGTTGCTTCCAAAATAGATTCACCATGGCCACATAAACACCTATTTCACACAATGAATACATAGATTTTATGGGAAGGCCTTAATGATCAAAAGTGACTGAAGAATGATGAAGAACGGGAAGTGAAAATGAAGGGTTATTTCGCCAGATAACTACAAAGCCACCCGATCAAAAACTCATCATATCTTGCAAAGATACAAGTTAGATCAAGATGCCATATTTTTTAGAATTTCAAAATTTTCAAGAAAATCAAGATGTAACAAACAAGATGTCAAATGGTGCCAAGAATCATTTGATCCAACAAAATCCTCACTTCGTGCACCGGCTCACATTCATCGGATTTCCCAATACTCCGGCAATGAAAATGAACTAAAATATTACACATGTGCTCCAAATAAAAATCCTACTGCAATGGAGTTTTTTTTCATATCAAACAGAGACAAAAACCAGACCTACAAATTTCAAGCTCCATTAATGGCCGCCATGGTAGCTCCATGCCCGAAGTCACTGCCAGGTCAAAATTTCAAAATTTATTTCCAACCATTCTAAACAATAAAACTATGTGAAATTCAGAGGGTGTGATCGTAATGGAATGACAAGTCGAAAAAAATTATGTTCCATCGCAAATCGATCACTAGAAACACACTTTCTAAAAATAGTAAGTTTTCCTCTATAGACTTGATATGTTTGGAAATTCATCATCAAAAGAAGTTGAGACAAAGGCAATAGGCATTGAAGATCATGAGGAAGTCAAAATAAGTGTTCAAATTAGAAAACAATGAAAATGACCACTTACTAAAAATAGTAAGTCCCTTATATGGGTGCTTACTAAAAATAGTAAGTCACCCCAAAGAAGAGGTTTAGGCAAGGGTAGGGTGCACAATATCGAATGAGGGAGTTCATCACATCACGATGGTTGAGAAGAGGCAAAAATAACTTCTCACTAAAAATAGTATATCATACTGCAGGCTGGGAGTTGCGGTCATCAGCGGAATAGTTCACTCAACTTGGTAAGCATTCATGAGCTTATTTGAAGGAGATTCACAGTGTGTAAGGGATTCAAAGATTCAGAGTTTCACTACATTTTAGAGATTTCCACCAATGAGGATAAATAGAATTCATCAGGAATGGCATCTCCTCTCTTCTTCTCTTCTCTCTCTCTTTCTCTCTCCTCTTCCCCCCAAACTTTCTCCCACTTTCTAATATTCTAATTTCACATTGGGATTGCACTTTTTCATATGTCCTAATGTTCCTAATGTAATAAGTCACCTTTATGTTATAGAAAAGGACTGAAAAGTTTCCTAGGAAGTTGAAAAGTTTTAAGTTGTGCGAGGACATATGAAAAGGCATTGGGGGATAGATGAAGAATCATATTCTACTCTATAAATTGTAACGTCATTCCCATTTCAAATGGTTGGCGATTGATCTTGTAATCTTTAGCAACACAAATCATGAAAGAGGTGAACAAGAATGTTTTAGATGAATCATGGGCCCATATGGATCATATTTTTAACCATCTCCTAGAGGCACAACAAGAAGATTCCTCCACTACAAGATAAAAAGAGCCTTTAGAAATTTCAGAAGAACTATCCGTACAAGATATCTTGAAGGCTGTAAAAGAAATTTAGGATCCTCAACTAATGCATCTTGAACTCTTGACACGGCCCATGAAGATACAAGAAAAGTTAGAGTCAATTTGTGCTTCCTATTTTGGTACACCAATTTTTGATATTTGAAATGGAGTTATTGGATAAGGTTGATGACTTCTCTAATACTTTGGTTGATGAGAAGAAACATGAAAACATGCCTTTTTCTTCCACATTGTGTGAAGAAGTTCATGAGTGAAAAAGAAGAAAAGTTCATGTATCTCCCTTTGGAAATTTCCATTTTTGAAGATAACAGGGAAAACATTGAGCTTTTACATTGAATAAAGTTGTATGGAACATGGAAAAAATCAGCTTGAGAGGAAACGATGAGATGTTCGATGGAGAATCAGCTATATGGATAAACATGGAAGGCAATTGGCATGATGAAAGTGATTTCAGAGGGGATGAAGGTAGTGTAATTTATAAGCAAGGACCTGAGTATCAATAAGATCACATGGACTCACTCATACCAAGTACACAACTAATTGTGAAAGCACCTCAAGGCTTTCATAAGCAACTTAGGAGAGGAGGTTAATTTTCGAGAGACAATCAATGGCTTTGTAGATCAACATCTCTCAGTATTGCCCACTCGAGGGGTAACTCTTGAGGAATGAAAAGTGATTTAGTGAAAGTGGGTTGTGCCCACCTTGTACCATAGGTGCTTGCTAGGTGTGTTTCCCTTCCTATTTTGTGTGTCTTTTTCATTCAGAAATGTGTGTGTGTGAAAGACCTTCAACTCATCTGTCTCTCATCTCTCTCTCTCTCTCTCTCTCTTGTAAGTTGTACATGACTCCACATGGCCCAATGGAATAAGGAATTGGTCAATGAAATATATAGTATAAAATTGAGATTTTGGATTCCCATTTCATGTCTTCACTACACTTAGTCCATATCATGTCCCCAAGCTAGAGCTAGTTGTTGTTGTGAAAATGTGCAACAGGGAAACAACAATGATATGCCATTGTTAATTTTTTCAAGTCCCATCATTCCAAGACACCCCGGGTCTGTCCAGTCATTCCAAATGACCTCCTGAATAATTTTAGCTCATTCCCCTAGGTGATTTAGAGAATTCCTATTCATTGGCCCCTAGGTGATTTTAGGGAGTTATAAAAAGATGATATCTTTTGGCAGTATTGGGAATGGACTATCGTTGGCCTTGAAGAGGATTGACCATCAACCCCTTGGAGAGGAACATCAATGGTAAAATTAAACATGGAGGTGAATATGAAGACCATAAAACATCATGGAAATTATTTTAAAATGTTTTGGGAAGTTTTGAGAAACTTGGATGATCTCAGTTTGAGAAAAATCAGGGTTCACAAGCCTAAGCAGTACATAGGCCTAAAACAACTGCTGGGCTTCAAAAGATGATTTCGGGAGCTCTAGATGGATTTAGAAGAAAAAAAAACCTTCAAAAAGATGATTCAAATATCTACATGATGGTGAAATCATATTTTTCGAACAAAACCTTGGCACATAGGATTGGAAGGCAGGTTTTTATCAGGTCTAAGTGGAGTTTTAAATCACAAATCTGATTTTTTAGGGAATAGATGGATGAATCAAGAGGATTAGACCCAAACCATTGGATTTAAAATTCCATTTCCATTTAGGATTATATAAAATTTCACCAACAAATTTCACTAGGAGCTTAAGTTATCTTCTTTCCAAGTTTCCCTCTCAAAGGCAGTTCAAGACTTAATCATTGTTCGGCAGGACATGTGTCAGCACCAGGAGCCTGGTGGGACTTCATGTCCTTGACATCCCTGATGTCAGGTACAATAACCCTTTAAAAATTCACCCAGCCCCTCCATGTGCATTTCTTTGAAAATTTAAATCCGGCACTTAGTCATTTCTTCCCCCTCATTTCTTCTTCACAACTTCATACCTTGTCATGGCTCTGTGAATGATTGTCTAGACACCCGGTGCACCATTTTCACTCCAAACCAGCTCCTCCATGGCCACATAAAATCTCCACACCATGGATTCATAGCAATATGTAGGCCTCATAGAAAAATGGAGAAAAATGACAAAGAACGAAGAGAAAATGGATATTTTCGCCATATAACTACGAAGCCACCCGATCAAAAACTCATCATATCTTGCAAAGTACAAGTCAGATAGAGATGCCATCTTTTGAAAAATTTCAAAATTTTCAAGCAAATCAAGATGCAAGAAACAAGATGTCAAATGGTGCCAAGAATCATTTGATCCAAAAAAATCCTCACTTCGTGCAATAGCTCACATTCATCGGATTTCCCAATAATCTGGCAATGAAAATGAAATAAAAACTTACACATGTGCTCCAAATAAAAATCCTACCACAATGGAGTTGTTTTCGTATCAAACGGAGACAAAAACTAGACCTACCAAATTTTAAGCTCCATTAATGGCCGCCATGGTAGCTTCGTGCTCGAAGCCATTGCCAGGTCAAAATTTCAAAATTTATTTCCAATCATTCTAGATGAAAAAACTAAGTGAAATTATGAGGGTGTGATCATAACAAAAAGATGAGTTGAAAAAAATTATGTTCCGTCACAAATCGAGCACTGGAAACACACTTTCTAAAAATAGTAAGTTTTCCTATATAGACTTGATATGTTTGGAAATTCATCATCAAAGAGTCAAAATCTCTCCCCAATGCAATCATGGATGATAAAATGGAAGAATCACACTCTATTTTCAAATAAGAGGAGAAGGAGAAATTTAAACATAACCTCTACTCACTCGAGGAGAAGAATCATCATCATGGTGAAAACATAGCCTTTCATCTTTCCACCTGAGCAAGAGGATTTAATAATGGATGATCAAGATGTAGCTGAAAATTCTTCTCATACTATTGCCCAAACACAATTCTCTACTTCTTACGAAGGAGAAGATGATATGGATTTTGATCTTGAAGGAGCACCATTCCCTCGAAGTTTGGACATCTTATCCTTATTAGTAGGTGTCATGAATGAAGTATTCCCGTGTATGCAAGAAAGTGAATCTTCGGCAACAAAAATCATGAAAGAGGTGAACGAGAATGTTTTAGATTAATCATGGGCCTGTGTGGATCATATTTTTAACCATCTCCTAGAGGGACAACAAGAAGATTCATCCAATAAAGATAAAAAAGAGCCTTTGTAAATTTCAGAAGAACCATTCATACAAGATATCTTGAACGCCGCAGAAGAAACTGAGGATCCTCAACTTGGTCTTGAACTCTTGACCCGACCCATGGAGATGCAAGAAAAGTATGAGTCAATTCGTGCATCCTATTTTGGTACACCAATCTTTGATGTTGAAATGGAGTAGTTGGATAAGCTTGATGACTTCTCTAATACTTTGGTTGATGAGAATAAACATGAAAACATTCCTTTTTCTTCCACATTGTGTGAAGAAGTTCATGAGTGGAAAAGAAGAAAAATTTGTGTATCTCCTTTCGACATCTCCATTTTTGTAGACAACACCTCTACCATGGAAGAGATAACACCGAAAAAATTGAGCTGATTTACATTGAAGAAAGTTGTTCAAAACATGGCGATAATATGCCTTGGGGCAACAATGAGATGCTCAATGGAAAATCAGCTATATGGATAAACATGGAAGGCAAGTGGCATGATGAAACTGATTTCAGAGGGGATGAAGGTAGTGGAATTTACAAGCAAGGACCTGAGCAACAAAAAGCTCACATGGAATCACTCATACCAAGTACACAACTAATTGTGAAAACACCTCACTTTCATAAGAAACTGAGGAGAGGAGGTTAATTTTAGGAGCCACTCAATGGCTTTGCAGATCAACATCACTTTAGTGTTTTCCACTCAAGGGTAACTCTTGAGGAATGAAAAGTGCTTTAGTGAAAGTTAGTTTTCCCCCACCTTGTACCATAGGTGATTGCTAGGTGTGTTTCCTTTCCTGTTGTGTGTTTCTTTTTCATTTCGAGTGTGTGTGTTTCCTTCTTCTCTCTCTCTCTCTTGTAAGTTGTGCATGACTCCAACGGGCCTAATGAATAAGGCACTGTGCAATGAACTATATGGTCTAAAATTGAGATTTTGGATTCCCATATCATGTCTTCACTATGCTCATTCCATGTCATGTCCCCAAGTTAGAGCCAACTGTTGTCATACAAATGTGCAACAGGGAAATTGACAATTTCCAAGCTCAACAACGATACCCAAGTGTTAATTTTTTCAAGTCCCATCATTCCAAGACACCGTGAGTCTATCCAATTAGTTTAAATGACCTCTTGACTAATGTTATCTCATCCCCCTATGTGATTTATAGAATTCTATTCATTCCCCTTAGGTGATTTTAGGAAGTTCTAAAAAGATGCTATCTTCTAGGCAGTATTGGGAAGGGCTATCGTTGGCCTTCCCAGGACTTGATCAACCCTTTGGAGAGGAACATAAGGGTAAAATTAAACATGGAGGTCAATTGAAGACCTTAAAACATCATGGAAATTATTTTAGAAGGTTTTGGGAAGTTTTTAGAAACTTGGAGCAGTTTAAGAAAAATTAGGGTTCACAAGCCTAAGCATTACAAAGTCCTAAAACACCTGTTGGGCTTTAGAAGATGATTCTGGGAGCTCCAAATGGATTTAGAAGAAAAAAAATTATGGAAAGAGGATTAAAATACCTACATGATGGTGTAATAATATTTTTCACAACACCTTAGAGTATAGGATTGGAAGGCAATTTTTATCAGGTATAAGTGGAGTCTCAAATCAAAAATCTAAGTTTTTAGGTATCAGATGGATGAATAAAGACATGATACCCCCACCATTGGATTAAAATTCCATTTCCAGTCAGGATAATATAATATTTCACTAATAAATTCCATCGGGATCTCAAGTTATCTTCTTTCTAAGTTGCCCTCTCAAAGGTAGTTCAAGACTTAGTCATTTTTCGGGAGGAGTAAAAAAACCCTTGAAAAATGTACCCATCCCCTCCATGTGCATTTATTTGAAAATTTAAATCTTGGCACTTAGCCATTTCTTCCCCCTCATTTCTCCTTCATAGCTTTATACCTTGTCATGGCTCTGAGAATGATTATCCAGACACCCAGTCCACTATTGTTGCTACGAACCAGATCCAACATGGCCACATAAACTCTCCACACCATGAATTCACATTAATATGTAGTCATCAGATAAAAAATGGAGTAAAATGATGAAGAATGAAGAGAAAATGGAGATTTTTCACTAAATAACTATAAAGCCACCTAATAAAAAACTCATCATATCTTGCAAATTACAAGTCAGATCGAGATGTCATATTGTAAAGAATTTCAAATTTTACAAGACAATCAAGATGCAATAAACAAGAGGTCAAATGGTGCCTAGAATCATTTTCTCCAACAAAATCCTCACTTCGTGCATCGTCTCACATTCATCAGATTTCCCATCACTCCAGAAATGGAAACAAACTAAAAATTTACACATGGGCTCCAAATAAAAATCCTATCACAATTGAGTTGTTTTCATCTCAAATGGAGACAAAAACCAGACCTAAAAATTTCAATCTCCATTAATGGCCACCATCGTAGCTCCGTGCCCAAAGCCATTCCAGGTCAAATTTTCAAAATTTATTTCCAATCATCCTAGATGGCAAAACTATGTGAAAATCAGAGGGTGTGATTGTAATGACAAGATGAGTCCAAAAAAATTATGTTCCATCACAAATCGAGCACTGGAAACACACTGTCTAAACATAGTAATTTTTCCTATATAGACTTGCTATGTTTGGAAAGTCATCCTCAAACGAAGATGAGACACAGGCAATGGGCATTGAAGATCATGAGGAAGTCAGAATGAGTGTTCAAAGTAGAAAACAATAAAAATGACCACTTACTAAAAATAGTAATTCCCTTATATGGGTGCTTACTAAAAATAGTAAGTCACCCCAAATAAGTGGCTGAGGCAAGGGTAAGGTGCACACTATTGAATGAGGGAGTTCATCACATCACGATGGTCAAGAAGAGGCAAAAATCACCTCTCACTAAAAATAAGTATATCATATGCAGGCTGGGAGTTGCGGTCATCAGCGGAACAATTCACTCAACTTGGTAAGCATTCATGAGCTACTTTGAAGGAGATTCATAGTGTGCAAGGGATTCAAATATTTAGAGTTTCATTGCATTTGGAGCTTTCTACCAATGAGGATCAAAAGACTTCATCAGAAATGACATCACCTCTTCTTCTTCTCTCTCTCTCTTTCTCTCTCCTCTTCCCCCAACTTTCTCTCACTTTTCAATATTCTAATTTCATGTTGGGATTGCAATTTTTCATATGTCCTAATGTTCCTAATGTAATAAGTCACCTTTATGTTATAAAAAGGGACTTAAAAGTTTCCTAGGAAGTTGAAAAGTTTTAAGTTGTGCGAGGACATATGAAAAGGAATTGGGGGGTAGATGAAGAGTCATATTCTACTCTATAAATTATAACGCCATTCCCATTTCAAATGGTTGGCGATTGAACTTGTAAACTCAAGAGTGCATTGTACCTAGAGAAAGTAAAGGAGATAGCCATTTTCTTCTACTTTCCTCCACTCTCAAATTTATTCTATTCCCACACTATGTACAACTTTTATTTAAGCATAAATACAAGAAGAAGGATTTTGTAGCCTTTTTGATGAGGAGATTTTAGAAACTATGAGTTCGCAATCTTATCTCATCTTGTTGTCATTTGCAGGGTTGTTTCTTCTCATAAATGCATGTGTTGAAATTTCTAACTAGTGTGTGTGTAGGAATCTGATTTTCTACCTACAACATTAGTTCTCCTACCTATTTTCTCACTCCCCTTTCCCCACTCTTTATATAAAGTCTTCCCTAGAAAGAGATTGCTACCTTTTCCATAGGGTTAGTGGAGTACCCATATTGGATCCCCGGTCGAAAGGCCACCACAGAAATCCACATTTTCTCATGCATGCATATACAGAAGCTGCACTGGTTAAGTAGAGGGACTTAGATTCCTAGAGCATTGGCAAGAAATCCACAAGTTTTTCCACCTAAATTTTTTTCTCTCCAATAATAGGACAACAAATGTTACAAGGAGAACATTATATTGGTTGACAATGAAGGGTATGAATTTGTCTCTCCAAAATATAAAGGTATTGAAAGAATATAGGGAATTAGGAATTTTAAATCAAGATCTCCCTTCATTGAAAGAGGGAGCTGATTAAAGTGATCTAATAGATGGAAAATCACCTTAGTTACCCTTGAGAAGGCCAGCTAATGGAATGATTGATGAATATACTATAACCACTAGTAAGACAGGAACTCCCATGTCAGTCCTAACCCAAAGAGATAAAGGAATACTTTTGAAAAAAATGTAGGATGCCCCCATCACTCAAGTAGGCCAACGGAACAATTATATCAAAGCCTAGGACTCCAGCAATAGTTCTACATGGGTTATTAAGCACAGGAAAGAGAATGAGGGGGTTTATAGAAAATATTGATCCTCAACTCAGGGTACAAAGTACTAGGGATAAGGAAGGAGCTGAAGTCAATTATTTTTAAAGGAATACTAAAAAGGCCATGGTAGTACCATCGTTGGTAAGAGACATAAGATATTTAGGAAAAGAGAGCATCTTGGCCACAAGGAAACATGTTCATAAGAGTAAGGAACCATAAGTAATTGACCCTGCCCCTTTAACTGAAGATCAGAAAAATCTTCTGACAACATTGGCAAAGCGGGTGGATATGATAAAGCTTAAATTAAGTTCCCCCGTTACATCATATACACTATAAGAGGCCACTATTTAAAAAAACAATTCATGTAGGGTTGGTGTCAAGTTTAACTATTGAAGATTAATGATACTCCTAGAAGCACTCAGCTTATGGAGATTATGGAGGAACATAGACAAGAGGGGTTAGGGGGTAATGCATATGGAAGTGAAAGAGGTTTCCAAGGCTATTTAACACCAAGAAAAGGTAATTACACAAATTGAAATATTATATATGGATGAAATAAAGGAACTCCATGCACCAGGGTTTACTAGTTTGTCACTTAAAATAACCACATTAAAATATGAAAGTGTTTATTCTATGGAAATTCAAATGGTAGAGGTTCCACAACCAAAAATTGATGAATCAAACATGAAGGTTCAAGAGGCATGAGTTGAAAGTGCAGTGCCAACAAGTGAGAAGGAACCAGTGATTCAAAAAATTATAGAAAAATCATTAGAAGAAGCCACTTTATCCAATAAACAACAACCTCAAAAGGAGGTAGAAACTCCAAAGGTTGAGAAACCACGTAAAAATGCAAGACCTACAACAGAAACTTTGGGTGAAGTTACAAAGAAAGTTGTCAATCTAGTAGAGATTGAAGGTAAAGAGAATGTATTAGATGGTGATAAGACCCAGGGACTAGTAAATGAATTTAAGCCTAAAGAATAAGAAGAAAGGAAATTGGAAGTAAGGGCCTTGCATGTTAAGCATGAAAAGAAAAAAGTGGAAGTTGAAGACTTGCATGTAGCAATGTTGATGTTGTAAACATCCCAAACTACATCCAAAAAGATGGTAGTATTTTCTGAACCATCACAACCTACACAACAAGAAAAAAATGGGGGAAATGTTCTAGTGGTTGGATGGTTGGGAAATATCCTATCAGAGAAGGGGAAATAATTAGTTCAGGTAGAAATAGTTGACATTAGGAATATTGTATTTTTAAAACCTGCAAAAGCTCCCAAAAAGGCTAGAATTATGACCAAAACTCATATATACCATCATGGATTTAGAACATTGGAGGTGGCTACCCCATTGAGAGATGAATTGAAAGGTGAAGTTGTGTTGAGTGACTACCAAGTCACACATATTCCACTAGGGAAGAAAACTAGAGAAATCCTAAAGAAATATGCCACAATGGTTGTTGGAGGCTTGATACAAAATATTGAGAATGACAAGGAAACAAATAATAAGTTAAAAGAGAAAATTAATACATTATCCACCTATGTGAAAAAATGGATAAAACCTTTGTATGAGGGATAAGAAATTGTTACTGCTATAAATTAAAAGGTTTTTAGTGCGGTTGATAGGTCTAAGGATATAACTGGTGTTGTGGACAAATGGAAAGTATCTGAAAAAGGGAGCAAGATTATAAAAGATACAATAAAATTGTACAATCAACTGATTGAAAGAGTCAATGATGCAAAAGACAAATAAGAAAAATGTAGTGATGAACTCCATTATTGGGAAGGAATTCTTCCCAAATTTGATGCATTAACTCAGTTAGATGATTAGTTGGTAGAGGAGGAGGGAATTATTATACTTGAAGAAAGAGGGGTACAACACACTTACGAGGGATCAATCCAGATCAGAATGAAGACTTTGAATCATATTAGTAAAATTTTTATTGCAAAAGGAGAAAAAAATAAAGAATGCATTGATTATTTAGATGATAGACTTGGAAGAATGATGCCAGAGCAAGACAGAATCACCTATTGAGATTTCAGGGAATTTAGCTTGACATAGACTTTTGATCAATGCATCTATGAGGAACCTTTCAATTATGATACCATTCAGATATTGGTGAGTGTGGAGTACCTGATAACCAAGTTTTCAAAAATAATAAAAAGGAATAAGAGTACAATACGTGAATTTTATCAAATGATGAAAGAAAAAAATATTTATATTCATGTTCGACACTGGGCCTGATAAATAAAATGTTACTTGGATATTCCACAGATTTGATGCATACAAGGAAATGATATTGGAAACTAAAGAGGATGATATTGAGGATCTTGATGCTAATGCCACTATGCCTGAATAGGTATAAGATTTTTGGTTAATTTTTCTTCCCTTCATCAAGTTTGTTCTTATTGTTTGTATCTTTCACAATTTTGTACTCTCTAAGTTTTGTAATTTCCAAATTATGTATCCTCTACAACATGGAATTTTAGAATGTAAATCCATAAAATTTTATAGAAAGTTAATACAAATTAAGGCATAAAACATATTGAAATGTTATGAACTATTTGTATTTGAAAAATTAACATAGTGGGGATTCTATATGGGCCTCAGACCTTGAAATATTTAAATAAATTTTCAGCACATTTACAAAAAGGTGGAGCAATACATTATCAATTTATAGTTATGAATTCCTCTAAGAAGGTAGGAATTTGAGTCAATAAACATATTGAATGTCCCTTGCAAGCTTACAAGACATATCCAGTGTGATGAGTTCATCGATTCTTGTTTTGGGTCCTTCCAAGATTTTTATAAGCTCCTGTTTTCTCCTATAAGAGGAAACCTATTCACAAAGGTCAGACCAACCTTCAAGTTAGGCCTTTTTTACTCATCGAGAAGTGGCTTTTGAAGATAAACATGACATGGAAACATTTTTAGGAGTAGCTCAGACAAGTTCAAGTATACTTGGAATTGGTTTACTTTCACACATTGGAATAGACACACCCCATTTGTACCTCTTCAAGGAAGATAGTGGTACTTATGGATTCTTCTCAGAGGAAGATTTTGCTGATGATTTCTCTAGACATGTAAGTGTTTGATCTATAATGGTTAATTTTTGGGAGAGTAAGGACGTGTCGTCTATAGGATCATCATAAAGCAAAATGTATGCATCAACATGAATCTCCTTCTCTGCTAACTTCTCATTCAAAAACAATGGAGATATGTTAATAATATTTTTTTTTTATGGTGGGATTGCATCGAATCCATAATTTCTTCAATTGTTCAAGATTCTTTTGATCCTCCTAGTGGAACAAGTGAAAGTACATGAGTTGAAAAAATATAAGAATGGGATCACCTTGATTAGCCTCCTAATAAGTTCCATCTGAACAACATGAGGTGTTAGTGAAATTTCAGTTTCCTTCTGATCTTAAATTTCAAATAACAGTCTTACAAATGCCTCATCTGAGCCAGAAAGATCAAAAATTTGAATGAAAGATCTCTGAAGAAAGTGCTTTCAGAATAATTCCTAGCTATACTTCTGCCATTCCATGGAGAAATATTATCATAAATATTTTTGCTCACTAAAATTGAAGGAAGATGTAATATTGTGAAGAAATAAATGATAATTTATAGAAAAATGAATTCTCAAAACAAATGTTCAAAACATTGTGTCAAGATTCAATGCAAAATTATATTTGGATACTCACACAAGATGAAAAAGGTGAAATGGATTGACGCCATTCAAAAAAGGGTTATTGGGTTTGATGTGATTTCTTGTTACTTTTATTTCTCTTATCACTATTTGACATAACTATTTTCTATACATGATTGCCACTTGTTTATGTTGCTACTTGTATATTTCATTGCATGTTGCCTACATGATTTGTCCATCTTATGAAATCATGTATGTCCCATGTTTTTGGCTCTATTCTTTTATTATGTGACATCTCTTCTCATGTATGTGGCATGCATGTATTTTATGTCTTGTGGCACCATGGGTGTCCTATGTTTATGGAATTATTTCTCAATATGACTCTTATCTACATGTTATGCCTTTTGTTTACTCACTTAATTACTATTTTGTCTCTATACAAGTTCTCCTATATTTGTGTTACTATTATTATTGTTTTTATTATTTCTATCACTACTATTGTTGATCTTGTTGCTATGTTTGTTTGTCTCTTTATGTGTCATGGTATCCACCATGTGCAACCATTTCTACATGTACAAGTTTCAAAATGTGGCCACCGCTTCAGTATTCCACACTCTTCTATAAACTCTTAAATATTGAGTACATGGGTATCCACATTTTACTTTGATCAGCATGCTAAAATTATTTAACACATGTGCCTCAAAAAAGGGGGAATTCATTAAGATATATTACGCATCTACATTCAAAATTCTAGGTTTAAAAATATGTTTTCTATAGGGAAAAAGTCCTTAGAAAAATTTCCAGATATCAAAATTTGGTAAAAATAACATAGATTCAAAACCATATAGAAATATTAGGACCGTATGGATGTTTTTGACCCTACCATATGTTTCTAACCTAAAGGAAGTTACATCGGATTTTTCTATAGTTTGAAATTCCCACTTATGGATACACGTTTTTTTTGCATAATATCATATTAATTTGACATATTTCAAAGAAATTTATAGGGAGAATTAAATATTTCACTCATTCTCACACTTCAATACATAGTTCTTACTGAAAAATAAAATGTTTTGGGGGCATGATTATCCTCCATCATCAATTGAACATCCTACACACTTCTACTTAGTAGTATGGCACATGGGAAGGGCATGGGGGTACCCATTCTCTTTTATACCCTATATTTGGGCCTATATCTATCTAAAACAATGTGTTCTATGGGGATATGGATAGTATTGAAGTGGATAAGTTCTTTGTAGGTAATCTCTCCTCTCCTCGTTTCAAAGGGGAAGATATTGATATTTCTAATAACATTAATATATGGTATTATTCCTTCACGGGGTGTGTTGGTAACTCTATTATTCTCTCTCTATATTATATTTGATGTTGGTTTGAATGCACCCAATAATTTATTTTATCCTTTGACATAATTGGGGATTAATCGCCCCAATCATTTAGAACATTTATAAACACAATCTAAAATCTCCCAACTACATAAAAGGAATGAGAAATCTTCCATCTGCAAAAACAAAGAGGTTTATTACATCCATGTCTTAGATCTCTTTATTTCACCTTATGAAAAGTTTAGATACTTCATTTACATTTGAGTTACAGATCAATTTCTACTATGGACATTAACTACACTTTGTGTTGTAGGTTTCATCATGGAGCATGCCAACACCAACACATCTAGATGACAAAAACTCTAAGAAAAATAGAAAGTGTCTACATACTTAGGTATCAATTTCCTTTAAGCATGTAATTTTCATTTCATACTTAAATGGGGAAAAAGTATACACTCATAATTCAGCATTTATTATTTTGACATTGTACTAGTTATGATTATGCTTCTTGGATAAGACAAACACTTTCCACTTATCCACACTCAACACTTCTTGTTATCTTTATTATAACTTTATTATTCCTATGCAATGATGTGTAAACAAATCTTGAATATGAATCCATTAAACTAGTGCTCAATGTTTTCCCATCATGATGCAAGTTATAGATTGTATACACCATCTCCCTATCCAAAATGTTATAACAAGGTCAGGATATAAAATTTGGTCTTGGATGACCTATATGGCCTTAAAAGGACACATCTTCTATTATAATTTAGAGGATTCTAACTATTAAAAATTTAATCAACCAAAACATTTAAATATTAACATAAACTATAAAAAATTAAATTTTAAATATTATACAATGTAATAAATAAAATTACATAACATATTAATTAATTAATACATACCAAAAGTAAGAACATGGTGACACTGTGTCTATAGTGGAAAACCGCAAATAGATTAAAACCCACTGTGAAATAACCTTTTACTTTCCAAGAACCAAACTTAAATCTAGTAAACTTCACCTCCTTTCAATCCTAATCCCAAGGGTAAAATAATATTCACCGTTGATATTCCATTTGAACATATCAAATGAGGACCTAAAGTCTTTTTTATATTAGGTGATCGGGTATGTCTTCGACCCATCTTTTCAACCTTATCGATTGACACATATACCTAGGTTTATAATATTTAATATTAGAAATATAATTATTTCATGCTATTAAATATTTAACAGAAAGTATATACCTAGGTTAGCATATTTAATAATAGAAATAGAAATATGTTATATTATTAAATATTAACCTATATATATTAGTGATGGACCCATATACATTAAGAGTTGACTAGACCACTTAATCATTATGTTCCAACACACCCCCTTAATGTTAAGTTGGATAACATATGCCAATGGATTACCTGCACGTGGTACACTACAAGATTTACAATCCTTAAAACATAAAGGTTTTAGGCTAGCATATCAGGTGAAGGAATTATAACACCTTCATCATACTCAAGTTACCTTTTGGTACAAAAGGATTTGGAATCCCAAAGATTATCCCATGATTAGTGGCTAAGTATGATTTATGTGTTTTACATGTTCTCATAGGTTCTCATAAAAGGTTATTGAACCCAAGAATAATATCCTTTTATAACTAAGGACCTCCTTAATAATATGCTTATACTGGATGTTTACCAGTAAAATCAATAACACTAAAGAGTTTACTAAAAATCACCTTTAAGATATTTCTACACTTCTTTCTAAAAAAGAAGCCAAGGAGGTATATGCGCTTGAAGGTATTTGTACACTTTCTTGAAGGTCTTTTTTACAATTTCCCGAAGGGTATATTTACAAATTCCCCTAAGGTATTTTAAAAAAAAAACCAATTTCCATTAGGAGGTGAAATTGTCATGTAAACCCCCCTCAATGGTAACTTTGACAATCCAAGTTTATCACAAAAGTGACAAAACTTTGTCAGTACTCAGGGGCTTTTATGAAGATGTTAGTAAACCTACTCTTCAGTTGGCATGAACTTGAGATCTATCTCACCACTTAGTACCTTCTTATAGATAAAGTGTATATGTATCTAAATGTGCTTCATCCTCTGATGCTGTATTGGATTATGTGCAAGAGATATGTTTGCTTTGGTTATCATAGAACAAAGGAACACTACCTGGATCCTTCATCTTTATCTCATCAAACAATATATTTAGCCATAGAGCCTCTTTTACAACTTCCATTGAAACTTCTATACTTAGCTTCTGTTGAAGAAGAGATAGAAAACAATTGGTTGCTTTTTGCTACACCAAGTAATGACACGCTGCACAAAATTTAAACACATAACCAGAAACTAGATATATTCATATACATCACTAGTATGATCAAAATCATATAATGCATATAATTTAGCATTTTTATATTCTTAGTATAATGCAACCCATAATTGATTGTTCCTTTAATATATCTAAGAATCCTTTTTGTAAAGATTCCAATGATCTCTATAAGGTTTCCTGCATAAACCTGGAAGTAATTCCTACTGCATAGGAAATATCTCGTCTGGTGATAGTTAGATAAATCAAACTACCAACTAACTGCCTATATAAAGTAGGATAAAAAATTTCACATGCAGATTTTAGGATCAATTTTTAGTCTAACTTCCATAGGACTAGAAATTGAGTTTACAATCAATCATGTTAAAAATTTTCAGTACATCATATTTTTTTTAAAAGAAAATTATGACCAAAATCATCCTGGTGAAATCATTAATAAAAGTTACAACATATAAATAACCATTTAACGAAGCTACTTCAAGAGGTCCTCTAACATCATTGTGAATAATTTCTAGTGGGGAAGAGGAACTCTCTTCAAGATGTGAGTGAAAGGGTTTAACACTGTTGTTTTGAGTGTAAAAAACCCTTCACACGCATCATGAGAAGAAGACAACACAGGAAAACCTTTCACTAGATTATATCTAGCCATTTCATATAAAATTCAATAAATTAACTTGTCCTAACTATTTCATGCCATAGTTTTGAATTATTCAAACTTTGAGAAACAAAATAAGATGTAGAAGAGAAATCATAAAAAAATTTACAAACCATTACTTTTGAATTCCTTCATGTAGTTATATTATCATTACTATCCTTGATATACCAAGTATATTTTAAAATTTTAATAGAAAAAACCATCACGAGGTTAATTGAGAATATGATAAAAGGTTATTATTGAGCTTAGGAATAGATAAAACATTAGTTCACCCCACCATTAAACAAATTTTACTTTTCCTTTCTCTATTGTTTCTAAAGACGAGTCATCATCAAGATACACACATTAATTGATTTTTTTCAACATCAAACAAAGAATTTAAAACACTAGTCATATGATTTGATACACTTGAATCTAAAATCCATTTAGAACTAGAGGAAGAATACAACACAACATATAATGCAACCATTTGAGGAATATCATTAGAACTATCCTTTTTCGTTTAAATTGTATTTAGAAGAAATAATTTGTTTTCAATTTTTATGGATAGGTTTCTTAGATTTGCAATATTCATTTTTATGTCTAAATTTACCACATTTGTGACATTTACCACTAAATCTAACATGCAATTTATCAAAAGAAAAACTTTTCTTATCAGTAAAAGAAGATTTAGATCTAAATTTATAATTTGAGAAGGGCTTGTAAGGTTTAAAATTTGAATTTTTAAGTAAGAAGTGTGTGAGAGGCATTATCCTTAGAGTCAAAGTTCATCATCACTTACTCTTCCTGTATCAGAAGTGAACTCAAGGTATTTAAATCAGGCAAATCATTTTCATTCTGATATTTAGAGTTCAAGATAGAAATAAAATTCCTAAATTCTTTTATGTATATTTATCTAAATAATAAAGTAGATTAATTTTTTAACCAATTAAATCACAATTGCATCTATCTAATTGTGCTTTAATATTTTTAATTTTGGCTAATAAAATGTAACTATTTTTTTCATCTCCTTTCATAGGAGTTGTAGAGCAATTCTAATTTTTTTTAATAATTTTTAGATAAATGTCGTAGCTTCATGCTATGGATTCTAGTTGTGTCCATACCCTCTTTTCAGATGTTTAATATTACCAATGTGTAGAAGGTAGTCATCACTCACATTACAAAAAAATAAATGGAAAGATCCGTCCTGCATTCATTGTGTCAATGCAATTCATGTTATCTAGAGTTTCTTGATGACTGGTGGAGAAGCAACGTCATATGTACAAATAATTGTCTAGAGTTTTCGTCACCATAAGTTTTGTTTTGACCTTGATCTTCTAAAGTGTTTGTAGTTAGTTCCATTCAGGATCTAGGTTTTTTTCAAGATAGAAATAGTTAGATACCATTATTTTCCCTGATCCTGTAAAACATACCCCACTATCATATACAATGTACCAAATATTTAGATACATGTTTATAAACAAAACAACAATTTTAAATCAATCATATCTAAATTTTATATATCTAATGATATGGAGGATTTTTTTGGGTGTTGGAATTTTCCTAAATCCCCATAAACCATTACCACTTTGCATAGTGTTCTGATACCCTTTCCAGTGGTATGTAGAACTTCAAAAACATAGTCCGTATGCAGATTTTTATCATCAGTTAAAGATGAGGACTTAAACGGCTCAACCCTAGTCAATAGTGCAATCTAGACATGACATGTTGGCAAAGAGAAAAAAATAAGAAAAGGTTTTTTGATATGGTTTTGGGCCTCTGGTATTTGACTCACATTATGGTGGAAAAGAACAAGAGGATCAAATTTTGTAGTAGAAGGGAGCCTAGTCACTGTGAGAGCTATATTCTTGTTTTCTGACATGGTGGGCTCTTAAACCACCACATGGACATCAACTTTGCATTGCTTTGAGCTCAATTTTTTGTTTCGAATTCAATTTTTACAGTATGAATTAATTTTTTAATTTATAGGATTATATTATGTATTTTCATGTTGATAATTGGCTCGACGAGCTATTATTTTTAGCTCGCGATGGGTGTGATCAACTCCCCACCGAGTTGATCACATTTACACATTGCTCATATGGATCGAGTTTAAAAAAACATTGTCTCAAAATTCCACCTTATTTCCCAACTACTTCAATGGATATACAAACTTGGTAATGTGACTCGATGTGCACAGTCACTCTTATTAGCTCAACATCTTAGTAATGACACATCAAACAAAAAAATAGAACTCAGCTATATACTCGGTGGGTTATATTTAACCAAACTGGGAATTTAAAAAAACCAAATCCTCCACATATATATGAATTGAGATATATTTCATATATATCGGGGCTATGTTTATTATGTGACATAGGTTGGTTGTGATATAATTGGCTAAATTACAAATCTTGGCCCAATCGATAGGTGGTGTTCTATCTATATATTGACATAGTGGCACAGTCAAACCTTCTAACTTAGACAGGGATTTTTATCAACGCAATGGGTGGATAACCAAATAACTCAACAACCTTTAAATGGATTGATGGAATTGGTAAGCACAAAAAAGGGTGAAATATGTAGTTGTAGCCATGTTAATATAGCTCGGAAGGGCTATTTCTTAAACAGCACCAACAAATCTCCCCCTCTGATGCATGTGGGACTAATCCCACTTTGAATGAAAAATAGCCCTGCCAAAATGCACACCGTTGGGTTTTTGAACATTGAGACCTCTCACCCCAAAGTCACACCACCACCTGAACCAACTCACCCCAATGGGATCAACAGGATATACAACATGCTCACTTGTATTTAAAGAGCTCCTGAGATAGGATTTGTAGAGGAGAATAATAAGACAGGAGACTTCAAGATCAAATTAGAGGCACTTCTAGGTTCATATTAGGACTTGGTGTAAAAATGAAAGTTGCTCAATTTTGTTTCTAATTGATCTAGAAATTTTAAATCTTTTTCATGAAGGTGTTGTACATTTCAAGTTGTAGGAAATTTTTTTGGATGTAATTGGATAGGAAAACTCGCCACAAAGAGACACTATAGGAGCCAGGGATTGACACATGGATAATTTATATTATTTTTCCAAGTTTCCTTGAGTCTTAGATTAGCTAATTTATAGGTACAAAGGTCTATTAATCAATATTTAATTGGTTAATTGTAATTCTATTGGATGTCGAATAGATCGATTAAATTTTCAAGAATCCAGAGACATAGCCTTCGGGTGGAAATTTGTTATCAATCTCGTGTTATGGATTTGATTTTAGTGTATGGATGTTTAATTATATTAAGAATGAAGATTTTGATCAAATAAAAATCAATAAAATGGATTTTAATTATTTTATTAAGCAATTATCATTACAAATGGGGAAAATGGACTTAAGATAATTTCGGTATCCATATTCCACAAATGCACATTTCAGGTGTGGTGAATGGAATTCAAACTGAAGTGAAAATTAGATAAAGGAATTAATCAATATTGGGTGGTAATTGAACCAATAATTTGATGGTTGAGTTCCTAATATCCAGAAATTTGAAAAGCATAAAAAAATAGTAGCATTTCCGGATCAAGTTTGGTATCAAAGGTAGTTATAACTTGATATTTTGCTTCCAATTTTAATTTGATTTTAATAGTGATTGCTTTCTATTAGTGTTGTTGATTTTATTGGTGTTGAACATGTACAGGTTGTACTATGAGCAGTTGTAGATGTGTTTGATAAGGCAATCAGGTTGGTAACTGATGGAAATTTCTTTCCAACAAACCAATCTAGGAATGGCAAGACAAGTTAGATATTTTGGGTAAAGAAGTTTTAAACCACTATTTTTCAATCAAAACTTTTAAAGCTATCCCATTTTGAAAAAACACTAATGAGTCTGTTCAGTTGATATGGAGAATGTAGGCTCATGTGAGTTAGATAGAATTAATGTTGCAATGTAGTATTTGTTTTAAAATCATGCAACATGTTTAGGGTAATTTTTTGGATTTTCATTTGTATGTTGAAAGGATGAATTCACATATATTTTTAATCTACCTTGAAATTGGAAATTGGGGTCATCTGTAAGAGGATCTATGAGATAGATTTAAAATGATCAGATTTAACTTCTTACTTTTAAAAGGATGACATTAAACCTAATTTCTATATTTAGCAACAGTTATGCAGTTTTAGTGGGCATGTGGTGAATGATGTCTATTTTTGGAATGCATTTTTGAGATACTATTGTTAAATTTTCATTATACAAGTCTATTGAAACCTTTTTTATTTTGTAGGTAATATATAAATCCATTGTGTCCTCATAGGGTAATTGCAAATTTATGGCTATCCTTATTTTTAAGGGCATGTATTTGTGAATACTTTGTATAATCACAATTGAAGTGTACATTATTTTCACTAACAAGCTAGTGTGCAGGGTATGCATGATGATCATTTACATCATTGAGAAGTTCACCGTTTGTGGGTAAGAACAATTACAGTTTGATCTTTCCTTTTATTAGTCCAGTGTGTATGGATAGAATTACAGATGCACATTGACTCAAATTTTGACTATAATCCATTTTAGACGTTGATGGTTTAATTATTCTAGATAGTGAATATGTTACAATTGTAATTGACATAATCACAAGTGTTAGTTGAGCACTAGCTTCCGTTATAGATGGGTGTTATTATTAGACTTACTGAATGTGATGGCATTACAGTGGTTTATCACAAATTCATGTGGATTAACTTTTTTGACTATAAACTATTTTGCCATTGATGTCTAACTACACTTGATAGTGAATATTTTCATTTTTACATTTTTCAATAGATAATGGACACTAGCCTAATTAGGGGTATTTTAAATGTCTAATATACTGATATGTATTAAGGAATTGGTAACTTAAGTAATTTAGATGTATTAGAAAGTGGGTAGTTGAACACTAGCTTAATTGAGTGTTATTAATCTAGTTAGTTGTTTTTGATGGCATTTAAGGGGGATTCGACAGTTCACAATTATGGTGTAGAGCTGAGTAGGGTTGCAAAATTTCCATTGGTAAACTAGCTTAAATGGGTGTTTATTATTTGATTTTCTTATGTGACTAGCTAATCAACTATTTTGATTTGATTAACCTATAATGCTTTTCTGAGTTCCTGTATGTGTTTGTGCAATTTCAGGAAGAGTTAGCATGGTTAATGGTTTGATACAGCAATTTTTTGTGGAAAAAAATCATTCCCAGTTGGGAGGAGTGATTTGGAGGATTTTTTTGGGTGTTGGAGTTTTCCTAAACCTCCCTAAACCATTACAAAAATGTAGAGTGTTCTTATACCTTTCTGATGGTATGAAAAAATTTAGAAACAGATTTCGTATGCAAATATTTATTATTGGTTAAACATGAGGTCTTAAATGGGGTCAGATCCTAGTCAACATTCCAATCTAGATGTGACGCATGGAAAGGAGAAAAAAAATGAAAAGGGTTGTTTGATATGGTTTCAGGCCTCTAGTCTTTGACTCACATTATGGCGGAAAAGAACAAGAGGCTCAACTTTTGTAACAGAAGGGAGCCCGACCACCATGAGATTTATATTATTATTTGCCGATGTGGTGGGATATCAAACCACCATGTGGACGTCAAATTTGCATTCTGAGATCAATTTTTTGTTTCGAGTTCAATTTGCACTGTGTTGATTTTTGCATTACAGGATTATATCATGCATTTTAGGTTGATAATTGGCTCGACGAGCTATTATTTTTAGCTCGGCGGTGTAATAAACTCCCCATCGAGTTGATCACATTTCCATATTTCTCATATGGATCGAGTTTAAACCATATTGTTCGGGATTGACCTTATTCCCAACTTCTTCGGAAGATATGCCAACTTGGTATGTGACTCGGTGTGCATAGTCACTTATTAGCTTGGCACCTTAGTAACGAACGGAACAAACAAACCTTAAAACTCGGCTATATAATCAGAGGGTCATATTTAGCCAAACCAGTGGTTTAAACAAACCAAAGCCTCTGCATATATATGAATCGAGCTACATTTCATATATCTTAGGCTATGTTTATTATGTGACTCAGGTCAGTTTAGATATACTAGGCTGAATTGCAAATATTGGCCCAATGGATAGGTCGTTCTATCTATATATTGGAATAATGGCACACTCAAACCTTCCAACTCAGATGGGGGTTTTATCAACGCAATGGGTTGATAACCAAATAGCTCGGTAGCCTTTAAATGGTTCAATGCTTAGCTTGGGCGGGCTATTTTTAAATGCCAACACATCTCCCCCTCAGGTGCACGTGGGACTAATCCCACTTTGAATGAAAAACAACCCCGCCAAAATGCATGTTGTTGGGTTTTGAATGTGAGACCTCTCACCCCAAAGTCGCACCTACCTAAACAACTCACCCAATGGGATCGGTGGTGTAAATAATGAGCTCACTTGTGTGTAAAGAGCTCTAAGACAAGGTTTGTAGAGGAGAATAAAAAGAGATTTCAAGCTCAAATTGGAGACACTTTTGGTCCAAATTAGGACTTGGTGTAAAAATGAAAGTTGTTCATAATTTCCTATAGTTTCCATAAATTTAAACATTTTTCATGGAGGTGTTGTAAATTTCAAGTTATAGGTTTTTTTGGATGTAATTGCATAGGAAATCACTAGGGAGACACTGTAGAAGCCATAGATCAACACAGAGACAAGTTTTACTATTTTTCAGAGTTCCTTGAGTCTTAGATACTCTCATTTATAGGTATAAAGGTCTATTATTCAATATTGAAGGGTTAATTGTACTTCATTAGACGTTGAATAGATTGATTTTTTTTTTCGATAATCTAGAGACATAGCCTTTGGGTGAACTCCGTTACCAATCTCATGTTGTGGATTTAATTTCAGTTTGTGGATGTTTAGTTCTGTTAAGATTGAATCTTTTGATTCGATAAAAATCAATCAAATGTATTTTAATTATTTGATTAAGTAATTATCATTACAAACGAGAGAAAATGGACTTAAGATAATTTCATTATCCATAATCCACAAATGCACATTTCACTATGGTGAATGAAATTCAAACTGAAGGTGTAAATCAGATAAAGGAATTAATCAATTTTGGGGTAATTGAACCAATAATTTGATGTTGAGTTCCTAGTATCCAGAAATTTGAAAAGTACAATAAAATAGTACCATTTTCAGATCATCTAAAGAAAATATTTCATCATAACTAATTTTGTCATTACAATGCATATTAATTAACGTCCCATGATAAAAATAATAACCCGCAATGTAGATGGCTCTACATTATACCCCAAACTTATATAAAAATATTTTTGGCCACATAGAAGTGAAGAAGAAACCCCTAAGACATAACAACTTCAAATTTCTGAAAAAAATTTTAATGTAGACAAAGATCTGACCAACTTAAATTTGACATCTAAATGACTATCATTATGACTTATTTTTGGTCTGTCGTGATGGTCATTTGACTATAAGTTTTAACATAGTAAAAGTTTCCTAGAAGTTATGATCTTAAATTTGGCGTCTAAATGACCATCATAGTCCCTTATGTTTGGTCTGTCGTGACGGTCAGTTGACCATCAAATTTAATGGAGCCAAAACTTGTTGTGTATTTCCAGAATTTCTTCTTCTGTATAATATTAGGGAGGTTATATTTTAATGCATTATAATAACCTATTATAATTTATAATGTATATGTATATGTATATGTATATGTATATGTATATGTATATGTATATGTATATGTATATGTATATGTATATATATATATATATATATATATATATATATATATATATATATATATGTATGTATGTATGTATGTATGTATGTGTATGTATATATATATATATAATTTTTTAAAAAGAAGTATAGAGTTTATATAATGTAAATAAAAAACAATATATAGTCGATAAAAAATAATAAACTATAGTATTTTTAAAAACAAAAACATATAACCATTATTAAAGGGGTTTGAAGGACATAGACAAGGTTAAAAGAATTTTACCAAGTGCAAGTAGATTTATGAGAGTATATATTAATCTGGTGATTTTACAAAGGGGACAAGAATTTCACCTGGCTAATGAAATAAATTGAAATCCATATTTTCACGAACCTTGTCTCCTCCTTCATTTACTCTTGATTTTTACCATTGAAAACATTTAACCTGCACACATTAAAACTATAGAAATATAGGAAAATATTTTACACATTATTTAGCCCTTACCAGGGCTTTCACATGAGTTTTCACAGAAGGTAATAATATTTCCAAATTTTTTTTCATCTTGTGAATTCACATTAGTTGTTCACAAGACAAAAATATTAGGCTGCACAAAAAATGGAAAGAAGGGGGGCTTGATCATTTTAAATACCCTTTCGGGTTGGTTGAAAAAACCTGTAAAATTTAAATAGATTAAATACAATAACTTAGACCTAACCTATTTAATTTAAACCATGATCTGGTACCATGTTAGAATTTAGAGGATTCTAACTATTATGAATTTAATCAACCAACACTTTTAAATATTAACATAAACCATAAAAAATTAAATGTTAAACATTATGCAATGTAATAAATAAAATTACATAACATATTAATTAAGTAATACATACCAAAAGTAAGAACACAATGACATAATGTTTATAGTGGAAAACCCCAAATAGGGTAAAAACCACTGTGAAATAACCATTTACTTTCCAAGAACCAAACTTACATCTAGTAAATTTCACTTCCTCATTTCAACCCTAATCATAAGGGTAAAATAATATTCACCTTTGATATTTCATTCGAACATATCAAATGAGGACCTAAAGTCCTTTTTATATTAGGTGATTGGGTATGTCTCTCGACCAACCTTTTCAACCTTATCAGTTGACACATATACCTTGGTTTATAATATTTAATATTTGAAATATAATCATTTCATGATATTAAATATTTAACTGAAAGGACATACCTAGGTTAGCATATTTAATAATAGAAATATAAATATTTCATATTATTAAATACACACACACACACACACACACACACACACACACACACACACACACACACACACACACACACACACATTAGTGATGGACCCATATACATTAAGGGTTGGCTATACCACTTAATCATTATGTTCCAACATCCTCCAACTCTATTTTTAATTACACTATCTTTGTTGGGTCTTTTAACTTTCCTTGGTTATCCTTCACATGAAAAATCACCTTCAAATCTCTATATTAGAAACTTTATATCACCTCATTTATCACTTGGAAAACATAATAAACCACTTGCCACACTCATTGCAAATACATTCAAAAGGAACCCAAGACTCCCTCAATATTCCCAAAGATGATGCACATCCATTAACTTATCCACTACTATAGTTCTAAAGATCTCAACTAGGTCAAGGAGCTCAACTTACCTCATTTTCAAGCTATCAAAGATCCCTACTCAATGTATTAATAAGAGCACAACCATCTCAAGCATGCTCAAAGTGATTCAATTTGTAAACTAGATGCATTCATCTAGATATCACATGATAAGTGGATAACTAAGTGTGGTTTGAGGCCTCTTCAGAGTAATGCTAATGTAGGTAGTGCATGGATTGAATTTAAACCAAAACATTAACCTTATTGTAGGATCTTCAACTTATGATTAGGATTTGAGTTCCATTCAACTAATTTTAGATGCTCTCAAGATTATGTGACACTTAGGGTTTGAAAATGAAGCATATTTACAAACCTGAAAGGGAATAAAAAGTTATAGAACTTATATCCCAATAATTCTGAGACCATACAAAAGGTCTAAGACTATACATACATTCCTAGAAGACCTATATGGTTCCATACATGTGTAATTTCAAGTCACATTTTCCAAAAGGAAACATCTTCATATTCATTTCTCCCAATTTACCCAGTTAGTGCACCCAAATATCTCCTATACCATTATATCTTACTAAGTACCTCTCCCCTCTTGTGTTTTAAATATTTTAACATAATATGGACACTAGTTTCAAGTACAAATATGTTATTACTATATTGTATGATTAACATTGGAAGTTAATTAATCAGAATAGCTTTTAGTATAATAACCTTACATTCCTTTTCAATTTATTGTGCATTCCATAACAATTTAATATTAACTTAATATTAAAAAGGGTGTAAATATATACATGGTTACAAACACAGTAAATAAATTATGGACAAAATTATTAGGTTTGGACATGATTGATTGGCTAATTTTGTCCTATATTGTTCGATTTTGTCTAATGCAGTTTAGAAAGTCAATTTAAGAATTGTTAAAAAATTATAGAATACATAATGGTTCATGTACTGAATCATATATAATTTGATATGGTACACTAAATTTTGTTATAAGTAAAATGGTGATGTTACTATTTCATTAGTTTAATTCCGATTTAAAGATATATTTTATAACTATTCTATGGTGCAATGTTTTATTTTTTATTTTTAAATATTATCAAGTATGGGGGAATTAATATTTTTGGTTCCCTTTCAATAATAATCAATTACCACAAGTTTTTTCGGGGTTTGAGTTTACATCATTCCCTTTTGATCATGTTTTCACTTGAAACCTAGATCCGTCTATAGTGGTGTTTTTTTAAAACTGGTGATGTACATTGGTTCTAGTGACACTTATACTCCTTAACATCACTTATTGCCAACATATAGTGGTTCCTCTTTTTCAGTGGTACATTTTGTACCCATCAAAATCATGAGTGTTTGGTCTACTGTTCCCCAATCTCACTGGTTGTCATTAGTTTCTATGAATTATGGCTTGATCACCCATAATTCTCCATCTTATTCAATAAGAGTATCCTTCTCCATGTGCCCAAACCAAAGGGGAATACTTGACTCTAAATGACTCATTGATAAGCCTTATTCATCAAAGGACCAAGGTGGTTTCTACACATACAATTTTACTCCTTTTATCTCTTTATTTTTCAGTTTCAATTACACACTTAAGAGTTAAAGTTAAATGTTTATAATATGGGCATTTCCTATACTCTTTTCTTACATGTTTCACTTTGGACACCTCTTAAACACTCAAGAAATCAAGTCTTCAAGAAAATACAAAGTGTGTCTACACACATAGGTACATATTTCCTTTAACCTATAAATTTCATTTACTATATTAAAATAGGGGAAAACTTAGGCACCCAAATTTGGCATTTGGCACTTGATAATACTAGTTTTGGTTTATATCCTAGAAACATGACTTGTACATAGAAATATAACTCAAATTCCCTATCCTATGTTGTCCTAAGGGTTGCAATCCTTCATTATATTACTCAAATACCTATAGTACCATGTTTTTCAGTAAAACCCCCCCATATTATATCATGTGAAAACCTTTCCAAACTGCCAGAGTAGCTTTATATCCCATTGGATAGGTACATCTAATAAGTAAATGATTGGCTAGTTGATCTTGTCTTTACTAGTCTATCTTAATTAGGTCTATCTAATATTCATATTTCACACGTATATATTTATCACCTCTATAGGTCATATTTTATGCGTAATATTACCTTTATAATATTATATATACAAATCAAATCCCACTCATGTACTCACTTGACATCTATTTAGTTCCTACTTGAAAATCATCTAGCAACACTTAGTCTTCATCTCCAAATCTCAAGAAAAATTTATGTAATATTCTAAATTTGAAGATAATACATTAAGAGAAATCCCTAATCAAGTCCAAAAAACTATAAATCAATCCAAAATATTTCTATGACAAGTTAAGAGTATTCCAATCCAAGTTAAGATAATTCTAAGTGAAGTAAAAACGTGATTATCAAGTATCAAGAGCAAAATTCTAGTTTCATACATATAGCTACATCAACACAATTTTACTTTGCATAGTTAAAAAATATGCAATTTTGAATCCTCTTTGGAGTAATGTTATGTAAGTAGTGTAGGGATGCCTTAACCTAAACTTCTAAACCCTTTTTATAGGACCTTTTAAAAAAATTAGAGGTTTAAGAGAAGAAGAATAATTTCAACAAATTGGGCACATCTTCCAGATTCCATATCACGCAAAGAAGGGCAATTAAGCATCAAAAGTGGTTGTATAGTAACAACCCATTTTCTAAGTGGGTCAAGTTTTTGTAACTCTATACATGTTTTGTAGGTGGATTATTTCCTATTGTTCAATTTTTTCTAGAGGTCATTTTGATATCCAATTTTAGATATGAAGCATTATAAAGGTTTTCTACCATAGCTCACTCTAGTTCACACCTAGGTTAGTCCATAAAAATGCAAAAATATAAGTGCACTTATCTTCTTTCCAATTTTTACATTTAATAATTACCCTATTTAAATCAAACCTTTTAATCATTTACTACATGTTCAAATATGAATGTTAGACATTGATTTAATAATTTGAATGTAAATCATTTCTATATTTATAATCCTAATTAGGTCTTAAATAACTTTATTTAGTGTATAATCATTTGCTGAACCCATTTATTTACCTCACACACCATTACAAACCCTTTCTTACCTAGGGTTTTTTAATCTTTTAAGTCTTCTTATTTTCTTTCTGCTTGCTCCTATTCTATTTCCTTTTGGCATAGTGATAACACAAGTGTTTAACACCTTAAACAAATTTCACTCTCATATACCTCTATAAAACACTTACACATCACAGATACCACTTTTTTTTACCATTCTAATTGATCCCAATCTCCATGAAAATGTGACAAGTGGTAATATTTACATGCCTTACATTGATCAAACCACTTTTGAGATTCAAAATGATATGAATCAATATGAAAAATTAGGTAGAATCCACCCTAATGAGCTTAATGGTGTTAACCCTAAATAATTTTAGACTTTATCTAATTTTTATAAAGGACTTCACAATAATTATGATAATATTGATAATGTTATTTATATTATCATTATCTCTAAGGATTCATGATAGGACAAACTACTTCAATTTGAATTAAAATATTCCCTTTTGAGTTACTAACCCTGCATCTACTATACCTACATCCACATATAGTATGAGGACACCTATTGTCCCCCGTGAGTTTCAATGCCTATCCTAACACATGATATGAATTAAAAAAAATGTGTATGCACATGGGACCTTACATACCCTATCTTATTTATGTTCCCTAGAGAAGACCATTTTGATCCACAAACCAAGGTGCTATAATTAGAACAAGTTGTGTCTAGATATTATTATGCCAAGGATTCAAATATCATACTTAATAATATGTAATTTGGTGGAATATTATCCTTTTCCTATGGTTTTTTTTTCTCCTAAAATTCCACTCTATAAAGGTAAAAGGGATCCCAAACTACATCTTAGTGCATTCCACATAGCTTTTCTAGAATATACTTATAATGTTAAACTCCTTACTAAATTATTTCCTAGAATTTTTAATGAATATTCAATGCAATGGCTTTATGATCTCCCCCTGTATTCAACGATGGATTTCAATCCTTTGGTCAATCAATTCCTAGCATATTTCCCATCAACATCACTAAGAATGTATCTTGTACACAAATGACAAAACTCCATCAAGGATCTAATGAGCCAATAGGTATTATGTGTTGAGACACAAAACTATGCTCTAACCAATATGAAAAATCTATTTGTAGACAATGAACTTTAAGATTTATTTATATAAAGCATACTAACACATTTGCAAGTATTTATAATATTTGATAAATTTTTATCTTTTAATGAGCTATGTTACACACTTAATGAAAGATAGCTTAATGTCTTGACATTGAATAAGCTCAAGCATGCACTTAATGAACCAATCACATCTACCAATAAAATTCAATGAAAACAAACTACAAATAAAAATATATTAAAGGGAATGAAGCAGAAAAATTAATAGTAAATATTATATCTTAACCCACTAGTAAGCTTCAATTATAGGCTCTTCCTAGATTACATGATTCACATGATTACCATCACTATCACAAGTTATAATTTGTAAATTTCTTCAGTATAACCTTGTATCTCCCACTCCACCTATAAAGGTTGATTCGAGTAATTATTCTAAATATTTTAATTCTAATGCTTATTTTGATTACCATAAATGTATCATATATTATACAAATCAATATTTCAAGTTAAAACATGCGATATAAGATTTAAGGATAATTATTATATTGAAGTGAACACTCCTCAAGAAGATTCTAGGCCTTAATTAAATGAGGATGCAAATATTAACATATAAAGTGATCCATTACCTAACCATGGTATAATAGAAAACAAAGAAAATTTAGATGTCAATCATGCATATGATGTATAACCCCCTCAAACTAATTCTAATAATTCCCTTGATGCTTTTATTGGAACAATTGATGACACTCTACCTCCATATCTTATGATCACTTTTGAAAATAGTGAAATTGTTGATGATGACTCATATAGACATGGAATATTTATTCACACTTATATTAATCAACAACCTCTCCATGGTGTCAAGGTCAATAAATTTTTAAGAAAAAATGTATGCACCATGGGATTTATTATTACATTAGGATACAATGAAAAAAACCTACACATATCAAATTAAATATTAAAGTGTTTAACAAACATATAAAAATGATTTATGGCATATCATGTTACCCCTTAAAATGGGATCAACTAATTTAGCCACATAATTTTTGTTTATTATGAGTTACGAGATATGTGAGATGTGTTTTAGGACTACCTTGTCTAAACAAGCTCTATTCCATGTCATCTACCATACATCAATGCCTTAAGTAATCTATTGCAATAAAATTATCAATGTTTGTGAATCTCTTATGAATACCTATTACATATCAATAATAGTTGCTTTGACATGGTCATAGTAGCCATGTAAAATTTATCTCTTTAAGTGGAACTAATCAAGTGGTAAATAATCCTCCTTTAACTTCTTTATATTAACTTGTATGCTATACCACACCTAAATCAATTTCAAATCATTTTACGAATTTTTCAAGCTATTGAATTAGTGTTTCCTATAATGTAATCTTATAATGATGCAATCTCCACCAAGGTATAATCCTTTTACATTTGTGAAATCTTCAATCTATTATTCACGTTAATTATCACACTATGACATTTGGTTCTTTCTCTGATTCACACAAACATCTAACACATTTTAATAAGAAAGAGCCACCCTTTAATTTATAGACTTGGGAATGCCTCTTGGATCTTCCCATTCATTTAATTTAATCATTGGGTAACAAATTTATAAACAACATTCAAAGTTATAAAAATCAAAATAGTCAAAAATACAAACAAATCATAATGTTAGAAAAAACCAATACCTAAACATGACTGTCATTGCTAGTTTCCACTTTACATATGTTGTTTTCCCTAATTTAGTATATATTATATCATATTTTTTCCATACACGTGTTTCACATGGTAAGTGAGTATGATGTAGGACAAACAACATTGTACATGGATTTCATATGATTCCTTGTCCCTTTTCCTTTTGGCCTTACCTTTACTAGGACATCTTTCTATACACAAAACATTATATAAGGTTACATATTTCTATGTTATTTTATATATATTTATATTTCTAACATGTCTTACTCATATTTATGATTTTCATTCTATTTTGCTACTACTATATTTTTATACTAACACAAATGACTTGTTTTAACTAGATTATGATACTAACAAATGTGGATTTTATACACTTGTTTCTCTTGTTTTATGTGACTATTGTTTATTTATTTGCACAAGGGATTGGCTATTGATTATATTTTTTGTGTGTTCCTTGGTTATTTCTTGTGTTTGTAAATAATTACAATCCATTTTTTGTTTCCTTTATTTTGTTTGGAATTTTTCCTTTGACTATTGTAGACACTCAAATTTGGCAATTTACCATTTTGACACTACTAGTTATGACTATGCTCCTTTACTAAGATAAATATCCACATCCTATCCCCACTCAATACATCTTGGTTTCTCTCCCCCTAATTTCTTATTAATACAAACAGATGTGTCATCATATTCTAAATATAAATGCATAAAGTCATTACTTAACCTCTATTTATCATGATACATCTTTTATATTCTACTCATGGTCACCCTATCCAAAACCATACAGTAGGGTTAGGATGTAATTAATGGTCCCATATGACCTATATGATCTTATACCTACACATCCTCTAACTTTAATTTTAATTTTGATTATCTTTGTTGGGTATTTTTATCCTCATTGTTTGGAATTTACATATAAAATACCTTTGATGCCTTATATAAACAAGTTTATATCACTTCATTTAATCGCATGGAAATCTCATGATATATCATTGCAAATATAAGTACAAAAGGTACTCAAGGATCCCTAAATTTTCTTAAAGCTAATGCACATTCATTAGGGAAATCACTACTACATTTATAAAGCACTTAACTAGGTTAAGGAGTTCAACTTCCCTCTTTTTGAAGCATCTAAAGATCCCTATTAAACATGTTAGAAAAATTAAAAAATCACCTCAAGCATTATCAAAGTGGTTCGAGTTGATAACTAGCTATATCTATATAGATATTACATGCTAGGTGGAGAAGTACATGTGGTTTGAGGCATCTTAAAAGTAGTTTCAACATGGGTAGTGCATAGATTGCACTTCAAACCAAACACTAACCTTCATGTAGATCTTCCACCCATAGTTAGGGTTTTAGTTTGATCCTTTATTCAAATGCTTTCAGGTCTATGCGATACTTAGGGTTTGACAACAAAACACATTTCTAGGAGATAAAAGCAAAAAATAAGTTATAGATCCCCATTCTAAGTAGGTCCAAGACCATACTGTAGGTATAAGGCCAAACATTTGATCTTAGAAGAGTTATAAGTTTAAAACTAAGATAATTTCTAGTTATAGTCTCAAAAATAAAGTATCCTCGGGTTTTATATTCCCAAATTATCATTCTTTTGCACCCAAATCTCTCCTATATCACTCTTTATCACTAAGTGCATCTCTCCTCTCTTTTTTGAGACTATAGGATATCTTTATCTCTAGTTAGAAGTATTAATGCATTGTTATGATATTACATGATTAATGTTGAAAGTTAGTTAATCATAATAATCCATTATAAAAAACCATACATCCTTCTTATTTTTTGTGCATTTCTATAACATTATAAAATCAATCAAGGTGCAAACATTTTGGTGAACTAGAATCTAGAATATAATATTTTTCTAACTTGTTAGTTACCCTACAATTTCCTCCTTTATTATCATATAATTCTCTTTTAGGGTTGTTTTTATGTTTAATATTATCATGATTAATCCCCAACTCTATTCTTATCTCTATGTTAAGCCTAGGGGATTTTTATCTCATGTTATTATGATATTATTGTTCCCATTATGTTAGTACATAATGTGACACTATGATCCCTATTATTAGATCATATTATACCGTTGATATCTTTCTAATGTTGTTGTCACTATTATCACTGACCATGTATAAGGTGAAGGATATAACACTAACTATAAAAATATTTCCCATGGCCTTATTGAGAATGAAGAAATAAATATTACATGTTTATTACAAGAGAATCCTCATAATATTTAGATTCTTTTATATATTTCCCAATATCAACTTAGGTTTATTCACTATATAATACTTAGCCATCTACTATTAATACATCTAAAATGCCTATCTCATTGAGAGAACCTACTATTCCAACACATATTGTCTCTCGACCCATTCTTATGACTATCAATATTCCTAAATGCAGTCATAATGGTTCATGCACTTCTTCTAATGCATAGGTTTTAGGTAAAACATTTTATGTAGGTAATTTAGCATTGCATTTCATTTACAATTGGTAACTAGTTATTACTAAGTCACTATGGTAATTTTTAGTTAGTTGGGTAAATATTTGGTTTATATTTTGTTTTATGGTTATATTGTTATAATAATTCATATTATTTTAATCCCATATATTGTTTATTATAAAACATAAGTTTATTTTTTGTACATGTGCAACAATTTTTTGTTTTCATTATGGTTGTGAAATATATATAAATATTGGTAGGCCTCTATTTACGATTGTAAAATTTATTCTCCCTAATCAAGAAAATCCCTAGTAGGATGCCTCCCTATTTCATCTAGCATTTGGTTTAATATCTCTTGTTGGAGCTTGCACATCAAGTAGAAGTTGGTAGTAAGGTTGAAAAATAGTGTGTGAGATTTTGGAGAATATTTTTAACCCTCTTGGAGAGATTGTGCTGCCTCTAGTAGATTCCCAAACCCACCCCCGAATCCCCAAAAATCCATTGTTATAAATTCTAGGTAGTTTGCAAAAATCAGCTTTGAACTAGACAAGGATGGGTCCCCAAGCACTGCCTCCTGCACCAAACTACTCTACAAGAAAAATATAGTTAGAAAAAAGATAATTTTTTCTCCCTGTTGGTCGTCAAATAGGACTTCACGAATAGCAACGGTCAGGGGATAAGAAGTCCCTCCTCTTTAATGGGAGAGGTTCCCTTATTTAGAAACAAACCTATTTACACATATACAAAACATGATTTTCTTGTGGAACTTGGATATTTACGAAAGTGTTTTCTATAAGGATCATCAATTATAAAAGGACTGAGGAATGAGAAAACGAGAATGAGCAGAAAGACACCATTTAGAATTATAGATGACAGAGTAATTCTTTATGCATGCGAAGGTACAGTGAATTGAAACAAGATTAAATGAAAAGCTTAGGGATAAAAGAAATCAGATAGACGAAGAATGAAAAGCCCTTTTGTATTGATTTCTTTATGATTTATTTACATTTTCAGAAAATAAGCCAAGTTCTTCCTCCTTCAAAATGGCGAGGAGAGGCCATTATATAGTTTACAATTCAGTTAATCTTAGTAACTACTTCTTTTAACTAAAGATTAGTTAAGGATTGCCAATCTCAATACCTCAACTTATTACAATAAATCTGAGAAAAAGAATTGGAAGAGAAGAGAGGAATAAGGAGAAGAAGATAGGTGCTTATGACTGGGAGGGACCCGCTGACTTCAAAATCTGCTGCCTGAATCTCTTCAATGCCTCGGCTATGTCTCTGCCACGTGGGACTGATGTGTTGGCTGTAGACTGGGTCCAAAATATGAGGCACTTCTCCATTTCCTTATCAAACTTGACATGAGTATGATAGTCTTTATTTGCTTCTTTAATAGCAGATTGAAGAGAGCAGATCTCCTTCATTTTCTCTTTGGAAATGGAGCTTTCCTTGAACAGATTTCCTTTGAAAAAAGCTCTGAATTGAGCTTTGATTTCTTGTAGGGAGAGAGACACACCAGAAGTTTCATCCTGAAGATGACAATGTATATCTTTGAAAGCAGATACAACTAGTGTTTTGGAGGTCTCTCCCTTCTGCCAACTATTCTTCAATTCTCCCGAAGCCTTTTCATTGTCACTGTCTTGATTTAACAGGGCCTGTGCTTGATTCTGGGAGACAACTATGGCATTATCCATTTCTAGAATCCTCAGTGTAGTGCCAATGGCAGCAGCGTCAAGTTTGGCAATGAGCTCCCCGTCAATTCACTCGAATCAGGGTTGAAATGAGCTCCACATGAAAGCACTATATCTGTACATTGCACAGAGATTAAGAAACCACCAGCAAAAGCCAAACCACTGTCATGAATCTTTTGTGCCATTGGCGTAGGGTTTGTGTCTGTCATCCTCGATCAAAAATCACTAAATTCAAGATGGCGAACTTCACTGTCCCTCATATCGGGAATGGCAGACTCTAGTGGTGAGATTTGTTCTTGCCCCTGAAATTTGATCTTCATGTTGGTAGTAATTCGAAGGGCGAAGCTACAAGCTAGAATTGAGAAGGAATTGCAGAGAAAAATGGATACACGCGCAGGAATTTAGATTGTTAAGGTTCGAGAAAAAGATAGTAGGAAAGCAGTGTGCAAAATGCATAGGGGGTTCACTTGTTATATAGCCATTTAGGAGAGAGAAAGGCAATGAATGCGTATTTAATACATACCTACCAGATTGAATAAGCAAGATATTCAGGTAGAGCGGGAAAAATTAGCACGAATGGCACTTGGTTCATTTGGGACATGTGGGACGCGAAAGCGCGAAGTACGCGACTCGGACGATTCAGGCAAAGTGGGGAAAAGACGCACAAATGCTCTTGGAACACGCAAGACAAAAGTACGTGAAGTACGTGGCTCAGCCAGTTCAGGTGAAGTGGGGAAAAGACGCACAAATGCTCTTGGAACACGCGGGACAAAAGTACGTGAAGTACGTGGCTCGGCCGAATCAGACGAAAATGGAACAATTGGTCCGGGCGAAGTTGGGACATTTGGGACAAAAAGTTCTGACAGGCCCGAAAAGAACAGACTTCAGGTGAACCGGCCGATCGGGGAACAGAGGGCCCAATTGAACTTGGGACACGTGGGAAAAAAATGTCTGACAGGCCCGAAAAGAACAGACTTCGGGTGAATCGGCTGATCATGGAACAGAGTGCCCAATTGAACTTGGGATACGCAGGACAAAAATGTCTGACATGCCCGAAAAGCACACAAAATGACCCAAAAACGTAGATTTCTCAATTTCTTTGGCATTTCACATTATCAGTACAACAGAGAAAACACTTAAACTCAAAATTTTAAATTTTCACTTTCTTAAGAGCAGGGGAATTTTGAGTGGACAACAGCTGGCTCCTTCTGGGGATGACTTGGCATAAATTCAAGGAATGAGACAAGGTAAGAACTTAGAAAAACTTGGGGAAGTAGACCAGTACCTTATCCATTGGGCAATGGAGTCATCAAATCAAACCAATATAGAGGACAACACACCAAAACAAAGGGAAATAAAAACAAAACGCTTTACAGAATATACAAAGGACTCCCTAATCACCTATGACTTGAACAATTTCAGGTATTGCCCACTATCAGGAAGTGGGAGAGAAGAACCATCCATATAATCAAGGTAAAAAGAATTCTTACCAACAAAGTGCCTGATCTTGAAAGGTCCGAGCCAAAGGGAATCAAACTTGCCATGGCTGCCACGAGGTTCATGCCTTTTATCCCACAACAAAACAGTGTCTCCAACTTAGAAATCTCTGAACCTGGCTTTCTTATCAAACAGGACCTTAACTTTCTATTGATGGGAAGATATCTTATCGGCAACTTCCAATTTGTTATCATTCAATTTGTGTAGGTACATAATTCTCTTATCCAAAGCATCATTGAAACTAGTATCTTCAATGGCCTTCATTAGATACAAGGCTGGCAGCTCCACTGTTACTGGTAATTGAGCTTCTACTCCATATACCACTTGAAAAGGATACATTCCAATAGCTCTGTTAGGTGTGATCCTGTCTGCCCAAAGAGCATCATAGAGTTTCTTGTGTCAGTTTCGTTGAGACTCATTGACTAATTTCCTTATAATAGTCACCAAATTTTTATTAGTGGATTCTGCTTGTCCATTTCCCTGAGGATAGTAATTTGAGGAGTGAGCCAAAGAGATGCCATATCCATAGCAAAAATCCATTATCTCAGTTGAAGAAAAATTCAAAGCATTATCTGTCACAATCTTGTTTGGTACACCATACCTTACCAAGATGTTTTCCTTTATGAAACTGCACACCACTTCAGAAGTAGTACTCTTTACTGGAATGGCTTCTAACCATTTGGTGAAATAATCTGTGGTAGTTAATACATGAGTATGACCAGCACTAGAAGAGGGATTAAGTGTTCCAATGAAGTCCAAACCCCACTGTTGAAAAGGTTCTTCAATCAAAACTGACTTAAGAGGCAAAGAGGCTAATTTTGGTCTTCCCACGAAGGTCTGACAAGCCTCACATTTATCAACCCACTTGGATGCATCTCTAAATAAGGTAGGCCAGTAATATCCTCCACGAAGTATCTTATGAGTAGTGACGGTTGATGAGTAGTGCCCTCCACATGCTTGATCATGAAAAGCTGAGAGTAGGTTTTTCTGTTGTTCCTTGTCCACACATTTCAAAAACCTTCCATCTAACCCACGTTTAAACAAGGTGTTTTCCCACAACACATATTGCATTGACCTTAGTTTAACAGTCCTCTTTTCTTTGGCAGTAAAATATGAGGGGCATTCTCCATAGGTGAGAAAATGGGCGATATCAGCATACCATTCGTCAACTGAGCTAAGAAATAGAACTGTAGGAAGACCAATTTTATCCTCCAGTAACTCATGTCTAGCTCCTTCAGCGATGAGTTCACAAAGGCCTTTTCCACGGACGAGCTTGGTCGGTTTGATGTCAATATCATATCCTTGAACCTTAGCCACCCAGTTCCCTCTCTTGGATCCAAATTCTTGCTGTGTAAGAATTGACTTAACAGTTGTATCTGGTACCAACACCATGGAGTGAGAGTTAAGAATGTAAAAATGAAACTGCTTAACAGCTTTAACCACTGCAAAAGCATGTTTTTCCATCATGGTATATTTTAACTCATGATCTTTCAGAATATAGCTCATAAATGTAATTGGGAGTTCGTGCTCATTAGAATCTTCCTGAGTCAAAACCGCAGCCAAGGTGTTATTTGTGGCATAGCAATAGATAATAAAATCTTTACTAAAATTTGGACATGCTAAAACAGGAGTTTTAGCAATGGCTCTTTTAATATCTTCAAAGGATTCTTTCCCTTCAGAAGAAAAACCAAAAATTTGTTTACCTTTCATCATTTGGGAGATATTCAAAGTTAGTTCTGCAAAATCAGGGATGAATCTTCTCAAAAAATTGATCTTACCAAAGAAAGAGTGCACACCCTTTTTGCTGGTTGGGAGAGGAATTTGCTGAATAGCTTGAACTCGCTCAGGATCAATTTTAATACCATATTTGGAGACAATGTGCCCTACTAATTTCCCCTCTGTGACACAAAAGACGGATTTTTTGGGATTTAAAGAGATCCCATGTTCTCTACATCTTAGTAGATTGTCTCCAGGTGTTGAAAATGATCTGCCCTTGTTTTGGAATACACAGTCAAGTCATCAAGGTATACAACAATACACTTCCCTTTCAAAATTCCAAAGCCCAGATCCATAGCTCTCTGAAAAGTGGCACCAGCATTAATGAGCCCAAAAGGCATTCTTTTGTAAGAAAAGGTACCCCAAGGGGTAGTGAAAGATGTTTTGTGTTGATCTGCAGTATTAACTTCTACCTGATTATATCCTGAGAATCCATCAAGCATAGACAACATTTCAGATCCTGTTACTGCTTGTAAGACCTGATCCATCATAGGTAAAGGATAATTATCTTTCAAGGAAGCCTGATTCAAATTCCTGAAGTCAACATAGATACGAATCTCACCATTTTTCTTTCTAACAGGTACAATATTGGCAATCCATGTTGAATGATGGATAGGAAAAATGATTTTGGCTTTCAACAACTTTTGTATTTCTTGAAAAATGGTGTCAGCTATTTTAGGATTGTATTGCCTCTACTTTTGTTTAAAAGGCTTAATTCCAAGTTTGAGTGGAATAAAATGTTGCATTTCTTTTGGTTGGAAAGCTTTTAAATCTTCATAAGAGTAGGCAAGAACATCCTTATACCTCTTTAAAAGATCGATTGCTTTCTTCCTCTCATCTGCTATGCAACATTTTCCAATGTTCACGAGCTTAGGATCAGTAGAACTCCCAATATTAATTTTGTCATATTCAGCTGATTGTTGAGGTCCAGTAGAAGCTCTAGACTTTACATACCTGTCATGTTTATCAAAAAATTCCTCTAAACTCACCAATCCTTTAGGGATCTTGTTTCCCTTGAGTTTGATACATCCATCTTGATCCGTTTCTTCTCCTTGGGTGGCTTCTTTGTCAAAGGGCACACTTTCACGAGGTAAATTATCACTTCCTTCAAAGTAAAATTGTTTAAAATTATCCTTGAGTTCTAAGAAAGAAAGCAAGTGCTGATCATTATTGAAAACTTGCCAGTTATTTGTATTATCAGGTACACTGGGTCGATGAATCATCTCAATGGTGAACTTATCTTGGGAAAAGTCAGGATGAGGTATAAGTAGTGACCCAGAGACTACTAATGAATCAGCCTTGGTATTCTTCTCCCTAGGTATTGCTTCAATGGAGAAAGCATCAATAAATTCAATGGAATCCCACACTTGATTCCTGTAATGTTTCAACCTTCCATTTTTCACCTGGAAGAGGTTTCTAACTTGCTTTACAATTAATTCCGCATCCCGACGAGCTATAAGATTCTTCACACCTTGTTCTTTTGCCACCTGTAGTCCAAGAATGAGAGCCTCATACTTTGCTGTATTATTGGTATTTTCAAATTGCAACTTGAATGAGAAAGGATGAAGGCTTCCTTCAGGTGACACCAGTATGACACCAGCTCTAGAACTAGCTAAGGAACAACTTCCATCAAACTCTAAAATCCAAACACCATTAGGATATTTAGGTGACACTTTGGGGAGTTGGATTTCTTCAGGAGACATAATCATGTAGTTACCATGCCCCATATCCTCATAGAGTATTTGTGCTTTAGGATCATCCGTTTTTTGTACAATATACTCAGACTGCTTCTCAGGTAGCAGCTTCTTCATTTTCCCATTAATAGGTATGAGTGCATGTGACCAATCCATTTGAATTTCTCCACCTACATCCTTACAGAAATTTTTGCTTAGCAACATCCCGTATGAAGGAGGAATATCTACTACTAAGATGGTAGCCAAAACTTTCTTCTCAGGCAAAGCAGCAAAAGCCACTTGTGCATCTTTAATTCTTCCGACCAAGGGCACTTCCTTACTCTCCATAGAGTAACAAGATCCATAAGTGCGTGTGAGAGTCAAGCCTAAGGCATGAGCTACTTTAGCAGGCATCACATTATCTGATGCTCCTGAGTCTATGACGCAATTGTTGAGCCTATGGCCAGCTATAAGAAGTGTCACATAGAATGGTTTGATTTTTTCATTGGGTGAGGTGACAGTGGCTACCAGATTAGGTTGTGGTGCAAAAGGAGTGGGTAAAAGGCCTTTAGAGGTAGTTTTAGAATGGGAATTGACAAAGTGAATCATTTTAGCAAAAGCCTTAGGATGGGTTTGATAATACTCTGCCTCTGAGATTTGAACCTTAGTCTTTTTTAGGTGATCAATAATATCGAAAGACCCAGAAGTGGACGGGCTATCATCATTGGAAATCTTAGGTTTATCAATTTTAGGGGAAAAATAAGTAACTTTAGTAGCAGAATTGACAGGACTCACCTTTGGTGTAGATGAAATGGGGATAGGAGATCCTCTCTTTGTAATTACGGGGATTGTTGCTGGCTGCTCTTTAGATTTCTTAGTGGGCTGCATCACTTTCTCCCTCTGATTTGTCTGCTCTCGAGTCATGACAGTGTATGATTCGCTATTCATGTTTGCTACTACTTCGTCATAATCATCCCCTTCATCAATGCCTTCAGTGGTGAAGAAATTAACTCGAGATCCCTCAAATTCATCTGCTTCATCATCAACCTCTTCAACAAATTCCTCGCAATCTTCATTAACCTCCTCATCCTCTGGTTCCTCAACTTCATAGGTTGCATTGACAGGAACTTTAATAGGAGGTCCTTCAAGCGTTAGCCTTTTTTGAGCAGCAGGAAAATGATTTCTGGGCTGAAAATTCCTCCTTGGAACGTCTACATAGGGAGCATGCTAAGCCAATTGTTTCTTAATGGAAATGAGATCATTTGCAAGTTTTTGTACCAATGGATCAGTATTAGGTCTAGGGGTGGAAGAGGAGGAAGAAGTAGATTTAGATTTAGAAGGGTCTCTCCTCAACTTCCCTGACATGATTAAATCATCTTCGACACTAACAACAAGAGTTTGATCTTCAGCCAATGTTGCGAGATTAGCCCTTCTTAGTGCATAGCTAACTTCAGGTGATTGAGCATTTAGGAAAAAACATTTTTGAATTTGATCTACAGGTCGAGTATTTAGTGGAATTTTGTTAATCAACCTGTTGAATCGGGCCACAAATTCTCTCATGGGTTCTTGTGAATCTTTCTTTATTTGAGAGATCTGGACTAGCAAGGCATGCACGTCTTCTACTAGTTTGAACCAGTTTTCAAACCTAGTTCTCATTGTATCCCAGCTGGTGATACCGCCGGCCGGAAGGTGATAGAACCAATCAGCAACATTATCTTGTAAGTCTCAATGAAAAGTCTTACGGAGACATCTTCATGTTCAACTCCCAGAACTCCGCATGCAACTATGAAGGCTACGATGTGTTTATCAGGATGCACTCTACCATCGCCTTTGAATTTAGGGAAGTTCTTCTGGTTACCTCTGGGTAACTCATGTAAAGGCTGAGGAAGGGCAAGGGGCCTGACACGATGACCCTAGGGTAGTGGTACCACCATTCTTAGAAAAATGGCTTGAAGAGGAACTGCAACACCAATAAGAATCAAGGCTCGAAGATTAGGACTGATTGACTCTGAAGGAATACCACCCGTAGGGATTCTATCTTGGACACGTGGAGTACTTATTGAACGAGTCTTTCTATTTCTTGTTGAAGGGAAAGGAAAACCCTGCTACTCCAAAAGCTGAAATTGAGAATCTTCAATACCAAGGGCCCTTCTCCCTCGAGTAAAACATGGAGTCACTAGATCAAAGGATGATCAATAATTACAGAATTGGAATATGATTTCCCCAGCGGAGTCGCTAAAAAATTGTTGGTCGTCAAATAGGACTTCGCGAAGAGAAACAGTCAGGGGACAAGAAGTCCCTCCTCTTTAATGGGAGAGGTTCCCTTATTCAGAAACGAACCTATTTACACATATACAAAATGTGATTTTCTTGTGGAACTTGGATTTTACGAAAGTGTTTTCTATAAGGATCATCAATTACAAAATGACTGAGGAATGAGAAAACGAGAACGAGCAGAAAGGCACCATTTAGAATTATAGATGACAGAGTAATTCTTTATACATGCGAAGGTACAGTGAATTGAAACAAGATTAAATGAAAAGCTTAGGGATAAAATATATCAGATAGACGAAGAATGAAAAGCCCTTCTGTATTGATTTCTTTATGATTTATTTACATTCTCAGAAAATAAGCCAAGTTCTTCCTCCTTCAAAATGGCGAGGAGAGGCCATTATATAGTTTACAATTCAGTTACTCTCGGTAACTACTTCTTTTAACTAAAGATTAGTTAAGGATTGCCAATCGCAATACCTCAACTTATTACAATAAATCTGAGAAAAAGAATTGGAAGAGAAGAGAGGAATAAGGAGAAGAAGACAGGTGCTTATGACTGGGAGGGACCCGCTGACTTCAAAATCTACTGCCTGAATCTCTTCAACGCCTTGGCTATGTCTCTGCCACGTGGGACTGATGTGTTGGCTGTAGACTGGGTCCAAAATCTGAGGCACTTCTCCATTTCCTTATCAAACTCGACATGAGTATGAAAGTCTTTATTTACTTCTTCAATAGCAGATTGAAGAGAGCAGATCTCCTTCATTTTCTCTTTGGAAATGGAGCTTTCCTTGAACAGATTTCCTTTGACAAAAGCTCTGAATTGAGCTTTGATTTCTTGTAGGGAGAGAGACACACCAGAAGTTTCATCCTGAAGATGACAATGTATATCTTTGAAAGCAGATACAACTAGTGTTTTGGAGGCCTCTCCCTTCTGCCAACTATTCTTCAATTCTCCCGAAGCCTTGTAGTTGTCACTGTCTTGATTGAATAGGGCCTGTGCTTGATTCTGGGAGACAACTATGGCATTATCCATTTCTGGAATCCTCAGTGTAGTGCCAATGACGGCAGCATCAAGTTTGGCAATGAGCTCCCTGTCAATTCCCTTGAATCAGGGTTGAAATGAGCTCCGCATGAAAGCATTGTATCTACACATTGCAAAGAGATTGGGAAACCACCAACGAAAGCCAAACCGCTGTCATGAATCATCTGTGCCATTGGCGTAGGGTTTGCGTTTGTCATCCTCGACCAAAAATCACTAAATTCAAGATGGCGAACTTCAGTGTCCCCGATATCGGGAACGACAGACTTTAGTGGTGAGATTTGTTCTTGCCCCTAAAATTTGATCTTCATGTTGGTAGTAATTCGGAGGGCGAAGCTGCAAGCTAGACTTGGGAAGGAATTGTAGAGAAAAATAGATACGCGCGCAGGAAATTAGATTGCAAAGGTTCGAGAAAAAGATAGCAGGAAAGTAGTGTGTAAAATGCATAGGGGGTTTGCTCATTATATAGCCATTTAGGAGAGAGAAAGGCAATGAATGCATATTTAATACATACCTACCAAATTGAATAAGCAAGATATTCGGGTAGAGTGGGAAAAATTAGCATGAATGGTACTTGGTTCATTTGGGACATGTGGGACGTGAAAGCGCGAAGTACGCGGCTCGGCCGATTCAGGCGAAGTGGGGAAAAGATGCACAAATGCTCTTGGAACATGCGGGACAAAAGTACGCGAAGTATGCGGCTCAGCCGATTTGGGCGAAGTGGGGAAAAGACACACAAATGCTCTTGGAACATGCGGGACAAAAGTACGTGAAGTACATGGCTCGGCTGAATCAGACGAAAATGGAACAATTGGTCTGGGCGAACTTGGGACATTTGGGACAAAAAGTTCCGACGGGCCCGAAAAGAACAGACTTCGGGTGAACCGGCCGATCGGGGAATAGAGGGCCCAATTGAACTTGGGACATGCGAGACAAAAAATGTCTGACGGACCTGAAAAGAACAGACTTCGGGTGAACCGGCCGATCGGGGAACAGAGGGCCCAATTGAACTTGGGACACGCGGGATAAAAATGTCCGACAGGCCCGAAAAACACACAAAATGACCCAAAAACGTAGATTTCGCAATTTCTTTGGCATTTCACATTATCAATACAACAGAGAAAACACTTAAACTCAAAATTTTAAATTTTCACTTTCTTAAGAGCAGGGGAATTTTGAGTGGACAACACTCCCCAATAACAGTTTTGTCACTAAATTTAGTGAGTGAGTTATTGATAACTAACTCTAGCCTTTCAATGTATTTAGTAGGATAGGCACCATATTTAGAGGTCAATGCACATTTCTCTACAACTAAGCTACTTGTAAGAAGGGAGAGCTAAAAGGAGATTTGTGAAAGTTGGATGAGATATACCCATAGGGATTGGGCCAATCTAGGCATGCATCATCCAAGTATTTTTTTTGAGAAGTGCATCATCAGATCCACTGCTCTAGGTTTTCAAAATTGTTTTGGGCAAGTTTTGAGTTAGATCAGTTTGAGTCCACACTGAGTTAGATGATCCAACCCCTACAGATCTAGCCAACGATCCCCTATTTGAGATATGATGTCTAATATAATCCATACTTGAGCTAATATCCTAGGCCCTGGGCTCACACACGTCCTTCGTAACCCCTATTTCTCCCAGCTTTCACATATATTGAATTTTCATATCAATCCATCTCTATATTATGCCATGGATGAGCTCCCTTGTAATCCTCCTCTTTTGGATTCAATATAGCTGAGAACTTCTTCATTTAGCTAATGAGCTATCAACATTGACCCCAACGGATCAAAACAAAGAAAAAATGACATAAATAATAAAACCATAACATTTGGTGAATATTATAAAGATCTATTCAAAAGAAAAAAGAGGAGGATTTATAAAAAAATCTAAACCATCTCCCTGCTCGTGCCATGTGGACCTCCATGAACTTAATCACATCACCTTTTTTTAAAGGTTAGTCACATCTCTTCATTCTACAATGTATGTGTTCAAGGAACTTGGTTGGTTAGAAAGAAGTTCCTGAGGTGTAAGAGGTTCAGGGGTTGAATTTCCCCACATTTTTTTTGTTATATTTTGAAATTTGGAGGATATTTTTAGTGGAAACTACCAAGATAGTGGTTTAAACCTCCACAAAACTCATTATTTATGTAGCTAACCCCCCAAAACTAGTGGGAAAAACCCTGTTTTTGTTTAATTTGTTTTTCTTCGATATTACTTAAAGGGTCATTTTTTCAGCTACTTTTTTACATTCTGAACTGTTTTGAAGTTTTGAGACCACTGGAGCCCCCACAAAAACAATATTTTTCCCCTACCATTCAATTTTTTCCATGCAAGTGGCAGTAATTTATATTTTTAATGTATTATTACATTCTTTTGTGTTAATGTACCCTCTAGTTGGGAAAATTCTAACAACAACACTATGGAAAAAAATTCTAACAAATTCTTCTTTCCTAAATTGTAGTTACTATGTAGTAATAATTACACCATGTACAAGACCAAAATTCAAACTCAAGTTTGAATAACTTTGATCAGTTGTAAATGATTTAACTATCTGATTACCTGATGATGCCACCTAATAATGAAAGTTTGATAGGGATAATAATAAGGCCAATTTTATAATCTTGTTCATAGTGTTTTGATGTCATGCAAACCCCACATTGAAGATGCCAAAATAAACCAAACAAGTGCAGAAAAGTTGAACACAATGTACTAGGATAAAAATAAGAACATAATATTGAATTTGCAGATTTAGTTACATACACTGAAATTCAAGAAAAATGATAAAGTGGAGGATTTTTGTGGAGATTTATAGTATTGAGGGTTTCACTTTGATACCTAGGAGAGGAAATACTAGATGATTATCTTCTGTTGATTTTTATAAGACCACTTCCTCCCTCTTATTGCATTTTTGTGATTAAACTTAACTTGTCAGATCAAGCCATCCATTTTGAGAGGTTGGTGAATTTTCTATAACAAAAAAGATGCACTTTACAAAAAATATGAAGAAGAAGAGAAAGAACTATATTCTCAATAGAAACAGAAGGGAGAAAGTACAATAATATCAGAAATTCCAAAAAATAACATCAATGAGGGGAAAAAAATTAATAAGTGTCTTATCTACAAAAGAGGACATTAATTGAAAGATTACTGGTACAATATATATATAAGAAAGGTTCATTAAGAAATTACAAACCTCAAAATCAGAAATCACAACAAGGAAAATCACATTATAAGCAAGGGAAGAATTAAGGGAACTATAAAAAAAAACCTCATGAATAAGTAAATGTAGCAGAGTAATAATACCATTCAGATGATGAGGGATTCTTGTACACTTCCCATTCTAGTGAAGAAACCATGTCATCTGGTGAAATCTAGTATGTTATTTCGAGAGCCACTCGACACATGAATTGATGAAGATACTTGATTCACCACTATGCGAGACACGCCCTCCAAAAAACCATGTTTCATTAGAGGATGATTATTCCTACACAGTTTAAGATATTAGGAACATTACTCTTCCTCTTGATTCTTAAAATTGTAGGTTATAATATGTCTTGTATATCCCTAGTTTGACAAATAATTTACCATCAATCAGTCAACTTCTAAATCATAATATGAAGATTTATTTTGATAGTTATTCTAGTAAGCAAGTGTGTTTTATTTGAGATAAATACAAAATCTTGAATATTATTGCAAGAGCTTCAAATATGAGATGAATGTTCCAACTTGATATTGTCTACTAGGATGATCAAGCACTAGTGGCTAAGAATACTTATTTTTGCATAGTTGTGTCATTGAAGACTTGGCCATATCATTTCAGATATCTCAATATGGTGAGAGGTTTCCCATCTCTAAAAAATGATATATACAAGTGTCCTAACTACCCTCTCAGGAAAAAAACACAAAACTTCCTTCCATAAGTTTACTTATCTAGCTCTAGATAATCTTGATTTGGTTCATACCAATGTTTGCGGTCTGATGCAACCTAGTCATTTTGAAATTCAATATTTTATGCTTTTATGTTGATGATTATTTAATAAAAAATGTGGATTTTTTAATCTTTGTAACAAGATTAAAGAATTTTATAACTTGAATATGTTCAAAGTGGTTATTGAGAATGAGACTAGCACGTAAAATAAAATCTCTCCACTTAGATCAAGGGGGAATTCACCAATAATGAGTTCAAATCCTATTTGGAAGATCATAGAGATTAAATGAAAAGTATCCTCCTCCACACATACAACAATAAAATGGTGTTGTTGATAGAAGTAACCATACTATCATGGATATGGTACATTGTATGATCGATGATTCAGAACTAATGAATACATTCTGGGTTGAAACAACATGAAGATTACAATATATTTACCAAACAGAGTGCCCAAATTTTCTCTTGGAGTAACACCACATGAGGCATGGTTGAATCAGAAGCCATCCATTACACACGTCAAATTATTCAAATGTAAATCCAACATACATATACCCAAGTATAAGAGAAAGAAGTTAGACATAAAATTAGAGAAACATATCTTTTATGGATATAGTGAAGAATCTCTTGGGTATAGATTGATGGATCTAAACACCAAGAAAGTCTACATCAATAGATATGTTGAGTTATTTGAGAAGAAATAAGCTGAGGCTCCTTCCAAAAAATCATATGATGTAGATAACACACATGTTGTGAAAACATAAGCAAATGTTCCCACTGATGATGAGGATGATGGGGTGATGATGAGACGGAATCACAACCCATGGGAATAGTATCAATGTATGCCCAAGCAATATACAAACATTATTTGAGATGAAAATTTGGATGCTCGTCCAGACACATCCACTGCAATGGACCACATACTCAAAGTAAAACTTGTGAAGAGGTAAAATTTTCTTTTGATGAGTAGAGTTATTGAATTCATTAAGCCTTATACCACTTTCTAAGAAGCCCTATAGTCAAAAAAAATTGAAATATGCCACGGATGCTGAGTATTGGTTAGTGATGAAAAATAAAAGCTAGTAGCTTGTCGATATTCTACTAGGGAAGAATCCCCATTGGTTGTAGATGGATATTAAAAAAAGGTACAAATTAGATGGGACAAACTTAAAAGTACAAATAGAGACTTGTTGCAAAGGGGTATGCACATAAGGAACACATAGACTATGACGAGGAGCATTTTGTCCCATAGCTAAGATCAAAACGATTAGGATGATCTTTGCTCTAGCTGCATAGTTTGGATGAAAAGTCAATAACATGGATGTTAAAAGTGACTTTCTGAATGAAGATCTATAGGAGGAAGTCTACATGAATTAACATGAGGGTTTTGTCATACTTGGATAAGAAAAAAAAGGTATGTAGACTCATAAAATACTTGTACAACCTTAAACAAGAACCCCATGCTTGGTACATCAAGATTGATGAGCATCTCATTCAACATGGATTTTTGAGAAATCCATATGATCCCAATGTCTACCTCAAGAAGAAAAGATGAGATATTGTTATAGTTGTTTATGTCGATGATTTAGTCATCACTGGCAACACAGTGAAGATGATTGATACTGCAAAGAAATATCTTAATCGATTGTTTGACATGAAAGATATAGGGCATATGCACTACTGTTGTGGATTGGAAGTATGTCAGAAGGAGAATCATATTTTTATTTCTTAGATGAAATATATCAGGACAATACTCGAGAAATTTAGGATGATGGATTACACATTGATTTCTACACCCATGGAGATGAGACTTTAGTTATCTCGTACAAATCCATATCCTTTGGTGAATGTCACTCTCTATTGACAATTGATTAGGAGTCTCATTTGTTTGACATATACTATACTAGATATCAATTTTTTAATTATCTATCTATCTTGGCTCATAGAGGAACCCAAATTTTGTCATTAAAAAGAAACAAGGTAGATCTTGATATATCTTAAGGGCACTATGGTTCTTGGTCTAGAGTATAAGAAGAATGACCAACTCTTCTTGACTGGATACTCAAATTTAGATCATGTATATAATATTGATGACATGAAATCCACTTGTGGATTTTTCTTCTTTTTGGGATTTGGACTGATATCATGGGGAAGAAAGAAATAAAACTTTGTTTCTTACTCTTGTACAGAGGAAAAAATATCGTGTTGCAGGTGGAAATATTTGTGAAGCGATATGGATACGTCACATAATTGAGGGACTTGGATTACCATAGGATAAATCGAAATACCTTGTATCTTGACAATGAGGGTGTTATTAAACTTGTTTGCAATCTTGTGTTTCATGAGAAAACCAAGAATATTAAGGTACACATTCATTTCATTCGTGAGCATTTTTTGAAACACAATATATAACTTCAATTTTTTTCCTAATAGATGAACAATTACTAAATATTTTCATGAAGTAACTTATATGTGACAACTTCAGAGTTTTTAAGAGAGATTCTTGTCCTCATCTCTTGAGGCAATGCAAAACTAAGGCAGGGGGGCGGGGCGGGGGGGGGGGGGGGGGTGGGGGAATGTTAGGTTAAAAAATTTACACATGTAATTTACCATTGTATTTCACTTTACCATTGATAATTAGTTATTACTAAGTTACTCTAGCTATTTGTTAGTTAGTTTGGGTATATAGGTTAGTTAAATACATTATTATATAGTTATATAGCTATATTGTATAACAATACTTTGATCATTGTTATATTCGTCATATAATGTTTATCCTGTCACATAGAAGTTTATTTGGTGCACTTTTGTAAACAATTGTCTTGTCTATGCATCACGATTGTGCAATATATATAAAATATTGTATCCTCTATTTACATTGTAACATGATTTTCCCTGATCGATAACATCTCTAGTAGGCTACCTCCCTATTTCATCTAGTAGTAGGATCTTAAAAAACTTGTTCACACTTTTCAAGCTCAAATCTTACAATTATAACAAGGTGCATCTGATTCTTCTCAAACTATGGATTCTACTCAATTTCTTAATAATCCACTTACACCCAAAGTGTATTATTATCATTTTCCTCTTTGATTTTATTGTTCCTAAGCTTCTATTTATGATGGAAAACATGACCCCCTAGGACACATTCGATCATTCCACATTGTTTTCTTTGACTGTGCATCTAACAATATATTACTTTTTTAATATCTTCCATATATTAACGAATATAATTTACAATGGTTATATGATATCCCCACACATTTTGTGTGATACTTTACCACTTAAAAAAAGCAATTTCTCACAAAATTTTCTATTAATATTGGGGACAAAGTTTCTTATGCTCAAATGTCTAAAAATAGAGCAAGGCTCTAATGTTAATATTTTTAATGTTGATGTTTATTATGACTATCATAGATATATATTTCACCTCACTAATTGATTTTTCAAGATTTTTCATGTTATACAATATCTTATTGATATGAATGCATATGAATGGGATAATCTCATTGAATCCTCTAATCCTACTAATGATAATGTGAAGATCATAATTTTAAACAATCTAATTCCTAATCATAACACTAATAAATATAATTTGGAAGTGCATAATACTCATCATGCGATGCCCCTCTACTTTCTTATGATCACCCATTGGATGTAATAATTGGAAGTGTTGTTCCTATGCCAACTTCTCCACTAATTATAACCTTTTATGACTATGATATGGATGACACTCTTGTCTCAAATACTTTATATATTTATGCATCTATTAATCAAGTACATGTAAATATAATTGTGGTTGATCTAAATTACACACATAATATATGTACTCTTAATATACTCCATTATCTTGGCTATACTACAAAGAAAATTACTCACAATTATAATCATGGATATGGAAAAATTATTCTCCCTATTACTGTTGGCTCTGTTTCTACACAAGTCCCATTTCTAGTGGCCTCTAATCTTAACTTAGGTGATATGAATGTAGGTATTACTTAGTTATATTCTCTTAGGGATGTTTCATCTATCTTACATTAATTTATTAAGTTCATCTAATAACACCGAGTTTTCACAATTCATGGTATTCCATTTTAGATTCCCCTTCCTATGTTTCCTTGTCACCCTACTATAGTTTCTATTCCTAGGTCTCCATATGTGCCTTCTATTTCATATGCTATCTCTAGTGTCTCTTTCCATCCTAGTATTTTTGATATGAATTCTAGTGCACATGTTATTTCTAGTGACTCTTAACTCTTATAGTCCTCCTCATAGGTCTATTCTCCCCAACACTACTTATTATGGATCTAGTCGACCTAGTTATCTTCACTGAATTTCTATGCCACATATTATCATTTTTGTACCACTCACACATGAGCACCATTATTTGGCACAATTATCTTGAGATTATATTTTATTTAGGATACAATTCATCTCCTCATGATGATCTCATTAGGTATCTATTGTGTTAGACATCTCTTTATACATAGCTAAATTTAGAAATACAAAAAATTCAAATACTTGTAAAAATAAAATAATATGACCTATACACATAGCTTGTAATTGTTTGTATTCGAAATTGCATATGTTGTTTGTTACTATGATTTGATTGAAATAATATATTTTATATATACTATTTACACACATGGATTTATGAGGTACATTGAGCTTGATGTATGAAACACATAGAGAATTACACAATGATAGACCACCTAGTCATTCCTAGGCACTAGGCTCATTTATGGGCATCTCTTATTACATTCTATATAGGTTTTATTTTTCATTAGAGTTCGTTTATACTTCCTCATTACACTTGATTACATATATTGTGTAGATGCTCTCTTTTAAGCTAACACATGTATCTTGTGCAACACTAACATATCTTAATTTATGTGCTTCTTTACTAAATTTTTTGATACTTTTATCGCTATTTGATATAATTATTTTCTATACATTGTTGCCAGTTATTTAAGTTACTAATTTTATACTTCATTATATATGACTTGAGTGTCTTGTTTTGGTGCCTATTTTGATCCCCTTATCTCTTGGCACCATCTTTGCTAAAACTCTTTTTTTTTTTAAGTTATCTTACCATTTTATCCATTTGTTTTCTTTGTTCTAAAAATTTATTGGTGGTTCCTGTATCCTTAAAGTTATATTTGTATCATGATATGACCCTATAATGTGGATTTGCACTTACATATTGAATTTCCTTTGGTTTTAATGATTTCAAAAAGCTACAGTGTTTTGTGATTTTCAAGAAATAGTGGTCCAAAAATTGAAGAGAATGCAGTCTTTGACATATTTTGTAGAAAAGAAAGCAAGCCAAAAAAGTGAAGGATTAGTGTTCCATGGGTTCAAGGAAATTCAATTCTTAGAGTTGTGAATCTAGTGGCATCAAGGATTTATGTGAACCTTAACGTTTAAGTTAAATTTATTGAATTGGATCTGCCATTTAAAGGAATTAGTGTTGCACAGAGATAAATTAAATTTTAATGTTCTACCATATTTGTAAAGGAAACATGTGGAACAAAGGAGTGAAGAGACTTAGCTCTTCATGGACTTGATGACTGTGATATTTTGTGGATGGTTATTTCCTTGAAATAAAGGATGTGGTCTTCTCAGTAGAAGCCTTAAAACTAAGAAAAATAATTTTGAATATGACCAAGTATGAATGCCACAAAACATGGAACTTGGTGTTTGGCAGGTGTCTCAAGGTTTGGTGTTTCATGGAGTTAGAAAATTAGTGACACAAAAAATTATGGTCTTGGGGAAATAATGTCACATAACAAAGGAATTGGACATTCATGACATCAACGTGAGACACAAGCATTCACAACATGATGAGGTAAGAATAATAAGTACATGAGAGTACTAAAAACTAAGTATGGAGAATTAGAAAACCTGTGGGAAAATTAAATTTGGTGTTCCATGGATATTAGATAATTAGTGCTCTACTGAGTTGATAAAGCCAAACACTAAAGGAAAAATAGAAGAAATAAAGAGTACACCTCAAATAAAAGGGAGACCCCATGTAAAAATAAAAATCCATAGTAGACCTAAAATATCACACCAACGCCAAGACATGAAATGAATGCTCAAAAATATGTGAAATAAGAAAATTTTGTGTGGAAGTAATGGGGTTGCAATTTTACTCATAAATTTTGACTCAGGAATTCATTTCACCTCAAATCAAATGCATTGGGAGTGTCTTCGAGAAATATTTCCAAAGAGATCAATTTTGTAGGAAGTGGTGAAGTAATTCATGATATTCTAATGGCAGAATTTTTGGTAGTTACATGTCATTTTTAGTAATCAAAATAGTTGGGGATATTTTAAGTTTATCCTCCTTTACCCATGGATTCTTCTAGAAGAATAATATTCCTCTCTAGTCCCCACCAAATGAAGAATATATTATTAGAACATCAAGAATCACACACTTGGCACTTGGTAGTTGTAGATATATACATCTTCCTGATTACGTGGTTCTCCATTGATTTTCTCCCTAAGCACACAAATCACCAATGAAGGAGCTTGAAACATTCATATTGGCATCTGGGGAATATTATTTCAGGTTTGAGGCATTATTGTATAAAGATTGAAGGATTCTCTTCATTCAGAGAGGATTTTTTGGTGATTTTTGGGGAAGAATATGTGGGATTCCTATACTAGGTTTGTTTTTTGCAAAGGATTGGTTACTGGCAGTTTCAATTGGGGTTCATGCTAATGTGGTTGAAATTGTACAACTATTAACATGATTTGAGATTTATTTTCACATATTACCCTCGTCTCATTTTAAAATGAATACACACGACTATTTTTCCATGTACATGCTTTATATTTCTTGTTGTAAATAGATCCAAAATGAATAAATCTTAAACCTTCCTTTATAATTTTATGTTTTTTCATGTCAAATAACTATGGGGAAGCAATTTCCGAAGTTTAATTTTCTAATTGGTTATGAAGGGAATGATTGTGTTGTAATATTACCTAGCATCATTTATCAATTCAATTGTAAATTCCTCTTTGTAGTGACTCTGAATGAACATCTTCTATCTTAGGGTGTCCTTTGATTTTAGGGATTTGATATGGTTGAGTAAAAGGAACTTTATTTTTATAAGTTAAAGTTTAAGAGGTTAATTCTACATTGTTTAATTTGTTTTGGGTGTCCGATGAAGGATAAAAAAAACTTTGGAAGGTTTGTGTTCTTTAGTTTTTGTTTCAAATATGTCATGAATTATCAAGATGAGATGGCTAATGCAGCTACTTTATCCTATTAGTTTCAAATATCCCTCCCATTTTTATCATCTCTCACCTTCATTTTATGCTACTCTTTTACCCAACCCCTGTAGATCTCATCTTCCTTCTATACATCCAACAATGACATCTGCTAGAAAATCACATCTACGTTGCATATTTGAAGTGTATTTGCTTTAATCTCTAGGCTTAGCATCTCAAGTGTTATTTCATACCAAATTATCAATATAGTCCTTTAAAATCATGCTTGTGATCACACTAAATGTATATTTAGTTGCTTGTATCTAAGATTTCAAGTGTTTATAGTGCTTTTGTGACCACTCCTTTGAGTGAGTACTACATTTTGTTGCTAAATTATGTCTTATATGTATTCATTGATAAGTATGAGGGCGTAAAACATAATATCTCCCTACATCCCTTATTAAGCTACCATTTAGGTCCTCTCATCTTGGTTCAAGAAGAGCCATAATGTAACATGTGAATAACCACACCCTTATTCAAGTGCCTCCCTATCATTCCCATAATGCATGGTCAATAAAGATAGATAGATTCATCCCTGGGTATAAAACAACACATAAATAGGTCTATCTTCTCTTCTTTCCCCCTTTCTCATTATTGCCTTGTTTGGGGTGTTAGAGTGGGAACCAACACTAAATTGGAACTGTTGTTGGGGACCTAGTTGTCTTAATTAACTTATGAGAGAATTTTTGGGGTTTTAAGAGTGATTTAGAAAATATTGATCAACATGTGATTTTTTAGAAATTTATATCACCCCATTTAAGTTTATCAAGGGTTTATTTGATTGGATCAATTTTTAAGCCAAATTCCTCATAGTTTTATGAGTTAGTGGTGTTTTTGCATGCTCAATTTTCCTATAAACACCACCAACACTAAATTTACGTTGTTTTTGGGGAATTTTTGTCTTAGTTTTAGTTCATAGGGTTTAATAAGAGTTTAGTAAATAATCATATATTTGTTATCTTTAGAGTATGATTCAATGCATTTTTTAAGTTGATTTATCATGTCTTGAGTGTAATATTTAGTGGCAACTCCATTTTGAATGTTGGGTTTGACCGATGCTATATTATTTACTATATTTTATTGGAAACTCTATATTTACAAATCTAGAATGATGGAGATCATCGTTTAGATCAGACCCCACTAAATATTTGTTTCTTGAACTAGATACATTACAGAGGAAAATAAATAGAAAAAATTGGAAACCAATTACAGATCAACATTCACAAGATAAGAACATACAAACATATGATCTAATTGATTATCCTTTGATTTAAGAGTATCTAAGTTCTCCTGAGAAGTCAGAGCTTAGCATCCTTATTTTTCAACTCCATAGTTTATTTGATCAAGCCTCTAGGCATACAATTTTTTGAGGCTCTCCTTTGAAAAATTTACAAAATAATATCCATATTCCTTTAGTTCATAGACATGTTGTTCACAATATTATTGATCCTATTGTTGAGAATCTTGTTAATAATGACATAGATCATCCTCCTACACATGCCCCTTTCAGAGTTAATGTATTTAGACCCATAAAGTTTTGGGACATGCCTAGATATCCAAATCAGGTACCTAATGAAATAAGAAATATATTCCCTAAATTTCAATGAAATCATACTATTAGTGACGATCAACATCTCAAGTTGTTTTAAAATATTATAGATGATTTTGATGTGGAATATGAAGATGTTTTCTTAAAATTATTTATGGACACATTAGAAGAATATGTAAGTGAATGGTTTAATGCATTTCCTTGTGGTTCAATTTATTCTTGGGATGACATGATGAATTCCTTCAGAGTTTAATATGGTGATATGACTAACCCTAGGTTCCTCATGTATGAATTTGAAAACATAAAGGAAAATTCTAATTAATGTGTAGAATATTTCAACACAAGGTTCAACAAAACCTTCTTGAGATTACAAACTAACTTGATACTAAGTGAAAAGTCTTATTTGATCAATTATTCTGATGCATTCGATAAAACGTGGCCTATTTGTTTAGAGAAAAAAAATATCAGTTGGAGGAAAGAATTCTTCATGTCCATTAAAATTGAAAACAACATCAAGGCTACTAGAAAACCACCCAAAAGGGAATGAGTTAAACTATTCAATTTAAAAAAAACAAGAAAGTAAGCCTAATGATATGGAAAAAGAAGTTAAAACTTTGGAAGGGGTAGTTAAATAAATCTCCAACAGGATGGAAAGAGATGAGAAAGGGTTGTATTTAGGCCCTTAAGTTCAAAACCATAATAAAAATAAAAATAAATTTAGAGGATATCATAGAGATGATGATAGAGGAAAGATACACATGGTTTAAAATGATAGGCACCATCCATTCAGAGATAATAAGGCAGTTCTTGATCCATTGGGGAAAATAATTGTAGATATTGAAGAAGAACACATTATTTCTTAGTGTGAGAGGTGCGTAGTTCCTCATACTCCTTGTGAAAAATAAGCCTTAGAGGAAGATGCTACTAGATCATAATTGATGATGCATGTGTGCTTCATCATCAATTAAACTTTGAACAAGGTTTAACCTCTAGTGACCTTCTATGTGTTAGAATTGTTGATGATATTTGGGAAAGTGTAAACAAGGTATGATATCTTCCTCTTGAATTTGATGTTGAGGGTGATATGGCTCAATCCTTTGAATTTCCTAATCATTATTTTGAGTACCTAAGATCTTTGATGATACAAACTTGTGATGGAGAAGTACCTTCTAAGTAGAATAAGGAACTTTTGATCAATACAACTATTTCCTAGAAGGAGTATAGCCTAAGAAGTAGAAAATTGAAGATTCCTCCCCCTCTTAAAAATCTAAGATGTCAATATTGATGAATGATCCTAAAGGAACCCCCAAGTATAATACACCATGCAAAGCCCCTACTGTTGAGACAAATCCAATTTTTCCTCCCATTCCTATTTTAAAATAATGGTATACCATCTGATAAGGTGATTATTATCCCTTCCAATACATCCCTCCAAAAGTAAAATGTTTGTGATATGGCCAAAATATCAAGCCAAATTAATATAATTGTCCCTCTAGTATAGTTACTTAGGATTCTTGAGCATATAAACAAGGCATTTGAGTATTTGGGATTCAATGAGGGTACTATTGCAAACAAAGATACCCCTCCCCTTATTGCTTAAAATGATGTTGTAAAATCTCAAGAGGTGATTGAACCATCCATTGAAGTTTATTTGGGCACATTATTAGTTGAGATTTAATTGGATGTTGATCCTTTTTACACCACTTTGATTGTGAATGGTTGGCTCTTGCAATTATGCATGTTTGAATATTGTGAATCCTATAATATAATTCCATTAGTAGTCATGAATGAACTTGGCATAAATATAAAAACTACCTATGGAAGATATTATGCCATGGATTCAAGAGAGGTACTTATTATTGGGCATGTCAAGGGATTGGCTATACAATTGGCAGCTCACCTTGGCAAGTTCTTGAAAATGAATGTTGTTGTTGTTGATTTCACTACTAAATGGGGAATATTATTGTAAAGAAAATGGGTAGAAAGTATGGGAGGTAGTGTGTAGGTGGAACTTTCTTATTTTACCATTACTTTGGAAGGAAATTTGGTAAATATACATAGAGAAGATGAGTTAATAAACTTGATAGAAGAGCATATGAATGCATCATATGAAGTGATATATAAAAATTTAGATCTGGGAAACTATTTTGGTAACATGGACTTTGAAGATCAGTGCCTTTATCTTGGAACTTAGTTTGAAGATCCCAATGCTCATTGGATGATGTATTTTGATGGGGCATGTTATAGTATTGGAAATGGGGCAAGCGTAGTGTTGTTATCTCCTAACCAAGGATTCTTTAACTTTTCTTTCAAGTTATGTTTTGAGTGCACAAATAAAATTGCTAAATATGAGGCACTCATAATATGTTTGAGGATTGCTTGTAGACATGGGATAAGGAGCTTGATTATAAAATATGACTCTAAATTGGTTATTAAATGAATTAGAAAAATATATGTAACCAAAATTTAGGGGTTGAAGCAATCTAGAAATGAAACATAGGATTTAATTGAAATGTTTTACCCCTTCAACATTGAATACCATGAAAGAATTCAAAATACAACAAATGATAGGTTAGAAGTACTAACCTTTCAATGTGATAATGAAAGTATATCCCCGTATTACACATTTGAATTTGAGATGCTTCTCAGGCATTCCATACCTAAAAAACATTAAAATTTGGTAATTATTTGATGACGAATTTCACATTATGAAATTCCTAAGTTACAAAGATGATTTTTCTAATCAATTGATTGATCTTGAGCTTGTGGTAGAGGTGTGTGATGGAAAAGAGACCCTGTTTTGGGAAGGAGACGATTTAGATGAAGAATAACACAATCCTAAGAGGGTCAGTCATCTTTGATTTTTATTTTAATGGTGCTGACAAAGCTATAAGAAATTCCACCCTAACTTCTAGATGTGTAATTGAATGCAACCTAGGAACTTTCTATGATCCAATAAAAGTTTGGTTAGGTAGAAATTTAGCATGTGGATAAAAACATGCCTATATCAAATTATTATTAAAATATTAGTACTATGTGATATCTTATTCTGAGTTGAAATCCTATAGGGAGTATATAGGTCAGCATGTGATACTCTTAGAGCCTCACATCAAACCATTTAGGTAAAAGAAAAGGCCAATTAACCCCATCCTTGTAACTAAAATGTAAGAAGACATTATGAAACTTAAGGATGGAAGAATCATTCAACCTACTATATATTCATCATGGGTTTCCGATTTGGTCCCAGTAAGAAAGAAAAATGAGGACATCATATTGTATGTTGACTTACACAAAATTTAAATAAACTTTCATTGAAATACAAATACCCTTTTCCAAACATGGAAAAACTTTTGCAAAAGGTAATAGAGTCAGAAACGATTTCAACATTGGATGGTTTCTCTAGTTAAACCAAGTGGTGGTTAAAGAAATTGAGAAATAGAAAACTACTTTCACCACTCCAAGGGTAACCTACGTCTATGTTAGAATGCCATTTTTTCTAATGAATGTGATATCTACTTCAAAAGAGTAATTTTTTTTGCATTTTTTGGATTCAACAATGAGTTTATTGGGGTTTACCAAGATGATATAACAATCTTATCCAAGAAGAGAGATTATCACTTATAAAACCTTGATAAAATATTGATCAAGTGTAGAGAATTTGATATCTCATTGAATCCTTGAAAAATCCATTTTGTTGTGCAAAAGGAAAAGCTATTGGGGCGTCTTGTGCATCAAGGAGTTATGTTTAACCTTGAGAGGGTGGAGGCAATTGATAAAGTACTAATTCCCTAGTACAAGAAAGGTATACAATATTTTTTTGGTCAAATGAAATTTGTAAGAAGGTTTATATTAATTTTACTAAGATCACTCTAGTTATTACAAGTATGTTATAGAAATATTAGACTATCAAATGGGGGGATGAGGTAGTACAAGAACTCAAAGGAATGAAATATCCATTGGATATTGCCTCTTTGTTGGCTAGTCCAGATTATAAGGAGTTATATATGTTCTCCTTTGCATCTGAATTTACTATTGAATCAATTTTATTGAAAAAGGGTGAAGAAGGACATAAGAAACAAATTATATTCTAAAGAAAATATTTGCAGGGGTCTGAATCAAAGTACACAATCATAGAAAAGAAATATTTTTTCCTCTCTGAAATCTAATAAAATTATCAGACTTTACATCTTGACCTGAAGGATTGTTTCATATGTGGCATAGACCATGGTAAAATTTTATTTGATAAAAATGGAAGTTTAATGCAAGAAATATAGGTGGATGACAAGACTCTAGGAATATGACATGGAAATTAAAACCATCAAGTAGGTAAGAAGCATTGGTTTGGCAAGGTTAATGGCAGAAACAAATCTTTAAGTTTTTAAAGTGAATAGTATTATTGTTAATCTAGGTGATCCTCGTGAAAAAGTACATGATTATATTTTATACAAGAATATTGTATACTACCTAAAGAATTTGAATTATCATTTTTTCCTAGACAAGAATAAAAGAAGGAAATTGAAGTCAGCATCCCAAAAATACATCTTGATGGAATTTGGCTTAGCTTGGAAGAATCTAGAATGGGTCTTGTTAAGATGTATAACTGAAGATGAAACTCTTAGACTAATCAATGAGTTTAATGTAGTAGTTTGTGGTGGCCATTATGCTACTAAAGTAACTTATCATAAAATTTTGAGGATATGTTACTAGTGGCCATCTCTATTTAAATATGTTTTTCAAATAGTGAGGGAGTGTGAAGAATTTAGACATTTATTTGGTAGATTAAAATTTTCTAGGTCTCTCCCCTTAAATCACATGTCAGTTGAATCTCCCTTTATACAATGGGTATTGGAATTAATTTATGAAATGATATATACATCACAATTGGATTTTGGTTTCCACAGATTACTTCACCAATTGGGTTGAAGTAATCCCCACCATGAAGGCTACTCACCAAATGGTCACAGGATTCCTTTTGAATAACATAATTTGTAGGTTTGGTGTCCAAGCCAAGTTAGTTGTTGATAATGCCTATTTTAGTATATTTTAGGATTCACTTTTACTTTATGAAATAAACCACTGAAAATAAAAATTGTAGGTTTTAATGAAACCTAAGTTGATAGTGATGAAATGATGGCAGATCCAAATGCATGCAAAAAAATTCTCTTCCAAAGAACTGAAAACCAACACACATTTAAACAACTTGATAAAAGATGGATTATATAATTATGAGGTGATTTTCTTGGGGAAGGCCAATCCCAATAAAAAAAATGGATTCCTTTCATGGATGTTAACTATCTTTTGGAAAATCAAGATCGAAATAAGAAATGTTAAGATTATATTTGTAACATAAAGTAATATGGATGATAAACTATGCATAAACAATGTCTGGATGCCAAGGTTCAATCGGTTTCCCTAATTTTGTGCTAAGGAGGATTGAAAATGTTTTCCTAGTAAAGGTTGGACTCATATATGTGTTTAAGGAGGAGATCCAAATATTCCGGAATGTCATCTAGATTCAATGTCAGGACAAGGAGATATGTGTTACACTTGTGGTTGATGTCATATTGTTCCCACATGAATGGTTGCCAGACTAATAGGAGATTGTAAATATTGTTGGGATCATAAGATAATCCTGAAGATTCATCTAATATGGAGCCAAGCTTATAAGAAGGAGCACATTAGTCAAGATTCCAAAATATTATCAAAATATATCAAAATGTACTAAGAACGCAAAGTTGGGTATTTAGACTTGGATTGATGTTGATCATGAAAATTGGTGTCGATCGTATCGATTGATGTCGATTGATGTGTATAGAATTAAAAACATTTAACAGAGAGGATTTTTAGAGGGTATGATTATATGAACATGTTTAACACTAGGATACTTAAATGGAGGCTGTAATACTATGATCCAATTTGAAGACAAGGGTTTTATAAACTTATATGAAGTGCATACCTTTTTAATAAAGATGATTCGAATGATTGGTTGGTGAAGATGGTTTCTCCAAAGGGAAATAAAAAACATAATGTAATGGATTCTAACATCTACAGTAAGTTCCTTTTCAACACTAGAAATATTGAAGACTTGCACCTGTCACTTGTAATTTTTTCAAATCATTAAGAAATGGATTAGGTTTATTTTAATAGAATCGATGTCATTCCAATAAAATCAATGTCGATCCGCACCAACTAAAGCCAATTCTGGGAACCAAGAATGATGTTTTTCCATTTTAAGGAGAATTCTTGAATTTGGTTCCAACCATTTCCTTTTATTGGATTTTTAGGGTTATAATAGTTTGAAGTTGTTTAGGCTCATGGAGAGTTTGTTATGGGGAAAGAGTTGTTTAGATTTTTTTATATTTTATGGTTATGGGTGGTAGAATGGTAAATGTAGGTTGGTAAATAGGTAAAGTGAACTTTTTGGATTATGAAGGGATGTCCTAGGGTGTGCACGCACATGTATGAATTAGAGTGACCTAATTCTGGTGTCTACATTTGCCCTTTTTTGTCAAGCGGTTTGTGATAAACAAGATGTGAGAAAAAAATGAGATAGTTGAATTTGTGTTGGATAAGTGCTCCCCTTAAATTAGGGGCCGTCAAAACATAGTGTGATGGTCATTGGTTTGAAAGGATTGTGGATAAATAAACATGGGAGCGTATAGGTTCAAAAATTTGATGATGGCCCACTATTTTTTTGTAATTGGATGCATTATCAGTCGAATTTGACATCTAAAGGTTTTTTTACATTGAGGGGAGATGTAGACACCTATAATTACACCTAAGCAATTTAAATACTTAAATTGTGCTAATTATCCCTTTTCTCACAAATCAACAATGTATTGTCAAAAGCACTCATTTTCCCTCATATCATCATTAATTAATTACACTAAACTAATTCATTAAGTTTCCTATCCAACAAATACCCTAATTAATGACCTTCCGTTAATAAATCACCCCTTCTACCTAGACTAATTAATTATTATTAATTAAATAGTTTTCCCTTCCATTTAACCAATAAATCAATATTTAATTGATTTAATCCCCTTATAATAGCCTAAATTGCACTAATATTCTTCTAATTGGCTTCTATAAGCTTACACCTACCTATTAATTAATCACCTTTGATTAATTAAAATACCCCCAACTCCCATGACTTGTTAAACATGTATTAAACCCTTCTAAAGTAAGGTTACCTTTAATAAAGCAACCTTATCCATTCTTAATCATGTTTTACCTTTATCCCATATTCATGAGAATGTGTTGAATCCTTTATCCTTTGGGCTATATAAAGATCCCTCCACCTACCTTTTTACTTACACAAACTCCTTAGAGAGAAAATGCAAAGCATATAGCAAAGAGACTAAGAGCTTGCACCTTGCCCTTTTGAGAGTTCATCATCTTGAAGAGTTAAGCCTCTTTCTTAAAGTGCTTGGGTCATATGGGAGGTGTCAAAAGGGTATTGTAGCCAAAATTTGATTAGCCCCCATTCCTAGGTTCTTGGAACATTAATGACAACTATTTTGATAGCCATGGAGCTTACTTAGGTCCATTCATTTATTTGTTGTTAGAGAATAGAGGAGTTTAGATATTTAGCATTGTTAGTTTCAAAGTTTGTATTTATGAATGCTAGCATCTAACCCTTGTTTAATTCTTATCATGATGGTGTTTATGCTTTGTTTTAGCTAAATTGTAGAACTATTTTAGGTGGTAGTTCTTGCTTCATTTGATTTAACATTAAGCAAAGTATACATGCACACATTTGGCACGCCCGATGGGACTTACTCCATTGTCCTTTGCACTTAATTTCAAGTGGTTAGTGTTTGATAGTGCGAGTCTTCTATTTACATATTAATGTGGTGGGGTTGCTTGGTTTTGTAGTTAAGTTTTATTTTTGATAGTCCCGAGTCTTCTATTTACATATTAATGTGGTGGGTTGCTGTAAAAATTTAATCTTGGTGAGAAAATTTCAAGATTTCATCATGTTTTCATTTTTAGAGCTTACTTTTTCATCATTCTACACGTTAGTTTTGTCAAATTTTTGAAAATCTTAAATTCTTGAGCATGTATGTTAATGTTTGATAGCGTTGAGTCTTCTATTCATATATTAATGTGATGGGTTGTTGTCAAAATCGAATCTTGGTTGGAAAAATTTGCCCATTTTGCAGGTTAAGGGACGTTTTTTTTTGACATTTTTTGAGTGCATGTCAAGTGCATACCCATGAGCATAAGAGCATATGTGTAACCCATCTTCCGAAGGCCATAACTTTTTCTCCGAACTCGAGAAATGACTCCATTGTTTTTGAATTGGAAAGGTATTGAAGTTAAATATGCAATGAAAACATAAATTCAGGATTTATAGTTACAGAAATTACAAGTTTTTCTATTATTTAAAAACTGGTCATTTTCTAACATGTCTAATGTTTTGATGAATGTTGTATTTTCATGCTTACTTGATTTAGACCAAAGCGTGTGTATGCTCTTCTCTTGTACCTTTTGGTGATCTTGAGAATAAAAAAAAAAATTGATCTCTATCTTGTTAACATTGGGATTAAACTTGGAAACTTGATTATTCATTTTGCTTAAGGGAATGAACCTTTTACAAAGCTTTCTTTTTTCAATGGTCCTTTGATTTGAAGTTTCCCTCCCATTTCTATATAGTTGGGATAAAGTTTTTGTATGCTATTTTTTTACACCTTAGGGTGATCTTGAGAATCAAAAGTAACTTTAGTCTTCATTTTATAACATTTGGTAAATTGGAAACTTCATCTTTCACTTTTTGCTTAAGGGAATGAACCTTTTACAAAAAAAATTTCAATGGTCCTTTGATTTGAATTTTTCCATTTCTATATAGTTGGGATAAAGTTTGTGTATACTCTTCTCTTACACCTTAGGGTGATCTTGAGAATCAAAAGTGACTTTAGTCTTCATTTCATAACATTTGGTAAATTGGAAACTTCATCTTTCACTTTTGGTTTAAGGGAATGAACATTTATCAAGAATTTTGTATGGTTCATTGATTGAAAAGATTTTCTTTACTTTTTAGTTGGACTATTTGTTGTGTATGCTCTTCTCTTGCATCCTTGGATGATCTTGAGACAATCAAAAGCAACTTTTAATCCTCTTTTAAATAATGTGATTTTCTTGGAGAACTACTAATGCCTTGAGTGCAGGACCTAAAAATGCTTGTCAAAGAAAGGAGGAACAAAAACAAAAATAAAAAAACTACTAATATAGTTTGTTATATAGGTTGCCAAAAGGTGTTCAAGCAAACCACACCTAATTAAAACAAGATAAAGAACAACATATTCAAAAACATTGTATTGTAGGGTTTCAGAAAAGGGGTACGTCCCTCTCCGGCTCAACTGGAACATAACCCCTTTGGCATAACACCTTAAGCTATAACAATGGGGGTGGTTTCCAGGAACCCCAAAGTAGTCCACGCAACAGAGGGAACTTTGTGGACGAAAACGGGAAGTGCTCCGCACTACCTACTTGACTAGTGATTCCTTTGTGAGATAGAGTTACAGGTTGTCCATTGTGGCGACCCCAGTGATAGTACACGTAGACGCACTAGTTTCCCATTGTTCTTGAAGGGGGGTAAAGTAAAGCCGAGATACTCCCCAAACTAGTAAGTGTGACTTTTTGGGTAAATCACGCTCGCTCATGGAAAATTTGTAACACCTAGGGGTGAGAGAACCACCTAGGAGAATATACTTTGGCCAGGAGCCCACTTTGACCATTTGAAAACAGTGTTGAGTTGTGAACCTTATTTTTGAGAAACGTGTGACGTATTACTTTCGCCTAATTTTTACTTACCTTAGGGCGAGGTGAAACTCTGCTGAAGTGAGTCTAGCATTTTTCGTCATTTTTCTTGATTTATGTCCTTCATATTCTTTTGACACTTTATTGATCAAAAGAGGTGTGTGATTACCTTTGTGTTGCCATTCGACTGTTTCTCTCACTTTTATGTCTGTTTACGCCCATCCATGTTTGCGGCTGGGTTAGTTAAATGTCTAAAGTGAGTGGAGGGCATTTTCACGTCATTTGGTAGCCATTGTGATCTTGATACCCATGTCAAGATCATCATTGTAGTTAGGCATGGTTCATCACTGTGGACTTCCATAGAGGGGTTAGCTTGTTTGTCTCGTATCATTACAATTTTGATATTTACGTCTTGTTTCTTGTAAACTCGACATAAATACCTATATTGTATGGTTACGATGCACACATTCTTAACTATTCCTAGCTATACTTTGAGCTTTTTTTGGTTCAGTTTTTATTATTACCCCTCGATTTCAAAAGGTTGTTAGGCACTACCATTTATGCGTGGTTATATCAATAACACCTCGATATCAATACTTCACTTTTCTTACAAAGTGGTTTAACATATCTTGGTGATATTGTTGTGTCATTCACAAATTGTAATTGGCACTTTTTGAGATATAGGTCTTAATCAGAATTGAGCTTGCTCATCGTATATCTTGATTGGGAGATCGTATTTAACTTTGTGTATTTACTTACATATTGTTCATTCCTTTGAACTTGGCATAAGTGGAGACATCTTGTTAATCATCTAGCGTCACAAATTACTTTGAAACGTAGTCTAGGAAGTACTTCATTTGATTAAGTTTTAATACCAAACACTTGTATCACGGGTGATTTATCACTCTATCATATTGGTATTCTCACATTGGTGACACATTCATACTCTTAGAAATTTCATCTTGTGTTTCACTTAGGGGTAGTCATTGAATTTTGAACAAATCTACAACTTACCTTAGTGAAACTTATCACGAAAACATGGCTCCCAAAACACGTCTAGGGTTGAAGAAATAGACATATGAGGAACAACAAGCACATGCTTGGGAGACCTCTAACAGAAAAGGGTCAAACCCCTTCATTGGACACGACTTAGGGCCACTATTTTCTACAGAAAAGGAAACTGAAGAGATGGTCGATCATAGTGGAAATGAATTAGAATCACCACACACAGACTTTGATTTTGACCCCACTCTACTAGATGAGTTTCTCCTTAGAAACAAAGATGGAGTTTTGGAAAGGGTCGTGGAATTAGGGGCCAAATTGCCCACCGAGAATGAACCAATATTACCTATAAATGACACTACTAAGGAAGAACTCCCCCTTATCAATATGGAAGATATTTTAACAGGCTGGCGGTATGCTTCCACTTCTTACGTAGAAAATGATAAAGTGATAGGGAATAGAATACCCCTCATCAAAGTGGCACAAAGAAAATAAGATAGAACATGAAACAGGGGAAGAGCCTCCACAATACAAAGAGGAAGAACCTTTAGAAGAAGAAGACACAAACCAAGTCACAATCCAAAAACAACTCAATAACCTAAGCCGAAAACTAGCTTTGCTTACTTTCCAGGTACAGAAAAGAAACAAACAAGAATGTTCAAAAGTCAAGCCTAAGTTTAAGATCCACAAACTCCATCGAGAAAACCAAGGAGAAGAAGACACAGGGGTATCATCGTGTACACGTACCCACTTCTCCCACTAGAGAACAATTGCTCACACAAGAAGCGCAATCTATGAAAGTAACACTTGAGAGCATACAAGAGAGCAATATAGGGAGTATTAGGAAATACCAATATGAAGAACTATGCCCCTATCCTTTTGATAAGACAATGACCCTTCAACCCTTTCCAAAGAAATTTGATATGCCAAAGTTCGACAAATACAAAGGAAAGGGAGACCCAACGGATCATGTTAAATATTTCTACATGGCATGTCAAGAGGTGTCTTATAGTGATAATTACCTCATCAGACTTTTTCCTAAGAGTCTTGGAGGTCAAGCATTGGAATGGTTTACGCGCTTACCACGAGGATCAATTTTCACCTGGCCAGAATTAGCGGAAAGATTCATACGTCATTTCTCATATAACATAGAGAGTGACATCACCATGGCAGACTTGTGCGGCACAAAACAATGCCCAAATGAGACCTTCGCCAGCTTCCTCCAACGATGGAGAGGGATAGCTAGTCGCTTCCCTTGCACTTTCCCTGATAAGTAGCTGGTCAGTATTTTCGTCCCTAATCTCAACCCAGATATAGATTTCCACCTCCAAATGTATTGTGTCCGCACCTTTGAGGAGGTTATCGAGAAAGGGATTCAAATAGAAAAGGCTCTCATTGCCAAAGGCACCCTCAAAACCCAATCTAAAGACAACCAAAGTGTCAAACCCATTGAAAAGCCAAAGATCTTTAACAAAAACAAAAACGTGGTGGGAGACGGAATCACTGATTCCAAACGTGTTCAAACGGTCCCTCCAAACCAGTCAACCTTTTAAACTAACCAAGGGCCCAATTCAACCACCACCAAAGACCTCAAACGGGAACCATTGTCCCTCATACTAAAATAGTAAGATGTAGCCAACATGATGACCTATCCTACAACACAACCATTTGATGACAACACTCCTAAACCTTCATGGTATAAGGAGCATGAATATTGTGAAATGCATTGCATTAAAGGTCATAAAACAGACAAATGTTTGTGGACTTCACCACTATATTCAATACCTTATTGACAATGGGGAGATAGAGGTGGATAACCCTGGCCACATGCAAACACCCTAATGAGAAAATGGGGATTCATAAGGAACCATTCCCCAAGCATGATAAGTCGGAAAAGAAAAATACGGATCGGGGAGAGTCATCCCAAACCTATAAAGCCACGAATTACTTATATTACAAAAGAGATAACAATCATTACGATTCACTTATCAGATGTATTCACTCCCCTGCTGATTGTGTCAATACCATCCAGATCAAGGGAAAGGAATGGTAGTACGGTAACAAGGCGATGCTCACCTCGTGATTCCGAAACCCTCTCTGTTGACCCTAGCAAATTGATAAATATAACCTTTTAGAACAACTTGAGAGGACACCTGCTAAGATCTTGATCTTAGATCTTCTCAAGATATCCAATGTGCATAAGGACATTTTGTATCAAACTCTTCAGGGGTCGGGGAGTGCCTTTAGAAGTTGATCCTACGTACCTTCAAGCTGCGGTGGCAAATATTGCATTAAGTGAGCATCTTACTTTCAACCATAGGGAGATCCCTGCCACGAATGCTACACATAATCTTCCCTTGTACATCGAGGTAGTTGTCACCCGTAGGAAAATCAAACAGGTGCTTGTGGACAACGGATCGGGATTGAACATTTGCACACTTAAGCTGGTCAAACAATTAGGACATACAGAGGAAGATCTTGAGTCACATATTATTACTATCACTGCATACAACAATGCAGAAAGAGAGTCAGCAGGCACCATTATGCTACCCATGGAGGTGGGCCCCCACTTGCCATCAGATGAAGTTTCACGTCCTAGAATTGGAACTTCCATATAATATGCTTCTAGGTCGACCATGGATTCATGCCATGCAGGCCATGCCATCAACATTTCATCAATGCATCAAGCTGAAGCATGAGGGACATATGGTTACAATACCAGGAGATTTAGATCCCTTTGCTCATTGTAGAGCTCTTAATAGCTTTGCACGAAAGGGTACATATTCATGTCCCTCCACGGATATAGCTGTCCCTCTTCATTCTGAGGCCATGGAATCTCAAGTAGATTCAAATTATTTTAATTCTTACGCTCATGGGGCGTCCACTTCCACATCACCATTTGATTCATGGGAGATGAAAATTATGGAATATGGCTATGGGGAGTATAATGTACAACAAGCACTCTTGGTTTCTGACCTCTCCTTGTCGCCCAAGACTAGAGGTCAACCCAACTACCGCTTCAGGAGACCTAGAGAGGAACACACTATTAGGTCATTCCTACCTGGAGGCTTATTAGCTAAGGAAAAATTACTTGATCCACCTACTACTTGGGTCCCTGAGGACACTCAACCATCTTGTTATCAAACTATAGAATATGAAAAATCTAGCAGAATGATGTACTCCATGGGCTACAAAGGCCTAGGATGTGGGAGGAATGAACAAGGACAAAGAGAACCAGTCCCTCTTCCGCATTTCAAAATCGAAAGATATAGCATTGGGATTCTCCCTTACAGAGCACACCCCAACGATCAAGATGCGACTTGTTCTGAGCATGAGGATAGCTTCGAGTACCTAGAAAGTGATATGGATTCCCATTATAGCCTATATGAGGATCTGGCCTCCATGAACCTTTTCATGAACAATGTTGTCCTAACCATAACCCCCACCGAACCGACCCTTGACCTTGTGTACCCTTCCTTTGTTGAATGGGACCAACAATGTCACATGCCACTAGATTTATTCGAGAACGATGAGGATATTGCAGAGTTCATGGGCATAAGGGATACAATTCCCATTGGAGATCACAAGAAGGGTTTCTTTATTGACTTAGACATGTGCACCTACTTCGGCGAGGAGGATGAACTTCGTGGTCAGCAAAATTTAAAGAAAAACGAGGGCAAGAGTTCTAAAGAAAAGCCTTGGAAAAAATCAAAGTCCAAGTCACATAGTGAAAACCTCTTTGAGGCACTGGCTGACAAAAAAATAAGAAAATCAAAGGACAAACAAAGTGACCACGCCAAGGATGAAAATCTCATAGAGACATCCTTGGATGAAGATCTCAACCTACCTCCTGATCCTACGTGTATGGAGGATTTATCAAAATTGTTAGTTGAAGAAACCATTGATGTCAATATTGGTACCGAAGAAGATCCCAAGATAGTAAAATTGGGAGCATCACTCTCAACTAGAGAACAAAAGACATTCACTATGCTACTGCGAGATTTTATTGATGTGTTCACATGGTCTTACAAAGACATGCCCGACTTAGATCCAAATTTATTCGTGCACAACCTAGTTGTGCATGCAGATGCTAAGCCTATCAAACAAAAGCTCTGAAAGATGCACCCAAGAGTGGCCTTGTTACTTAAAGAAGAGTTGGAAAGGTTACTTGCAGCAGGATTCATCAGGCTAATTGATTATTCTGAATGGATATCAAACATTGTTCCTGTCCAGAAGAAACCTATCAGTATCCAAATCTGCACAAATTTTAGGGACATCAATAAATCTTTCCCTAAAGATGACTTCCCATTCCCCAACATTGACATGATTGTTGACTCAACCACAAGGTACAAAATGCTGTCACTCATGGATGGCTTTCCAGGTTATAATCAAATTAAGATCACTGAGGAAGACCAACACAAAACAGCTTTCACAACTCCTTGGGGCACCTTCTGTTATTAGGTGATGTCATTTGGCCTTAAGAATGTGGGAGCAACTTATCAGTGGGCCATGACAATAATATTTCACGATATGATTCATGACATCATGGAAGACTACGTAGATGACATCCTGGGAAAGTCCAAAACAAGAGAGGATCATCCTATCATTTTGCGGCGTATCTTTGAACACCTGCATGAATACAAAGTCAGATTGAATCCAAAGAAATGTGTCTTCAGTGTGTTATCCGGGAAACTATTGGGCTTCATTGTGTTGAGACGAGGTATTGAGGTAGATCCCGCTAAAGTGTCTACCATCACTGAAATGCCTCCACCTAAGAATATCAAGCAACTGTGTAGCTTGCAAGGGAAAATTCAAGCCATTCGCCGCTTTATCTCCCAGCTTGCAGATAAATGTCACTCATTCACCCATTTTCTTAAAAAGGACGTCACTTTCCTTTGGGGACCCAAGCAACAGAAAGCCTTTACTTTGCTTAAACAATACCTAGCTAATCCACATGTCCTCATGCCTCCTACTCCAAGAGAACCACTTTTGCTCTATATTTCTGCTACGCAATACGTTATTGGTGCACTGCTCACCTAATATGATCTTAGCCATAAAGAGAAAGCGGTGTACTATCTAAGTCACACCCTCATCACCTTTGAACTTAATTATCCTCAGATTGAAAAGGCTTGCTTGGCCGTCATTTTTACCTTTCAGAAACTTTGCCGAGTACCTGCTAAATACTAAGACCAAGCTCATATCCAAGGTCAACCCACTCAAGTATTTGTTGTCCAAACCCACCCTCATAGGTAGAATGGCTAATTGGATCATTCTACTCAGTGAGTTTGATATAGAATTTGTCCATCAAAAATCAGTTAAAGGACAAGTACTTGCCAACCAGATAGCAGAATCACCTTTGCAAAGCACAAAACATTTGAGTCTGGATCTGCCAGATGCATCTTTGCTCTACATTGAAGAATATTTTGTATGGCAGATACATTTTGATGGATCTTTTACGTTTCATGGTTCAAGTGCAGGAGTGGTCCTTATTACTCCTTTGGGTGATCCTATATCACAGGATTTCCACCTGGCCTTCCCTTGCATGAACAACATTGCGGAATATGAAGCACTCATTGCAGGGATGAAGCTAGCCATCACGTGGAATATTCAACATGTTAAGGTTGTAGATGATTCGCAGCTAATCATCAAACAGGTTAATGATGAGTATAAAGTTAAGGATAATAAGCTCCTACCTTACAAAAAGTTAGTGGAAATTCTAAAGGAGTATTTTGTGCGCATCACCTTTGAGAAAATTCCAAGAGCACATAACAGATCAGTGGATGCCATGGCAACGGTGGGATCTATGCTTTGTATTCTGCCAGGGAACAATGATATGCCATTCTTCATAGAAAATCTATGCCAGCCCACGTATGACATGCCAGAATCTTGCCTAGCTTGTGAGGTTGTTGGTCCCCACTCCCCGTGGTATGAACCCATCTTCACCTATCTTAAGGACAATACTTTCCCTCCCAATATCTCCCATTTTGAAAAGCAAATCCTGATTCGCCAGATAGCCCGTTACACCCTTTTAGGAGGTACACTTTATTGTGGTGGCTATGATGGGAATCTATTACGTTGTCTGGATGTGACGGAGTCAATCCAGGTAATTAAAGAAGTACACGAAGGAGTATGCGGAGCACATACAAATGGAATGGTCTTGGCTAAGAAACTGTTAAGAGTAGGTTACTATTGGCCCACCATGGAAACTGATTGTTGTAATTATGTTAGAAAATGTGTGCTTTGCCAAAATTATGGAAATTTCATCCATGCTCCATCGCAACCATTGCAACCAATCACTACCCCATGGCCATTCTCTAAATGGGGACTTGATCTAATAGGGAAGTTTACTCCTACCTCATCTGATGGTCATACACATATCATCACAGCTACAGAATACTTTACAAAATGGGTGGAGGTCGTCCCTTTAACTTATGTCACAGGAGCACAAATTTCTAAATTCATCATGAATCACATTATTTGCCGATATGGTATCCCTGCAGCCATTGTCACAAGATAATGGGAAGTCATTTAAGAACAAAACTATGAAAGGCCTTTGCCAACGAGTTCCAAATTAGATTAAAATGGTCCACGCCATATTACCCTCAGGGTAATGGACAAGATTTGAGGCAACAAACAAGACTTTGGTAAGGATAATGGAGAAGATGGTTAGCAAAACTGGTCGAAACTGGCACCTACAAATCCACCCAGCCCTCTAGGCCTACCGAACATCAATTCGCACTCCTACGGGTGCGACACCATATTCCCTAGTGTTCGAGAAAGAATCTATCATCCCTTTAGAGATTGAACTCCCATCCCTGAGAATTTCTCTTCGGGACTATTTGGATAAGGATGAAGATTATCGAGTGGCAAGATTGGCTGAGTTAGAGCTCCTAGATGAGAGGCGCATTCGTGCTCTTAATCACCTGAAGGTATATCAACACAAAATATCCCGCAACTACAATAAGAGAATCATCCCTCACCAGTTTGAGGTGGGGTGATTTAGTTATGAAGGAGAACCAGTTCAACACCAGAGAAGAGCGAGAAAAGAAAGGGAAGTTCGAACCACACTGGTTAGGATCCTATGTCATAGTTGCCAAGTATGGCACAGGGGCATACAAGTTGGCTCACCCCAATGGTGATGAGCTCTGGGAGCCCATGAATGCCATGCATCTTAAGAGGTTTTATGCCTAAACATGGCACAAGAAAGTCATAAAAATCACAAAAAAAATAAAAAAATACAAAAACATCAAAAATAAATATAAAATAATAATAATCAGAAAAAGAAAAAGAGAAAACAGGTCATCCACTAGTGAAAACCATGCAATTGTGGCACTTTGGACAAGTCCTTGGGTGAAAACTGGTTTCCGGCGCCTCGAGAGGATTCGTTGTTCACAAGCATCCTGGGTAGTTGTCTTTGGCCTAGACCTAGTTCTTCTTTCGAGTTTCCTTGTGCACACCATTTTTCCAGCCTTGATCTGGCTTTGCCTTCTTCTATTCATCTGTGAGGGATGTGGTCTTTCATTATTTCCCATCTTATGCTCGGGGCAACTCAATGAGTTCACCTTCTTGTTCATTAGCACGTGGCTTCTGCCCTTGTATATTCCCCACCTAACGCTGGGGGCATCCATGCTTTCTTGGTTACCTGCACATAGCTTTGGAAAACTGTTAAAACAACAAAAACAATATAAAATTGTTTCGAGAAAAACACAAAAACAATAGAAAATTGTTTTGAAGAAAAAAACAAAAAGAATAGAACATTGTTTCGAGAAAACACAAAAACAATAGAACATTGTTTTGAGAAAACACAAAAACAATAGAAAATTGTTTCACAAAACACCAAAACAATATAAAATTGTTTCACAAAAACCTAAACAATAGAAAATCAGTTTATGAAAACATATCTTACAAAAACATTTACTTGCATTGTCTTGTTTTCTTGCTTTGCTTGTTGCTTGTATAGTGTTTTGCGTGCTTGCTTTTGAGTTGTTTGTTGCTTGGGTGTACTTTGTCATAGTTTATCTTTTCTTCCTTAGAATATATTCATTCTTTCTTGTGCATATTGTAGTGGATTTCGACATGCTAGTGTGTTAATTCTTTCTTTCTTTCTTAATGCATTTGGTTGTGTTTTGTTACTTGTTAATAAGGCATGGTGATTCATGGTGTATTGCATTGATTGCTGGTGTTCTTTGTAGAATTTGGTTATGTTTCTTGCATGTGCTCTATTTTTTTATCATTCACATCACATTACCATCACTATCATCACATCTAGCATCATCTATACATCATATATAAACAAAAATGCTAAGTTTTACGTCATGCATGTATACTAAGCTAATCATCACATATCATATCATCAATGGGGGCAAGAGGGGTTGCACATAATCAAAAATCTATCCCCCCCCACACCAATATCATCATATCATCCTGACCATAAACATCAAAATAACACTTGAAAATAACATTTGATATTGTCTATAGATCTATCATCTACAATCTATAACATGCCTCAAACGATCACGTGCGATCACCATCTCTCCTGAGTGTCAAAGCCTCACGGTAAGTTTTCTAAACTAAGATGTTAAAATGAACTGATTGTGATGCTTTTACTCCCCCTGGGGGGTATATTATCCTGTTTTTCACTGATCGGATGGTTAGGACACCCATTTTGCTCACCGTTTTCTCCTCTGTTCGCTGTGGAATAATTATTTTTAATTAAATAATTATTTTTATCTTATTTTTCATTATATTGGAGCATTTTTTGTCTAATACCCCTTTCTTCTCCCCTGGACAATTTTATTTCTCCCTGGTGATTTTTATTCTTCTTCACACCCTCGTAAATAATTATTTTTCAAATAATTATTTTCTCTTCATTTTTCCACTAAACAAGGACATTATTTGTCATTTGTTTCTCTTTTCTTCCACCTAGGGCACTTTCTGTTGCCCCTAGGCCCTTCACTTTCTTCTTCTACTTTTCACCATGGTTTGGAAAGAAAAAACAACAAAAACAATATATATATATATATATATATATATATATAAAATCCAAAAAAAAAGGCAAAATTTTTCAAAAAATTCCTAAAAAGTAAAACACCCTACAAAATGGTAACTTGCTTCTTACGGCTGAAACTTGTGTCTTGCGCATGGTATTTTCTCCATATCCTGTTGGTTTGTCTCACATCTTCCCTAATTAATATGACTCGTGGATAACTAGATTCACAACCATTCACAACAGCTAGCTGCTTGCTTCGTCTGTACTCTGGGGCACTTTTGGTTGCCTGGTGTTGTTTCATTGCGCACAAACACTTTTCATGGATCCAGTGTCCATTTTCATTTCCCCTTGCATGTATCCTTGCTTGGGGCATCATTTTTAACCCTTGTTGTCAATCACGAACTTGTGGATCTCTTCAGCACTGATAACAAAACATTTGTACAACTGTCTTGACCGTTGTTGGGTTGGAGATGTGTGTTCATACTTGTTTTCCCTGTTATATGAGCTTGTTTCCTTCTCGTCTTGCATTGCATTATTATATGTTACGTGGAGTTGGTACTTTCAGCAATGGAAAATTGTTCGTAGTATGGATTTTCATGTCATTCTACCTTTGTCGTATGCTTATATTTTTCATAAGGACCGATGATGTAGTTCCTATGGCAATATGATGACATCAAATTTGTTCCAAACAAATAAGTGGCTAGAGGTTAAGCTCTTCTCTCCTCTCATCCATATTTCTTCTACACCACTTCCCTTTCACCCCTAATTCTCCCTCTCCTCGGGGCATCCTGCCTCATCCCCATTCTTCTTCCTACTTCTCATCTTTTCGATCATCGATTCGGCTTCCTTCATCACCCCATCGACACTCAAGGGGGCATCTCTCCCTCCTACTAATTTTTCTTCTATCTCTTCAAAATCTCTTCTATCTACTATCTTTGAAATGGCATCACTTACGCCACCCCAAAGAGGGGCAAATGTAGACACCTATAATTACGCCCAAGCAATTTAAATACTTAAATTGCGCTAATTATCCCCTTTCTCGCAAATCAACGATGTATCATCAAAAGCACTCATTTTCCCTCATATCATCATTAATTAATTACACTAAGCTAATTAATTAAGTTTCCTATCCAATAAATACCCTAATTAACGACCTTCCGTTAATAAATCACCCCTTCTACCTAGACTAATTAATTATTATTAATTAATTAGCTTTCCCTTCCATTTAACCAATAAATCAATATTTAATTGATTTAATCCCCTTATAATAGCCTAAATCACACTAATATTCTTCTAATTGGCTTCTATAAGCTTACACCTACCTATTAATTAATCACCTTTGATTAATTAAAATACCCCCAACTCCCATGACTTGCTAAACATGTATTAAACCCTTCTAAAGTAAGGTTACCTTTAATAAAGCAACCTTATCCATTCCTAATCATGTTTTACCTTTATCCCACATTCATGAGAATGTGTTGAATCCTTTATCCTTTGGGCTATATAAAGAGCCCTCCACCTACCTTTTTACTTACACCTAAACTCCTTAGAGAGCAAATGCAAAGCATATAGCAAAGAGACTAAGAACTTGCACCTTGCCATTTTGAGAGTTCATCATCTTGAAGAGTCAAGCCTCTTTCTTAAAGTGTTTAGGTCATATGGGAGGTGTCAAAAGGGTCTTGTAGCCCAACTTTGATTAGCCCCCATTCCTAGGTTCTTGGAACATTAAGGACAACTATTTTGATAGCCATGGAGCTTACTTAGGTCCATTCATTTATTTGTTGTTAGAGAATAGAGGAGTTTAGATATTTAACATTGTTAGCTTCAAAGTTTGTATTTATGAATGCTAGCATCTAACCCTTATTTAATTCTTATCATGATGGTGTTTATGCTTTGTTTTAGCTAAATTGTAGAACTATTTTAGGTGGTAGTTCTTGCTTCATTTTATTTAGCATTAAGAAAAGTATACATGCACACAGGGGAAAATACAAAAGCAATGGACATCTATCAACTGTAGCATCCCAAAAGATAGAGGAAATGAGCAACCAAGCCCAACCGTCACTATGCGATTCCAAAGAGTTTCTCACCCCATGTTAGAACTAAGGGGGGTAATGTTAGGAATTAGTCATAACATGGGTGCAATAGTTAGTTTCCCACATTATTATCATGGAGGTTAGTATATTTATATTATTGTTGTTATGTAAGTGAGTTGTTAAAAATAGCTCACATAGGGTTTTAATGTGAGAGAATAAATTTTGTTGAGTAACCTACCTATAACTAGTGTTAGAGGTTTGTGGAGTTATTAATGGTGTTAGAGATTTAGTCCTATATCTATGTAACATGTCTTGTTGAATAATAATTGAAGATGATTGATTAATTCATAATTTTGTACATTTGAGCCTTTGGCTCTTCCTACAAATGGGGTTCCATTTTTAAAAATTGGGATTGAAATATACTACCACAAAGGTGGTCTTTCATGAACGTAAAATCAAGTGATATGGGAACCAATGTGTTCTTGAAATATAGATGCATGAATTGTAGGAAGCGGCAGGAAAATTTTACCAAGAGGCTATGGGATCCACAGTGGGTTAGGAAAAACAATTTTGGTATGAAATAGGATGCACTTTGATTTTTTATGAGGTTCTTAGGGACTAGAAAGAAGCATACATTTTGAAACTGTGTAATTTTAATGCGATCATTGTCAATTTGTATGAACAATGTTGATTCCAACATAATTGACACTAAGAAATTAACGTTGATTGGGGTGGGAAGCCCATATATAGAAATTGGGTAATCATAAAATTTAATTCTACTCATTGTGTTTATCTTATAAAATTGTGATTTTGACCTTTTGAGAAATGGAGGCTAGTGGTGGTGAACAGAGGAAGTGACAACCATCTTAAATTGAGGCAAGGATTTTTATTTTTTGGTTTATGTTTTTTTGTATATGATGATATAGGATCAATGTCAATTTTATTAGGATCAGTATCAATTCATGTAATCAAGGTTGATTGCTTGGATCAATGTTGATTAATGTTTATTTGTTGATTTTGTAACCTTAGATAATTTTTGTGTTTTTGGAGCTAAAGTTTTATTTTTTGTTTGGTGAATTATAGTCACTTTTCCTTACCCTTAAATTCCTAGGCACGTCGATATATCACATAACCTAAACTGGGATATCACTTGAGGTGTGTGAAGGTGCCAAGATCCTCTTCTATGTGAGCTTTGTGAAGAATGTTACCATGAATGGAAGAGTAATGCATGATAGTAAATGTATACATCTTATAATAGGAATAAATAACTAAACCCATGCATAGATGAACAATAATATGAATATGAACATTAAGAATAACATGTAGGAATCAGATCTAGAACATAAAAAATAATAAAGAACACAAATATTTAGATCCATTGGGCACTGATATTCAAAACAAACACCATTATATTAATCCACCATTGTTACAGTAGCCATATACATTATAAGATCTATAAAGAGAAAAAATACATCAACAAAATAACATTCTAACCCTACAATCATTCTGCTCAGGAAGAATTCTCATGTATCTCTTGATGATCTCTCTCTCTCTCTCTCTCTCTCATCCTCTACTCTACTTCATGTCATGTAAATCAATACATAACAAGAGAACTAGGGGAATCTTCCCTCCAATGCCTATTCATCACTCGAGAAAAAACCACATGCAAAATGTCATCATGCCCCATCATACTCAAGTACCCTAAACATGCAAATGACAACTAAATGATAACTAAATACACTTTACAAATCTTAGTATTACCATGATAATCATATCCTAAAACATGATTTCCTTGGGCTACAAGTCTCAATGTTTAGCCTTAACCATAGCCAATTCTATCTGCATCTTCATGTGTTCCTCATTACAACTCTGACTATGGTCCAAAATATGGCTTAGTCCCAAGCTTGTTCTTCTTAGGTGCAACCCTTTGCACTCTTCCTGAAGTTACTACCATAGGAGCCTTTGTGCCTTGTTGAAACACAACAAAACCCTCTGTGCCTCAGGTACTTAATCTTATGAGGGAATCAACATTACCCCACACTAGTTTGACTTCCATCTTCAATAATTCTCCACACTGTTTGAAAATCCATCAATCTAAAACTAGCTAAGGAAAAAATGTTGTATGTCTCAACAACCTAAATTGTTAACTAGAGGAACTTAGGGAACTCCACATCTATCTCTCCCTTTAACTTCTTCCATACCTCCAGTTCAGCCATTGATTTTTATGGATCTTCATCCACTATGCTAGGTACCTTGTCTGGTGTAATCTCTTCAAATTTCCCCTTGAGATCCTCTATGACCACTACCAGCTACGCGCAAACTCCCGTGAAATCATCCATACATTTTTTGATAGAATCTCAGAGTTAACCAATCCAAAATTCCAGCTTCTCTTGCTTGGTTTAGATCTTATTCTTTTGCATTGTGGTGTTGATTATCAATGAGAATGCTCTATCTTATTTGTTAGGACCTTGTCCTGTAAGGCCTTAAGGATGACCTCTTCATTTGTTACATGCACATCAATAATGGGCTCATATTTTTGACAATTGTTGAAGCCCTTATATGCTAATATGTTTTCCTCCTCGAGTTAGGTGAGCAAGTCCTCCAACTTAGTAATCTAGGCCTCAATAGAAATGTTTTTTTTTCCTTCTCCTTTGAAATCTCCCCTATTGTGGGTCCCACACCATCCTTGATGTTAACCAACAACATACCCACCAAGTCTTACAAATATTCAATCTCCTCATTATAGTCTGTCTTAACTTGGCTCACTAGTGCCAAAAATGTCCCAAGACCTTCTTAACCAAGGCACCAACTCGATCATATACTTCCTTTGTTTGCGCCTGTTCACCTTTCAAAATATTTCAGTCTTTCTATCTCCTTTTCCTTCCCTTTTTGATCTACAACCAAGGTTTGAAAATTCACCCCTATGTCTAAGCTCCATCCTATGACTTATGAGGACATCTTCTGTAGCATGTTGGACACTTGCTCATATGTAAGGTGGCTTATATCCACCACTTTATAAGTTACCCCTTTATTTTTCTTCAAATGGATGTTCTCGATTTCATGATTGTTGACCTCGAACTATGGCTCCTCTACATGATAATGAAGATTCCACCTTATCATATTTTTGGTCCTCATTACACCCCCATCTTAGTCTAAGATATCCCTAATATGCAACTTCTCTAAGGAAAGGGTGATTTGGAACCGTGCACATAACACCTTCATAAGATCATCCACAAAGTCAATACGAGGGGGACCAGGCATCCACATTTCCCTCTCCAACTTATGCTTAGAGTGTTGCTTCTGCGGGTGTTTTTTCCTGAAGAAAAACCCTTATCCTATTTAATAAAAAAGGATTCTCCCCTATCCTTCTCTTCTAGTTGAGTGGCCTGGGTAGGTGAGATTTTTTTCACCAGACTCTTCCTAGGTTCCTCTGTGGTAGGATTCTTTACCTTTTCCCATGCATCAACTACTGCCTTGGCCTCCACCTTACTCCTTCTCTTCTCTTGTTCATCGAGTTCTTCTCTAAAAATGACATGATAATATTATGAGCTTATCTCTATCGTGGAACTAGATACATCATGTACTTTAGGATTTTTATTCTCCACATGTTCTTCCTCATGTTTCTTAACTTCTTCACACTCTGGTTGTGAATCCTTAACATTGTACTGTTGTGATGTACCTCCACCTCCAATTCTACCCTGACATGTATAATACTTCCTTTTCCTAGAATTGTCTAATTTCCCTTCAGTTTCTTCATCTCCCTCCTCTCCTTCTTCATCCTGGACCACATTCATAGGTGGGATCAATGCCACTCTTGGCTTTGGAAAGGTGGAGTCTATAACCTCCACTTCAACTCCTCCTTGTGTATTAGGGTACAACTGTATGAACACCTAGTGGATGAAGCCCTTGCTGGTGACATTGATCTGTTGCTGAATATCCAAGAAGTCTTGATTCAATACTTTGACATACATCGTCCTCAAATCATACTTGTAGTTCACATGAAGAGTGTGAACATTAGAGTCCACTTTGTTGAAATCAAAATCCAGCTTTTGTGCATCCTTAACCTGATTAATGGAACATTTCATATATTCAATAGTGAATTCAAATAAATTTTTTTACCATGGCCCCATTTCTCCATTGGCCATCTCAATTTTTTCCAAGTTGAAGTGTTGCATAATTGTAAACTTCACCTCATCCCCCATGACTTCTAGAAACTCATGTGGGATACACCACTAATTCTCAAAATCCTCGTGCAGTCTCTCATACAATTTTTTCATCTGGGCCTTGTAGGTATTCATAATGGATCCATCACAACTGAACAACAAAATTACAACACAGGAGATGAGTGCACTGATGGGTAAAACCCACATGTTTCCATCTGGTGCATTGGGGATGTCAATTTCCCAAAATATGAGTAATAGTAGGATGGACCCACACGTGATCTTCACTCCATCTTCATTCTACACATGTACTTCCTCAATGATACTCTTTACAATGAATAATGTGATTTATAGTTTGCTTGTTTTGATACTCTGTACGCAATGTACATGAATCTTTTGTTTATATCCATTCATTGTTCCGATGCACCCAATTTTTAGATGATAAGTCAGGTTGTGACCCTTAATGTTGGGTCATCTAGATTTGAGATAACCTAAGCCATTCCCCCTTCTCATAGTTTAACTTCTTTTCCAATTCTTCAATTTTTACATTAGCACATTGGTTGAGTGCCATATCTTCACTAGTGTTCTATAAGCCTATCACTCTCCTTATCGATTGGCTCGTAGTCCTCATTCTTCTCCTCGTAAATTAGAAAAAATATTCATACACCCACAACATTAACCACCTGAAGAGTGGGGTAGGTTTAGTGAAGAAGGATAACTCCCATAGCTACAAAACTCTAGTTTTATGCAACTCATGTTGCATCGAGTTGTCAAGCTTAGGGTTTTTGAGCTCTTATAACCCTGAAATGTCTTTGACTAGATCTGTCTGCATCAAATTTTCATGTTCCTATGTTTTTTGGTTAAAATCACTAATCTTGCACCTAAATAAATTTAAAATTTCACTTTTCTAATTTGATTACACCTGCGGGTACTCATTTTTGATTATATCTCAATGGGTTCCTCCTTTTTGACCACCGGTCTCTTGGTTATTTCCTTCCTTGATTTTATTTTTGATTCTTCAATGTGTGCCCTAGGTGTTCAACTTCTCCTTGTCTTCCCAAGCTCTCCAACGTCAATAGCTTCACTTCTACACAACCTTTTCTGCCTCATTATCTACTGCACTTTCCACCCTGTAAGGTCTCGTCAAAGTTTACAAATAACCACTAGTTCATAAAGTAATTTTCTTCTTTATCAAACCCTCATCACACTTTAATAGCTCGAGAGCACAACAAAATTCTCATGACTACCCCCTCCCCATATTTATACCTTTTCCATGACCTCACCATCCTTTCATACCAAACGCATTAATGTTACTTTTTAACAAAGAACTTTTTCTTCTTAAGAAAACTTCCATGAAACCACCTCGTGCACTGCATTCATAACCTTCTGGTGCACCAACACTACTTCACTGCCACATACCTTCTTCATGTGCCTCACTGTGCCAAAGTACTTAACCTTTGTGTTATCCACTAAGTAGTTTCCCATGCCTTCACCTACCTCATGTTACACTGAGTGATTTGTTTTCCTCTCATGTGTGGTCTTCAATCATGTCAAACTTCCTTAGAACACCTTTCATATAGCACAAACCATTTTTCTACCTCTGTGCCAATGTCACAGAAAGAGTTTTCAAGTAATCTAGCCTTCCTTAGAAACACAACAACCTTTCCCCGTATTTTAATTTAATCCACCCCACACTAAATGTATGCATGGTCCTCTACACATGGAATCACTTAAAACATAGTTAGCTACTCACGTGGAAACATGAAACACAACAAAGGACTAAAAATGACAAAGCATAGCGACAATGAAATGAAACACATATAAAGGAAAATTCACTAAAGGAAAACCTAATCTAAATGGAAACACTTCCTTATTACAAAAACCAAGAAGAATTATTTATAGTAGGGATTCAACCTACTCCTATTAAAGAAACTGGTAAAATGTGTGCCATCCAAAGCTTCTAACTAGAAAACACCTGATTCAATTATTTAGGTCACAACATACGGTCCCAACCAATGCACTTGGAAATTTCTAGAATGGCTAAAAATCTTAGAGTCATGTAGAAGAATCAATTTCCCAACTTCAAGCTTCTTATTCTTAATGTATTGATCATGTCAGGTATTCTATCATGCTTTCTCTATCTTCTTGATCCATCAAGCTATAACATGCCTCTCATCTAAATTCATTATTTTTTCTATGTTCTCTTCAAGTTCTTGTTCATCAACTAATCCTTGTGTGCATGCTCTACATAGGGATGGTAACATGAGTACAACTTGTAACACCAGTTCTACTCTAAACACCATCTGAAAGGTTGTTTCTTTGTTCAATCTCTTGTAGGTTGTTCTATATGACCAAAGTACAACAAAAACATTATCATCCCCAATATTTCGTTCCAACATCGCAAATATTTTTCAATGTGTGGCTCAAAATATTGTTGAAATCTTTAGCTGTTTCATTAGCTTATGGGTGATAGGGTGTATTATTATGATGGGATACCATAAATTCCGCCAATAACATTCTAACATGATCATTCAAGAAATGAGTACCCCTATCACTTGTTAAACTCAATGGAAATCCATACTTGCTAATGATATTCTCCTAAAGGAACCTTGCTGCAGTAGCTGTAGAGAAATATTTCATAGGCATTACTTCTACCCACCTTGTAAGATAATAAGTACAAGTAATGATGTAGTACGACCCGGTCCTGTACGCCACTTGGGATATAGGACCCACGAACTCAATTTCCCATTATTTAAAAGGTTACATGCTTGCTATAGGCCTAAATGGAATTTCATCTCTATGCCCAAGCTCCTCAAGGTGCTGGCAATGATCACAAACCTTGTCATATTCTTGGAAATCCTTATACAATGTTTACCACCACAAACCAACCATCAAAATCTTACATGTGGTGGCTCATCTTGCATAGTGTCCACCAACGATCCCTCCATGAAATTCCTCCATAATACCCACATGCTCATGTTCTGGTACAAACCAACGCAACATGTCATATTGGCAAATCTTGTATAGATCTCCACTAATCAACATATAAGGCATGATGCGAATGTCAAATTGTTTTTTTCCTATACTCTTCATTCCATCGGGTGCCACACCTATTCATATAACAACAATATAATCATGTTTATACCTTTAGAAAAATATTATAATCCCATGCATGTCAGCCTATCACCCAGTAGGCACTGGGCACTCACTCGAGGCATGTGCGAGCCCTGAGTCTCTCCTTTATGTGATTCTTATGAGAATGCATCATCTTATGATAGATAATCAAATGTATAAGGATAGAGAAGAAATATACAACATTATGAGAACCTAGAACAAGTTTTCATCTCATTACATCCATCAAAGAGTAATAACAAACAACATATGAAAATGGTTCATACATAAAGGAAATACATAAGGAATATACTCATGAATATGTATATGGTTTACAATAGAGCCTTATATTCATATCAACATGTTTAAGTACCACATTACATTCCATGAAACCATTACAGACCTTCATATCACAATGTAGAGCCAAGTCATGCATCATAACTAGACTATGTCCCTTTTACCCCAAGGATAATCACAGACCCATCCCCCTAAACATGCCATCACTCCAAGAGTTCTCCTAATTCTTAACCCCTAGAACCCTTCATTATATTTCTCCAGAGCTTCACCTCTCTTCTCCCTCTATTCTTTTCTTCTATCGGGTCCTTGTATTTATAACCTTAGCAACCATTGCCATGCCTTTATAAAGTTATAGATTAGTTGAAAAGTGTCAAAGTGGTGCTCCATGGGAGCATGCTTTATCATATCTGAGCTCTCCACTCTTTATAATTATGTCTTTATGGATCCTTCTATCACATGGAATATTCCTTTCATGGCCACCAAGTTCCCAGGTTGACACCTTATCCATTCCACATGTGCAGTCGGGTCATGCTTTTCTCATGTGCTTCCAAGAACATTGAATATGGATAAGTCCTAAAACCATTCATTTTCCTTGTGTGCATGCCAAGGGTTATGATAAAACCTATTAGAACCATTTCCTATGCACCTTCACCTTGCACGTCCTTCTTTAATTAGGCCTCGTATGCCCATGCACCTTCTTGTACTTATCCAAATAATTCATAGGTCCAACATCAACCCACACTACATCGTTTCTCCATCCTCGGAAACACTTTCCTCAATGAATGAAGAATGAATGGGCTCTGAAAATTTGAATAAATAATGGAGTGAAGAATTGGGGGAAAGAATGAAAGAATGGGGGGAATCATGATCACCGTTGAAGGAGGAGAGGGAAATCCTTCCTCAAATCTACCTCCAACTTATCCCAGGCATCAACCTCATTCTGTGTTTATTGATAGAGGTCACCTACTAGGGCGCTTACTTCCTCAAATCTTATCCCTTCTCCCTTGGTGTTCATTATCTTCATGATCCCATCCAATTTTTTTCCCAATCCTTGAGCGTGTCCATCCTATGAGTGATTTGGGGGTATAATTCCTTCAGCCGATTCTTGATTGAGCCCCATAAGGTCTCAATGGGCTCTGATTTCTTCTCCATTTCAGCTAGGATTTTATCTCACTCAGCCTTGTTCCCCATATTATTTTCTTGGAAATCCTTGAGTTCCACTTCATGGGTGGCAACCAAGATACTTTCCACTCTATCCCTATCTGTTCATTTATCATAGGAAGCCTCAACAACTTGTGTGGTATCTTTTACATTGGCAAGGATCTTGTTGTACTAAGCAACAATTTCTACAACCTTTATCTTATTCTCTTTTTCTTCGTGCACCAATGCCTCTCCTATGGATTATAGGGCATGTGGCCACCTCTCCATAGTGAGTATGCAGGTAAAATTTTCTAGGCATTGTAAGGTTGGTCCATATTTTTATGTGGGCAGTGTTAAGTATGGATGCTTTAAGAAAATTCCATCTGTGATCAACTCTATCTGATTATATACCTCACGCACCCTTTCCTTCTCATCTTTTAACTCACACCTTAACTAAGAAGTGAATTAGCTCATCTTGCTTTAGGTAATTTATTTTCTCAAGGAGCTCCTCCTCCTTTTTCTCTAGCTCTACCTCTAGGAACTTCACCCTATCATTTCTTCCAAAGAGTCTAGCTTCAACCTCAACTGAAACTTTATTGAGTGCATTGCAGATTTTCTCATCTGATAATTGTTGATCATTCACCAAGGGGTTTATTCCTTTTGTTTATGGTACCTTCATCAATGCTCCTTAGCTTATTTCAAATTTAGACTCATCAATGTGGGACTCAAATGCCCATGATAGAATTTTCCTATTCCAAGGGTATGCACCTTCCTCATCAAATGAAGCCAGGGTCAAGAGTTGTTTTGTTGGTATGGTGCTCTGAAATCACACAGGAAACACCTTGTTTGGATAATCAATGTAGCCAATTCCTTGACCTTGTGCTTCTTCTGTGCTCTTCCTCCCTATGCGTGCAACCCTTGGAAAGCTTATAGCCAAACTAGGATCTCCCCCTATATTGCCATATTCTCTTCCTATGATTTCCTCCTCAACTTCCTTCGGCACCTCATCCGTGCTACATTCTACCTCTTGTTCAACCAGGTCCTTGATAATTCCTACAACTTCTCTCTCTAAGGCCTCTTCTACCTATTCCTTCACAAGGCTTGGGGTTCTTTGATCCTTTGTATTTACTTCTCTGCTCACCCCCTTGCCTTGGGCCTCAACTTCTTCTTTGTCATTCTTCTCCTCATCCTCTTTGTTATACTCCCCATCTCCTTCTTACTCAGAATCATGTACATTATAGACAAGATGGTATTCACCTCCTTCAGGATCTTCATCATCATCCCTTTCACTGATGTAGGCATCTACACTCTTTGTCTCTTCTGAGTGTGCCTCATTTGTCACCTTCTATTTCTTTCTTACTAGGGATTCTAGTACAGGGGATTCTTCTTTTTCTTTCTCTTTGATAGGTGATGTATCCCTTGGTGAGTCCTCATGGGTGAGGTGTCTATTCATGCTCTGGCGCCTCTTCTTCTAGGGTTTTTTCCTTGACAGGATACTTCTTTCTCTGCGTGTAATTACTAGGTTTAGTGCTTACTTCCTATGCACCCACCAATTATGTGGTTTGAACACTTGGTGACTTCTTCTCTTGCACCTCTTCTCTTTCTCTCTTACCTGGTGGCCTTCTTCTATCCTATGGGGTCTTCAAGAATGGAGACATCATTCTCCAAGTAAGTTCCCTTTTCAAATTTTGGCCTTATACATAGATAGACCCTTGTTGTGGTCCTCCCTGCAATCAGCAATGTCAAGTGCTTCATCATTTGTACTTCGTGGGAGACATATTTCTCCAAGTATGCGCACTTATTTTGGTAGAAAAGCTTCCAACATAGCTTGGGTGGTCTAGATATACCTCACTAAGGTCAAACCTTAGTCTCTTGGCCTCCTTGAACTGATTAACTCCAACTTGGACATATTGCGTGGTGAAGGAGAAGGGTAACTTACACCATGGACTCATAGTCCCACATGTCAATGTTAATCTACCAATGAAGAAATGTTGATACACTGTAAAATCAGCCTCTCCATCCACGAGCACTAGTAACTACTATGGTATCCTCCATTCTAATCCAAATGCATCACACATTTTCTTGTACCACTTTTACAAGCGTGCCTTGTGAGTAGCCATCATGGTTTCACAAGTGTACTTTGAAAACCTTTTTGGGGGTGAGGGATCCTCTTATGGATACTCCTAAACAAAAATTTTTAGCCCATCGGTCACTCCAATCTTTAAAAATATAATGGTGAGGAGGATGTTACTGAATAATATCTTTTCTCCCTCTTGTGTGCTACTTATGATCTCATTTGTGGTACAAGCAGACAAGTTATAGATTGTTCCTTCTGATATCTTCCGACATACATTTACCATGTCTTGTTCACTTGTGTCCATCATTCCTACTAAAGGAGCTTGGTCACCAAGCATGTGGACATCCTCATTACAGGGTCTATAATCTTTGCGATGTCAAAGTATCGTGACCCCTTCTTGTAGTCATATGTGACTACAGTCTCCTTGATAGCCTCCTTGTCACTTAGATCATCATCTATACTCTCTCCTTCACAAATAATTCTTGTGAACTTGGATATCAATTGTGGTGTTATGTACATCTTGTGCCCTGCAAAATAAAAGTGATATTCATACATGCATGACATCAACCATTGATAAAGGTGCTCAGGCTTACCAAAGTAAGGAAACTCATATAGTTGTAATATTTTAGCCTTCTCCAATTTGACCTTTATCTTGTCGCTGTAAATGGTCATTCCATCTGACGTTCTCTTGTTAGCTAGGAAAACCAACTCTAGTACCATTTCTTTCTCAGTTGTGCTTGTGTGATGGTTATAATAAATCATGGCCATCTTTCAAAAGTGTGACTCCCATTCTTTTCCAATCAATACCTTATCTCGGTATTGCATTTCCACATACCATTACTCATTTGAGCTTACGACAGAAGTTGTTTTCTTTCCTTTGCCCTTGCCCTTATGTTTTCTTTAGTGAAATGGTTGGTTTCTTTGGTGTCATTCTTCTAGTCAGGATAAACTTAAAACTCCTTCCCCTTGCTCCACTCTACTACCCTGCTTAATCCCAAAGCTCACTCTTGTAAAGAAATAATTTTTCCTTCATACCCTAGTTGCCAAACCCTAACTAGGAAATCCTTCCACAAGACATTGCTCCTCAGCCAACTTTCCCCATGCCCATGTACTCCTTCCACTTTGGTTTGCAGATTTTTTCTAGCCACACACTTTAGATCTCTATAATTCTTCTTTGCAAAAATATCTCTAAATTCGCTAGTTTACGAGAGCTTCTTTTACTGTGTAATCACAAGGTAAAATAATGATGTGCCTGAATTCATATTTATAGATTTTTCTTCTTTCCAACATTAAATGTTATATGACCTACCACTGTACTTGACACTAAATGTGGATTTTTCCTTAAAACTGACCTCAAGCCACTTTTACCAATGTGCCTAATCCTGCAAAAAAACTTGACAACCTTCAGGCGTGCAAAAATCCAATCCGATTGAAGACTCTTACACACACATCTATAGCACCGAAGGAACTTCTTTTGTCTTTTTCTTGATTTTTTCCCTCACCTACTTCATGTTGTTCCTACGCTCTTCATCCTTTGTATGCAGTATTTGTTACAACCCTCTCGACACCAAAATTCATCATCCACCGTTTCCTCATGCGCTTTCTCAACCTGACACGCTTCCTTCTATTGGGACTCTTAACTTGTATTGTAGGCTTATACTTTCCATTACTCCACCCCACACTAAAATAGATGTGTGGTCCTCTGTGCATACACAACCTTGGAAAAATAATGTGGTTACTAGTGAACAAGGTGCAAAACAAAACAAAAAGAAAAGAACAAGCAATGAGAAAGGGAAACAAAAGAAAATAAAAAACATAAAGGGAAATTCTAGACTAATTTGTAATATTGCCATATTACAAACACCAAAAGACTTATTTATAGTAGGGCTTCAGCCTACTCCCACTGAAATGACTTGGTGATATCATCCCTTCCAGCGCTTGTAACTAGCCAACACCTAAATCAAGAACGTAAGAGATGATGTAGGGTCCCAGAAATGGACTTTTAACTTCCCAGGATGGCACAAATACTTGAAATCATTCAACAACACCATATTCCAAACCTCAAACTTCTTGCTCTTTATATGACAATTATGCCATGCCTTTTGTCTTACTTTTTCTTTCTTCTGACTCCATCTAGTAAGTGACCACCTTTCGTCTAACTACATCAACTTATCAATCCTTTCTTCCAACGCTTTCTCATCATTTAACCCTCCCATGTGTGCTATATATAGCGATGGTAACATGAATTCAACTAGAAAAATATCCTCTACCCTAAACACTAATTGAAATGGTGTGGCCTTGTTCAACCTCTTATAGGTTGTCCTATATGCCCATATAATGACTGATACTTTTTCATCCCAATCCTATCTTCCAATGCTAGAGATCTTAGTCAACGTGTGACTTTGTATCTTGTTAAATGCCTCAGCAGTTCCATTTGCTTGAGGGTGATGAGGGGTAGTCTTATGATGGGCCACCATAAATTCTACTAATAGAATCATGACTGTTTCGTTGAGAAAGTGTGTACCTCTATCACTTGTTAAACTTAAAGGACAACCATACCTACTGATTATGTTCTCCCATAAAATTATAGAAGTTATCACTATGGTGCAATCCCTTATAGGAACTGCCTCTACCCACCGTGTCAAGTAATTAGTGCAAGTGATGTTTTACTGTGAACCATTCCTTCATCTGGCTAGCAAAATTGGCCCTATAAAGTCGATTGCCCATTTTTTCAAATGGTTCAAAGTTGGCTATTGGTCGCAAGGGAATTTCATCCCTCTTTCCAAGTTTTCTAAGGCACTGGTAATGGTCGCAGGCCTTGCAAAACTCAATACAATCCTGGTAGATGGTTTCCCACCAAATCCCTTTTAGTAAAATATTTTGCACGGTAGCATTTCCTCCATAGTGTCCTCCCGTAATCCCACCATATGCTTCCTCCATAATTGCCACGAGCTCATGTTCCAATACGCATCAGTGTAGAACCTCATCATGACCTAGCTTATATAGGTCTCCACTAATCTACATGTAGGGTTTGGCACATATTACTAACCGCTTTCTCTCTAGAGCCTTCATCCCTTTGATGCCACACCTATTTTTAAGAACACTGTAATATCTTCCAAGTCTAAGGGTTCATGCTGCAACCTAAGTAGTTATGCATCTAGCATGGTATCCTCAATGTTTTGCATGTCCTCCCATGAGTTAATCCTTGATAAGTGGTCAGGTCCTAAATTCTTTTTCCTGGTTTTAAAACCATTGTGAACTCAAATTCTTGAAATAATAGAACCCAAGGGAATATGTGCCCTTTAAGAATGGGCTTGTTGACTAAGTATTTCAATACCACGTGGTCTGTGTAGAAAATAAATGGTGTTGCCAATAGATACTGCTTGAACTTATGAAGCGCGTAGATTATGGACAATGCTTCGCGATTAGTGGTTGTTTAATTTTTTCCTACTGGTGTCAACTTCCTACTTGAAAAACACAAGGGATGATCAACAATTCCCTCACCAGGTTGTGCTAGTACTGCTCCTATAACTGTCCTTGAGGCATCAACATGTACATGGAAAGGCTTATCCCAAGAAGGAAAATGTAATATGGGCATTGTGACAAGCTTATCCTTCAAAGTGTCAAATACCTTCTGTTACGCCTCTCCTTAAGGGAAGGAACTCTTATGTTTTAACAATTCCTCCAAGGGCACGACGATCTTGGCATACCCCTTGATGAATTTTTTTAATACGCCGTATGCCCAAAGAATCCACCCACTATGCTTTGACTAGTAGGCTCCCCTAATCCAAAAATAATTGAAACTTTGGTGAGATCCGCTAGTAAGCCTTCTTTTCATATAATATGTCCTAACAGGGTTCCAAATGGGGTAGCAAAGACACATTTCTTAATGTTGAGGGATATTCTTAATTGCTAACATCTCTCAAACATCAATCTTAAATTTTCATAATGGTCTTTCACTAATCCATACACAGTCCAGTCATCCAGGTAAATTTGAAATTTATGGATGAAGTCCTAAAATGCTTGTACCACGATGCATGAGAACAAACAGATGCATTCTTCAATAAAAAAATTATAACCATGTAGGAAAAACTTCCCCATTTAATGGAGAAAGTTGTCTTTCTTTGGTCTTCTTTTACAATATTGACTTGTTGATACCCTAAGAACCCATCCGTGAAAGAGTAGAATTTGTGCCCAGCTACTCCTTTCAAAATTTCTTCAGTAAAGGGGTTTGGAAAAGGATTGATGAAAATAACTGCATTCAGATCCCCATAGTCAACATAGATTCTTATCCTCCCATATTTCTTGATACTGATGACCATTGGGCTTATCCATTCTGATTCTTCCACTGCCTCAATGATACCAGATGCTATCATCTTGTCTATTTCTTCCTTGACCCGTATGTGTAAATTTTGATCATTTGATAAGGCCTCTTCCAAATTGGGTGAGCACCTTCCTTCAACTTGTTCTTTATCTCCCCCAAGGAATGGTGAATGCCTTTGAGTTCATGGTACATGCGAGGGAACAAATATTAGAACTCGTGTAATAGATAAATGACCTTTGAAACTTCTTTTTATGACCAATAGTCCCCAATGATAGCTTCCTTAGGTTTCTTCTCCATCCTAATGTTAACCTTATTTGTTTTCAAGGGCTCATGGTAGGCACGTGATTGCTCATCAACACTTTCAATGACTTCACACATACCTTTAGAATGGCTAACATCCAAAGTTTCTATTTCTTCTCCATCTACTATTAGAGTAGGTATTTACCTTAGCTCATGTTCTCCTAGGTACTTTATTTACCTTTATTGTATTTATCCTCACCCACTTATGTGTGTGGATGTTTCTTTTATCTTATTTAGATATTAGGAGATATTATCTAGTCGTTAGGTAGATTTCTTTTCTTTATCTATGGTATTGACTAGATCCTTGATGTCTAGTTATCTCCTAAATCTATGGTCTTGACTAGTTCTTTGATGACTAGTTATTTCCTTGATTTATGGCTTGATCTACAACCTTGACCGGTTCTTAGATTGTTATTCCTTGCCTATTTAAGCAAGGTCCATTCTCATTGTATTGCATTGAGTTCCATAATAATATATGATATTTCTACTCAATTGTTTGCAAAGGTTTTATGTAAAGTTATTCTAGCAAATTGCTTTCATCTTATTGATCGTGGTGTTTTATTAGCATCTGCATTCTTGGCTTGATACGATCTAATTATCATTCCTTTCATCTACCATATAGACCATTTTTCCTTTTTCTTCTTCCAAGCATGCACGCTCAAGCTGTGCGCTCACCTAATAATTCCAGTAGCCTATCTACTACCATAAAACTATCTCCCATCATGAGGTGTTTGATTATTTACAATGCCTTATCTCCTAATGGCTTGGTACTCCTATACTCAAAAGCTTGAATGAGATTAGTTGTCAACTCCTGCCAATTACTTGTTTGACGACGCATCTCCAAATAAATATACCATGTGCACACACAATCTTGTAAGGTGAAATACAACTTATGCACCCATAACGAAGGTGGTAATGCTTATGTGCTTCCCATTTAGGCCTTCTCACATGTTTCGATATGAAATGAGGTGATCTATTTACCATGGTATTATTGTATGACCGTGGGCACGTTTCTCCTAAATAACCTTATAGAGAATGTGAATCTTACCTCATGCCACTCTAGGAGGCTCTCCCGATGCATAGCCCATTAGTGCATTGTAGTTCCGAGTAGGTTATAATTTAGCATTCCCCTCCTCTTGTCCTCATTCTTCCACTGAGCCTCCATTTCCCATAAGAAAATTTTAGAGTATGCTCCTCCAGAGTAACTTGGTAACTTCTTTCCTCCTATGTGCTTAAATGAGTGGACCTTTTTCACCCTTGTTATAGATCCTCTCAACTGTCACCCAATCAACTCATAGGTCCCATGCACTCAATTATCGCATGCCATGCTAGTGGTATCACTCAAGGAATGAGCATATTCAAATTGGATAACTCCCTCTATGGGATGAATTATCTCAGGATATCTAATGGAGTGCACATAGATTTTTTCATGGACTTATTCTTCTAAGGGCTCAGTATAGGGTGTTGACTTCCCATCTGTTAAAGGGATGATCACCCTTTCTTCCTTGATCTCAAAGTTGATATACCTCTTGTTAAACCACAAGTTGACATTGTTCTTATAACACCATGGGTTCCCAAGTATGTTGGAAATTTTTCTACCTCGGTGAGTACCAAGACTTCAAAGTCTCTAGTGAACTTGACCCCTTGAATGGTGATAACTACATCCTTCAAGACTCTAATGGGCATTTCCTTAGTCTTTATTTCCATATACAACACATTCAAAGATGGCTGTAATGCAAGTCTTCCCGTCTGATATCAAACATCTAAGGTAAGAACATTGACCTCTACTCCTGTGTTGATGAAGATATTACTCAGAATCCATCCATCAATAACCACATTCAAAGTAATCTCCTTGTCATAGTCAAGGATTTGAGGAGGAAGGTTTTCATGTAAAACCTACCTTTCGCACTCTCATCTAGCGTGTGGTACCTTCTTCCTCAGCCATTCTCCTAAAAATGGAATAATATTCTCTTACCTTAACATCCTACATACCTCCTTAACTTCATCTAAGCCACCCTTTGGAGCCTCAGCATTCTTCCTTTACTCCAACTATTTTGATTGCTCCTTTAAACATTGTATCTCCCCTTGCACACTCTGAATCACATCCATAGTTTCTTTATACACCTTCTTCTAATGAGTAGGGTCCAATTATTTTCCATATATCATGTCCTCTCTTGAAACTAGTGTCCTCATTCTTGGCATTTCCCTGGCATGTGTGGCCTCTTCTCACATCGTCACCAGTATAGGTTCTAGCCCTGACTCACGCACCACTCTTGGCATCCATTGTGAATTGTCCTTTTTGATGCTCACCATCCTAGCGCCTTTGTCTTTCCAGTGCAACTATTTCATATGCTCATAGAGCTATAGAAATTCTTCATACTTATGTTTCTTTCCACATCATGAGCATTGTAACCAATCCAGACACTCACATTTGTAATGCTCTATATATCCACAGTTATAACATGTTCCTCATAGGAATTCACTTCATCCTCTGCAAAAACCTCTTCCACACGTTCCTCCACCTACGCGCTCTTCATAATGACAATCATCATCCTTGGAACTTCTTGCAAGGCTAGTCTGGCGCACACCCAGATCAATAGCATCAAGATCAATTAATCTTCAATCCTTAGTATCATCGGTTATAGAGGTACAGATATTATAATAAATAGAAAAATTCTTACAAATTCCGCACTGCAATAGAGGGCACCTACTTACATCATGATACCCATTGAAAATATCATATTCTATTGCCATAATGCATACGAATTCCAATGGAAACTATCCTTTGCATGCCCTTCCACTTCAAATTATATACACCAAATCCCACTACGTACATCATGCATTTATTTTGCAGACAACTTCTCTAATGGTTTGGCCATTACAACAATTTGAGCCTATAGAAAAGGACTAACACCATTATCAATGCTCCTAACAGCTTTAGTGTGTAGGTAGCTTCCAACACCTTGTGCAGGTCTGTGAAAGTCTTGTGTGATAGAGCCCTTCTAAATGGTGCTATCAATCCTCCAAAAAACCATTGAGCATGTTGAGAAGGATGAATGTCATAGGATAGTTTAGAAAAGAGGGTTTTGAAATGTGTGTCATACTCCTGCACACTATCTGTCATTCCCTACTAGATCCCCTTTAGAGATTTTATGCTCTTCTACTCAAACTTAGGGATGTGGAACTTTTCTAGGAAGGTGTTATTCAATGTAGTGTATTCTACCACCATTTGATGGGGGCATACTTCATATACCAACTATGCACACACCCTTGAAACATTATTACAAACTAACTTGAATTTCACTCTAGTGTAGTGATCCCTTTCACGTGCCATAGGAAATCACACTTGTGCACATGCTCTGTAACATATTTAATACCCATATAGTCTGGTAAGTGCAAAGACATTTGAAATAATACTTGTGGAGGTGGTTGAGGCCCTTGTCTTCCTGATCTAGAGCCTTGCTTCCCTCTAGTGTTTCCTTCTCCACCAAATCCACTGGATCCACCAGGTCTTGACCCACCAGATCCACTTCCTATAGTAGAAAAAGGTCCTGAAGTGGTCCTACCAAGGGTTACCAACATCCCATTGAACTACACACCAATGGTCTGTGATATTGTCCCACTTCTAGTTGTGTGTCTCACGCCACTCCTAGACATGATACCCAAGCCTTGCGTACTCACACCTTATCCAAATATTCCTCCACATACAAGAATGGATTGTGTAGCCATGGATGTTATAAATGAGAAATTATACCTCCTAGCTGTAGATCAATTACTCCCCCTGATACCAATTATTGGGTTAGCAATACCTCTCCCTTTATCTAGAAAACCAAGTGCTAGGGATTAGTCACCAGTTGGGTTCAGATGCACACCAATGGATCTCCTTTCTTCATGTAACAAAATCTCATTATAATTTGAAGGGGATTCTCTCCCAAACTTTCCAAGATGGGGTAGCACATACCTCTTAGGTTCCACATCCTTTGTGTGAACCTTAGCTCCTTCCCACAACGTCTACCTCCATAGATCCATCACACTTATGTCATATCCCTTTCACGAAATTTGATATACTTGAGTCGTCTCTCCTCCCTTTCCTTCTCAGCTACAATTTCTACCATCTTCCTCCACCTTATCTTCCTCTTCCAACACTTAGAGAAACTTATCTGGCCATGGGAAATGCTTCTAAACTCAAGGTAATGACCAAGATCTTCATAGCTAAAGGAATATAATGTAAAATTGATCCTCTAGGATCCCTCAAAAACTTGAACTCAGCAAATTCTGGGTAGGAATATTTTGAAATGGTATATTCAAGAGTATACCTAGTCAACACTCTCTTCCACTAGTGATCAAAAACACATGTCCAAGTCATATATGCATCCTGCAGCCTATGATAGTCATCTTGGGTCCACACACATGATCTATAGTATGAGCTCGATCTAGATGTATATGTTAAAAGCGATTCATATATTTCTACTCAGAAAATAACAGAATAATGTCTCATATAACTCATGGTATAGGTTCTCTTCTACCCATCTACGTGCATTGAAATTAGGTCTAGTGTTGAATCATTAAGAAAACTCGTCATTCATGCTCTTGAACCATGTCTTAACACTTTCTAAGGTCAGATGCTCTATCATCACTCATCATAGGGATAAAGATGCATGTCACTTCTCACAAAAAATTTGAAAAGAGGTCCCCGTAATGAAACCAAGATGTAGTCATTTTTATACCCTTAGACAAATAGTCTAATCCCATGCACATTGGCCTATCACCCAAAAGGCACTGGGCACTCACCAAAGGCATGTGTGGGTGCCAAGTATCTCCTTTATGTGATTCTTATGAGAATGCATCATCTTATGATATATAATCAAATGTAGAATGACAGAGAAGAAATATCCAACATTTTGATAACCTAGAATGATTTATCATCTCATTACATCTAGAAACGAGTAATAACAAACAACATATGAAAATGGTTCATACATAAAGGAAATGCATAAGGAATATACTCATGAACACGTATATGGTTTACAATAGAGAATTAAATTCATATCAACATGTTTAAGTACCCGCATTACATTCCATAAAACCATTACAAACCTTCATATAATAATGTAGAGCCAAGTCATGCATCAGAACTAGACTATATCCCTTATACCCCAAGGATAATCACAGACCCCTCTCCCTAAACATGCCATCACTCCTAGAGTTCTCCTAATTTGTAACCCCTATAACCCTCCATTATATTTCTATAGAGCTTTGCCTCTCTTATCCCTCTGTTCTTTTCTTCTATCAGTCGTTTCTATTTATAACCTTAACAACCACTGCCATGCCTTTATGAAGTTATAGATTGGTTGCCAAGTGTCGAAGTTGTCCTCCATGGGAGCATGCATTCTTAGATCTAATCTCTCCACTCTTTGCAATGATGTCTTTCTGGAACCTTCCATCACATGGAATATTCCTTTCATGTCCACTAAGTTTCTAAGCTAACACCTTATCCATTCCGCATGCAGAGTTAGGTCATGCTTTTCTCATGTGCTGCCAGGAACATCAAATATGGATAAGTCCTAGAACCCTTTATTTTCCTTGTGCATGTGTAAAGGGTTCTGCCAAACCATTTAAAAACACTTTCTTGCACACCTTCACCTTACATGCCCTTATTTAATTATGCCCCACATACCCACATGCCTTCTTGCACTTAGCCAAATAATTCAGAGGTCCAACAGGAAAAAATATCATTCAAATAAGAGGACTGTGTTATAATATGAACAACTATACATCTGACATTGCATGTTCAATTCTCTACACATCCTCACCCAAGGTAATTCTTGAAAGATGATCAGGTCATGAATTACTCTTCCATGGTTTTACTATGACTAAAATGTCAAACTCTTGAAATAAAAAGATCCAACGATATATGCACCCCTGTAAAATAGGATTGTTTACCAAATAATTAAGTGTCAGGTGATATGTGTAAAATATAAATGGAGTAGCCAAAAAGTACTTCCTAAAATTATGCAGTGCATAAATCATTGAAAAATCTTTGCCCTCCATTGTTGTGTAATTTTTCTCAATGAGAGTTAACTTTCTATTTACAAAACACAAAGGGTGATCAACAACCCCTTCTCCAGGAAGTGCTAGAACTTCTCCAATTGCCATCCCTCATGCATCCACATACACATGAAATGGCTTGTCCCAAGAGGGAAAGTGTAAAATTGGCGTAGTTGTAAGATTATCCTTTAACATATATAAAGCCACCTATTGTGCCTCACCCCAGTGAAATTTTCCTTTATGCCTCAACAATTATTGCAAAGGCACGACAATCCTAGCATAACCTTTGATAAATTTTCTATAGTAACCCATATGCCCCAAAATGTTGTGCACTACACTTTGATTGGTAGGATCCTCTAAACCCAAAATAATAAAAAATTTGGTAGGTTCCACCAATAAACCTTCCTTACAAATAATATGACCTAATAATGTGCCAAAACGAGTAGCAAAGACACATTTCTTAATTTTTAGAGAGATAATTAACTATCTACACCTCTCAAATATCAATCTCAAGTTGTTGTAATGATCTTTCACCAATCCATATGCTTTCCAATCATCTAGGTATACTTATAGAAGCTTATGAATAAAGTCTTGAAATTCTTGCACCACAATGCTTGAAAAATATAACAAGTGCATTCTTAAGTCCAAAGGGCATACATGTGTAAGAAAAAATTCCCCATTCAGTGGTGAAAGTAGTATTCTCCTAGTATTCCTTTGCAATTCTTACCTGGTGATAACCTAAGAATGCATCTATAAAAGAGTAGATCTTGCATCCTGCTATACCCTCCAAGATTTCCTCAGTGAAAAGCGTTGGAAAAGGATCTATCACACATGCAACATTCAAATCTCTTTAGTTCACACAAATCATTATCCCCCCATCCTTCTTGACACTAATCACCATTGGGCTAACCCATTAAGACTCTTCAATGTCCCCAATAATCCCATATTCTAAAATTTTATCAATATCTTATTTCACCTTCACACACAAATTAGGATTCATCCTATAAGGCCTTTTCCTAATCGGGCACACACCTTCCTTCAAATTAATATAAATATATCCCAATGAGTGATGAGCCCCTTTTAATTCATGGTATCTGAATGAAAATAAATTCTGGAAGTTGTACAACAACTCGATTATCTTTTAAACCTATTGGTCTATCCAGTAATCACCAATGACCGCTTCATTCACTTCTAATTTTTTGCCAATGTTGACCTTATTTGTTTTTAAAGGTTTATGCTAAACACAGGCATTCTCATCTGCACTATCCCATACTTTGCGTGTATCCTTTGTATGATCAACATCTAGGTTCTCTACTTCCTCATCATTTATCAGGTACACCATTTTCCCTTCTCTTTTTCTTGGAAGGCATGCTCAAATTGTACTTCATCTATTTCTTATTATTCAAAGCACACCTACAAATCAGGCTCCCCTAGAAAACCTAGGATGAGGTCCTCAACTTTGGCACTATCTCCCAAGGTAAGGTACTTGACTACCTGTAAAACTTCATTCACTAATAGCTTAGAATATTGATACTCAAAAATCTGAATAATACTTGCCATCAACTCCTATCAATTTCCTGTTTGATGATGTAACTTTGAATAGACATACCATGTGCACACACAACCTTGCAAGGTAGAGTAGAACATATGCACCCAGAGTGAGGGGGGTAAATCTTCTAGACCTACCATTTAAGATTTCTCACATTCCTGAACATAGTATGAGGCAGATTCATTCCCATGATAGTCATATATATTTGAAGGTGCATTTCTCTAGAGAAGCCTAATAGAGAATGTGATTATTACTATGTTCCTCTCTATAAGATTATCCTGATGGGTTTTCGACCAATGCACAACTGTTCCATGTAAGGTATAAACAAGAATATTTCTCCATTCTATCTCACAGGTCCACTAGACTTCTATAGCATGCAAAAAGATATCAGGGCTAACTTCTCCAGTGTAACTTGGTAACTACCTTCCTCTCAGATGCCTAGCCGAACATCTCTTGACAACTCAAGTCACAGTGCCCTTCAATTCTCTCCTAGCCAATTCATAAGTCCCATGCACTGAATTATCACATGCAATGCTAGTATTATCACTCATTGACCGAGCATCATCCCACTAAATGACTCCTTTTGATGACTCAATAACATCTGGATCTCTAATGGTGCACACATAAAATTTTTCCATGTCCTCCTCACCGAAAGGCTCTACATAATGTGCAAACCTACCATATTTTAGTGGAATAATTACACACTCCTTCTTGTTCTCAAAACTGAGGTATCCCTTATTGATGCCCAAATTGACATTATTCACATTACACTAAGGGCATCCAAATAATGCTAGAAAAATATCTCCCTTGGTAAGTTCCAAGACATCAAAATCCACAATGAAATTGGCCTCTTGAATGGTTATGGAAGCATTCTTCAAAAATCCGATGGGCATAACTTTAGTTCTATTCACAATGTACAACACATTAAAAGATGGATGTAATGGTGGCCTCCCCATCTGATTCCATGTATCTAGAGTATAATAGTAACCTACTTATGTCTATTAGTATGTTTCTTAAGATTTATCCATCGACTACCACTTTCAACGTGATTTCCTTGTCATAATTAAGAATATGAGGGGGAAAACTATCATGTAATATCTTCTTCTTGCGCTCATTTCTAGTGTGTGGTATCTTTCCTCTCAACCAATCTCCTAGCAGGGGAATGATATTTTCCTGGTGTAACATCTTACATACCTATTTTACATCATCAATGTCCTTATGAGGGATCTCAGCATTCTTTTCCTGTTCTAACTTCTACATCTATTCTTTAAAACACTAAATCTCTCCTTTCAAAATCCTAATAACCTCCATAGTCTTCTGGTAAACCTCCTTCCGATAGGTCAGATCAGGGTACTTTTCATGCAATACTTCTTCCCTTGTAATAAGAGACCTCTTCTTTGGTACTTATCTCACACACTCAACTTCAGCACGTGTAGTTACTAATGCATGTTCCAACTTAGAATTAGGCACTACCTCAAGAATGAAAATAGGTTCAGTGCACTTCACACTAACCATTCTTATGCTCTTGTCCTTCTTTTTATTTTGGCTCATGTGATCATACAAATTAGGGAAGTCCTCATACTTATGTTTCTTTCCGCGCTACGAGAATTACAATAAATCCAGACATTTGTGCTTATAGTGATCAATAGATCCACAATTGACACAATTCCCACCGGGGAAGTCACTCCTTCCTCTATCATGACCACTACGGCCTTTGAATCCTCCAAAAAATATTCTTCCCCTTCCTTTGCCATCTTTACACCCTTCATGTTGATGCCCCTAATTTTTAGAACTGTTCGTAACAATGGTCTAGCACACACAAATATTAATTGCATCATGAATCTAGTCTATCAACTGGTAATCTTTAGTATCACGAGTAGTAGATGTATAAATCTTACAATAGCAAGACACATTCTTACAGAGCGTAATTTGTAACAACATGAATCTACTTGGATCATGATCCCTATGAGATATTTCACCATCTAACGACATGACATGCACCTAATTTTGAGGGAAAATATCCTTGATGTGTCCTTCTACTTCACAATCTATACACCAAAGTCTATTGCAAGTCTCATGTGCTAAATTTGTAGATAATTTTTCAAGTTGTTTCACCATGGAAGCAATATGTGCCTCCAAACAAGGACTTACCCCAGTATCAACTGTTATCCAAAATTCACCCCCCTAGGGTAAATTTTGATAACATGCATCAGAAGATTCAAATCCTAAGAAAAATTGATTGATTCAGAGCAAAATCAGGTTTCTAGGGTCCCTTCAGGTATTTTTCTAACTCCCCTAGCCGAAGAAACAGGGAGCAAGCTCTGAGAAAATGCAAAAAAAGGTTGCAGAAAGGAAAATAGGTTGATCCAGGAAAAAGTGTGAAAATTGGCTAAGTCCTGCTCAAGGTAGAATTTGGGAGAAGTGGGACAAAAAGGCGCGGATCGGCCGAAAAGCCTTTAGGCGGCCCAAATTGCATTCGGGACAATCGGGCCAGAAGTACGCGGCGGGTGCGAAAAGCCGATCCGGCCGAAGGAGGAAGAAAAATTGGCTAAGTGTTGCTCGGGACGTTCGGGACAAAAGGGCCCGAACCGGCCGGTTCGGCCGAAATGAGCACAGGCAGCCCAAAAGAAAATGGGACAAATGGGATGATAGTACGCGGTGGGCACAAAATGCCGGTTCGACCGAGAGAAAATCAACTGACTGCTGCAGCAGCTTGGGACAAGCGGGCCGGAAAGGCGCGAACCGGCCGAACCGGGCGAAAGAGGTCAAAATAGTCCGAAGGCAATTGGGACATCCAGGGCAAATGGACGCGAACCGGCCGGTTTCGGCCGAAATGAGCACAGACAGCCCAAAAGCAATTGGGATGTCTGGGACAAAAGGATGCGAAGGGCGTGAAAAAGCCGGCAGGGCCGAGAACCATTCAGAAGCCCGCCACGTGTCTCAAGGAAAAAGGGTCAAAAAGGTCAAAGGGCAAGTTTTAAAAAGGTCAGCCCGAACGAATGAAATAGCGCCACGTGTCCAGTTAAGGGCCCCACAAGTGAATTTCAAAATGAAATCCCGTGAAAGAAATAGGAGAGAGAATTGCTCATCCAATCAGCACGTGCCACGTGTTGTCCAGGGTGGCAGAGCGCGGGTAAGGATTTCAAAACACGTTTTCACCTGTTTTGTTCCCTAGATCTTCAGATCACCATAACTTTTGATCCAGAGCTCGGATTTGCATGTTCTTTACATCAACGGAAAGCTGCTGAAATCTATCTACACGATTCTGAGGTCAATCTTGCGTTTTGGAGCAGTATAGAGGGAGGAAAATCGAGAAACAGCTTTGACGTGTATTCTATGGCCGGAAATGACATTCCAGCGACCAGAGTTAATGCAGAATGGGTCGCATTCTCCTGCAATCTGGTCAAATTGATAGGGTATGGGTTTGTAAGGTCCTCCATGCCATTTTAATACACCTGCAGTCAAGAAAGAATGGGCTCCCATGCCTTTTGTACGTCTCCTGTTCCCTAGGTTCGACCCTTGCATTTTAAAAGCCAGTTTTGAGCTCATTTCAAAAAAAAAAAACATTTTTTTGGGCATAGCAGACTTCTTATTTCACCTTCTTCAAGGGATTGATCAAGTATCAGACCTCTCCAAGGATTGTAACAGTTTTATTTACCTCTCTGAGGGTGTAATGCGTATTTTGATATTTGAATTGATAATGCAAGCTTTGTGAATGGGTTTCAATCCTCTGTTTGTATTATTTGCTTGATTTCAGATGCTAAATTATACATTATCGGTTTGTGTAATGTTTTATGTTGTGAACCTCAGTCTGTGTCTATCTGCATGACTAATATGTTTCACCACTCCTTTTGGTGCATCACCATCTTTAGTTAGTTTCAATTTTGCACTTCTACCCCTGTCTCCTTGCAAGTTAGAATAGGATTAGGATCTAAACCTCTGTAGTTTTACAAAATATAGATCTAAATCAGAGGAGTTTGAGGAACCAGCCTCTAATATGGAGATTCCTCTCTCAGTTTCCATGTCCCACACTTGGAGAGAGGTTTCCATGTTGTGTAATTACACTGGATGCAAGAGTGATCAACCTAGAAAATCTGATCACCGTCCAGGGGTGCTGTAAATTTGCACTAACAGTTTTGGCACGCTCGGTAGGACCAGAGGTCTCAATTTTTATTGCAGAAAAGTTGATGTGTATCTGCTGCAATTATCTTGCTTGAAAAGAGCTATTATTTGCATATCTGGCGACTCCAAAGGGAAGAATCAATAGAATTTCAGCAGTCAGGCCTGAAAGCTTATGAGAAGAATCACAAGGTCAAGAGTTGGAGAGGAGGAAGTACTATTTGAATACCTACAATTATCTCCAAGAAGAAGGCAAAGAGGAAGAAGGATTCAAAGGTCCCCATCTCCACCAAACAGAACTCTCTCAACTCCTCCACCTGAGCGACCTTTCTTTCAGTATACAAGGGTTTTAAGACCAATCAGAATGGCGCAACCAGTAAACCCCCTATGTCAACTTCACAGGTAGCAGCCCACTTGCTCTCAATGCACAAAATCCAATCCCAGTTGCAACACTGAAGAAAATTCCATACTTTACTGGGGCAAAATCAGACCACTCCTGGTGATCATGTCGAGGACATTGCTAACATTTGTGCAATCCATGAGATTAATGAGATGCAAGTAGCTGTTCAAATTGCTGGCGTATTCATTCAACGAAAAAGCATTGCAATGGTTTAGGAGCCTTGAAGCTGGCTCTATCACAAACTGGAATCAGCTGTGTATTGCACTTCACAATCAATTTGGAGAGAAGGGAGACAACTTGTCTCTTTTGGAGCAGCTAACACACCATCAAGAGAGCTTCCAATGAGCAGCTAACTGACTTCAACTTCAGATTTCAAAGGTCTTGGGATAGAATTCCAGTGGCAGTCAGGCCCCAACAGCAAGAAGGTGACTTTTCTATATTACCTTAAAGCTTTAAAGATTCTGATATTTCTGTGTTGATTCAATCTATGGGAGGCAAAACTATCCACTGCTACTTATAGTATTGCCATTAGAGCTGAAAATTGTCTGATTCAAGCCGACAAGCTAGCTCCTAGGCCTCCAATGCCATTATATCCAAGTTTAGAGTAGCCCAAGTACTAGTCAAGTACCTGTCTTAGCTCCTATTCCCCACTCCTAGGAATCAGAGTTCAAATGAAGCTTCCACTTCATCTCCAAGTGCCCCAAATGAGCTTCAAGAAGTCATGACGCAACTGCAAAATTTTAGGTAATGAGCTGGGTCACACTTAAGAGACAACAAACTCAAGGTTTTAGACCTTCGTATCAGCCTCAAGCTCAACCTAATAGGCAGCCATATCAGCCTCAAAGGCCACCCAATCCAGCTGCAAATATGAATCAAACAAGGCCTCCTGCCAATAAAACCATTCCAGCCCTATAATCCAAATGCCATATCTACCTCTAAGGCATTAGTACCCAGCACAAAACAAACACTGCCCGAGGAGTATGATTGGTGTTTTCCATGTAATAAGCCTCATAATCAATCCATGTGCTTCAATGGTGCTTTGACCCAAGCTTTAATGGTAACAAGTGCTGGTGTGGAGGGGTGAGAGTACTCAAGAAAACAGCCAACAACAAGAAAACACTCCAACAGCAACCTGCCCCCAAATGACACCACATTGGTAAATTGGCAAGCAGAGGATTTCTGTGGCATGAATCAGACAGTTTCTCAAGGTGTTGCTTGCCCAACACAAGGTCAAAAAGGAGAAATTTGGGTGAAGAACAGCCGTTAGCACCCAGCTAATCCACAACCTTCCACAGCTCCACAAATGATTGGCAAGCAAAACCCAGTTTCAAATGCACAAGGGCAGTTAAGAACAGCCCCTAGGCCAACTCAAATGCCAGTTGTTGCTGCCCACATACAAGGAGCAAATGTGCAGACCAAGGGACAACAGAGAGATCCTTCATCACCATTCAGTATCATTGATCAGATGAAGAAGACATACGTCAATATATCTATGTGGGAATCGTTATCCATCCCAGGCCAAAGAAATCTGCTGCAAGCTGCCATAAAGGATTGGCCAACTTCGAATCAACAAGTCCAAATGCAGGAGGAGGGTACTCACAAATGCTGCCCACCCTCAAGGAAATCATGGAGCACAACAAGGTAGAATGCTGAAGCCTCCCCCTTTCTATGTTTCGTTAATCATTGGAAATCAGCTAGTGCATAATTGCATGATAGATTCCGGGGCAAGTAGATCAGTTATGCCTAAATAAATAGTTGATCAGTTAGGGCTCCAGTATGAAATAACATCTAAGGGGAGTAGTGCAGCTGGATGGGACAGCAATAGTAACAGTTGGAGTGATTAGAAATTTGAGTCTTACCTTGCATGCATGTCCAAATGTTGTTGTCTTACAAGATATATCAGTCATAGACCTTCCACCACTCTTTGCCCTCTATTTGTCAAGAGATTTCACTGCCAAAATTGGGGGATATTTGTCCACTGATTGGTCACACATGCTGTTCAGAACGAGGTATGGAACTAAAGCTACAATTAGGTCAGAACCTATTGCAAATTTCCACATTGAGCCCTATACTCCAAGTCATATTAATACCAATTGCTCAGCATTTGATCAAGAAGATCACCTTGGCGCTAATGAAACCGACACTAAGGTTGGAAGTATCCCAGATTTGACTCTTGATGAATGGGCAAGCAAAGTGCATGCTTTTGATCCTTATCAAGAAGTAGAAGAATCGAAGCCTAGGGGTCTATTGTATACACGAAGAAAGTCAACCTATTCCTAGCATCACCAAGCCAAACCACAAGGATGACAACGAGGTTATGACAACTGTTTTTTGATGGATCAAGGAGTAGACAAGGCGCAGGAGGTGGAGCCATGCTTATTTCACCTCAAGGAGTAAAGTAATTATTCAGATTTTAGATTTCAATTTACATGCTCCAATAACACTGCTGAATATGAAGCCTTGGTGTAAGGGATGCATTGGGCAGTAATAAAAATATAAATAAATAACTTGCAAGTTTTTGGGGACAGTGAGCTGATTGTAAATTAGGTCAAGGGGACAACATGCTACCAAAAACGATCTACTCAGATGCTACAAGAATAGGGTGTGGGACCTCATGGAATATTTTGAGGGTTGCGGCATCAAGGCCATTCCCAGGAAAGAGAATTAAGCTGCTGACAGGCTTGCAGCGAGTAGGGGCAGCCTTTTGACATTGTAGAAGACATTCAACAAGACAAGGTATATCAAAACATCCACGTGATTGTGAGGCCTTCAGTGCCAGATAACGATGTCAATTGGTAAGCATTTGAGAATGACCAGTAAATCATCCACTTCTTGCAGGAAGAAGCTGAGTTCTCAACTAAGAATCAAGAGAAGTTGGAATAGCAATATGGTCACTAGGTGATACAACTGAGAACTGACAAGCTGCCCAAGGGACTTGTCACCTTGGAGTAAATTTTTAACCCCAATGATTAGTTCAGAAAGGAGAAAGCAAATATTCAGGTCAAGAGGGAAGATTTGACATCCATCTTGGTAGAAGAAAACAAGCCACTGCAAATTGGAAAGATGACAACTAAACAGGAAAGGCATGAGTTCATACAGCTATGTCAAGAATTCACCTAACATGTTTGCTTGGAGCTTATGAAGATTTAAAAGGGTTCAATCCCAACTTAGCTCAGCATACCATTGAATTGGACCCAAATACTAAGCCTATCAGGAAGAAACAGAGACCAGTCAATCCACACATGGAGCCTCTCATGAGGAAAGAACTAGACAAGCTGATTGAGTCAAGAATCATATTCCCCAATCAAGCATTCTAGTTGGGTTGCCAACTTAGTTCCAGTCAGAAAGAAAAGTGAAGAGATCAGGCTATGTGTTGACTTCAGAGATTTGAATAGATCCTCTCTGAAGGACCATTATCCACTCCCTTCCATGGAGCAAATACTGCAGGTCGGAGCTGGTTCAGAAAGATTTTCACTACTTGATGGATACTCAGGGCTTCAATCAAATTATGGTGAAGGAGGAAGACCAGTTCAAGACAGCCTTCACAACCAAATGGGGCACATATGCTTACAAGAAGATGCCATTTGGACTGTCGAACGCCGGAGCAACATTCCAGCGAGCCATGGATATGGCTATTCAAAGGCTTGATCAACAAGATAGTGCTGATATACCTAGATTGATATCACTGTTTTCTCAAAGAATGCTGCAGACCATCTCTTTCACCTCAGGCAAGTGTTTCAAAGGTGTAGAAATTTTGGAGTGTCTTTGAATCCTAAGAAGTGCATCTTTCTTGCACATGAAGGGAAAACTCCTTGGCCATATTGTCTCCAAGGAAGGATTAGCAATTGATCCAGAGACGGTCGAAGCCATAAGGGCTCTACCATTGCCAAGCCACAAGAAGGCCCTTCAGAGTTTCCTGGGAAGGATAAACTTTGTTCGGAGGTTTGTACCAAATTTTGCAGCCCTTGTCAAGCCCATCACTAAAATGTTAAGAAAAAGCATGGCTTTCAAATGGACGGCAGAAGGCAAGGAGAGTTTTGAAGCAATCAAAGAAGCCATCTCCCAGGCACCCACTCTCATCAACCCAGACTTTTCCAAGGATTTCATCCTCTATGCATTTGGAGGCGATGACACTATTTCTTGCCATTCTGGTACAGCAGAACAAAGATAATGATGAGCAGCCGATTGCCCTTCTTCAGCTAGAGCCTAAAATGACTGCGAATTGAGGTACTCTTTTATTGAAAAACATGTGCTTGCAGTAATTAGGAACTTGAAGAAATTCAAGGCATTTAGTCTCAAACAACAAGGTCCAGTTGCTAGTCTCACATGCTGGGGTTAAGGATTTCCTCCTCAACAAGGATTTGAATGAGAAAAGGGCAGGTTGGATCACCCATGTCATGGAGTATGACATTGAGATCAAGATCACCAAGCTGGTAAGAGGAAAAGGTTTTTGTGAGCAGCTCGCTTCCAAACAACCAGACAACCCAGAAGATGAAGAAGACGCTATCCTACTATTACAAGATGATCAAAAATAGGAAAATGATTGATGTGTCCACTCCCTGTTGGACTCAGAATATAATACATTTCCTACAGACGGGCATGTGCCCTCTAGAAATGAGCAAAGCAAAAAGAAGATACTTCAATGTTGCAGGAAATTCCATATGCCATCATTGATGGAGTTTTGTTCAAAAGGTACGTGAATGGAGTGCTGCTGAGATGCATTAACACAGGTCAGATCCAAGGGGTGTTAAAAGAGTTTCATGATGGACCAGCTGGTGGCCATTTTGCACCAAGAGTGACAGCTCTGAAAAATCATGAAGGCTGGTTATTATTGGCCTAAAATCTTCAGTGATTGCTATGCATGGATCAAGAGATGTAAGAATTGTGCATTCTTCACAGGAAAAGAGGAGACTCGCTGCCCTTACCATTGCATCCAATTACAGTAGATCAGCCATTCATGCAGTGGGGTTTGGACTTCATTGGAGTCATCAATCCCAATTCGAGCCAAGGGCACAAATGGATTCTGACAGCCACAGACTACTTCACCAGGTGGACAGAAGGAGTGGCACTCAAAGAGGTGAATGAGTCTAGCATCTTGGACTTTTATGAAGGGATAATTACCAGATTTGGTGTACCTGCTACAATAGTCTCTGATAATGCATTGGCATTCATTGAATCTAAAGTGACTGAATGGGATGTCAAGAATGGGATTTACCTGAGCACTTCATCAAATTATTACCCTCAAGGTAATGGCCATGCCGAGTCTACAAACAAAAACTTGCTGAGGATCATTAGGAGGACTCTTGATGAGAATCAGAGGGCTTAGCATACCAAATTGAAGTCAGCCTTATGGGCTGATAGGATAACTTTCAAAAGATCCATAGGTAACTCTCCATTTAGGCTCGTCTACGGAAGAGAGGCAATCTTGCCCATGTCACTTGAGTTGCCAACGTTGGAACTCATGAAACAACTGGAGTTACTAGAGTTTGAGCCCATGGAGGTGAGGTATGCAGAGTTGATGGAGCTGCAAGAGATCAGAGATCAGGCATCCCAAGCAATGGAAAAGGATCAAGCTTTGATAAAAAAGACCTTTGATAGGAAGGCCAAAGACAAATCTTTTCAAGGAGGAGATCTAGTGCTGAAATGGGATGTGGACAGAGCAAAACCAGGATGGCATTCAAAATTTGATGCCATTTGGAGTGGCCCATACATGGTCACAAAATGCAAGAGCAACAATGCTTTCCAATTGGCCTCATTGGATGGTGAAGAACTGCAGATTCCAGTAAATGGAATCTATCTCAAGCGTTGCTTCTAGAGGGAGGTTCACTACACCTGTAGATATTAGATTAGATTTTCTTTCCTCCAAGTGCTTGTGCACATTGTTTTGCTGTAGGTTAGTTTTTGTTTTCCCTAAGTGCCTTGGCACAGCTTGCTGTCCATGGAGATGTTTAGCATGTCTTTGCTTTCATCAGGTCACATTCCATCTTCCCCCTCACACATTCTGAGTCAGTTTGGATTCTAATAGAATATTTGATGACTCCGTGCCCAATGGATTACTTCAAGCAACTGGTCTTTCCATCTAGCAGGCAGATGATCCCACTGAGTCGCCAAAATTGTTATCCAAAATTCACCCCCCTAGCGGTAAATTTTGATAACATGCATCAGAAGATTCAAATCCCAAGCAAATTGATTGATTCAGAGCAAAATCAGGTTTCTAGGGTCCCTTCAGGTATTTTTATAACTCCCCCTAGCTGAAGAAACAGGGAGCAAGCTCTGAGAAAATGCAAAAAAAGGTTGCAGAAAGGCAAATAGGTTGATCCAGGAAAAAGTGTGAAAATTGGCTAAGTCCTGCTCAAGGTAGCATTTGGGACAAGCGGGCCGGAAAGGCGCGGATCGGCCAAAAAGCCTCTAGGCGGCCCAAATTGCATTCGGGACAATCGGTCCAGAAGTATGCGGTGGGCGCAAAAAGCCGATCCGGCCGAGAAGAGGAAGAAAAATTGGCTAAGTGTTGCTCGGGACGTTAGGGACAAAAGGGCCCGAACCGGCCGGTTCGGCTGAAATGAGCACATGTAGCCCAAAAGAAAATGGGAAAAATGGGATGATAGTACGCGGTGGGCACGAAATGCCGGTTTGATCAAGGGAGAAAAAAATCGACTGGACTACTTGCAGCAGCTCGGGACAAGCGGGCCCGGGAAAGGCGCGAACCCGGCCCGAACCGGGCGAAAGAGGTCAAAACAGTCCGAAGGCAATTGGGACGTCTGGGGCAAAATGGACGCGAACCGGCTGGTTCGGCCGAAATGAGCATAGGAAGCCCAAAAGCAATTAGGACGTCTGGGACAAAAGGATGCGGAAGGGTGCAAAAAAAAGTCGGCAGGGCCGAGAACCATTCAGAAGCCGCCACGTGTCTCAAGGAAAAAAGGGTCAAAAAGGTCAAAGGGCAAGTTTTAAAAAGGTCAGCCCGAACCAATGAAATAGCGCCACGTGTCCAGTTAAGGGCCCCACAAGTGAATTTCAAAATGAAAGCCCATGAAAGATGCAGGAGAGAGAATTGCTCGTCCAATCAGCACGTGCCACGTGTCGTCTAGGTGGCAGAGCACGGGAAAGGATTTCAAAACACGTTTTCGCCTGTTTTGTGCCCTAGATCTTCAGATCGCCATAACTTTTGATCCAGAGCTCGGATTTGCACGTTCTTTACATCAACGGAAAGCTGGTGAAAATTCTCTACACGATTCCAGGGTCAATCTTGCGTTTTGGAGTAGTCTAGAGGGAGGAAAATCGAGAAACGGATTTGACGCGTATTCATGGCCGGAAATGACATTCCAGTGACCAGAGTTAATGCAGAATGGGTCGCATTCTCCTGCAATCCGGTCAAAATGATAGGGTATGGGTTTGTAAGGTCCTCCATGCCATTTTAATACACCTGCAGTCAAGAAATAATGGGCTCCCATGCCTTTGTATGTCTCCTATTCCCTGGGTTCGACCCTTGCATTTTAAAAGCCAGTTTTGGGCTCATTTCAAAAGGGGGAACATTTTTTGGGCATAGCAAAACTTCTTCTTTCATCTTCTTCAAGGGATTGATCAAGTATCAGACCTCTCCAAGGATTGTAACAGTTTTCTTTACCTCTCTGAGGGTGTAATGTGTATTTTGATATTAAATTGATAATGCAAGCTCTGTGAATGGGTTTCAATCCTCTGTTTGTATTATTTGCTTGATTTCAGATGCTAAATTATACATTATCAGTCTGTGTATGTTTTATGTTGTGAACCTTGGTCTGTGTCTATTTGCATGACTAATATGTTTCACCACTCCTTTTGGTGCATCACCATCTTTAGTTAGTTTCAATTTTACACTTCTACCCCTGTCTCCTTGCAAGTTAGAATAGGATTAGGATCTAAACCTCTGTAGTTTTGCAAAATATAGATCTAAATCAGAGGAGTTTGAGGAACCAGCCTCTAATCTGGAGATTCCTCTCTCAGTTTCCAAGTCCCACACTTGGAGAGAGGTTTCCATGTTGTGCAATTACACTGGATGCAAGACTGATCAACCTAGAAATCTGATCAGCGTCTAGGGGTGCTGTAATTTTGCACTAACATCAACACTTTGAACAACCTCAGTGTTAAAGTCTTATGTGAAAGCACTCATTTGAAAGGTGTTATCAAGCCTCCAACTAACCACTGAGCATGCTAAGACGGATGGATTTCATAAGATAAATTTGACAGAAGAGTCTTAAAGTGAGCATAATACTCCCACAAACTCTCTACCATACCCTATTGAATCTCCTTGAGCATGTTGATGCTCTTTTTCTCAAATTTAGGAATTTAAAATTAGGCCAAGAAGGAATCACATATCACAATATAATCCACTTTCGTTTGATGTGTGTCATACTTTTGTTACTAGCTATGTATACACCCTTGTAATGTAGTTGTAAACTGACTCACCTTCCTCTCTGGGGTAGTGATACCCTTAGTGCGCCATATCAATTCACACTTGTGTACATTCTATGCAACATCCTCAATACCTTTTTAATTAGGAAAATGAAGATACATCTCATAAAATACCTGCTGATGGGGTTGTGGTCCTTACCCACCAGATCCAAAACCCTGATTCCCTCTTATGTTTCCTCCACCACAAGATCCACTAGTTCCACTAACTCCTTATCCTATAGACCCTCAATATCTCCAAATCCTCCTCCTGTAGCAAGTACTTGGCCTAAAGTAATGTTTCTCTATGTTCCCATCATTATTCTAAATTATGCTCCAATAGTTTGTGAAGTTGAAGTACTTCTAGACATGATAGCCACATTTTATGTGCCCACACCTTATCCAAATAACACGCCTAATAGAATACCACCAAACATAGGAAGTTTCTACACAGCCATATATGAATTTAATGAAAAATTATATCTACCTAATGTTGCTTGCTTACCAACACCAACACAAACTGGTCTAGTAATAATTGTCTCAGAATTTGGAAAACTAAGTGCAAGGGTTAGGTTGTCAGGTGGGTTCAAATGCGTGCCTATAGTCCATCTCCTTTATTCATCTAATGAGATCTCATCATAATATAAGGGGGTTATCCTTCCACACTTTCCGAGATGGGGTAGTACATAATTCTTAGGTTCCATGTCCTCTGCGTGAACCTAAAATCCTTCCTACAACGTTTACCTCTATATATCAATCACTCCTACAATCTCACATCGTTTCACCAATTCCCTCTCTCTCACTTCAATATAATTGAGCCACCTCTCTTCTCTCTCAATTTTTTCCATAGGACCCACCATATCTTACCATACCTTCTTCCATGCCCGTTGTCTAATGGGATTTTAGCTAACCACAGGAAACACTTCTAAACTCAAACTAATGACCAAGATCTTAATGGCTAGTGGTAAATCATGGAAGAAATATCCTCTTGGTTCTCCCAAGAACTCAAACTTAACAACCTATGGGAAAACATAAGTAGAAACCACGTACTCTAATGTGTATCTAGTCAACACATCACACCACCAATGGTCAATAACCTGAGTCCAAATTATATCAACATCATGAAGCTGCTAATAATCTTCTTGGGTCCAAACATGAGGTTGATAATACCAACTCTTCCTTAATGCATATGCTGACAACCATTCATATAGTTCTATTAGAAAATAATAAAATAACGTCTCATAAATCTCATGATATAGATGTTATTCTACCCATGTACGTGCATCAAACTCAGGTCCAGTGTTGAATGTCTATGTAAAATTATCCTTTGTGTTCTTAAGCCAAGTCTCCACACTGGCCAAGGTCAAGCATTCCACCATTACACACCATTATTGCAACAGATTCAAAATATGTCCCAACAATGGAACCAATATGTAGTCATTTTTCCTAACCCTTTAATTCCTAGGCACACTGACATATCACCTAGCCTAAATTGGGAGCTCACCTGAGGCATGCGAAGGTGTAAGGCCCCTCTTCTATTTGATATTTCTCAATAATGTTACCATGAATGGCATAGTAATGCACGATAGTAAATTCATACATCTTATAACAAGAATAAATAACTAAACCCATGCACAAATGAACAATATTATTGCTATGAACATTAAGAACAACATGTAGGAATCAGATCTAAACTATAAATATAATAAAGAACACAGATATTTAAATCCATTGGGCACTAATATATAGAACAAACACCGTTATGTTAATTCACCAGTGTTACAATAGCCAAAGACATTACAAGATCCATAAATGGACCAAATGCATCAACATAATATCATTCTACTTAGGAAGCATTCTCATGTATCTCTCTCTCTCTCTCTCACTTGTCCTCTACTCCACTTCCTTCTATGTAAATCAATACATAAAAAGAGAACTAGGGGAATATTACCTCCACCACCTATTCATCACTCAAGAGTAAACCGCATGCCAAATTTCATCATGCCCTACCATACTCAAGTACCCTAAACATGCAAATGCTAGCTACACCATAACTAACTCCACTTTACAGCTCTTAATCTTGTCATGATAATCATATCCTAAAATATGCTTTCCTTGGGCTACTAGTAAGCCTATTTAGCCTTATTCATAACCAAGCCTTTTCGCATCTCCACATGTTCTTCATTGTAACTATATTTGTGGTCCAAAATATGTCCTGAGCTTGTTCTACCTGGGAATAACCCTCTGCGCTCTTTCTGAAGTTACTTCTACATGAGCATTTTTTCCTCATGTACTTAGTCTTCTTAGGGGATCAACATGAATGTAGGAAAAAATATGACTTATGATGAGGGATCGAATGTTTCCACTGAGTGGTTACATGAGCATATGGATGAGGATGATCAGGCTACTTTAGAGGTCTTGGGGTTGGGTGGAATGTGTCATTATAGGTGTGTTCATTGAGATTTAGAGATGATGGTGGCACTATTGGATCAAAGGGATGCATCCACCGAGAATTTTTAGCTACCTATAAGGGAGATTACCATCATATTAGAGGAAATATACAATTATTTTTGGCTTCCTATTTAGGGCAATCCAATTGTTCCCATTGATGAGACATGACAGGGGAAAATATGGTGAGATTGTATGGAGATGATGCTTTAGATGTGGTGTATGTTGTAGCGGGTTTAATATTAAGTATCTATGGGATTATGGAGTGGCTAGGAGTTCATTTATTATTATGATCATGGTGGGGATCAGTTTCTATGATCTACCAAATCTAAGAGGGGGATGATTTCCATGGGCATTGAATGGGGTTGTGGCAGATATGATGGAGTACCAGACTATTTTTTCTTGGGGGCCAAATCTACTACCATATGTTTATAGGGAGTTTTGGGAGTGGTCCACAGGGAGGAGATTTAAATTATATTTGACCTTTGTATTATAGTGTTAGGCTTATGAACACATTTGAGTGATATGAGAACAAGTTCTTCCCTGAGACATATGGTATGACAACACTTGTTGTGTTAGTTTTATGAGATGACATAATATTTTTTCCCAAGATATAGTGTCTTAGAGTCTGGAGTATTGTGTGGTGTTGTTAGATGGTGTGGGGGTTGATTATGTGATCTGTAGGACATATGTATGCTTACCTATATGGACGGGAGAGGGAGATGATGGTGGAGCTGGCACTTTAGGGATTTTAGATGTATAATTTACATTTTAGTTTTTTTTGGACCATGGATCTTAATCCTTTTTGAGATATATGTTAATTTTGATGTGTGTGTGTGTGTGTGTGTGTGTGTGTGTGTGTGTGTGTGTGTGTGTGTGTGTGTGTGTGTGTGTGTGTGTGTGTGTGTGTGTGTGTGTGTGTGTGTGTGTGATATTTTAAAGGTATATGGACGTGCTTTTGTGACTTCATGTGATTTTTTGTATGAGTTTATGGGTAGGTTTATATATGATGATGGTTATAATACTGATGAGGTTTTAGATTAAATAAAGTTATATGAATGTTTTAATCGTTTGATTTATTATGATGGATGTTAGATGCGATTGTCATGATTTTAGTTTGGCATGATGAATGTTACATGGATTATGGATGTGTTTGATTTTATTTTTGATTATGAGGATGGTTAAGAGAATTTAAAGGGGTGTGATTTTATTCTTTATTTGAATTAAGACAAATAAATATGTGATGGTAATTTTAATGATGATGCACTTGTGACCATAACTGGTGTTAACATGAAATTAACAATGGTTGGCCCATTCTAGGATTATGTGATTGATTTAGGATAAGATGAGGCACACTATCTACCTCCTTCTAATATATTGGGGGGTTAAATGCATCTTGTATGGGGAATTATATTCTATTTAATGGTTCTTAGGTTTTATTCCAAATTTTATTTTGTTTTAGATTACACGAGTTGATCGATGCGGGAATCCTGCATTTTGAAGGGAAAGTTGATCGATGCGGGAAGCTTTCAATCTTCCATCGTGTATGTGGATTTTTTTAGATTGAATAGTCATCTTTTGAGAGAGTGGTATAAATTATATATTTGGATTGTAATGGTGATAGCAAATATATTTTTAAAAGATAACTATCCTTTGAGGAAAAAATATATACTTTGATATAATGATTTTATACTATAATTATTTTGATTTATTTTTTTAGTTGAGGTTGGGCCTAGGAGATAACTTGAGGAGGGTGGGTTTGATATAAAAGATAAAATGTGTACCCAAAACATGTTGTTAGTCGATAGATAAGGTGAAGTAGGGGAGTAATGATTTCAGAGTCTCCTACTTTATCAAAGGGGACTTGTCTACGTAGAATATACTATAAGAAAAGTTGTGGTGCCCATATTTTATGTCAAATTATATGTACTGATGGGATACCACATAATTCCAAATCATTACTAGGGTAGGAGAGATTGAAAGTGAGGGATTTTATTTGGAACAAGATCATGTAAGCAAGTATGTTAACAATAGAAAGGATGTAAGTGTAAGGCATAAGAGGCTCCTTTTAAGGTTTAACATCAAGAGAGGATAAAAAATATGCCCCATACCCATATTTATGAATGATAATATATGGTTCAAGATAGTGGGAGAAAACCTCCCATTTTTTCTCTTTTCCATATTTGCGACATGTTGGTTTTTTTAAAGAAAAGATCACAAATATTGAATTCATGGTCTTCAAGATGTTCATTTTATGTACATTTGATTCGTTCTTGATAGACATAAAGATATTTGAGGGTGGATAGTCAAAGTTTTCCTAACAATTCAATTTGTGATAGACGTTCTTGATGATATTATTCCTCAGGGATGAAATCTTTAAGGGAAACATGTATAGATGGGATTTGGACTTCTAATAGAAGAATGAACTTGATGTCGTGGAGTAGTGAGAAGGAGGTAGCACCCATAGGGGTTAAAATGCTAGTCTAGTAATTCCATAATGTAAAGGGGATTTAGAGATTCCAATCTTGACCAACCTGATCTATAGCCTTGGTAAGGATCTTGTTTAGGGTTTTATTAGATGTTTTGGCTCTTCCATTAGCTTGAGGGTCATATGGTGTGAAGAAGATGAATTTTATAATCTAGTTGTCAATTTTTTTTTTAACTTTATTATTTTTGAATGATTTTCCATTATTTGTGATGATTTTATGGGGGATGTCAAAGAGAAAAATGATATGATGATGGATAAAATCTATGATCTTATCTACTTTGGTGGAGATAAGAGTGAAATATTCCACCCATTTTTTGAAATATTCGTTAGTCATGATGATGGAATTATGTTATTGAGATGATCGAGGGTTGATAAGGCTAATGAGATCATGTACCCATTTAGAGAAAGACCATAAAATTTTTGCTAGTTGGAGAGCATGACTAGGGATGTGTGTAATATTAGTGTGTTGTTTACATTTGTTTTATTTCTTAACATATTGAAAACAATATTGGTAAAACATCGGTCAATAGTAACCCATCTATAAGATTCATTTAGTGATGACCAAGCCATTAAAGTGTTTACCACATATTCCACCATGGAATTCTCAAATAGCTCCTTTTATTTGGTTGATGATGAGCTTGGGATTCCCATAGATGAAAAGGTCTATTCCACCAAGAAATGCAGTGGTTTGAAGACCATGATGAGTGCTTCATACTCAGATATGTTATTTGTATAATGAAAATTTAATTTGAAAGATAATGGATTAGGATTTCCCCAATGAGGTATTATGACTATTCTGAAACTCCCTATCGAAATTTAGACCCATCGAAGAATAAGGTCTTTTTTAGATGAGTATTGTCATGATCAAGTGCATTGATGGATTCATTAGGAATTGTTCACAAGGGATTTGATTAATAGGAAGTGGAGATTTTGTGAGCTGATTGACAATAACCTACCCCTTGATGGGTTTTGTGAAATGAATTCAAGACCAAACTCAAGCATGGGCATAAGCATATAGTTATTTATGTGTTATGATACATATTAGAATGCATGGATATTATTGGATTAATTCTTGTGACTAAATATGTTTTGTGATTGAGGAGATAATGACGAAGTTTGGAAGTTGCAAAGTATAAGACACAACACGAATTTTATACTTATGAATAATGGGTTTTGTAATAGTGGAGGGTAGGACTTATATAATAAATGTCATGTTCCCTACCTTGGTTATCCTGATGTGCCAACATATCTCCCAAGGCATGGTTAGTAGAGGAGATATATAGATAAAAAGGCACCCCCTAGCATGGAGGTATGAGCACTAATAGTGACATGATATATTGTTTAAGGGTATTAAAGGCCTTTTGGAAATCATCATCTAATCTAAAGTGGATGTCCTTTCTAAGGAGGTTATGGCAAGTTTGCCATCAATATAATAATTGAGTGATGAAACAATGAATTAATTGATGTTTTCCTTGTAGGCTACGAGGTTGTTTACGGTTAGATGGAAGAGACATTTTGAATATGGATTTAAATTTGGTGGGATTGAATTCAATTCCCCCTGATAGATATTATGACTCATAAAAGGTTATGTATTAGGACCCCAAACATTCTTTTAAAAGGGTTGATCCGAAGAAAAGATTGTATTTGGTGGGAAAATATTACGTCAAGTACAAAATGGTGGTCTTTTTGGTATTTATATTTTCCCAAGAGATCATCTATGCAGTCTTCCATAGATTATGGACAAGTTCAAGAAAGATATATGTCATGGTAAAATGCTAATTTTCTCCTACATTTTTAAATCCAAAGGGCACTACTCTATAGCAGAAGGTTCCCCATGGAGTGATATAATGTTATCGTGTAAGAACTGTGGCAATTCTAAACTCTGTTCCATGTGCATAAAGGGTAAAATCCTTTGAATATTTAGGATTGATAAGTGTGAGATCCTAATCAATTACCTATTTGATATTAATGAAGATTTATTTTCCTTCTACAGTTCATTTGAAAGAAACATCCTCCTTGAAGATTATAGTTATATGTTTGACTAATCCTACAAAGTTAGGAATGAAATTCCTAAAGAAATTAATCTTTCCCATGAAGGATTGAAGGGCCCTCTTGTGAGTTGGAAATGAAAGAGAGAGGATGGAAGATAATATTTTTGGGTTGATGGAAATTCCATCCTTTGAACAACATGACTAAAAATTTTACCAAGCCGAACTGTAAAAATGCATTTCTTGGGATTTAAGGATACTGCAAACTCTCATTATCTCTAAAAAAAATTCTCTAAATACTCCATGTGAAGATGGCCCTTCTTAGAGAATACTGCGACTTTGTCCAAATAAACAAGGATGAATTTATTGATGAGTCCATAGAAAGTAATGTATATTTCTTTATGAAATGTGGTACCCACATTTGACAAACTAAAGGGTGTCTTTTGATATGAATATGTTCCCCACTTAGTTATAAACACAATTTTATATTGATCCTCTTATCCAAACTTAATCTAATTGAAACCTAAGTAACCATCAAGCATATAAAATATTTTAGATCCCATTATTGTCTACAAAAAATTTTCTATAGAAGGTAGAGGATAATGATTCTTTAATGAGGATTTGTTCAAGTCCTTCAAGTCCATTCAGATCCTTATTTCTCCATTTTTCTTCCTAACATTGACCAAATTATCCACCCAAGAGGATTAATTGATGGGGAATATAATTTTTGACTCAATAAGATTGGTTATCTCGTTCTTCATGAGAGGCCCAATCTTAGGATTGACAAGACTTAGCTTCTTCCTAGTTGGCTTAACATTAAGATCAAGATCTATAATATGTTGAGAAATGTTGGGCTAAAACCCCTGAAGATCCTCATAATTTCATGAGAATACATCATTATATTTCTAACATAAGGAGATAAAATATTTATTTTCATGTCCCGTCCCATACCCTTCCCAATAATAACTCCTTGTCTTGTGCAATGGTAACTGATTGAAAGTCATTTGTTTTTCTTTTACATTATTTTCTCATTCTATGAAATCATCATTTGGGGTCAAAATGTGTTCAAGAGTGACCAAACCTTTAGGTAAATTGTTAGTCTATAGCTGAATGACTTGATCACCATAGCCATCATGTAGATTAGATTGAAATTTTGAAGAGAACTCATCTTCACTCTGAATAAATTAATTAGGTTTGATGTGGTTTGTGGGTATGTGTAGGTGAAATTATCTTTTACAAGTTACAAGTACCTTTGGCTATCATAGTGTAAATATATGGTGATCAACAAGAATTAATAGTGAAGCCCTTGTGATACAAAAGAAAGCAAATATTGAGCTATTGCATAGTCACCAATGTCTAGATCTAGTCACCAGCACCCAGGTGCCTCTTTCCTACACTAGGAAACCCTATTTGGATTTGTTTTCAGGATCGAACATTTACATTGAATAGTCACAACCCTACTTATAATTTGTTGATCACTTTATCCTACCCTTATCAACTCCAGATTGCTTTGAAATTAGATAAGCCCTCCTATCTCCCCTTCTTGCTTAGGTTTTTACATCATTTCTTGATTATTTCTTAGATCTTATTGTATATTATCATTTTTTTCATCATTAGGAAGAGTAGTTACACTGCAATAAAATTTAATTAATATCAAATTAAATTAAATCACTTTCCAATAATCAAAGACATGTAGAAGGGAGGAGGTTTGAAAAATTCAATTACATGTTCTTTCTTACGCTGATAGATGTTGACAGTAGAATGTTTTTTTTCACAACTTGTTTAGATTGAGGAAGCTACTTTGAGTTTCATGTAGGATATCCCTTTGAAATGGAATGGATAGGCATCCCATATTATCATATTTAGGTTTGTCCTTTACATGTAATTGATAATGTTGAATGGGATACCCCTAAACTTCTACGTTAAGGGTAAAAAATTCTCCTTTCTCATTTTCTATACCCACAAAGGATCTTTGATTGGTATACCTTACACGTTCTATGGATCTATAGTGTTATGTATATTTATTTTTTTCTACCGATGTTGAGTAATCCATAGTAGATTGGAAGTAGCTAAACTTCCGCTTAATTCCTTGGTGTTTCACAAAATTGTTGTGCGAAAAAATAGATAAGGTAAAAGGTCAAGGAAGAATACCTGTGATTATGTTGGTTGAAGGTTGAATGCACACATTATTGAATTTATCCAAGACTGATTGTAGAGAACTCATTTTTTTTTTCTGGGAAGGACTACCTATAGATATAAAGAAAAGACCACCTAATGATATAAAAATAGCAAGAGTCAGAGGACTACCTAGCAAGGCTAGATCCGGGAAGCGTGAGGCTTCCTGGAATGGTTGTCAATCATATTTTTTGATCCAATTAATGAAAGTAAATGCGAGAAATAAAGGTCACTATTGCTAACACTTTGATTTAGGTATCTCAAAACATTATCAAAAAGCTAGATTAAACAAAGTATTAAAATCTAAACTAATCTAGCATCAGGAAAGGTATGTTTCTTGTTGGGGACAAAGTCGCATGGGTGTTAGGTAAGGTCACAAAGGTATCTGGTAGGGTCTAGGTGGAATTTAGGTGATGTTAGAGACATTTTGGTGAAGGTTATTAGAAAACATAGTGACCGATATTGATCTGGTGACCGATGCTGGTAGAGAGGGGAGACCGACAACGATTAAGGTGACCGGCATAAAAGTAGGGGATATTTGATAGATAATTATTAAACATAAGCTTTTAGGCTCTCTTTGATTACACAGAGAGTGAGGGAGGATAGTATGGTTTAGGTCGTAATATGGCTTAGAAGACTCAGGGATACTAAGAAGGAGGTTTAAAATAGTGAAAAGGCTTGGGATGGTTGAATAGTGGGTTGGTGGGAGGAAGGTGATGTACAGGCAACAAAGGAAATAAACTACTGAAAGAAACCAGAGATCTACAAAGGGAATAAGCAAAATAATTAGGATCACAATAATTACTTAATGTCTTGCATATCTTGGTGAGTTGGGATGGTTGATGGTTGATCGGAGAAGAAATGCTTGAGTACAGTGCCACGAAATATGGCCTTTGTGCTCCTGTGAGTTTTCCAACGCTTTGGAAAGATGAACTGGATGTTTGTCTTACATTGTGGTTGTGTGTGTTCGTCATATGAATGCATGAGGTCTTAAGGATTCATGTTTGAATGTAATAAGGCTCTAATAACTGAATGACCAACCCAGGTAAAGAATTTTGAAAGTGTATATAAGGTAACCAATGATGGTTAAGGTGACCGACATTAGTTAGGGATAATCGACATCAGTTAGGGTAGGAAAGTCTAGGTTTACCAAAAATAGGTAGATCTTTACTATTTTTGGCGTGATTCTGATTGAGTCAGCTTAGGGAAGTGGATTTCACATGAGAGAAGGGTAGGAATGTCATAGAATAAGTCCAATTAGGTTTTAGGAATAATTGTCAGCTAGTTAGGTCAAGTGGTAACTCAACACTGTGAGTGATAACTCAGTGCTGAGAGTGATGACTTGGTCATTGTGAGTTAAATGCTCCTGGAATAGGTCTAGGGTGAGGTGTATAGGTGATGTGTAAATTAACTTAATTAAAGTAATTAAATTAATTAATAATGTGAGGATGAACATTAATTCAATTATAAGTAACTAAATTAATACAAATACGAGGTAAAGTGGTCATGGTTAGGTGAACACGCAACATTAATTGATTGAAAGGGGACCAAGGGGAGTGTGACCCAAATTTGGTGTCTACATTTTCCCTTTTTTGTCATGTATCTTGTATTGATAAGCGACGATGAAAAAATAGGAAGTCGGTGCTCCAGGTATGAGTGAAGGTTAGGTTGTCCCAAGTAGGGTTGAAGGTGATCCCCCTCAAACTACAAATCGATGAAGTTGTAAAAGTAGTTGGGAGTGGTTTTATAAATAGGTGATTGATGAAATTAAGGGTCAATAGGTAAGGGTATGGGCATTATGGGTAATGGGAAATGGTGATATTGGGTAATGGGTAATGGGTAATGGCAATGGCAATGGAACGCATGCGCACATATAGATTGAAATACGTTACCAGACGGAAGAGCGTGCAAACTCTACGTTGTCAAAAGGCTGATAGGTTTATCCAAATGAGATTGAAGTGATTTAGGTATCCAAGGTATAGGATATGGTCATGAAGCACAATGATGTCAATTGTAGGAATGGGTAATAGGTTTTGTTCCATGGCACCAAAGGTATGGTCAGGATAAACATCACATCATTAGGAAAGGTAAGGTCATTAGGCTAAACAACATAGGTAATAACATCACAAGGTATAACAAGTACATAAATTCAAATGTCACAAAAGGTGATTTAGGTTAGGGTATGTAGATCAGGGCACAGGTATGGCCAAGATATAGGTAAATAACATGTCCCTAAACTTAGTTAAGGAAATGTACATGTAATGTAGGCTTGCAGGTAGGGTGTACTAGGTGTTGGAAAGGATAAAAGTGGTTTGATCAATAATGGTTTTAGGTAAAATGGGCATGGGGTGGGTCAAATGGTTACGTTGGGTGACCATTGGTGGTTAAATATTAACCGACGTCCGTTGGCTAGGGCATGACATGACGACATCAGTCATGTTGATTTGCGGTTAAAAAAGGAAAAATTCCTCTTTTTACAGTTTTATTTTTACATTGCCATTTTAGAAAATGACATAGGAGAAGTTGAGGAGTGGAAAATGACAGTACGAGATGGCTAGTTGAGTTGGCGAGCCACATAGTGGGTGATTAACATTTGATTGGAGGGTCCACAGGATCTATTCGATTGATTCGATTTGTTTAAAGGGGACGAGTTGATTTTGGGCATGGAGGAGGTGGGAGAGGGAGCGGGTGGACCACCAGCACAAAGGGTAGATGTGCCACCACAGAGACTATACCAAGATGAGGTAGGATTCAATCAAAATCTATCATTTGGTTGAAAATAGTTTGTTGAAATTGGTGTTGTGTAAAATTTGGGTGTAATGTTAATTTTTTAAATTGTGGGTAAAAATGAAGGAAATGAGGGGTGAGAAGGTCTAATGTAGGTTAAATAGGGTTGGGAATGAAGCTAGGATAGTTTTAGGTGGGTTAGAGTAGGTTTTTAGGTCAATTTTTGTGATTTTTTGAGAATGGGGGATGGGTTTTTCAGTTTTGGCCGAAACAGAGACTGACGACGGTCACAGTTTGGCCGACACCCGATTGGATTTGGTCGGCATCAGTCAAGGTCTGGGTGACTGAAACTGGTCAAAGAGGACTGATTATAGTCAAGGCGACCAATGTTGGTCATGATGAAGAGTAAATAAGTGAAATAAGGGCTAGGTAGGAAAGTAAAATAGGCGAGAAAGGGGTAGGTGAAGATTTATGTAGAGGGAAAAGGGTAAAATGTTAGTTTAGCGATGTGGGATAAGTAAGTAGGTGAGATGAACTAAGTTAGTGGGTAATGATGATAAGGGACAATAGGTTTGTAGGTGAATTAGGTAAAGGGGGTAGACATGATTGATGTGGTTTGGTATTGGGTAATGGGTAATAGGTAATTTGAGGTGGTCAAATCTTGACAAGGTTATGTTGAATGATGCAGGCAAGAGATCAGTTGAGGATGAGGGACAAAGTACCACCCTTACTGGTACAGATGCGGCCTAGTGTGACCATGGAGGAATGAGGGGCACATGACTGAGGTTGGACTTAGTGTTATCTAACACTATAGGCGTGTATCCTGGGATCATAGTTTGATGGTCTCTCTCATCGATAGATGGGACTCCACGACCAATACCTTTCACTTACTGATGAGCGATATGACCGTCACCTTAGAGGATGTTTATAGGATCCTACAACTTCCTATTTTTGGGGAGCCAGTATATTCCATTTGATCAGAGGCATCATCGGAGCCGATAGTGGTAGTATTTGGTGAGGTGATGGGCGAGCTGAGGTATCACAGCATGAGTCTCACTTATGGAGATATGTATGCATCCTATCTGTAGGAGACTAGGCTGTCGGTGTTGATGATGGTGGTGGTGGCATGTTTTTCTCTTCCACATTTTGAGGGTGGGATATTTCTACGAGCACTGATGGGTGTGCTACAGGACATGATATAGGAGTGGATACACTTTGCTTGGGTACCAACCTTCCTAATTCAAATGTATAGGGAGTTATGGGCCTATGGGAGATTGAGGTTATTTGGTATGTGGTATACCTATTTATTACATTGCTAGGCATACAAGCACATCATGTGTGTGTGCCCCAGTTGGTTTACCATGACATGATTGGTTCAAGGGTGGTGTGTTCAAAGTTGGTTTCAGATAATGGGTACCAGTCAGTGGATAGCCGAGAGGTGGCAAGGGACACATGATGTGTCATACTACATGAAGTGATTAGAGGGCCTTTCGGTAGTTGATATCATGTGGAGGCCATATGTTGACTATCCATCATATAAAGGTATCGCTGAGGAGTTAGAGGAGCTTAAGTTCTTAAGATAGATACAGGGGTGGCGGGCCGAGGAGCATGAGATGATACCTGTGGATAGGGTTAGATGACAGTTTGGATTATGGTACCACGTGCCCTTGCCTTTCCCACAGTACCGTAGAGATGATGTGGAGAGACCCATGTCTCCACCATGTCTAAATGTTCCAACAGGGTAGGAGGAGTAGGTGGTAGATAGATGGATTGGTGACACGAGTGTTATTGATGGATACAGGTAGTGGTGGGTGGCATAGCTATGGGAAGCACCACAGAGGATAGGGAAGCCTGATTTAGCTATTTTCATAATTTAGAGGGATATATTACAAGGTCAGGTGGCCTCCCTACAGGCACAGATTACAAGTTTGCAGGGATAACTTACATGGTAAGAGGCATAGGTGGTAGCCCTACAAGCCCATGTAGCATAGGCACAGGTTCTTACACAAGGTAGAGATGGGGATAGAGGACATGTAGTCACCTTATAGGCATAGATGGCTTGTTTACATGGCTAATTGGCCACGACGTAGGCACAGGTGGTGGCCTTATAGGCCTAGGTAGTTGCACAGGTACCAGTGAAGGTACAAGGATAGGGTACCATAGTACAGGGGACACTTCTGGTCAGGAAGAGTTCACAGGGAGTAGTCAGGCCCATGGTACCACCTTAGAATGTGTCGATGGTAAGGTTTAGGGATTCCCTGAATGAGGATCACTATTATCAGAATCATCTAGCCACTGTGGGGATTGATGTTCCCTTATATGCCAAGTAATAAGACCAATAAGAAGCCAGTGAGTGGATGAGATCCATGACTCACAATTATGGTAGCACAGGGGGTCATTGACCCTAGAGATAGGGCCATGGTGAGGTTATAAGTGCTCAAGGACTGGGCCTAACAGAGGGCAAGGAGGAGGATACAAGTGATAATGGACATGAGGGTATCAGGTGGGGTGATGATTGATATCTAGATGTGATATTTTGATTTTCGATATATATACTAGATTTCCTACCAAAGATGTGAGATTGTACATGAGATATTGATATTTATTTATATCTGTGTATATATTTATTAATACACATACTCTCCCATTTTTATAGTTGATGATGTTGACTAGATGAATGATGTACTCGTTTTTAAACTCCATTAATTATTGTGTAAAATGGAAACTAGTATAATTAGGCATGATTGAGTTGAGGTCATGTAGGTATGATGGAGTTTAGGTGAGTTAGGTAGTTGAGGTCATGCAGGCATGATGGAGTCAAGGTTATTTAGGCATGATGGAGTTTAGGTGAGTTAGACATGGTGGAGTCAAGTTCATATAGGCATGGTGGAGTTAGGTATAAACATGGTTGAGTTTATGTGACTTAGGCATGGTAAAGTCATGTTTTTGCATTTGATTTATTTTCCAAGTTATTTTTATCATGGAAAATAAATGATGATGTATATGTATGGTTGATGTCATAAAATGGTAAGTATGTATCTTATTATGATTTGTTTAATTTCCCAGTTTTTGTGTAAAATGGAAACTAACTAAGGTAGAATGTGAATATAAAGGGGGAAAATTGGCTAGGGGAGAGATTGTCCAAGCTAACCTCCAAGGGCTCCATTCCCTCAAAGTGCTTCCTACATAGCCCTGACGAAAATGGTCCTCAGGCCGATGTCATTCTCCCATATGCTAGGGAAGAATGTGATGAGGTAGAGGAATGGGTCAATTGGTTTTAGGCATGATTGAGTCTAGGTCATTCTTGCATGTTTGAGTTTAGGTCATTCAGGCATGGTTAAATTTAGGTTAAATATGCATGGGTGATTTTGGTGAAAGAGGAATTCCTAAATGTATGCGGTGATGGTCTGGTCTTGTTTAGGAAAATCAATAAGTAAGAAAAGAGGTGAATGGTAAGAGGAGACAAAAAAGCCTCCTAATTGATAAGAAACATTATGAGTCTATCATACCAAAGATGGCGTATAAACATAAAACCCTAAAGGCGTTGCATGATTGACTATTCTAAGGGTGAAGAAGGTCACATGATCACAAAATTTCACATTTGCAACACATCTCTTCATTAGGTAGAAGGTTAGAAAGGAAAGGTGGTGAGGTAAATGAATTTGGTTGAGCATAACCTGCTGTGAGACAGCATGCCTCTTTAGCAAGAGACCCAAGATCAAAATAGGAAATTCCATGATGAAAAATTCATCTTTTTCTTTTTGCTTTTATTTTTAGAGATTGATCGATGCTGGAAGCTTCAAAATTTTTGTATTTTATTTTTACAAGAATAGTATTCTTTTGGTGATAGACTATGTACAATATGGCTAGCTTTGTATAGATTTCCTTTGAGGGAGCAGTCTATTTATAGTAGCAAGATAGAAAGATGAGATGTCCTTTTTGAGGAAGTCATATTTTTGTGAGAAGTTTGACTCAAGGAGTTTTGAATTTGAAATTCCCATATACTTCCTGTAAATTATTTTTTATTGGATGTTTAGGTCATGGACAAGACTATAGAGAAGGAAAAGCTTCTTTTATGAAGAAAAATCCAGAACACACAAGGGTTAGCTTCTAAAAGAGAGGTTTTAATTAATGGATGACCATGTGATTCCATCCTGAAAAGGACGAAAAGTATCCATGAGAATCATGTCATGAGTAGATCCATGGTGCTCATATTTAAGATAAGGTTGAAATGTGATGGGTAATCCACATGATTCTTACATAGTCGTTGATCCTTAAAATAGGTAAGTGGAAGGTGAACGGTGCTAAAGGGAAAAACACTTTATAGACATAAGGTTATCTAGGACTTGATCCAATAATAGAATGGTCAAAGATCCAATAAATTTTCCCCGTTTACTTTTCTCCTATTTTGTTACATGTTGATTTTCCTTCACGATGAGGTCACTGATCTAGAAAGTTTGTTCTTGGAAATGTTTATCGTAGGCACATTTGATACATTTTTGGTAGATTTGGAGGTGATTGAGAGCATTGAGATGATGTTCATCTAATAATTTGAGTTATGCCAAATGGTCCTAGAGAAAATCATCATTTTTGAGAATATGAAGATATGGTATTTGGACTTCGAGAGGTAGGAAAACCTTTGTACCATAGACCAAAGAGAAAGGTGTACTTGCAGTTGAGGTACGAATACTAGTATGATAAGCCCATAAGGAAAAAGGAATGTGCATGTGTCAATCCTTTCCAGTATCTTCAACCACTTCCATAAGAATTTTGTTTAAGGTTATGTTGGGTGATTCTGCTTGGCCATTTTTTTGGGGATAATAAGGTGAAGAAAAATTGAGTTGAATGTTGAAGGCATCACAAAGTTTTCATAGGGTTTTGTTTTTGACTTGTTTTTTGTTATCAATGATGAGACGGAGAGGGACACAAAAGTGAAAAATGAAGTGATGGTTGATGAATTCACATATTTTCTCATATTTTATAGAAATTAGAGGCATGGCTTCCACCCATTTAGTGTAATATTCAATATCATTAATAATCCATTGATGAGGTTCGGAAGAATGAGGATTAATCTCATCGATAAGATCCAAACCCCATTGAGAGAAAGGAAAAAGGTATCGTGTGACCTATAGGGCATTACTAGGGGTGTGATGAATATTAGCATGTTGCTAAAATTTCACATGACACTTGAAATAGTCACAACAATCATGGTTTAGGGTTGGTCAGTAATAGCCCAAGTGAAGAATGTGTTTAGCAATAGTTAAACCACTAGAGTGACCCCCACAAATTCCATCGTGAACCTCCTTGATGGTGTATGGAATTTCAGAACTTATAAGACATCATAAGAGGATAGTGTCAAAACCAATTTTATAAATAAGACCACCCATGATGACATAGCGAGAGACACTTTTGAGAAAGTATCATTATCCATTGCGAGTAAGATCTAGAGGTAAAACAGAAAGGGAAAGGTAGTCAAAAAACTGCTTATGCCAAAGGTCATGTGGGTAAATATCAATGTTTCTGACAAAGTTAACATCTTGAAATAGATAAGAACGTGATTGAAACCTTTGTATGGTGACAAATATTTTTGAGTCGGATGGTGAAGTAGGGATTTGAGAAGCCAGACAGGCCATAGTATCTGTGAATTTATTAGTGGAATGTGGGGTGGTTTGAAGTTCATAACGGTTAAAGGTAGTCAAAAGTATGTCAACACGATGCTTATAATTTTGAAGTATCTTGTTATAACACTGGTATATACCATTAAATTGGTTCACAATGAGTTGAGAGTTACCAAAGATATTAATTGATTTAACGTCTAAGGCTATGGTGGTTTGAAGGCTTAACACGAGTGCTTCATATTTGGTGATATTGTTAGTACAATAAAAATATAGTTTGAAAGATAATGGCATAGGATCACTATCAAGAGGAATGAGGATAACTCTGAAACCACCCCCATGTTGATGTTTAGAACCATCAAAGAATAAATTCATCTGGTAAGTGGTATCATCTAAAGAGAGAGTATTAATGGATTCATCAAGGAAATTGAAGTTAGAGGATTGATTTATGAAGAGAGGTACGTTTGTGAGTTGGTAAATGATGGTTTGTCCTTTGACATATTTTTGATGAATGAATTCAAGATCTAGGTCTACAAGAAGCATGAGCCAATGTGAAACATGTTGATATTGGTAGGGATTAGCGTACATGTAATGTAAGGGGTCAGTATTGGTAACAACAAAGGTTTTGTGGTTGAGTTGGTAATGGTGAAGTTTAGTGGTGACAAAAACTAAAGCTAAGGAGATTTTTTCGGCGTGAGTATATCTAGTTTTGTAATCTAAAAGTGTATGACTTATTGTTCCTTATGTTTCTCACATAATAAGTGAGCATGGCACCCAACGAATGACTAGTAGTAGAAATATAAAGGTGAAATGGTTGGTCATCCTTAGGGGTAATGAGCATAGGTGGTTGAAGGAGGTATTGTTTTAAGGTGTCAAAGGATTTTTGGCATTCATCATCCCATTTTAAGGAGACATATTTTTTTAGGAGATGATGAAATGGATGGAAGAGGTCAGAAAGATGTGAAATAAAGTGAAGAATAGATTGCAACTTTCCTTGCAAAATACGAAGTTGAAAAAGGTTAGTAGGTGGAGAAATTTCAAGAATAGCCTTGATTTTAGTGGAATCCACTTCAATGTCATACAAAGAAGTAATAAAACCTAGAAGCTTACGGGAGAGGACAACAAAGATACACTTTATAGGTTGAAGGAAAACACAATAATTAATGAGATGATCGAAATAACCATAAGGGCTGTGAGGTGTTCAGCCTAATGTTTGGATTTGTAGAGAGGATCATTAATGTAATCTTCCAATATGTAATGCATAATGTCATGAAATATATAAGTCATGGCCCGCTGATATATAGCACCAGCATTTTTAAGGCCAAAGGGCATGACACGATAGCAAAAGGTACACCAGGAGTGATGAAGGTAGTTTTGTGTTGATCTTTTGGGGTGAGTAATATTTGGTTATAACCTGAGAAACCATAAATGAGTGATAGTCTCTCATGGCTGGCGGTGAGATCAAATAGTTGGTCAATACTAGGTAAAGGAAAGTCATCTTTGGGGAAATCTAAGTTATGGTCACGAAAATCCATGAAAATGCAGAGTCCCCCTATCGCTTTGGTGACAAGAATATTGTTAAATATCTATTAAGGATAATCAATGGGTAGAATGAAGGAAATCCAAAGGAAGCGTTGGAATTATTCTTTGACAAGAAGGGTAATGTGAGGATGCATTTTCTGCAGCTTGTGTTTCACAAGTTTTTCTTCAAGAATAGTTACAATATTGTGTACCACAATGTTTGGGTCAATATTGAGAATATCAACGTAGGACCACGTAAAAGTGTTGCTATGATCCTGAAGGAAATAAGTAAAGCTTCTTATTCAAAAACATCTAAAGATTTGCCTATTTTTAAAATGTGTGGGTCATCCTAAGTGTGAATATTAATTTTGATGGTCAATTCATTCAGCATGGTTTGTGTCTCAAAAAGTAACAACTGGTGAGTATAAGAATCTTTTGCACCAAGGTAGGTAAGAATAAACTAATCATCTTGAGATTGAATGACGTTAATAGAAGGTGTATCGTCATCGATCATGTTAGGATACAGGAAGGGAAAAGAAGAGGGAGCCTCACCATATTTTTATAAGTGAGAGGTCCCAAGGAAATGGTGTTCACGATTTTTTTTAGGAGGAATGGATTCTTGATCCATAGACTATGTAGGTGAAGGTGGTGAAGTTGGTGAACTGGATGGAGAATTTTTATTATCCCCAATGAGTTTGACTCGGGCCTTCTTGGGAGATGGATCAAAAAATCTGATACCACTGCAATCTTTATGCTTACGAGTGGTGCATTGGATGAAAGTATGGAGGCATTGTTCGTAGAAAACAAAGCTAAAGCCCTTCGAAGCAAAACTATGGAGGAAAGTGTGGGTGAAGTGGCGGTTGGTAAGATATTTAAGGTCAAATGAAAATGGTTGAGTTTGGGAAGGAGGTTTAGGAAATTAAGTAAAAGCATCAAGTCCCCCATATGTTAATTTGGTGCAAAGGTGGGGAGGACCATAGGGGAAAACCTTTCCTATGTGGTGATCATAGCAGGGATACTGGTGAATTTTACCATACTCTCAAGGAGTAAGGAATGTGTCAATATTATAAAGGCAGTACTCCCTCGGAGTGAGACATTGAAAAACAGCTTCTAAGGGATCCATAGTTTAGATGTGGATAGCGGGAATGGATGAATTACCAGACAACTAGGAAGAAGAAGCATTGGTTGGTTGAGAAGTAGATGGGTTAACTACAGAAGTTGTGGAAGCCGTAAGAATAGAGGAGTTATTGTGGAAGAGGTTATGGCAACATTGGTGGATGTGGTAGTGCTTGAAGAAGTGGTAGTAGTGGTATATTCCATATCTGGTATAAGGACATCATTGGGTCGATACAGCATGTTACAGGTTTTTAATGGTGAAGGGTTGGCTGAAATGGTATAATTGTGTCCTTCATGTTCAAATTTTAAACAGTGGTGTAAGGTTAAAGGAAAACAACCCATGACACAGATCCAAGGTTGGCCAAGTAGCATGTTGTATTGGAATTCCCCCTCTAAAACATAAAATAATTCTAGAATGGTATGGGGGCCCACACGAATGTGGAGAGTGATAGTGGCAAGGGTGGAAGTCATCGCATTGTTGAATGAATGCAACATAACTGGGTTATTATGCATGCAATTGGTAGGGATGCATATTTGGTTGTACGCATGGGAGGAAATGATGTTAATACTGACACTACCATCGATCATAATGTGTCAAATGCATAAATTATAAATGTAGATGGAAATGAATAGGGTGGGATCAGGATCATCTTATTGGAGAGGTATAATCTCGTCGTTAGAGAAACTGAGAGAGGCTACTTGATAAGTGGTAGTAGGTACAAAGGAAGGGGATGAAGCGGTAAGAGAGGCCACATGGTGAGGAGTGATAATAGATGCCAAAGGAGTAGGATCATTAGGTAAAACCTCAAAAGGTTACAGAACCTCAATGAGGGCATATCGATGAGACTCAGAGGTTTGGTACAAGGTCATACAAAGACATTTTTTCATGAGACTGGTGTAATTGTTTAATCATTGTACAATGGGAAACCCCATCAGGTATGTGGGTCTAAAAATGGTGATTTTTGGTGCAGGTGTAGATGGGATATTTGGTTAGAAGAGTAGCGGATGGGATGGTTGTTTTCTCCTTTCCTTTTTCCTTCTGGGATCGAGTGGTAATGTTAACCATATTAATCTGTGGTTAAAGAGCAAGTTAGTTTTGATAGGTGTAGTGACAAGACAGGAAAAAATATGGTGAGGGCATATACTGGTTTTGTGAAAAGAATGCAGCACATTGGCATTTTGGTGGATCTTTGGCTAGCTCTCTTATGCATACCATATTGATCTCAAATGTTGGAGGAGGATACAAGGGTTGTGGAGGTGAGAGATGAAGGTTCACGCAATAAGTGTGGGATGAGGAGGTGTGGTGATAGGTGGAGGTGGAATAGGGGTCCTCATCTAAAATATCATTCATTGTCAAAGAAATCTTTGGGAGGACATAGTTGAAGAAGAAGAGTCTTAAGAGCCTCACATTTTTCCACATCGTGCCCTGGCACACAATGGTAAGCATAAATTTTGGTATCGTCAAACCTTTCTGGTTTAGGTTTGAGTCGGTCATAAGGTATAAGTGGTGGCAATGTGGTGATAAAGATTTGTAAAAGATTAACTAAAATGTTAGCGTAAGATCTTGCCAGTGAATCATAATGTGAAGTAAGTGTGGGTGTAGATGGGAAGTGTTTGTGATTTTGGTGAGAGAGACACCACACGGGATGTGGAATCGAAGATTGAATTCAGTTTGACCACCTGTTTAGTAGGTAGTGCGGTTTTAGGTTTGGATTGTACCTTCTTGGGTAAAGGTATAGTAGATGAACTAAAGGTTAAAGGTGTTGTAGGTTTAACTATTTAACTAGCTCTTTAGAGGGAAGTGGGGTTTTTGGACTATTTGTTGCAACTTCTTAGGTAAAGGTGAAGGAAAATTGCATGATGTGGAAGGGAAGGATAGATGGCAGAAGAGTAAGGGTTAGCCAAGGTGATCATGGAGGTGCAGTGAAGGCTATGGGAAGAGGTAATGTGGAAGGTACTTATTGAAGATAATGAAATAACATAGGTAATGACGGGGATACTGGAAGTTGGTATACGTATAGGTGGTAGATAGGATGCAGGTGATGGTGAAGGTGTAAGCTATGTAGGTAATTTAGGTGTAATAGAGGATCATGAAAAGGGGGTGGGTTGTTGGTGCTTTTAATTTACCTTGGGGTATGGAGGCTGCTTGGCCAAGGTTTATGGGTGAGGGTCCTAGGATAGATGGAAGGGGTTAAGGTGACATAGAGGTAGTGGGTGAAAGCTGGTGTATGTGGCCTAAAAGGTTAGGTATGCCTCTTAGATGGAGGAATAGTATTCGCACTTGTTTTGTGAGGACGTGGATAAATACTAGCTTTACAGGGAGGATGGAATAGGATTGATGTTGGCATGACTCTTGATGTAGTAATGGGTTTTGTCGAAGAGGAAGATATAGGTGTAGGTCAGAATTTAGGCATTGGAAAAAGTTCAATCAATGGTAAAGGTTTAGGTGTGGGTAAGGGTGATGAAGAAGAGATTGCTATAACTAGTACTGGTATAGGTATGGTGGGTTTGGTTGTATGAAACACCTTTGGATAGATCATGGAAGTATCAACAGATAACGTTTACATCTAAGTTAAAAAAAGATAGCTGAAGGCATCCCCAGAGCAAGTATTTGTCAACATAATCCAAGCAGTCTTTCTAAATTTGAAAATAGTATCGTTGGTAGGGGAGATGATGTTAATTTCATAGTAATCCCTGTAAAGAATGTTCTGTGAGATAGGGAAATTGGTTGGCTTCAAAAATCTATGTGTAAAATATCCGAAAGCAAATCAACATGATCCTTGAAACCCCAATAGAGAAAATGTCCCCACTAGGAAGGGGTGCTACTATTGAATCCCCTATAGATAAGGTGAGATAATACGTAGGATAAGCTAGGTTCATATTTTAGAAAAAGAGGAAGGTAATCATGACTCTACCATGGGTTGGAGAGTAAATATTTGTGGATTTTTCATTAGGTTGAGAGGTGCGTGAGGAAACTACATTAGTAGGTATAGCGGACTCCTCCATGGGTAAAGGGGGAGAGATGGGAGACCCCTCTATGGGTAAAAGAGTAGATTAAAATAAGTCCATCCATGGATGAAAGGAACTCGTGCAAAAATATTCTCGATAGATGGAATAGGAGGAAATTGAGGAAGAGTCTGGTATGATGTAAAAATACAACATGAAACTCACGAACGTTATTGTCATTGGTAAAAAGGTTCACTAGTTTGGTTAGACAACAGGGTAGTGATTTGGGAACAACTTCTTGAAAATGTGAATGGTTTTGATTAGTCGGAATGCATTATGGTTATCCAATACAATATCTCCACTATCTAACATTTCTTGGACAATATTTTTGAAGGTTATACAATTACTAGTGTGCATTATTACCTTTAACACGATGATATTTACAATAATCATTTTATTTATACCATATGGGTATAGGATGAGAGGGGTCAAAGCCAGTATGTTGTTTGATGGGTGGAAGAGTGATAAATAAATGGACTTTTAGAAGTTTTTCTAAAACTGAAGAATAGGTTTCTCTTATGGGAGCGTATTTTCGGTGCTCCCGCTTGAACTAAAAATCCTGAATAAAGAGAAAGATTGGAAGAAGGATTTGATTGGTTGTATGGGTGAGCCGGACCTTCTTTCAAAACTACCATGTGGGCTAGATCATTCTTGCTTTGGAGTAATTATTTTGTGGTTTGGAGGAAGAAGAGGTATTGTTTGATTTAAATTTAGCATGCTTATTGCTGCAATTATATCTTCTTCTCTTTAATGACACGATTTTCAAGTTTTTGGGATGATGGTGAATGCCTCATCGAACGTGTATAAGGTTTTGAACTTGGAGGATTCGGCGAGATGTGACTAACACAAGCCCTGGTGAACAATTCTCTTAAATTTGTTTGAGGTATTTGGAATTTGATCTGGTTGATGAGGCTTCGCCAATGAGCGAACAAAATCTGCAATAGATTCATATTTGTATTTTTCGTGTTGAGTACAATTCCGTCGTGGTGATTTTCTTGACAATATTGATAGAAAATTGGGTATAGGAAAGATTGATCTGCTTGGTTGAATGAATAAATAGAGTGCCTAGGTAGACCACTATACCAATCCAACACAGTTCCCATTTTAAGGAAATTGGCATTGTTCGTAAGAGAAAAACATCAACATGATTGATCTGATAATACCAATGTTTACAAGACTGTAAGTGTTGTTGCGGGTATTCTTTGATATTAAATTGGCTAAATTTGGGAATTTTCCAATGCGTATGATATGGAAAAATGGGAATGGAAGGATGAATGGGATCATTGCAAATTTCATCTTATGTCAGAGAGAGTTACGTCAGATGCCAAAGACTGATGCTTCTAATGTTATACATCTTGTCCATCATCATTTTGATAAGATCGTTAGTAGGTTGTGATGATTGAGTCACACCATGTAGTATAAGGGGGGTAGATAATGGAGGTATGATGCGGGTGACATCCCAGTATATGGTGGTGCTGAATACAATAAATTGTGAGGGAGGAATGGTTGCAGGTGTAAATTATCATGAATAGGTGATAGATGAAATAGGGGGCTATTGGTGATAAGTGTTGATCGGTGGATTGGATGTAATGACTCTCATGAGTAATTGGAGGAAGAGAACTGCGAAATAGAAAGGATGATTTTTTTCGAAGGAGAGTATAGATTGTTGATAACGTGGGTGGCTGAGATAAAATATGTATATGAGAAGATAGTAGGTGCGGATAGGCATACAATCAGAGCTGGTTTATGAAGGAATGTTTGAAATCACGAAGAGAAACTAACATCAAATGTGTGACAGATGTCATGTAGGTGTGAGTAGATATCGATGGTTTAGGGTCAAGTTAGGACACCAAAGGTGGTAAGGTGGAAGAGGGTAAGGCCAAGCTAGTAGTAGTTGATGCAGAAGTGGGTGCAAGGGTAGGAGGAATGGAACACATGCATGTCATATACAAGCTTCCCTGATGAATCCTGACATGGATGAATGGGCTAAATAATATTATAAAGCAGCGGAGGTTTTGGTCAAGGAGTCTTGCAAACTCCTCGATCACTGGTACTAATGATAATAGGTTGACTGGGATCCATATGTGATAAAATTGAAGGCGGCGATGGGCTAGGTGGGACTGGCTGAAGGCTAGTGTGGAATACGAGGGTGTTGGCTTGGCTACAAGTCAAAACCATGTGATTATAGAGTAGACCTAGTAATCTGATCTTTGTAGATGACACATAAGAACATGGAAGGAATGGAGAAAATAGTTCTGGAAGGTGAAATCTAGGTCATTTTTTTAATTGAAAAATTAAAACACAGTAACATGACAATGGTTGGGTAACTAATTTCAGTGACAGGGGGTAACTGATGCATGGTTAGAGGACTGATATCGGCATTACTGTGGAAAATCAAAATATTTGTAAATGTGGTAATAAATGATGAAAATGAAGTAAAATATAGATTTTGACAGTGACTTTCAAAGACCCAGAGATATGGTGAAGTATTTGAGGAACCCCAGAAAGAACAGAAATGTGATGAATGCTACTTTGGTTAAAATGACCAAAATAACATAGAAACCAAAAATGTCAAGTAAACGATGATGGTTAGATGAGTAAACCGATGACGGTCACATGGACCGACACTAGTCACTGTGAAATTTGTGAAAAGATGGAAAAAAGTGAATTTAGTAACTTAGATCAAATAAAAGACCAACCCATAAACTTGAGTATGGTAATGATGGACCCTAACACACTCAGAAAGAGTCAGAATACACCAACTATGATTATGGAGTGTGAAAGGAAAGAAGAATGGAGAATACAACCTCACACCTCAAAACACAAATCAAGCAAAAACTAACAAACATGAAATCCTATGTGGTGGATTTTATGTTCCAGCTTATGCCATTTAGGACTGACTTGTGAATAGAGTAGAGTTTTTGGTTTGATAAAGGTGTCCTATGAAAATCCAAGAACTAAGGATGGTTTTAGGTAAATTTTTGGTGAGGGAGGATCCTTTCTCTGAGATAATGACTGGACAGAGAAACTGAGTTTGGTGCCCACTGTCAATCCTCTGATTGTGTGATCATTGACAGCTTCTTCTGGGTAGGATGTTGTTTAAGAAAATGAGTACTTTATTTTAGTGTGGTTTGGTGTAGAGAAGAGAGTGTGCACTACGATTCAATTTTTGTTCAACCATCAGCTGGGCATGACTTCCAGTGTATAGGTTTCCCACAATTTTTAAATGAGCTAAAATGACAACACACATGAATGATATGCAAGTATTTTAGACCCAAATCCATAATCAACATTCGATGAAAGCAATAATGAATAGGCAAGAGTATGTCTTTCACTAATGTAATACAAAAATAAAAAGAATGGTTCTTTTTAGTCCAAAATATGAGTGTCAATGAGACAAGTAGAAGAGAGAGAATGTTCTAGAGGAGAAAATTTAATGTGAATTACTTTCAAAAGGAAATAGACACAAAATTATTTCACCTAGGATTGAACAATGTGAAAATAACCCCTGATGGGTCCCACCAGAGTGTGCCAAAATGTTTCACCAAATTGTTGTGTGATAAAACAAGATAAGTTAGAATTTCAAGGAGGAATACCTTTGATTATATTGGTCAAAGGTTGAGCATGTGAATTACTAATTTTATCCAATCTACTTGTAGAGAACTCCTTTTTGTCTAGGAAGGACTACCTATAGATATAAAACAAGACCACAAAATGGTATTAAATATAAAATTTCAAAGGAATGCCTAGGAAGGCTAGATCTAGGAAGCATGATGCTTCCTCAAATGGTTGTCAATCCTCTATTTTTATCAACTTAATGAAAGTAAATTCAAGAAACAAAGGTAATATTGATAACATTATGATTTAGGTATCTCCAAATGTTACTGACAAACTAGACTAAGAAAATTATTGAAATCTAAACTAATATAGCATCAGGAAAGGTATGTTTCTAGTTGGGATAGGTCACATAGGTGTTAGGTAAGGTCATAAAGGTATCTGGTAAGGTTTGGGTAGAATTTAGGTGATGTTAGAGGTAGTTTGGTGAAGGTTAGAAAAAAACATAGTGACTGATATCGGTCTGGTGACCGATGAAAGTTAAGGTGTTTGATGATGGTTAAGGTGACCCGCAATGGTAGGGCAAATTTAGTGGTAATTAAATAAACTCATTTTTGGACTTCTCTGTGATTGCACAAAAAATGAAGGGAGAATAGATAGGTTCATAATAATTCCAAGAAGACTTAAGAATGTATAGAGGTTAGGTACGAAGAGCCAAAATGCATGGGGTGGCTGGATGGGTAGATTGGTAAGAAGGTGCAAATAGAGGAATGCAGGAAGGAATAAGATGTAATACCAAAATATAATGAACCTACACTCTAAGTAAGTAAAGAATGATGAAAATTAGGTATACTTACCTACATTTATAGGTTTGGTAGGTGGAGGAAGGTAGCTGTCAATCCATGAAGCACATTTGTGGTTAGTGCCACAACAATACTTCCCAAAGTGTTCCCATGAATATTTAACCATCATCAGTCACCTTAACTTTCATGGGAACACTCTGTGAAGTATTGTTCATAGGGGAAATTTGGTGGTAATTAAAAATAATAATTTTTGGACTCCTTTGTGATTACACAGATAATGAAGGGAGAATAGCTAGGTTCGTAATAATGCCAAGAAGAATAAAAAATGCATAGAAGTTAGGTACGGAGAGCCAGAAGGTCGGGGGTAGTTGGATGGGTAGATTGGTAAGAATGTGTAGATAGAGGAATGTAGGAAGGAATAAGATGTAATAGCAAAAGATAATGAACCTACACTCTAAGTAAGTACATAATGATGAAAATCAAGTATACTTACTTGCATTTGTAGGTCTGGTAGGTGGAGGAAGGTAGTAGTTGATACATGAAGCATGTTTATGGTTAGTGCCACAAAAATACTTCCTAGAGTGTTCCCATGAATATTCTAATGACTTGGGACAAGCATCAATTGCTTACTTAGGCACAAGGTTGAGTATATATGGTCGTGTGGATGTTGAGAAATCTCTAATTCACACTTGAATAAAATATAACTCTCTCCACTGAAAATGACAAACCTAGGTAAAGAGTTGTGAAAGTGTATATAAGGTAACCGATGAAGGTTAAGGTGATCGGTGTTAGTTGAGGGATAACCGATGTTAGTTAGGGCGTGAAAGTCTAGGTTTACCAAAAATAGGTAGATCTTTAATGTTTTTGGCATGATTCTGATTGAGTCCTCTTAGGGAATTGGAGTTCACGTCAAAGAAGTTAGGAAGGTTGTAGAATAAGTCCAATTAGGTTTTAGGAAGTGGTGACTCAGTTACTTAGGTCAAGTGATGACTCAACACTGAGAGTGATGACTCAGTGCTGAGAGTGATGACTTGGTCACTGTGAGTTAAATTCCCCTAGAATGGGTCCAGGGTGAGGTGTCTAGGTGATGTGTAAATTTAATTAAAGTAATTAAATTAATTAATAATGTGAGGATGAACATTAATTCAATTATAAGTAATTAAATTAATACGAATTTGGGGTAAAGAGGTCATGGTTAGGTGAACACTTTGCGTTAATTGATTAAAAGGGGACCAAGGGGAGTATGACCTAAATTTGGTGTCTACACTTGGATTGATTATTTCTAGGATGAGAACTTGGGGATGAAAGGGGTGAAACATTCATCTTAATCTACCTTATCTTTGACCTTATGTGATCCTCCACATGAAGTTAGGAATTGTTCAAGTGATCTACAACCTAGTTAGCTGCATGAAATTCATTAGACCCAAAAACATGAAGTTAGGCTTAGGAAAAGCCTACGATGCTTTTTAAAGATTAGAATATGTTACTTCCCTTGACGACTCATGATGATTAGAATTTTTTTAGCCACAAGGGCTTGATATTGCAATCAATTTGCAAAAATATTATGGTTATGTGGTTTATTGCATGGAAATCACCATTGTTCTTCTTGTATTACATTATTTTAAACTAAAACAAGTGCTTTTCTTAAGTTGGTGGTAGGAATTAGTTGTGTAGGAGAAACTATCTGCTAGAGAAGACGTAGGTTTTAGTTCTACAATTTATCAATTTTGTGATTTTAGCCATATCTTTTATTTGGATATTAGGAGCCTTATCGCGGATAACTATGAAGATGATTAGGATATTTTTTTGGAGCTTGAGCTTGTTGTATCTTAAGAGAGAAAATATCATTTGTTAAATTTTATCATTGGAAACTAAGGCTCTTAATTTATTCTTTCTTCATACAGGAACTAAATGTGGATGTGGATAATGAAATATATAGATGAGGAGTATGAGCAATGGTGGGTTGGGTATTTTGTAAAAAATCATGAAAAATGGGCATTGGGAATATAAGGGCTAATTTACCCTCTTGAATTAAACAATTGTCATCCCTAATGGCTATTGCATAAGCATTGCGTAATTAAATAGTACCCATAGAAAGAATCAATATTGATATATCACAATTCAAAGCTCTAAGAAAATATACAAATGTACCTTGAGGAGTTGGTCTTAGAAGGAATGGAGTTTTGTCCCATGTTTTCTGGAACCTGAAGTTGAAATCTACCATAAATTAATTTAGGTCCTACTTGATGGTGGTTAAATGCTCAAGGAGGGAAAATTTGTCCACCTTCTCATCAAACTAGTGATAAAGGGTGGTTCCACACTTATCACAAGTGCAGATTGAATTAGTCAGAACAATTATTTACCACTAGAGATCCTTCCCTTTAAGAGATGAAGCAAAAATATGCACCATGGCGACATCCTTCGTGACTACATGTACTGAAAAAATGTTTAAAAAATCTTGGATATGTTCCACAGGTGTGATAGAGTTATCACCTATGAATAAAAGAATACTCTTCAAGAAGGATGATGGTATATCATGCTGAACATCCAAGAGAAATGTGCTATCACCGCTGAAACTTACAAATGGAAAGTTTTTTTGATGTTCCTATAGACACCTAATTCTAATCATTCACTTTTAACTAAAATAGCACTATTTATCCTATTTCTTGTCATTTTTCTATAATTAGCGATTTTCCGCTAATTAGCTAACATTCCCCTTCATCTTGGTTAATTAACTAGTCTCATACCCCATCCTGGATACCAGTTAACCTCACTTTGTTAGTTATAATCCTCTTTTAATTAATTAATTAACTAGTATTAATTATTTATCCTTTTCAATCTTATATTTACCCTCGTATTGGTTAAATCCCCCTCTCAAACCCTTCAAATTCTACAAATTTACCTCTAAATGTCTTCAATAAGCTTAACTATGTTTATTAATTAAACTTAGTTGATTAATTAAATCACCACCAACTCTCACGAGTTGTTAATTTCTAATTAATCTTTCTTAATCATACTTCATCCTTCCTAATCATACTTATCCATTTATAAATCTAAATTTACTTTATCTCACATTCATTAGGTTAAAAATTTCTCTAAACTGGGAAGTTATATAAAGAACCTAGTGTGCCATTGTCCAACCTGACACCATGTATTTGTAAGATATTACACTTGAGAAGAACATTTCATATTTTGGAAGGCTTATTAAATTAAGTAAATCTCCCCTTTCTACTTGGCAAAGAGTAGTAAGAGAAGAATGGTAGTTTTGAAAGCTTGTCTGTCTCACCCATCCAACCAATTAAATTCTTCTTCTAACCTTTCTCTTGTTCAGGTGTTTCAGTTCAAGCATGAGCAATGAAAATACATTCCCATAGGAGAACCCTAATTTTTCGGTTTTAGAAAAAATTCTAAAATCTGGAGTCATCACTCTTCCACTTGTCAAACCATATACTAGTTTTTATCCCTCTCATCCTATGCCTGTGTGGTACAAATAAAATGATTACTAGAACTATCATCGCGTTAAAGGTCATAATGATAAAAACTGTATAAATTTCAAAATTATCATCCAAGAAATGATAGATAATAGATATCTCATCTTGGATAACCCTAACACATCGGCTAATCAGAACCTTGACATCTTTAAGTTTCACCCACTACCCTTTTCCCATTGTAGAGTGTTAGCTGGTTATTAGCATGGAAATTATGAATGGCCTTCTATTGAAGTAGCTGTTGAACTTAAATCTGATTCCCTCACCTCTCGTGTCAACCTTGATACACTTAATAATCACAAAGTGATGCTTTGACTTCCATATTCCCATTTTCTACATGGGAATCTACATTGAAAATCCTTAATAGAAGTTGCGGAGAATATGACCTCTAATAGGCCCTCATATAAAATCTTACCATGTCTCCAAAAACATGTGGTAGGCCTAAATTTTGGTTGCAATGAAATTAAGATCCTAGAGCTCTTGACAAATTTATTCATGGTGGTCCCCTAGTAGATGAAATATTGGGTAGTACTTACACATCCCAATCCCCTAATGAAAAGATGGTATCCTTCTATCAGTCCTCGAAATATATTATCCCTAATAAGATAACATATGCTATGGGATACAAACGATATGGATATGGCATATATAATCAAGGTGGGTGGGAACCTCTTCTATCACATGAGAAAATGGATATATATGGTGTTGAAATTAAGCCTTATGGTGCACAACCTACGTAAGTTGAGGCCACCTCTTGAATGTGAGAATAGTTATTCTAATTATGAAAAAAAACCAGAGTCCCTTTGTAGTCTCTATGAAGATAGTAGCTCCATAAACATATTCTTAATCACTTTTATTTTATCATTATCCCCCTCCATTCCTTATTAATTGGGACAAATAGTAACACAAACCAATTGATCTTTTCCATAATGAGGAAGTGATCTAATATTTCATGGGGTTATGTGATGATATACATATCAGCAATGACAATAAAGGATTATCTATTAACCTCTATGCATACACGTATTTTAGGGAGGAGGCTAAGTTCTATGGTTAGCAAAAGAAAAAATATATCAAGATACCTTAAATAAAATCCAGATCTTATAGTAAAACCTCTTTAAGGTACTTATGGATTAAAAAATTGAAAAATAAAAAACGGATAATATAAGTGATCATTTTATTAGTAAAAATATCATTGAGACACTAGTACAAGAAGAACTCAATATTCCTCCTAATCCTACATGTATGGAGGATGGTTTAAAAATATCGGTTGAAAAAAAATATCAATGTCAACATTGGCACAAAGGATGAACCTAAGATTGTTAAACTAGAAGCTTCTTTCTTCATGCATAAGTAGAAATACCTCACTATACTTCTCATAGAGTTATCGTATATCTTTTCTTGGTCCCATGCAGGCATGCTAGGCTTGGATCCTTCTTTGGTAGTGCAAAAAATTGTTGTACATGAATTAATAAATCACATCAAACAAAAATTATGTAAAATACATCCGCACATTTCCATTTTGGTCAAAGATGATATGGAGAAGTTACTTACAACTGGGTTTATCAGACCCATTGATTATTCTAAGTGGATCTCAAATGTTGTTCCTGTTTGCAAGAAACTAGTTGATATCTAGATTTGAACGAATTTCAGGGACATCAATAACGCATGTATTAAAGATGACTTTCCTCTTCCAAACATTGACATGATTTTTGATTCTATGGTTGGCTATGAAATGATATCCCTCATGGATGGATTATCTGGCTATAATAAAATCAAAATTGTGGAAGAGGATAAACATAAAACCAATTTTTATACTCCTTGGGGTACCTTTCTCTATGAGGTCATGCCTTTTGGCCTACAGAATGTAGGTGCCACATATCAACATGCCATTACTATCATATTTTTTGATATGTTATATGATATTGTAGAAGAATATGTGGATGATATCCTTGACAAGTCCAAAACTAGGGCAGAACACCCAATGATCCTTCATCGTATCTTTGAATTACTATGGGATTATAAGGTTAAATGGAACCTAAAGAAGTGTGTATTCAGGGTAATTTAAGAAAAACTATTGGGCTTCATCATTTATTAGAGAGGAGTTGAAGTGGAGCCTATAAAGGTCATTGTTATTGTAGAAATACCTCCTCCTAAGAACATAAAACCACTACATATATTTCAAAGAAAAAATCCAAGATATCCATAGATTCATCTCCTAGCTTGCAAATAAATGCCACTCATTCACCCATCTAATTAATAAAAATGTTGATTTTAACTAGGGTCTTATACGCACCCAAAATTGCATGTGCTACATTGCTAGAAAATTGTTAAAAAAGCCCCCAATGATGATTTAGGTCCTTTCAAGAAGGTGTTCGAGCTTCAATTTCCATTTGTAATGTATATTTTTTACCTAGACATCTTTACTTAGTTTACCTCATTTTTCCCATCTTTCTGCCTCTTTCTGTGCATGTGTTGGCCTTTAGTGCTAGGACCACCACCGTACCTACGCGGAGGTTCTAAAACTACCACCTAAAACATGGCAAAAGTCCTGAAACCGCCACCCTATGTAGGGCGACGTTCCTATCTACTTTTTCCAGATTCCCTCTTGCATATTTTAACATGTGACGGTTTACTTAATTTCACTTTTAACATGCATCCATGAACCAAATTGTCTAAAATTAGCTATGATTTCTTGGTTCTCCTTCTTCCTATTTTCAAATATATTTAATTAGTTGGAACTACTTCTTCTTGCCTTGTGCATGAAGGCACCTCCCATCCTCTATTCCTATATATTCCATGCTTGTGTTTTAAAAAAAGGCCTGAGAATTCTTGTGTATCTTGCATTGTATTACTACTACGATCTTGCTAGGAATTTCATAGGCAAGCTTTGATCTCTTGTGTTATCTCTCTTCTACTTGGCATTACATCTAGGCTGCCATCAATCTGTCATTGCTCAAGTTCCATCCTCGTGTTGTTGTTCTTGCATTCCTAATCCCTTGAACTCACATGAACACTTGGAGAAAGAAAGGAACATACTGAGGGGAAAAATACAGATACAACTAGATTTTTCAAAGCTCTTGCTATTCTAGGTGGGAATTGTGTGTTTATTTTCTTTATTTGCTAAATTTTCAATCTCAAATCACTAGTTTCAATTACATATCAAAAAGAGTAGAAAATAGTTCATTTCAATAGATTATTCAATCACAAGTAGATCAAATCATTAGTAAGTTTTCCTCTTTAACATTACTAGGGAAGTTGTGGGGAACGATAGCCCCTTTCAGGTTCATGATATTTTCTTCACCTCTGAGGTAGGGTTTGAAGGGTTTTTTATTGGATTAGGTTATTTGTTTTATATTAGATTCATACATTCACACAAGTAACCAGCTACATTCGGATGATTACTTGTCTTTAGTTTATTTATTAGATTAGAATGCATTGCTTATAAATTGGAAAAGAATAAAAATATTTCCTTTGATAGATTAGTTTTCTTTTATTGCTTTGATCTGATATATTGTGAAAACTCCAAAATCATAGATTATATTTTCTTCAATAATTATTTTTCTTATAAAAAATCATTTATTTCATTTTGTATGACCATCAACAGTTGACAACAGGAAAAGACATACAATTGTGATCCCTTGGTCCCACAACCCAAAGGGCCAGAGTTGATAACTAAAATTGATACTAGTTTACGTTTGACAGTCTTACGCACACCTGAAACTTTTGCTAAGAAAATAGAACAACTCAATATCCTAAAAATTGATGTTAATCAAGCTTATGACTATTGAATTGCTTCTGGAAATAGAGCTTGATTACATGCATGACCATATAAGGGCCACATCCTCCATGAGTCTTTGGTTGTGATCCTTAAGTCCCACAACCCAACGGTCCTACTAATTAGTTAGACATTGACACTAGTTTGGGTACATTAGTATTCAGATCTTCACCACTTCCACCGAATATTATTACAAAGCTTTCTTGCCTAAACAAAGTAGCCAATTAGGCTAAGAATTTCTAGACCAGACCAGAAAATGTCCCATAAATCCCTGTGGTTCCACCACACCTCTTGTTCTTACTTCCATGACCTTGTCTTTAAATCCATACAAGGCACCCGCAGGTCACTTTCCACGTGTCCAACAACCAATGAACATAATCTCGGCAGAGCTCAACATTGATTGGATTCTAAGAATGAATATTATCTCAAACCAAGCCATCACACCACTTTAAGGTAGGGGAGAATTCTTTGCCTTAGACTCACAGATCTCGACATTACATGTTGGAGATATAAGATTTCCCAATTAGCTTGATCCTTATCACCACACTCAAATTCACATTCATTCTACACCAGCTGTCTCGGCATGACCTCGAGAGGTCGGGTGTGCAGAAGGTCATGTGTTGATTTTATTTCATACAAATTAGTGAACCCAACATGAAGAGCTAGTCTCTAAATGTTTCAGCTTTCTTCATCCATCCTTTATTCCATTGGTATTCTCATACCCCTCAAATATGTCAGGATACAATGAGTACGGTTGACCCATCCTAGGTTTTGACAAGTACAACTACCAATCAAGTATACCACAACAATCACCTTCACTTTCAACATGGGCGGAAAACCACTCATTGGCTCAAAACCCTCTGCTTCAGGGAACTAATGTTGGTTCCTCTATACATGTTGAGGATCTTGACCAAGTCATGCATACCTATCCTCATGAAAAATCAAGTTCAAAAAACATGAATTTTATTGGTGAAGCAAGTTCATCTCCTCGAGTATTGTTTTAGCAGCCCATTAGCATACAATCAGATCAAATCCCGCATCTAGATGAGGAATATTTAACATGATATGCTAGGAGTGAAAAACACTTCCAGAACATGAACCATGATTTTGATAGGTTGCAGGGACAAGGTGATGTTCTACTCCAAAATAATAATGATACCCCTCTACTAACCAAAAATACTTCCAATGAGGGGTGCAACATAGTGAGACAATTCATAGCAGGATACCATACTCCTCAACAACCTCCAAGGGTTCAACAAAAAACACCTAAGAAAAGAACCTCCCCATCAACAGGTGATGTAATCTTAGCTTTGGTAGACAAATTCAAGGAGATAGGCTTGCCCAAAATACTCAAAATTCATATGTAGGGAAAACACAAACTTCTCCCTACCCAAATAATTATGGAAAAATACCAACTACAAGGAATCCTACTATTTATATGAGTACTCAAAACCCTAGAGATCTGCTTACGGGTACAGGAACCTTGGGTATGCCCCCTCAAGACACCTATGGATATCAGCAACAATCACAAGCAGGAAGTGTGTTCTCAAATGCCATACCATCCAAAAATGCAACGTTCCCTTGATTTGTGCCATCGATTCCATATCAAGGTAATCAACCCCCCTATGTACACATGTATTCTAAATCTCTACTGGGGGACATGTATACTTACCCAGGTCCATATGGAAAACAACAGGGGATGCCATACACCCCAAAAAATATCTATATTGTCCCATTTTAGAAACTGATGCAACCTCCCCAACAAGGATCTTCAATGGTGGAAACATACGCAATGGGGACCTATTCTGAATATCGAAAGGAGCACCTAGAATTCTTTATTCACACAGTCATGCTCTCGAGACCCTTTCTTGATCTTCTAAAATTCAAAGGAGAGGGAAATCCTAACTCCCATATCAAGGCTTATGCAATGATCATTTGAGATTTTCTCCCATGGGACGTAATCATTGTGAAAATTTTCCCTAAGATGTTAGAAGGTATTACTCTCAACTTGTACTATAGGATACCAGAGGCTTCAATACACTCGTTCAAGCAACTCGTATTAGAATTTATTAAATATTTTGATATGAAAAATATTTTGAGAATAGAAATTAGGGAATTCCTTCATATCAAGCAAGAGCACAATGAGTCTACAACCCACTTTATTCAAAGGTGGTGACAAGTTCTCTCTCCTCTGCAAGTTCTCCAAATATGGATCAAATGGAACTTTGTGATTTTTTCCTCCACTCTCTCAATAAGGAGACAAAGGAAGAGGTTCAAAATTTCCTGCTAAGGAGCTATGAAGAGGTAGTAGAGGGTGCTCTTCGAATTGACCAAGTAGCCATTAACAGTGGTCATAAGACTTATGGAGCTAATGGAGGGTTAGTCACCCCTAATGAAAATAATCCCAGTTACTCCAATAACACAAATAACAACCAAGGACTGAAAATCCTTAATAAGAATCATGGGGTCACAACGGATGGAGTGATGGACCAACCTAAGAAACCTAACATTGTTAATGCTCTCAATACTTCCACTTCAAACAACCACAATAACAATGACAACAATCAAAGAAACAATAACTTCTCACCTTTATTCAATGTTGTAGATTTTAACCATCAAAAAAATCAACAAACAACAACCTCAGCAAGTGAGACAAACACAGACCCAAGGCCCTGACCAATACCCAAGTGGATATCTAAATCAATTTTAAAACCAAGGGAAAGGGTTCCCAAATTTCAACAATAACAATCAACATCTAAATAATAACCATAATTTTGGGCCAGAAAATGGTACAAACCAAAGGCCTCAAGATTACGATCCTGATTTATATTGTGGTTTATATAGGGTTCATGGGAATGATGCAAGAACATGCCACGATTGTAACAAATTTTTACATCATTTTCCAAAGGACCATAGATAGTTATTTGTTGACATGTTTTTGGCAAACCCAACAAATCCCACTTAAAACACCTACATGGGACCGATATCTCCATAGAAAACACTGTTGGGAATCTTTAACAATCCTCTCCCCACACATACAAAGGACAGTAGAATAGATCCCAATAGTTCAAAAAAAGGTATTGTAATAGGGACCCATGATCGCGAAGCCTCAACTTTTTCAAACCCACAAGTGGCACCTCCTTTAGATGGTCGCCAACAAATGAAAATTGTGGGGTTAGTAGAGTTGGAAACTAGACCTAAAATTAATGCTACTACCAAAGCTAAGGATTATTCTTCACAACCTATCCCGATCTACCTGACTACATCAGATGACATTTACGATATACTAAGCAAGCCAGTAGGAGCTTACACTTTGATCAATGACTTAACTAAGACATTCTTACACATTTCCTTCTTGGATTTGTTAAAGAATTACCCTACTCATAGGGCCACTCTACTAGAAGCATTGGGTCTTGCTCATTTAGATAATGTCACCCTTCCTCTAGAATCACAAATAAACCACATGGAATTTTATGTCTATCCTCCAGGGAAGCCTGAAAGAGATGTTGGATTTTTTTTTGATATAAGTAAGATGCCCACAGATGCTGAAATAGTTTGTAGAGGCGATCCGGTGTTGTTTTTACAAGTATGGATTTACAATAACTATGTAAAGCATGTGATGATTGATGAAGGGGAAGCAATCAACATAGTCCCCTTCTCTTTCCTTCAAAAACTAGGGTACGAAGAGACCAATTTCTCTTACTACGACAACCTCAAAGCAACTTCAATTGGAACTATAGTGTTTCTAGTCACCCTTGGACCTAATATGGTACTAAATGATTTTTATATTATAGATTGGGAAACCAACTATAATATGATCATTGGTTGTCCTTGGATTCATTACATGAAGGTGATTCCCTCCACTTTGTTTTAGGAAGTTAGGTTCTTGCATGTAGGGAAGGTTTTTGTGGTGTAGGGTGATCTAAAACCCTTTGACATACACCTAGATAATTTAAAAAAGAGGCCAAGGGTCCACTCTAAGTTTGAGCTTCCTACAAATCATTTAAATAAACCTGTAAGCTCAATAGTAGAGGAAAAATTGGTTCCTACAACAAAATTATAAGTCACGAGTTTGATCGAAGGCATTCCAATAGTCAATGATGAAACCATCATCATAGAGATAGTATCATTAGGTACTATGGAAAATATTTTTAAGATATTGGAAAAATATTTACCCATTCTCCTTCCTTTGGATTATATGGGCATAGGACATACCCTAGGACTTGGTTCTCTACCAGCAAATGAGGTTTGTATGGTTGAGGTTACTAAGGTGAAGGAGAAAGATTCAAAGGATAGTTCAACATCCATTTTTCCAAGTAACTATTGGACTCTCCATTTTGATGGAGCCAAATGTCATTTTGGCGTTGGGGTAGGTGTGATTATTACCTCTCCTGAGGGAAGGATTATACCTTTTTCCTTCAAATAAAACTTCAAGTGAACAAATAATGGGGCTGAATACCAAGCCCTTCTACTTGGTCTCATTGTAGCTGAAAGAATGGGTGCTCTTAATATCAGGGTGCTGGGTGATTCACAACTGGTTACAAATCAGGTATTTGAAGTATATGAGACTAAAGTTAAGCATTTACAACTTTACAAAATAGCAGTGTTGAATTTAACGAAGAGGATTGAATTTATATCAATCGAGGTAATTTCATGAGAACATAATCTCCTTGCAGACTCAATTGCAACATTCGCTTCTCGCTTTACTCCAAGTGGTGAGTTAGAAGATTCAAACTTCATTATCTGGATTCATGCAAAACCTTTGGTTCGTAAGACACCAATAACTCTAATGTTGACATATGTTGAGACTGAGAGTAAGTCTGTCATTGCAGATCATGTTGGTATTGACAAATAAACACTGGAATATCTAAATTCTCTCGCAGAGTTACATCTTACACATCACAAGGTTAATCTTTCTCTAATTCCACACTCTTCTTCCTATTTTGGAAATCCCATGATGGAATTCTCCCCTAGGAGGGAACTCAAAATTTGTGAGGTAGGAGAAGAGGGGGATTTAGAGTTTCCTCCGGCCCCACCTAAGTCTGAGGAAGGAAACAACTCCTTAATCGAGGGAACGATCGATATAAATATCAAGAATGAGGAAGAACCAAATATTTTGAAGCTAGGGTCCTCTTTAATTCATGAGGAGGTTGAAATACATACCCGCATTATCAAGGAGTATCAAAAATTGTTCGTGTTTAATTACAAAGAAATGACAGAGATTACATCACATATTGCGGTACATAATCTCATCACCAAACAAGATGCAAAGTTGATTAAGAAAAATTCAAGGCCCATGAAGCCAAAGGTGGCCCTCATGGTGAAGGAAGAAGTGATGAAACTCCTTCAGGTGGGATTCATCAAGCCAGTTGACTACTCTCAATGGGTATCTAACATAGTCCCCATTCCCAAGAAAAATGGAAAGATCCGCATCTGCATAGATTTTCAAGATATAAATAAGGCTTGTCCTATAGATGATTTCCCATTACCATCCATCGATGTTATCATTGATGTAACAACTGGTTTCAAGTTGTTGTATCTTATGGATGGATTCTCTAGGTACAATCAGATCATAATATCTGAAGAGGATCAGACCAAAACTACATGTATAACTCCTTAGGGAACTAATTGTTATGCGGTCATGCCATTCGAGCTTAAGAATGTTAGTGCTACGTACCAACAAGTGATGACTTATATATTCTATGATATTATACATAATATTATGGAATCCTACTTGGATGACCTGCTGGCTAAGGCCAAAAAGCATTGTGATCACCCAAAGGTGCTTCATATCATCCTTTCTCACTTAATCGAGTACATTGTCACATTGAATCTAGAAAAGTGTGTGTTTGGTGTAAGAGGAGGAAAGCTATTAGGGTACATCATATCTTCACAAGGAATTGATGTACCTAACCAAAATATGAGTTGTATTGGAAATGATTCCACCAATGGATAAGTCTGGCATAAAATATTTTCTTGGAAAATTCAGGGTAATCTGAAGATTTATCCCTGACGTGACCTTTGTTATTCACCCAATCAACAATTTGTTGAAAAAGGAATATAGAATTGATTGGAAAGAATAATGAAACAAGGCATTTGAGTCAGTTAAATGATTCTTATTGTCCCCTTCCATGCTAATGCCGCCTAGATCAGATCACCCTTTGATCTTATATTCACAAGCTACAGATGTTTCACTAGCTTGCATGTTGGCTCAAGAGGATGATGATAAACAAGAGTGTGTAGTCTATTTTATTAGTTGGAAGTTGCTTGATTATGAGACATGTTACACCCAAGAAGATAAAGAATGCCTTTCCATAGTCTTTGTGACAAAAAGCTTAAGACATTATATGTTGAATCAAGAAATGAGGGTTATTGTTAAGTTAGATCACTTATGGACATTCCTCACACAAGGATCCTTATCTAAGAAGGTCAGTTGCTTCATAACTCTGATGGGTGAATTTGAGCTAACGTTTGTTAATCATAAATCCATCAAAGGACAAATTATTACAGATTGGTTAGCTAATAATCTGTTAGATGGAGGTGAATTGGTAGATCTAGACTTCCCCGATGAGTGTGTATACTTCATCGAGACCTAGGCCCCCCATTTCTACGTGTTCATGGTATACCAACATCATTAATTTAATAGTGGACCATACATATCTAGAATTGGCAACATCTCAACAAAGAAGGTGGTTACATGTCATTGCTGCTAAGTACATTATTGTAGAGCTGGTACTCTATCGTAGGGCCTTCGATGGAATGTTGTTAAGATGTGTTGACATAGAAGAATCTAAAAAGATTCTTTATGAGTCACATAGTGGAATATGTGGAGGTCACTTCAGTGGCCATGCCACTACTCAAAAGATACATCGGATGGGCTATTTCTAGCCCACTCTAGAGCATGATGCAGTAGATTTTGTGTGTAGATGCCACAAATGCCAAAAGTTCTCCCATGAGATCCACATACCGGCATAAGATTTGCAACCAATTGCAACCCCATGGTCCTTTTCCACGTGGGGCATAGATTTAATAGGGAAATTATCTCTCTCATCAACAAATGGCCATAACTTCATAGTCACGGCCACAAAGTACTTTACCAAGTGGGTAGAAGTTGCTCCTCTTACCACTATACCCAGGTTTGTGATCACTAAGTTCATCTTAAACTAGATCATTTGTAGGTACGATGTCCCATAAGTCATTATCTCAGATAATGGAACATCTTTCAAGAATGAAGAGGTGTTGAATTGTGTGCAAAGTTCAAGATAAGTCATCACATGGCTTCTCTTTATTATCCTCAAGCCAATGGATAGGCTGGGGATATGAATAAAACATTAAAGTCCATCCTCCTTAAGACCATTAAGGAGAAAAAATGAGATTGGCATTTAAATGTTTCTCCAACCTTGTGGGCCTATTAGATGTTAGTTAGAACACCAATAGGGGAAACCCCCTTTTCTTTGGTATTTGGTGTGGAAGTAATTTTACCACTTGAGGTTGAAATACTAAGTCTCTGTATTTCACTGCATAGAATCTTGGGAGAAGAAGGCTATTGAGAACCACGACTCTCTCATTTAGAAAGTCTTGATGAGGTTAGATTCAATGCTGAACAATGGCACAATGTTTACGCTGACTGGATGGATCGGAAATACAACAAGATGGTTTACAAGCATGAAATATATGAGGGAGATTTGGTCTTAAGACTTGACATCCAGATAGACAAAAATATTGGTGAGGGAAGAAAATTAAGACCTAGGTGGTTGGGTCTATATCGAGTAGTAGAAGACTACAAAAATGGGGCATTTCACCTATGTACACTATAGGGTGAGGATTTTAACAAATCTGTGAAATCTCTTCACCTAAATAGGTATTATGCATGATCCATTAGCATTTTCATATGTACATTACTGCGTCTAAATTTCAATTTCATTTTCTAACTCATTCTGTGAAATTTGTGATCAAGGGATTTACTCTTATAAGCAACTCCTAAAAACTTTTGAAAAACTTTCAAATCACCTCTCTCCAAATTTTCATGGTATCATCAATTCTTTTCAAATCATTTCACCAGTTTAAGTAAGATAAGAGAAAGTTTTGATTATGATCATACCAAGGCCTGCATACTTGGTTCTACTTATAGTCTCTTTCTAGGTTATGTGTCTTTGCCTATAGTATATTCTAGAAGCTTCATGATGTCACATCTATCCCATAAACATCTCTTTGGAAATAAGAACATTCTAGACATTTTTCGTAGATAAATAAGTCAATGCAAATCCACAAAAAAATTTATTTTACACATTTCTTTTCCCTACCAACCTTCGGTGTTGAGTTTGCATCTCTTACTGGTGATGCAGGGTTGGGAAAGGATATAATATCCCTTACTTGCCTATTCCTTATCCATGGTGATGAGCCCATGCTTCGTACTGGTAGCATGGGGCAAGGTATACGGGTTCTCTTTGATAAACTTGAAAGTTACAAATAATTCACTCAAATATTGTGAAATCATAATTCAAAAGCAAAGTGAGTTAGATATCCAAAAATCCAAAAGAGTTTAAAACCTCAAAACCAGATATTGTCAACCAAGTAGCCATCTATAGATCTATGTATAGATAAACTAGAAAGTAAATCACATTTTAAGCTATGAGGTAACTTGAGTAGGGTGAGGTTGTAGTTTCTCAACTTGGTCCTATCAAATCATTGTCTTTCCCTCATCATTACCATTCAATAAAATTTCTTAACTTGTGCCCTTTTCCAGCTCTTGGTGTTGAGCCCTCACATCTTACCAGTTGCGTGGGGTTGGGAGTATGGCAAGTGCATTTACATATCATATCACTGTATCACCACGTTTTGCCAAGACAATATGAAGTATCAAAGATTGCTTAAAGAAACTAAAATTCAGTATCACATTGTGTTCACATTATCATATATCAGCATTATAAAATACAAAATGAAATCATTCTATTATCATTTCACACACATTGCATGCATTCTAAAAAGCATAGAAAAGTGGAAATTCTAAACATCTAGAGTACACATTGGAAATAAAACAAAAGATATTCAACTCAGATATAATGGATTACCAAACCAAAAATAAGAGTATGTATATATCATAGTGAGTCAAGTTTCTATACAATTCCATCACACACTAGGGCATGGTAAAAACGCTTGCAATGAGCCTGAAATATACAAAAAAATCATATAGTGCTCGAAAAAAATGGAAACAAAGTAATAAATGGCCCAGTGGCCTATTAATCCCTGTGGTATCCCTCAGATGGTGCACAGCCACATCCAGGGCTCCTACTATGGCTATGATGACGTTAGGAGTGAAATGAATGGTGTAAGTGCTTGTGATAGTAGCTGGTGGCTATGGTCTCACTATGAGAATGGATCTGCCTCATCAAATATTCAACGACCTCATATCCAGTTACCATGGTATGAAGGGAGGTCACCACCTCTACTATCCTCTAAACAGGAGCAAACACATTAGTGTTTCTGTCAGCAGCTAGCGGTTGACCCGAATCATCAGTCAACTTGGCTCAAGTCTTCCTTGAGGGGATCAATAGGGTAGCCACACACACCCATCAGATGAGATCTCTCCACTCATGTGTAGTTTCTAAAAGTAGGGAAAGGATAAGAAAAAAATAAGTTAGAAAACACAAAATGCAAATCTAAAGAGAATATCAAAACTAATGCTTTGAATTAAAAAAGTTGAGAGAAGAGTATCAAATATACTCTGATCTCTAAGAATCTAGGTAGGGTTAGTGACTGTTGTTAACGATGGTGCTAGTGGCTATTGGGCCTCCCTAAAGCCAAAGGCCAAACACTGTCATATCACGGACTCATCATCCCCCTCCCCATCTAGAGGAAATTTCTCCTCTAAGACTAAAGTCTCTCTCTCCACACTGACCTCCTCATGTGTGACTCTCAACATCTCTAGAGTGTCATGCCACTCAAGATCACTCTCCTCCTCTGCCATATAAGCTGCCTCACTAGTCTCGGAATCCCCCCTCATCCTCCTTAATCTCCTATCTGACTGAATCTTCCTTGGTCTCACCTCTTGCATGCTCCTAAGAATCTGATTCCACACTAATAGGCTCATCCTCCTCTCTGTTATGAGTGGGAGTGGCTACAATCTGGAGTAAAGGTGCTTGAGGGCCACCAACTATCTATCGAGCATGAACCACATGCGTAACTGCAATAGGCATGCCTGGAGTAACCACTTTCCAGCTGGGATCTCCTCTAGGGCCCCTCTGGGCCTACTAAATGGTCCTTTACACCAATAATGATGGGGTAATTATTTCAGCATATGGTAGGCCAAACTATTGAGGAACCCAATCAAAGGGGTGAATCTCAACTCTCCTGGCCCTATCAACTAGATGGCTTGTAGTAGAACAATCTACCACCATGGTCACCTCATGTGCCCATAACTTTTTCATGTCATGGTAGGGAGTAGTAACCATATATGATGTGGTAAGAGAAGCCACTAGCTGATGGGGTGTCCTCAGAACTGAAATAGCTGTCCACCTCACTTCCCGGACAGCCCTAGGTCTAATACCTATACTACCCTTCCATAGGGGGTGATATGTTCATATACCCAACTCATGACAAGAGTGGGGTGGCTTTATGACTGCCCCTGTAATCGCACTACCCTGTATAAGTCATTGTAGGTAGTCCTTAGGGTGTGTTCTCCCCATGTGTATCTACACCCATGTCCCTTAATATGTGTGATAATGGGAGCCCAACAATAGAGAAGACTGTCACCTCCCTTTTCCCTGATCAATCATGAGGACAAGATACCCATGATGGCTCTCTGAATGATTGGAATAAGAGCAGTAGTAATCAACCAAATGTTCATCTCCTTATTTGAACGAGATGAGACAATGGAGTCTCACATATATGTGGCCCACTGTGCCATAGATTATGTTGTCTCTAAATTCAGTATCCTACTAAGAATTGGGAGCACAAGGATGCGGTATACATCCTCCAGAGTAATGGTCCACTTGACCCTAACACTTGGAAACCAGAAGGTGTTTTAATATGCACTCCAGTAGAAGAATAGGTCACACAATATGTGACTGGAAAGGGAAACATGGGGTAACCATGCAATCCTCTAGATACTTGTCCTCTGCAGAATGTCCCTCTCAGCTTGAGTCAGCTAATCCAGAATCCCTAGGAGCCAATCAAACTCTCTCTCTCTCTCTCTCTCTCTCTTGACTCCAACGGATGTATTCCTCCTTCTGCATCCACCAAAACATGAGAAAATAGCAAGTTAGTAAATAATACAAGAAGACAAGCTCACCAAAAACATGATAAATCTAAAAAAAACCAAGTTAGTGAACATTTCAGTTATTCTGTTTAGAACCTCCACCCAAGCAGGGTGGCGGTCCCATGATTGCTACCCTACTTTGGGTGGCGATCCTAAGCCAATTTTCCAAATGTGCCCCTAACCCTAAAAAATTCTCAAAAGTTCAAAAAAAGGCCATTTCTGAAAAAATAAAAGAATGCACTATGGGTGCTCCCCCTATAGACTCATTTAAGACATTTAAAAAAAATAATAATCCCACCTTGGTGAACTTTGCAACGTTTTTACATTTTAGGTATAAAAAGACAAAAGTAAAAATAACCAACCTTTGACCATGCTGATCAATCTCCCGCATGTGGAGGCATGATCACTATTCTGCAATGGTTGTTTCGGTAGTACTTTCATTGGAAATGGTCACCGTGAATCCAGAGCTCCAAATTCACCAAATCAAGAATGCAAAAATGAATTGAAAACTAATTTTGTTTTGATATATATATATATATATATGTTATTTTCAACCTCATTTTGAGTGTTTGTTTTCACAGGGTTGGAGCATTAGCACAGGTATATCTCTATATCCTCACACAAATGGTAAGTCCTCTAGTCATTTTGATTTAGGGTTTTTATTTTTCAATATTTTATCTATCTGCACTTGAATATTCTTTTTCTCTTGCAGGTAGTTGGAGTTTGGGAAGCAGCATTTTGACACACGGGCTTGTCAGGTATAACTTCTAACTCCCCTTTTCAGGAACATCATACTCAGACTCTACATTTTACTCATTTTCATGGCTAAGACACTTCTCAGAGGGGAAAATATTTATGCACCCAAAATTTCATCTGCTACATTTTCAGAAAACGGTTACAAAATTCCCCAATGATGATTTAGGTCCTTTCAAGAAGGTGTTCAAGCTCTAATTTCCACTCACAGTGTATATTTTTTCCTAGACATCTTTACTTAGCCGTCCCACACTTTTTCCAGCTTTTTGCCTCTTTCTATGCATGTGTTGGTCTTTAGTGCTAGGACCGTTGCCCTTCCTGGGCAGCGGTTCTAAAACCACCACATAAAACAAGGAGGTGGTCCTAAAACTGCCACCCTGTGTAGGGCAGCTGTCCTACCCTCTTTTTCTAGATTCCCTCACACATGTTTTAACATGTGATAGTTCACTTAATTTCAATTTTAGCATGCATCCATGAGACAAATTGTCTAAAATTATCTTGGATTTCTTGGTTCTACTTCCTCCTATTTTTAAAAATATTTAATTAGTTGGAACCACTTCTTCTTGCCTTGTGCATGAACGTACCTCCCATCCTCCATTCCTATATATTCCATACTTGTGTTCAAGGAAAAGGCCTGATAATTTTTGTGTATCTTGCATTGTATTGCTGCTACAATCTTACTAGGAATTACATAGCCATGCTCTGATTTCTTGTGCTATCTCTATTCTACTTGAATTACATCCAGATTGCCATCAAGTTGTCATTACTTAAGAGCCATCCACTTACTGTTGTTCTTGCATTCCCAATCCCTTTGACTCACATGAACACTCGGAGAAAGAAAGGAATATACTGAGGGGACAAATACAGATACAACCAAATTTTCCAAAGCTCTTGCTAGTCCAACTTGGAATTGTGTGTTTGTTTTCTTTATTTGCTAAATTGTCAATCTCAAATCACTAGTTTCAATTACATATCAAATAGAGTATAAAATATTTCATTTCAATAGATTATTCAATGACAAGTAGATCAAATCATTAGTAATTTTTCCTCTTTAACATTACCAAGGAAGTTGTGGGGAATGATAGCCCCTTTCAGGGTCATGATTTGTTCTTCACCTTTGAGGTAGGGTTTAAAGGATTTTTTATTAGATTAGGTTATTTGTTTTATATTAGATTCATACATTCACACAAGTAACCAACTACATCTGGCTGATTACTTGTCTTTATTTTATTTATTAGATTAGAACACATTGCTTATAAATTAGAAAAGAATAAAAAAATTTCCTTTGGTAGATTAGTTTTCTTTTATTGCTTTGATCTGATATATTGTGAAAACTCCAAAAACATATATTAAATTTCCTTCAATAATTATTTTTTTTATCAAAAACCATTTATTTCATTCTGTATGACCATCAACGGTTCACAACAAGAAAAGACATATAGTTATGATCCTTTGGTCCCACAACCCAACGGGCCAGAGTTGATAACTGAAATTGATACCCGTTTACATTTGAAATTCTTACGTACACCTGTAACTTTTGCTGAGAAAATAGAACTCAATTTGCTAAACATCATCGCTAATCAAGCTTACGACTATTGGACTACTCCTAGAAATAGAGCTTGATTACGTGCATGACCATATAAAGGCCACAACCTCCACAAGTATTTGGTTGTGATCTCAAGTCCCACAACCCAATGGGCATGCTAATCAGTTAGACTTTGACACTAGTTTGTGTACATTAGTATTTAGATCTTCACCAATTTCACCATATATTATTGCATAACTTTCCTTACTAAACATAACAACTATTTAGGCTAATAATTTCTTGACTAGACCAAAAAATGGCCCATAAATCCCTGTGGTTCCACCACGCCTCTTGTTCTTACTTCCATGTCCTTATCTAGAAATCCATACGAGGTACCCACGAGTCACTTTTTACATTTCCAACAACCAACAAACAAAATCTCGACATTGATTGGATTCAATGAGTGGGTATTATCTCAGACTAAGCCATCACACCACTTCAAGTTAGGGGAGAATTATTTTCATTAGACTCATAGATCCTGACATTCTGTGTTGGAGATATAAGATTACCCAATTAGCTTGATCCTCTTAACCACACTCACGTTCACATTCATTCTACATCGGCTGTCTCGGCACGACCTCGAGAGGTTGGGTGCAGAGAAGGTCACATGTTGATTTTCTGTCTTACAGGTCCTGATTACCAACAAGCCTTTTACCTACCTAAAAAGTATTTGTTTAATCTTCCTATTTTAGTTCTACCTACCCTAGGTGAACCTTTGCTACTATAAATCTCATCCATTCAATTTTCTATCAGCATGCTCTTATCCCAATATGATGAAAAACACAAATAAATAACCATATATTACCTTAGCCACATGTTTATCTCTTATGAGATCAATTATCCACAAATTGAAAAAACATTCTTGACTATTGTTTTTAACTTTTAGAAACTCCTCGATTATCTCCTAAACATTAAAACCAAGCTCATATCTAAATTTGATTCACTTAAATACCTATTTTCTAAGCCTACACTTACTAGGAGGATGGGAAACTATATTATTTTGATCAAAGAGTTTTATATTGAATATGTCAACTAAAAAGTAGTCAAAGGAAAAGTGCTTCCTGATCAACTAGATGAAGCAATATTATCAACAACGTTACCACTGAGTATGGATTTTTCAGGCGCTTATGTTTTATACATTGAATAATCTTCTACCTAGAAAATATTCTTTGATGGGTCATTCACATTTAATGACTCGGGGTGGGAGTTGTTCTTATCACCCCTACAGGTGATCTTATACCTTAGGATTTCAGACTCAACTTTCCATTTACTAACAACATAGATGAGTATGAAGCCCTCATCAAAGGTCTTAACGTCACTATAAAATGGAATATAAAATAACTTGAGGTTATAGGTGACTCTGAAATGATCATCAAACAAGTAAATGATGAATAAAAATTCAAATATGAGAATATCATTCAGTATAAATACATGGTGGACATCTTGAAAGAGGAATTTGTTCATATTACCTTCCAATAGGTCCCACAGATGTAGAATAGATCAACAAATGACATGTATACAATTAGATCTTTGATATGACTCTCTAAACACCATTGATTTTTTCAATTCCTCATTGATCATATAATGGTAACTTCTTATGAAAATCCATAATCATGTTTGGTATGTTAATTTTTTGACCCCTTTTCCCTTTCTACGAAGATATATATAATTACTTACAAGATGGTACCTTCCCACCTGAAATCTCCCACTCACAAAAGAGAACCCTTATCTAATGAATAAAATGTTACACCCTATTTTAGGGCACTCTCTATCATTGGGGATACAATGGGATTCTGTTACCTTGCCTTAATTCAAAGTAAGCTATCCAAGAAATCAAAGAGGTGCATGGAGGAATAAGTGATTCTCACATTAGAGGTATGGTACTCATAAATAAACTTACATGCGTAGGTTAATATTAGCCTACTATGGAAACATATTTCTGATAGTATAAGAAAAAATGTGTCCTATGTCAAAATCATGACAATTTGATACATGCACAATGTCAATCCTTAGAACCCATCACTACACCATGGCCATTTTCTAAATGGGGGCTTGATCTTATAGGGAATATCACACCCACCTCATTGGATGGACATAAACAAATTATCACTGCTACTGAGTAATTTACCGAATAGGTAAAGGTTGTTCATCTCACCTATGTTACTGGTGCTCAGATCTCAAAATTAATCATGAACCACATAATTTTTCATTATGGCATCCCTTCTTCTATTGTATCTAACAATGACAAATCCTTTAAGAAAAAACTAGTGAAAACCATGTGCCAATGTTTTAAAATAAATAAAAAATGGTTTACCCCTTATTACCCTCAAGGTAATGGGAAAGTTGAGGCCACCAATAGAACTTTTTTTTGGATTATGGAGAAACTAGTCACTAAGCTAGGATGTAATTGAAATATCTTAATCCATACATCCTTATGGGCCAACTGATATTCTATCCACACACATACATATGTAATGCCATATTTCCTTATAAATGACACTAAAGTAATCATTCAGTTAGATATCATAGGGAAGCTCACACCCATCTCATCAGATGTACATAAAAAATTATCACTGCTACTGATTAATTTACCAAATAGGTAAAGGTTGTTCATCTCACCTATGTTACTAGTTCTCAAATCTCAAAATTAATCTTGAACCACATAATTTATCATTATGGCATCCCTTATGCTATTGTATCTGACAATGTTAAATCTTGTAAGAAAAAACTAGTGAAAACCATGTGCCAATGCTTTAAAATAAATAAAAAATAGTCTATCCCTTATTACCCTCAAGGTAATGGGAAATTTGAGGCCACCAGTAGAACTCTTTTTTAGATTATGGAGAAACTAGTCAGTAAGCCAAGATGTAATTGAAATCTCTTAATCCATACTGCCTTATGGGCCTACTAATATTCTATCCACACACCTACATATGTAACCCCATATTCCCTTAGATACCAATCTTCCCTCTTTATGAATATACTTGAAATACTATTTAGATAATGAAGAGGACTACAAAGTGGCTAGACTAGGAGAGCTTAAATTGCTTGATGAAAAACACCTTCGTGCCTTGGATCATCTTAAAGTGTATCATAATAGAGTTTGTAAGAGATACAAAAAACACATCATCCCTCACAAATTTAAATTTAAAGATGTTTTACTTAATGAAAAAAAATTCAATACTAATAAGGAGCATGAAAAGAAAGGTAAGTTTGAGCCTAACTAGTTAGGGACATACATTGTGGTGGCTAAATTTGTTACAAGAGCTTATAATTTTTTTCATCCTGATGGTGAAGATATTTTGGAGCCTATGAATTCCATTCATCTTAAACATTTATATACCTAATCTTGGAGGCTTTGAAGTAAAAATAAAAAAAATAAAAATAGTAAAGAGAAATAAATTCATTCAAACATGAAAACTACATAATTGTGGCACTATGAATAGGTCCTTTGATGAAAAATGGTTTCCAATGCCATAGGAGGATTATTTTGTTCAAAATAACCTCATATTCGGGGCATGGTAACTTCTTCCTAGGTTTTCCACTAGTTTGTGTTCATCATCTTGTTAAACCTATCCATCTTGGCCTTGATCCGACTTATTCTATCCTTGTATATATGCACAGGATTCACCCTTGTTTATTATCTTCTCTTGTTGGGGGCGTCTTGGTGACTGGTTCTTTTTGTACATAGTTTTATAAAACCTCAAAAAGTATTTAAACTCAAAAAACCTATAAAATTATAAAATAAAAAAATATTCAAAAAATACAAGAAATATTAGTAAAAAAAATTCTGAATCCAAAGTCATTCACAAAATGTTGAAAAATAAAAAACATTCACAAAATCAAAAATTCTAAAACACTAAAAATTGAAAACTATACCATAAAACATCATACTTCAGTGGTTTCTCGTTCTAGCACATGACATGTAGATCATCTTGTGATCTTCTTTCATCAACAAAGATGGTTTTCTTGTTATCCCGACATATATCATTTCTCAGGGTAGCTTCATAGTGCACAGTTGCTTTCCACAAAATTCTATGTCCTCCATCCAATCCCTTTCCTATATCATTGCTTGGGGCACCATTTTAAACCCTTTTCGTATAACTCAAACATGTGGGTATTTAAACTAGATAACAAAAAATTGGTACAATTCTCTTAAACTTTACTTATTTGAGTGTGTTTAATTGTGCTTGTTTATATGTTTATCTTCTTATTTGTGTACTTTCTCATATTACTTTGTTTATGTACTTCGTTTGAGTTAGTCCTTAAGGAGAAACCATTTATTTGGTGTTTGCGGGCACTAGTGTACGCAAGTTTTTTCATGTAGAGTGTATTCATATAGGAGAAATCATATTGAAAAGTTGTAAGAGATAACAAATAAATTTGGAGTTTATATAATGGATACATAAATATACGTTTAGAATCATATATTTCATGTGTTACAGAGGTATATGTATAGATTTCTCTAGTTCTTATGAGATGTTGGAATAATATTTTTACACTTATGACAAGAAAATAAACTTGGACTACTGACATAAAAGTTATAGAACAAGTTTTTAAATACAACACAGTCTACTCGTTGCACCCTAGCGGCCACTAAGCTTTTCCTAAAGATGAATATATCATATTAATAATGAAGCTATGTTATAAATATAAACTCTTATATTTGCATATATAACAAGAGACAAATAACAAAATTGATTGCTAACACCAAATAAATGGTTTCTCTAAATAAGAATTATAGCCTAGCATAAGCTATTGTACGTAACTTTTTTTGTGTAGAGTGTATTCATACAGGAGAAATCTTATTGAAAGTATATAAACGATAACAAATAAATAAGACATTTATATAATGAATACATAAATATATGTGTAAAATCTTATATTTAATGTGTTATACAAGTATACGTACAGATTTCTCTACTTCTTATGAGATTTTGGCATAATTATTTTACATTTATGAAAATGATAGAAAATCAGAATTGTGACTAAGATGTTATTAAAAAAAAATAGATATGAATCCATCTACTCGTTATATCCTAGTGACCGCTAATCTATTCTTAAATGTAAATATATCATGTTCATAATGAGGTTGTTTTATAAATCTAAATTGTTAATATTTGTCACTATAATAACAGACAAAGAAAAAAAGTGATTGCTAGGACCAAAAAACATTGTGTTTCCTATGTAAAAACAACTGATCCATGAGGGGCCATGGTAAACAATTTTTTTTAAAATAAGAATTATAGCCTAGCGGATGCTAGGGTAGACAAATTTTCCCATGGTAGATTTTATTCATATAAGATAAATTATTTTGAAAAGATATAAACAGTAACAAATAAATATGGAATTTATATAATGGATATATAAATATATGTGTAGAATCCTATATGTAATTCAAAATAAAATTCGGGTTTAGTAATAAGGTTGTAAAAAAAAAGAATTATATTGTGGCTGCCTCAAATCTATGTGCATTTTTACATAGATTAGTGGGCACAAAAGGAAGAATATATTGATTATTAAATACATAGTGATTAAAATTATATTTAATAATATTAATGCATGTAAAATGTGTTTAACTTCCAATGTACAGAACATAAAATTGCTAAAAACATTACATTTAGTTAATTCTACATGGAAACACATATATAATTGGAAATAATTATCATACAAATGAATTCTTAATATGGTTTTATACTTTTCAAGTAATTATTAACCTCATATATTTTCCTAAAATGTCTAAGTGGAAACCATGTAAAAAATGTAATATGAATTAATTAGAGATGTTTCTTTGCATCATCTTAACGAAAAAAATTAAACTATTTTGGTTCTCCTAACTAAAATTAAAATTAAACAAAGGTGATTATGCTAAAATTTATCATTATCCTTAAAAAAATCACAAGAACAAGAACGAAAAATTAAAAATGAAAATATCCAAAGAGAGACATAGAATGGCAGAAATGGGAAAGTGTTAAATAGAGATAAATACTAGAGTAGAAAAGAGATAAAATTCTATTTCGTTAATGCACAAAAAAAAATGTTTTCATGAAGAACAAGGAAAATTTTCATGGAGATCAAAAGCAACTGGAAAGTAAGGCTTGACTACAGAGCATGATTTAGTAGGACAAAGCAGGATGGTGCGGATCACGATTGGACTACCGTGAAAAATACAGGAACCAATCGATTATAAAGAAATTGATAGAGACTGTATAAAAAAGGTACACCTTTACTATAAATACCTAATTTAGTAATATCTAGGATTATTTCATGCTTTATGTTGTGATTGATACCTCCATCTACTACCTCAATCAAACAATATTCGTGTTTCTATTTGCAACCTCTTTTTCTTTCCTCCTTCATGTGCATCCTTTCTGTGCATCCCTCTTCTGCCTTCTATGCAAACAAGATTATAATTGCATGAAAAAATCAACTAGGATTCAAACACTCAGCCCTATAATCTATAGCCTATGCATATTTTTTTATTTTGAAGACATGTTTTTTTATGTGACCAAAAAATCAGAAACCCTACTCAACATTTCTTTGAGGTATTTAATAGTTTGTTTAGCACCTTCCACAAATGAAATTTCAAAAATAGAAAAAGAGCGGCATACAAAAATTTGAATTTTTCACTTTCCCCCTCTTAAACCAAAAAGGCGAGCTATTGAAATTTCAGATATCTAAAATTACGAGGGAATACAAATTTCTTTGTTTTTTTTCATTTTTCCATGGTTTAAAAAATAAAACTAAACATGAATTAAAAACAATCCAATTTTTCATTGTCTATAGCCTATAATAATATAAACATAATAACAAATATATTATATAATATATATTAAAACAAGTATAGTAAATATATATATTATAATAAAATAGAAGAAATAAATTCTAAACATAGTTTTGAAGTTTATTTGAATAATATATAGACATTTACGTTCCATTCTTTATCAAAATCAATTTCTACATTGTTAGATATAGTGTGCAGTAATTTAAATTAATTCTCCAATTAAAATGTGTCATGTGGCAAGTTTAAACAAACAATTTGGGATATATAATAAGGCTAGTGATCCAAGAATGTACAGATAGTGTTACTGTATGGCTATTTTAAAAATAAGAAATGTTTGAGCCTAGGGTCTGATATGTTGTTTCTTTCTATAAGTAAAGGAGCTTAACGGGCGCTAAGAATTTTATTTGTTAGGAAATTATGTGAAATGTGTGTTGAAAACCATGTATCTTATGACAACTACATACTAATCCTAGCAATCCACAACTTTGCAGATAGTGTTTATAATGAGAAGAGGTAAAGGTAGAATCCTAGTGGTCGCTAAGCTATACCATGATTTGTTATTTTATGGCTATTTTCAAAATAAAAAAAAATTGAGCCTAGGATTTAATATGTCATTTCTTTTAATAAGTAAAGGATCGTAGTGGGTGCTAAGTATTTTCTTTATTAGAAAATGATGTGAAATATGTGTTGAAAACCATGTATCTTATGGCAACTACATACTAAGCTAACGATACACAACTTTACAGATAGTTTTTATAATGAGAAGAGATAAAGGTAGGAGCCTAATGGCCACCAAGCTAAACCATGATTTGTTATTTTATGGCTATTTTCAAAATAAGAAAATTTTGAGCCTAGGGTTTGATATGTCATCTCTGTCAATAAGTAAAGGATCTTAGCGGATAGTAAGCATTTTCTTTGATAGGAAACAATGTGAAGTATGAGTTGAAAACCATATATCTCATGGGAACTATATACTAAGGCTAGCGATCAAAAACTATAACAATAGTTTTTATAATGAGAAGAGGTAAAGATACGAGCCTAGTGGCCTTTAAGCTATACCATGATTTGTTATTTTATGGCTATTTTCAAAATAAGAAATTTTAAGCCCAGGGTCTGATATGTCATTTCTATCAATAAGTAAAGGATCTTAGTGGCTACTAAGCATTTTCTTTAATAGGAAACGATGTAAAATATGAGTTGAAAACCATGTATCTTATTGGAACTACATATTGAGGCTATCGATCCAAAACTATAAAGATAGTGTTTATAATGAGAAGAGGTAAAGGTAGGAGCCTAGTAACCGCTAAACTATACCATGATTTGTTCTTTTATGGCTATTTTCAAAAATAAGAAACTTTTGAGTCCATGGGAATCACATAATATGTCTTGATCCATTTCGAGGGTATGTAATGTAATACTTTCACTCCACCATGCATAACCTAGCAAATATGGTAGAATTAAAATAAATGGATAACACTATCATTCAAAAATCATGCACATAGTGTTGAAATTAGAAACAATTGATCCTAGCGGTTGTTAGGACATTCCATTCAATACGTACAGAAGCTTAGTAGTCACTAAGAATTTTCTCTTGTATAAGCAGGTGTGAATTATATGTTACAAACAATACATCTTATGAGTACTACATAAGTCATGATCCTTCTTGAGGGTTTGCAGTGAAACACTTGCATCCGTCAGGGATGAAAAAAATAATATGTTATAATTATAATAAATGAAAACATAGTAGCAACCAAAAGCTATACATATAGTATTTATAATGACTGACAATAATGATGGGAGCCTAGCCACCGCTAAACTAGAGCATGATTTTTTTTTTTGCTATTTTATAATTATGAAACTGTTGATCTTAGCATTCGCTATGCCATTACTTTCAATAAGGAAAAAATTCTTAGCATTTGCTAAGAATTTTCTCCCATAGTAGCCAATGTTAATTATGTGTTTCAAATAATATACCTTATGGGAACTATGCAAGGATGGATCCCTCTATGGTATGCGGTGCAACTATCATCTCTGCCAGGTACATTCCAGCCAACATGATACAATTATAATCAATGGAAAACACTTTCGATCCAAATTTTTACATATAGTGTTTACAATGACTATAATGGTAGGATCCTCATGGTCACTCAACTAGGTTGTGATTTATTATTTTATCATAATTTTCAAAATAAGAAACTGTTGAAATTCGATGTGCCGTTACTTTCGATAAGTAATGAAACTAAGTGTTAAGATAACAATTTTTCCCATACGAAACATTTTGAATTATATGTTACAAACAATATATTTTATGGAAAATATATATGGCTTGATCCCTATGGAGAATTTTTAGAGTAGCACTTGTTTCCACCATGGATAGTCCATCAAATATGATATGATTATAATAAATGAAAATCACTAGCGAAAAGATAGCTATTACAATGACAAGATGAAATGGTAGGACCCTAGCTTCCATTAAGCTAGGTCGTGATTTGTTATTTTATTGCTATTTTTAAATTCTTAGTGCCTTTTACCCTCAATCGATATAATGTATCAGAAAGTAAATGTTTGCAGCCTAAGAAGACTAGCATTCTAAATACATTAACATAAGTTTGAAAATTTTGGAATAAATTTATTCAATTAGTATTGTAGATCTAACTTATAGTTAGAGTAAGAGAGAATATACCCTTTTTTTAGTGGTACTCATTAAACATTGTTAATAATCAAATCTTTTCTCAAATAGGTATAACCCACCATGACCTTATAGAGAACATTGTTTCCATGAAAATGGATATTGTGATGAGGGCCATACTCACATTTAGAAAAAGTGTAATCATTCCCATTTGTTTTAGATATCTCTTTGAGGAATTTCCCACCAAACACCCTGCTTAAAATATCATACTTAGACTAGTTATAGACATTTAAACATAATCAATAAAGTATGTCCGATATACATATATTTCACATTGTCTTATATAACAAAAAATGATGAGCTATCACTAACTTCGTTAAAGTGACTTGTTTCTCAAATAATCTCCTCAAAATATGAAACATTATATCTGTTGACCACTATCCTTTAAACATCTTCCTTAGTCTTGTTACATGCATTTAACCCTCACTACTAAATTATGACCGATATACACATGAATCACATCGTCTTCTAAAACATAAAATCCTGAGCTACCACAAACTCTATTATTGTGATTTATTGCTCAAAAAATCTCTTAGAAATACTAAATATTATATCTTAATGTCCTCTACACTTTTCCATTTAATAGGTGTAAATGGATAAGCAAATGTTTTAGGTTGTTCTTTTATATGTTAAATAGAAGTCTATCTACCACTAAAGTGTATATTTTTTAATGTTCCTATCATGCCATCTATCTAATGTTATATCTTTTCTGACTCACATATAATCCTTTTAAAAGGTGCAAATGGTTTCATATCTTTCAATGCATCATAATTCAATTTTAGACTTTCAGTAAAATTTGGTTATTATTGATTTGATCCAAAAAATATGAATTATTGTAATCAATTGAACGATACATAATATGTCCTATCAAAGCCTAGCAGTCACTAAGCATTAATTTAATTACTCTCTTATGATACATAGTAAATAACTCTAGAGGTTAGTGTGTGCTAGGGTAGTATTTAAATTTCTTATCATAAAATGTGTTAAAAACACTTTCAAGTTCATAATTGACCTAATTATTAATGTATTTTTCTCTAATTAGAGGTAAAATGTCTTCCATTGTTCGCGCTCCATCCAAAACAATTCCATTCATCACAGGAGGTATTTGTTGGAAGAAAAGAGATGAGGAATGGTTTGCGGAAATCCACTCCCCTGAAAACTACCATGTCAACCTGTGGTTGTTTTTATTATAGATGAAAATCACAAGGAAGTTGGTATTATCCTATCATCAAAAATTATTGATTTGGGGACACTGTGTGTCCAAGTGGAACACTTTGAATTTGAAAAAAATAAGTGTCTTATTCTAGAGATGGAGTTTGATGTTTCTTTTTTTAGGAAACAAGAAATGTATGCCTCCATAAACATCAGACCATACTTTTGTTCAAAGTATGGTTGGAATTTGGGGATTCTAATAGATTACGAAAAAACTAGTTGTTCAAATGCAAAAGACATTCACAATGGTGTATTTACAGTATTCAAAACATTGTATAGAAACAAAAAAATATCTTCTGTTTGTCATATCTTACATAGAAAAGGTTTACTTTCACCTCCAAAATATGTCAGGTTGTTTACTATGTTGAGTCAAACATATTTGATTAAATTGGAGATAGACCCGTCTAAATAAAAATTTCTTGAGTTGAAAATGAATACCAAATCACCTGGGTCTATTGAGGCTGGTGTAATAGTAGAGACATTTTATTCTCACTACCAAAGAATAAAATTAGACAAAAAATGAGAGAAAAATCTCTACATTATTTGAGAAATAAGCATCTGAATAATATTATATTGATGTCTTGTAGTGAATCCAATGTAATTGAAACATTTAAATTACATGAATCACACTACCACTAGTTCTTTGTACTATTGGGTGAAGAGAGAAATAGAAAAATAAAATTTGATTCCCATATAGGTGAAAAATGGAAAAACAAAAAATAGATCAAGAGGTAGAAGAATTTATTTTCGTCAAGGCTCATTCAATATTAGAAAACTCTATGATGTCATTGGAAGGATATATACCAGCAAGGATGTAAGACATAGACAATTTTTCTTGTAAATGTTCATATCCATTCCAACTTCCATCAACTTTATCAACTATTCCTTTGACTATTTTTTTTTAATGTTTAATGTGTGATCATTTATTTTTGTAATTTGGCCAGTGATATTTATTCTGATGTAATAATGGAGATTTTGACAGTTATTAGAACCAGTGTGCTAGATTATATTATTATTTTTATAATACCAATGGGTTATTCAAAAATGTTAAGAGGCATAGTAAAAAGATACATGGAAAATGTTAAAAATAGAGGAATATCAATTCTATATGGATGCTACAAACTTTATGATAGAAAAAGGATATTCAAAAGTTTGTGCCTTATGTACACAATATTTGGTGTGCACAAATATGAAAATAATGATGATTATTTGGAAGAGGTCACTAGGGATTAGATGGAGAAACTGCAACAAAAATTGGTAATTTCAAGTGAAATTGGCCTACAAGGAAACGTCCATCCTTTTCCTTGCAAAATATCGTATGAGTTTTGGGCTGAGATGTTCAATCGATGTTGTTCTAAAAATTCTCTAGTACTAGTACTTTACAATGACAGTGTCGTACTCTATACATTAGTGGATTCTAAACTATCTGTTATTTTTATTATTAAGACACATAGTCAAGAAATGTTTCTAAAACATTACTATTCTCATATGAAGAAAGGTTCATCACCGAAGAACACTTCAACAAGTGATTTATTTTAATGGATTCTAACCCATATATGTTACTTACACATTTATTTTTAATGCAAATAACCAAAAAGCTATAAAATCTTATGTATAACCCTTTCACCTTGACGCTACACAACCAATTCAACATGGTGATTTAACTTCTATCATTTTATAAATATGTTTAATGGGATCTATTTTCAATTGCCATGGATTTCAAAATTTTAACAAAATTATGTTTTTAATAGTTCAAATGACATGTGTGGAGGACATGGGCACAATGACCACTAATACACCATTAATTCCAGGTATGTGAATCATGTGAATTTACAAACAAAATTGATAATAAGCCCCACAAATTTATAAGACAATAAATGACTATGTAGGCAACCAACAACCAGAGAATGCAACCATGGAGGGCACAGAGGTATCCAACATGAATACACACTAACAACATGGTATGTTAGCCATGTGTATTTTAAAAAAAAAAATCATTTATAAGGCCCACAAATTTATAGGAAACGATAACGAATATACATTAGTTTATATGTTTGGCATACAATATAAGAATTTTTTTAAGGAAATCCATTTGTAATCTATGATAACAATTTAAAATGAAGTATAGAGCTTAGCGGACTCTATGCATCCATGTTCAATAGAGAAATGGTTAGACTACAAAACCTTACATTCATCAATATCGCACTGATTTACAACTACATACTATCTACAATGTTTCACTGATTCACTACTGCATACCGATTACTTACATTAAATTATCATTTTTTTAGCTTCAACATCATCATAAACAGAACTACATATAGCTTGATCCAGCTCGTACGTATGTAAAGTAACACTTGGCTAGCCTCATTAAATTTTTTCTAGCTAAGTGTAGTTTTTTGAATGATGGCATAGCCTAGCGGTCGCAAATCCTCATCCATAGCTGAGGAATATTTTCCAACAAAGGGTTGTTTGAAAAATAAAAGTGTAGCCTAGAAGCCACTAAATTTGAATTATAAGATAGAGAACGATTGATATTGTACTTACCATATCACCACAAAAACCACTATGTTTATCCATTTAAGATTTCATTTTCCACAACATAAAATTGATTATGAATTGATTAATGTATATTTAAAATACATTATGCTCACATTTTCAATATAAATAAATAGATTATGAATTGATGAATGTTTATTTGAAATATCTCTTGCATCAAAGGATCCAACACTATGTAAAGGCGGTGTAATACAAGCTGCGATCTCAATCGATAACTGTTAGTCGTAAGCTAAAAGGTTGTTTATTTTAATTGGTTATTATTGATATGCGGATGATGAAAATTAGATTTGTTTACTTCCTTGTAGGTAGAGATAATATTTATTTACTTATTTTAGATATGGAGGACCTGCTATATGGGATAAAAAAACATATAATAGGAAGATGTCATTCAGGTTCGACATGAAAACTGTCAACCTACAAGGTGGCCATTCATAATTTATAAAATTATCATCACCATAATGTGAAGTGGGATTCTAGTCCAACAACATCATTTCTGCTGATGTTAAAAAGATATAAGTGGGATTCAATAATAAAAATATTGACTGTATTGTATCCAAGACTCACTTGGGGAAGGGACATTGTAATATAGTCAAGGGAATAACAATAAGAGACCTAGAAAAGATTTGGAGTAGAAATTATTTTTCATACAGTTCTAAAAACACTTTGTGTATTACATTAGGTGTAAATGGAAACCCTCCTGAAAATTTTATGGTAGGGATGAAAAGAAAACACAAATATTGTACAAAACATAAATGATTGATGGTTGAGTTGTAGAGGGCATAAAATATTTGGAGAAAGAAAATGCTAAATAACTATTTATCTTTTAAGAATGTTGTCATAATGGTACTGCTTAACATTATCAATAATATATACATTCATATGTTATTATGAAAGTACTACATAATTCTATTATATTATGTTGAGATTATCAAAATATAAGTTTCGAGGATTTATATTTTCACTAATTATAAGATGATAGTATGATTGAATAACTGCTATGGGGAATGATAAGAAAAACTTGCCATTGAAAAATTGTAAAATACTTTTTTTTTTCATTGTTCATAAAATAAATATAAAATTATATTATATATACTTAATTGTTTTTAATATTTTTAATATAATTAATATATAAATAAATCTCTAGAAAAATATATGGTTATATCTAAAATATGCAATTCATATGTGACGGTTATTTCAAATATTTGTAACTATTTTATGGATAAAAATGATTAAGAAAAACGTCTAAACGGGTGTCAAATTTAACACCATGGGGTGGCCTTTGTTGCAACCATTGAAGGACAAGATAATATGTTCAGGATGATATTTGATCAAAAATTGAATTCAAGGAAGCTTATTTTTTGGACCTTCACTATGATTCATTTTGTTAATTTGAGATCCCAAATCTTCGAGAATAGTGTTACAGTAAAATTCAAACAATTCTTAAAATGTTTTTCTACATTTCTATTTTTACTAAAGAAATTTAAATTTATTTCACATCTATAATTGAATACACAAATATATATGGATTCATTTTACAGTTACTTACATTCTCCTACTCTAAATAGTCACCCTCTTCTACTTTATTCATAATATCTTTAGTAATTCTCTAGTTATGCTGAGGTTCAATCACATCATGCTACATGAACCTGGAAGTGTCTCAGATATCTTGAATTTCATTAGCCTAGCAACCATTGGGACACAAGGTGTTGTCATTATTCAAATATTCATAGTTTAATCTTAAAGACATTTAAACACTGATAAGAACATTATTACAAAACATTGATAATGCCTAGCAATCGATACCCCGTATAAAACAAAGACATAGTCTATTTATAATAAAGCATAAATACCAGTTTTTTCCACCTGTCTACCCTGAAGCATAGACATTTAAATAGAATCTATAAATTAAGGAGAGAGGAAGGTTCCCTTGTGGAAGTCAAAGAATAAATGAATAAATAAGCTATTTCTTTCTTTAAAAACTTGCTCATGAATCACTGTGTTCCTAATTTGGCCAAAGAGCAAGATTTTCTAAACTGCATCCCATCCTTAGTTTCAGAGGAAGAAAATTTTCTTCTTTCTATGATCCCTTCTTTCGAGGAGGTGGAATTTATGGTAAAAAATCTCAGCCCTGATAAGGCTCCCAGTCTAGATGGGTTTCAAGCTTTCTTCTTTCATCATTTCTGAGATATAATAAAAAATGATGTTTCTAATGCCGTGAAATAATTCTTCAATCAGAAAAATATGCCAAAAGATATGAATTGTACCGTCCTAGCCCTGGTTCTGAAATGTGGCAATGTTATGGAATTGAAGGAATTTAGACCTATAACCCTATGTAATACTACATATAAAATATGCATGAAACTCTTGGCTCTTCATCTTCAACTGATACTCCTAGCTATCATTTCCGAAAAACAAGGTGGTTTTATCCTTGGCCACCAAATTCAAGATGGGATCATTAATATCAAAGAGACAATTCATTTAGAAAAACTCAGCAAGAAGGCTGTTATGATCCTTAAATTTTATATGGCTAAAGCGTATGACAGGGTCTCATGGAGTTTTCTTGACAAAATTCTTGATCGGTTTGGCTTCAATGATTCCTTTATAAGTTTGGTAAAAGATCATATTTTTAATTCCTGGTTCTCTATTCTTATGAATGGGTCCCCCTGTGGTTTCTTTCCCAGTTCCCAAGGACTAAGGCAAGGTGACCCCTTTCCCCTTTTCTCTTCATTATTTTGACATAAGCTCTTAGCAGAATACTTAATGTTGAAACTTGCAATGGCTTCATCAATGGGTTACCGTTGGCGAGGGGTATGGAGAAGGTGTCTCGCCAACATTTTTTTGACGACACTATTATGGTGGGTGAAGTGTTTGTTCTTGAAGCAAAAAAGTTTAAAGCCCTCTTGGATGATTACATAGAGGTATTAGGCTAGTTGGTGAACTATAGAAAAAGCTCTCTTTTTTTTCCTCAACTCTTTGGAGAGTAGATGTAAGAAGATTGTTGGGATTTTGGGTTGTGTCTATAAACCCTTCCCAACCTTATATTTAGGTATCCCCTTGGGGATAAAATACCTTCTTTTACGAGATGGAACTTTCTTATAGAAATATTTGATAAGAATCTCACAGGGTGGAAACAAAATGATCAACCTCATACGAGATTGGTGTTAAAGATATATGAACATATTGTAACTGATTTTTTAAATTTTAGGAAATATTTTAAGGTTTAAGAATAAGTTGAGTAACATCGAGTTTCTAATGTGCAAGGAGCTTGTAGTTGAATAAGGTACTTGAACCTATATAAAGGATTTTGGGAGCTCCACAAGGATTTAGGAGTTAATAAATTAGTCATTATAAATGTAGGATAATTATAAAAACTATGTAATTTTCAAAACTTTCACAAGAGTCAAGTATCTCTTAGGAAATCTCAAACTATGTAGACACGCCCTGGTGTCTCAAGAAAAATGAGAAATTTAAGGAAATTGTAGGTAGAATTTGAAATTTATACCCATACCATTTTCTTTGGAAGTATATTATTACTCATAATAATATTTGGCTTCATAAAAAATTATTCCTATAGCTCTAGTAACCTCATCATCAAGTTTCTCTCTCTCGCAAGTATGCTCTCGCAGCTAGTCAATTTTGGAAGAGGACACATGTCACCTCCAGGTTGAGGAGAATTTTTGTGTCCTTAATTATTGCTATCCCAAGGAGAAAATGGGAACATAAAAATGCACCCATCCTCAATATTTTACCCTTATTTTTCCATGTGACCAACTTGCAACACTCCAAAGGGCTTATCTGGCCTATTACTAGCTCCTACATTGTGCAATCACACAATGACAATTATCAAGACTATATGAGGGAACATTTTCTTGTCCCCGTTATCCCCTTGGGTTATGGGAAAAGGGGAAAGTTTTATTTTAATCCATTCTAAAGAAGAAAACCCTATTTTTTAAAAACAAGAGTTGTTTCTACTGTCGTGACCAAAATTGACTATCAGGGAAATTTCTCCATCTCCCTCAAACTGCACCTCTGATTGACATTTTTCCTCATCTGCTGAGGGAAATATTTTGTATCCCTCTCATCCCACATTCTCAAGGGGACATAGGGGACATAAATTTGTGTTCCTCACCTAATCTTAAAACCCCTAAATGATTCCCTAGTTGTTGCTTCTACTGCCGTGAACAAAATTGATTGTCGGGTAACTTGCAAACTCAAAAAAGCTAACTGATGAAGTGTTTTCTCAGCTGGTTGGACCCAAGATGAAATTTTTATGTTATTAGTCATCCAATAAACTAAAAACACAACCCATATGATGTTAACGTTCTTCTAAAGTGTCCATAATTGCAAGAATAATTTTTTTCTCACTTTTAGTGAACAAGGAAACCGATCATACTAAAGGTTTGAGTTGAATTTTCTTCTCCAAAGAATCTCTATGATAATTGAATCTTAGTGAATCCATTAATGGATTCTATGATACCTTCAAACCTGTAAACCCTAACCGCCACAAAGTGATTTTTTGATTTCCAAGCATTCTGGTGGGTGGAACACAATGAAATTTGGAGCACAAGATCGTAACAAGGAGATGCACCTGAACAATATGTTTCTTATGAAAATCAAGGTCATTTTTATAGTTTCTAAAAATATCATATGTCAAGCCCCTTCACATGCTAAAAATCTTAAGTACCTCAAATTACAATTTTTGATCACTCATAACAATAAAAAAATAGTGCAAAATGGGAGGCAAGGAAAAATGGGCATTTGTTTAAAAAAAGTAAAAAGTAAAAAAACACATTCTAAAAATAGAAACTTACTAAAAAGAGAAAGGTTTCATCAATGTAGGAGAATGGAATGTTCCAGAATATTCAAAAGGTAAAATTTGAGAAAAATAGGTGATATGTACAAAAATAACAGGTCCTGGTCCTACCTGCTAAAATTATAAAGTCTTCATTTTGGATGCAAAAAAAATAAAACAACTCTACTTTCACTCATATTTCCACTTTTTGGCATACTCAAAGGGTTTTAAGGTTATTTCATAACTCAAATGAGGAAACTCATTCTTCAAAGGAACCCTGAAGTATCTCGAGTTGAGCTAATCTCATCGAACTAGTTGATTTTGGCTCGGTGAGTTGGGAGAGATAGGTGTGTTGGCTGAGTCAAGTGAGCTAGTCAAGATCTTATCCTTTCCCTATAAGGGAAATATGAATATTGTGGTATGTTAACTTCATAATTACTATTGAGCTATATAAATCATATAAGTGATCATCGCTTAAAGCTCCACTAAAATCGTAGATCATCAGAGGAAACCATCATCATCTCACTAGGTGAGTTGGGTAAATGAGTTGGTTTGGGTGATTTGGTTGAATGAGACAAATGAGATAGGAAAGAGCTCATATTTCTTCTTTTAGGAGATCTTATCTTGCAGGTTGGTAAAGGCATAGTTTGCAATGTTGTAATGCAGTATGCGAGACAAGAATGCAAGTATCTAAAGGTTTGAGCATCGTAAACAAAAATTATGAAAACCTAATGAGAAAGAGAGTGATCATCACTCTCGTTGTGAGATCAAGAATGCATCATCATGAGTAGTTATCATGTTCATCCCCAAGCTCACAACACAAGTTCTAAAACATGTTTCTAAACTCTCAGTCTGAGGTATCCATGAATCTAGAAGGTGGAAGAAAGGGAGATCATCATGCCTCATATCAAAAAGTTATACATCATAGAGATATTATTCAAAAAATGAGTCAATTCCCTTTCCCTTCTCATCTTCTTTCCCTTTCTTATATTTCTTCATTGTACACACTCATGGTTTTTGTCCTATTTTCTTAAGTGACAATATTTGTAAATTGTAAAAATTATTCTCTCAAAATTATAAGAGAGATAATTAATCTATCTCTTCCAAGGGAAAATGAAAGGTCACAAGTGGAATATGAACATGAAGAGTTGTGTGGGGGAGATGAGAAGGAAATTCAAAAAGCTATAAATTGGAATGGTTACTATTGTTGCAAATCAGCAGCACCCCTGGATGCAAATCAAGTTTCTAAGTTGATGTTTCAGGCATCCAGTGTGATTGCACAACATTGAAACCTCTCTCCAAATGTGGGACTTGTAAAATGAGAGAGGAATCTCCAAATTAGAGGCTGGTTCCTCAAACTCCTATGATCAGATCTGTTATTTGCACAATTGCAGAGGTTTGAATCCTAATCCTACTCTAAATTTCAGGGAGACAGAGATAGAAAGTGCAAAAATTGAAACTAAACTAATAGGTGATACACCAAAGGAGTGGTGAACACTTCTTGTTCATGCAAATTGACACAATTTCATGAAATGCAACATGAAACATCATACACAGGCTGATAAAATGTAATTAGAGGTCTGAAATGAAACAAGACAATACAAACAAAGGACTGAAAATTGATTACAGAGTCTGCACTGTCATTTTCACTGTCAAAATCCTTGCATTTGCAACATCAAAGAGGTAGAAACCGATTACAATCATGAAGAAGGTCTGATACTTGCAAAAATCACTTGTTGAAGGTGAAAGAAGAAGCTTGTTGTCCCAAAAAAAATGTTCAACCACAAAAAAGAGCCAAATCTGGGTTTTACAATGCATGGATCAAGCCCAGGAGAGAGAAAACATGTAAAAAACATGGGACCCATTCCCCATTGAATGAAGATGCATTAAAATAGCATGTGCATCCTTATAGACCCATGCCCTGACATTTTTTGGCCATGTTGAAGAAGAATGCGACCCCCTTTTGCATTAAAAACTGGTTGTTGAAACGTCATTTCTGGCCATTACCACGTGCCAGAGACGTTTCTTGATTTTCTCTCTCTAAACTGAAATAAAATTCAAAATTGACCCCGGAATCATGTAGAGAATTTCACCAGATTTCCATTGATATAAAGAACGTGAAAATCTGAGCTCTGGATCGAAAGATATGGCGATTTGAAAATTTAGGGCAAAAATAGGCCAAAATCGGATCGACGGGCAAAAAGTTTGAATTTTTACCCGTTTGGTCTTTGGAAAAAAATTTAAAATTTTCCCCACACTCCACCACTCCAGGTGCCATGTGGTACATTCTGATTGGCTGCGGGCCCTCTAAGGGAAAATTTCCCACAAAAACTCTGCCGAGCCATAACTTGAAAAATATGAGGAGTTAGGAGGAAAACTTTACCTTTCTAGAAAGCTGAGAGAGAGCTCTATCCAATGGTGCCATTTCCAAAAGGTTTTGAGTGCCTGGAAAACAAAATATTTTGAGTGAGGCACAAGAGAAGGAAAGATGTAAAGGAGTTAGCCACAAAATGAGTAGGGGGCACATGTGGGATAACAATTTTCGCAACTCAGAGGGGTCATCTGCCTGTTGGATGAAGTTACCAGTTTCCTGAAGAAATCCATTGGGCATGGAGTCACTTGATTCTCTTTTTAATACCCCAACTGACTAGAACATTGTAATGAGGAACATGGAAAATCACCTGATGGAGTAAGGCCTGCAAACACATTCCCAGGAACAGCAAGCTGTGCCAAAACACTTAGGGAAAGCAAAACAACCTATAGCAAAAAAATGTGCACAAGAACTTGGAGGAATGAAAACCTAAGCTAATATTTACAAGGTGGAGAATTTCCCTCTAGTAGCAATTATTTAGATAGATTCCATTGACTAGAATCTGCAGTTATTTTCCATCCAATGAAGACAATTGGAAGGCATTGCTATTCTTACACTTTGTGACCATGTATAAGCCACTCCAAATGGCATCAAATTTTGAATGCCTTCCCAATTTTGCTCTATCTGCATCCCATTTTAACACTAGATCTCCAACTTGGAAAGATCTACTCTTGGCCTTCCTATCAAAGGTCTTCTTGATCAAAGCTTGATCCTTCTCCATTGCTTGGGATGCCTGATCTCTGATCTCTTAGAGCTCCATCAACTCTACATATCTCACCTCCATGGGCCCAAACTCTAGCAACTCTAACTACTTCATGAGTTCCAATGTTGGCAACTCAAGTGACATGGGCAAGATTTCCTCTCTTCCATAAGCAAGCCTGAATGGAGAGTTACCTATGGATCTCTTGGGAGTTATCCTATCAGCCCATAAGGCTGATTTCAGTTTGGTATGCCAAGACCTTTGATTCTCATCACGAGTCCTCCTAATGATCCTCAACAAGTTCTTGTTTGTAGATTGAGCTTGGCCATTACCCTGAGGGTAGTAGTTTGATGAAGTACTTAGGTAGATCCTGTTCTTGACATCCCACTCAGTCACCTTAGATCCAATGAATGCTAATGAATTATCTGAGATTATTGTAGTAGGTATACCAAATCTGGTTACTATCCCCTCATAGAAGTCTAAGATGCTAGACTCATTTGCTTCCTTGAGTGCTACTGCTTTAGTCCACTTGGTGAAGTAGTCTGTGGCTATCAAAATCCACTTATTCCCTTGGCTTGAATTGGGATTAATGACTCCAATGAAGTCCAAACCCCATTGCATGAATGGCTGGTAAACTGAAATTGGATGTAATGGAAGGGAAGAAAGCCTCTCTTTACCTGTGAAGAATGCACAATTCTTGCACCTTTTGATCCACGCAAAGCAATCACTAAAAATCTTGGGCTAATAATAACCAGCCTTCATTATTTGTAGAGCTATCACTCTTGGTGCAAAATGACCACTAGCTGGTCCACCATGGAACTCTTCCAACACCCTATGAATCTGATTTGTGCTAATGCATCTCAGCAGCACTCCATTCACATCTTTCTTGAACAAAACACCGTCTACTATGGCATATGGGACAACCTGCAATCTGAAGTGTCTTCTTTGGGTCTTGTTCATCTCTGGAGGGCATAGGCCTATGCTTAGGAAGTGCATTATACCTTGGGTCCAGCAAGGAGTGGGATAGCATTATCCTCTTCTTGAGTGCTACCTTGCACATGGTTGTCTTGAACTATCAAAATAGCCTCTTCTTTATTGCATACTCCTTTTTGCTTTCCCAGAATCAGCTGCTCACACAATCCTTTTCCTCTTACTAGCTTGGTGACCTTGATCTCAATGTCATACTCCATGACACGAGTGATCCAACCTGCCCTTTTCTCATTAAAATCCTTGTTGAGGAGGAATTCCTTTACTCCCGCATGAGAGACCAACAACTGAACCTTGTTGTTTGAGACTAGATGATTGAATTTCTTCAAGCTTCTAATTACTGCAAGTACATGCTTCTCAATAAAAGAATATCTCACCTTATAGTCATCTAGGCTTTGGCTGAAGAAAGCAATTGGCTGCTCATCATTGTCCTTGTTCTGCTGTACCAAAATGGCAGAAATGGTATCATTACCCCTAAATGCATAGAGGATGAAATCCTTGGAGAAGTCTGGGTTGATGAGAGTTGGTGCTTGAGAGATGGCTTCTTTGATTGCTTCAAAACTCTCCTTGCCTTCTGCTATCCACTTGAAAGCCATGCTTTTCTTTAACATTTTGGTGATAGGTTTGACAAGGGCTGCAAAATCTGGGACAAACCTCCGAACAATGTTTATTCTCCTCAAGAAACTCTGAAGGGCCTTCTTGTGGCTTGGCAATGGTAGTGCTCTTATGGCTTCAACCTCTCTGGATCAATTGCTAATCCTTCTTTGGAGACAATATGGCCAAGGAGCTTTCCTTCATGTGCTAAGAAGATACACTTCTTAGGATTCAAAGACACTCCAAATCTCCTACACCTTTGGAAGACTTGTCTCAAATGAGAGAGGTGGTCTGTTGCATTCTTTGAAAAAATAATGATATCATCAAGGTATATCAGCACCACATTGTTAATCAAACCTTTGAACACCATGTCCATTACTCTTTCGAAGGTAGCTCTAGCGTTGGACAGCCCAAATGGAATTTTCCTATATGCATAAGTTCCCCATTTGATTGTGAAGGGCTGTCTTGAACTGATCTTATTCCTTCACCATAATCTGATTGTAGCCCGAGTAGCCATCAAGTAGTGAAAACCTCTCGGAGCTAGCCACAACTTGCAAATTTTGCTCCATAGAAGGGAGTGGGTAATGGTCCTTGAGAGATGCTCTATTCAAATCTCTGAAGTCAACACACAATCTGATTTCCCCACTCTTCTTTCTGACTAGAACCAAGTTGGCAACCCAACTAGAATGCTTGATTGGGAATATGATTCTTGACTTAATCAACTTGTTCAATTCCTTCCTCATGAGAGGTTCCATGTGTGGATTGACTGGCCTTTGTTTCTACCTGATGGGCTTAGTATTTGGGTCCAAATCAATGGTGTGCTAAGCTAACTTGGGATTGAAACCTTTCAAATCTTCGTAGCTCCAAGCAAACACATCAGGGAACTCTTGACATAGCTGTATGAACTCATACCTTTCTTGTTCAGTTGTCATCTTTTCGATTTGCAATGGTTTGTTCTCTTCCACCAAGATGGATACTGAATCTTCTCTCTTAACCTAAATGTTTGCTTTCTCTTTCCTAAAATGATCATTAGGATTGAAAATGGACCTCCAAAGTAATAAGTCTCTTTGGTAGTTTGTTGGTTCCCAACTGTACCACTTGGTCACCATACTGCTGTTCCAATTTTTCCTGATTTTTTAGCTGAGAACTCAGCTTCTTCTTGTAAGAAATGGATGATTTAACTGGTCATTCTCAAACACTTGCCAACTTACATTGTTATCCGGCACTGAAGGCCTCACAATCACATGGATGTTTGGTTTGTACCTTATCTTTTTTAATGCTCTCCACAACGTCAAAGGCTGCCCCAACTACTGCAATCCTGGTCAACAGCTTGGTTCTCTTTCCTAGGAATTGATTTGATGCCAAAACCCTCAAAATCTTCAATGAGGTCCCACACCCCTGTTCTTGTAGCACTTGAGTAGATCATTCTTGACAGCATGCTGCCCCTTGACTTGGTTGACAATCAACTCACTGTCACCGAAGACTTGCAAGTTCTTTATTCCTCTCTTTATTGCCCAATGCATCCCTTGCACCAAGGCTTCATATTTAGCAATGTTATTAGAGCATGCAAACTGAAATCTAAAAGCTGAATAGTACTTTTACTCCTTGAGGTGAAATAAGCATAGCTCCACCTCCTGCACCTTGTCTACTCCTTAATCCATCAAAAAATAGCTACCATACCTCATTTTCATCCTTGTGGTTTGGCTTGGTGATGCTAGGAATAGGCTGATTTTCTTCATGCATGCAATAGACTCCTAGTTTAGATTCTTCTATTTCTTGATAAGGATCAAAAGCATGCACCTTGCTTTCCCATTCATCAAGAGTTAGATCCAGGATGCTTCCAACCTTGGTGTCAGCTTCATCAGTGCTTGGGTGATCTTATTGATCAAATGCCGAACAGTTGGCATTGATCTGACTTGGAGTTTAGGGCTCAATGTGGAAGTTTGCAATAGGTTCAGACCTGATTGTAGTTTTGGTTCCATACCTCGTTCTGAATAGCATGTGTGACCAATCAGTAGAAAAATATCCTCCAATATTGGCTGTGAAATCTCTTGACAAACATAGGGCAAAGAGTGGTGGAAGTTCTATAACTGATACATCTTGTAAAACAACAACATTTGGACATGCATGCAAGGTAAGACTCAAGTTTCTAATCACCCCAACTATTGTTACTGCTGTCCCATCCAACTGCACTACTCCTCTGGATATGGTTTCATATTGGAGTCCTAGTTGATCATCTATTTGCTTGGGCATCAGTGAGCTACTTTCCCCGAAATCAATCATGTAATTGTGCACCAACTGGTTTCCAATGATTAATGAGACATAAAAAGGAGGGGGCTTTAACATTTTACCTTGCTATCCTCCATGATTCCCTTCAGGCTGGACAACATTTATGAGCACCTTCTCTTGCATTTGGACTTGCTGATTTGAAGTTGGCTAGTCCTTCATGGTAGCTTGTGGAAAATCTCTCTGGCCTGGGATAGATAGGGATTCCCACATTGATATATTTACATTTTTCTTCTTCATCTGATCAATGATACTAAATGGTGATGAAGGATCTCTTTGTTGTCCCTTGGTTTGCATATTCATCCCTTGCATGTGGGTAACAACAACTGGTATTTGAGTTGGTCTAGGAGCTGTTCTTGGCTGCCCTTGTGCATTTACAACTAGATTTTGTTTGTCAACCATTTGTGGAGCCATAAAAGGTTGTGGATTTGTTGGAGCTAATGGCTGTTCTTCACCAAAATTCCTTCTTTTTGACCTTGTGTTGGCTACAACACCTTGAGAGACTGTTTGATTTATGCCAAAAAAATCCTCTGCCTACCAGTTCACAAGTGTGGTGTCATTTTGAGCTAATTGCTGCTTGAATGTTTCTTGTTGTTGTTTGTTTCCTTGACTACCCTCACCCTCCACACTAGTAGTTGTCACCATTAATGCTTGATTTAAGGCATCTTTGAAGCACATAGATTGGTTTTGAGGTTCATTACATGGAAAACACCAATCATACTCCTGAGAAACATTGTTTTGTGTTGGCACCAATGCCTTAGAGGTAAATATATCATTTGGATTATAGGGCTGAAATGGTCTGTTGGAAGGAGGCCTTGCTTGATTTAGATTTGCAGCTTGATTGGGTGGTCTATGACGTTGATATGGCTGCTTGTTAGGCTGAGCTTGAGGCTGGAAGGAAGGTCTAAAACTTTGGGCTTGTTGCCTCTTGAGAGTAACCAACTCATTAACTAAATTTTGTAATTGCTTCATGACTTCTTGAAGCTAATTTGGGGCACTAGAAGATGAAGTGGAAGCTTCACTTGAATTCTGATTTCTAGGAGTGGGAGAAGGAGCCAAATTAGGTGCTTGATTAGTGTTTGGGCTCTCTAAACTTGGAAACAATGGCATGGGAGGTCTAGGGGCTAGTTTTGCCAGCTTGGATCAAACAATTTTCAGCTCTAATGGCAATGCTATAAGCAATGGGGATAGTTGTGCCTCCCATGGACTGAATTAACATAGAAATATCAGAATTTAGAGCTTTGAGATAGTAAAGAAAAGCACCTTCTACTGTTGGCCTGACTGCCACTGGAATTCTCTCCCAAGTCCTTTGAAATCTGAAGTTGAAATCAGTCAGCTGCTCATTGGGAGCTCTCTTGATGGTTGTCAGCTGCTCCAAAAGAGACAAGTTGTCTCCCTTCTCTCCAAATTGCTCATGAAGTGCTACACATAGCTGGTTCCAATTTTGAATAGAACCTGAGGCAAGGCTTCTAAACCATTGCAAAGCCTTCCCCTTGAATGAAGATGCCAACAATTTGACAGCAACTTGCATCTCATTGATTTCATGAATTGCACAAAGGTTGGCAATGTCTTTAACATGATGACCAGGAGTAGTCTGATTCTCTCCAGTGAAGTATGGAATGTTCTTCAAGGCTGCAATTGGAATTGGATTTTGTGCATTGAGAGCAAGTGGGCTGCTGCCAGTGAAATTGACATAGGGGTTGTTTTGTGCCATTCTAATTGGCCTTAGAACCCTTGTTGATTGAATGAAAGGCCTACCAGGTGGAGGAGTTGAGAGAGTTCTGTTTGGTGGAGATGGAGACCTTTGGATTCTTCTCCCACTTTTCCTTACTCTTGGAGATAACTGAAGATATTCAAACAATGCCTCTTCTTCTCCAGCTCTTGACCTTGTAGTGATTCTTCTCATGAGTTTTCAGGTTTGCACTGCTAAAACCAGCTGATTCTTCTTCCTTGGAGTCGCCAGATGTGCAATTTATAGCTCTTTTAAGAAAGAAAATTGTAGCAAATGCACATCAACTTTGCTGCAATGAAAATGAGACCTCTAAGGTCCCACCCGGTGTGCCAAAACTGTTGTTACAAATTAGTAGCACCCCTAGATGCAAATCAGGTTTCTAAGTTGATGTTTCAGGCATCCAGTGTGATTGCACAACATTGAAACCTCTCTCCAAGTGTGGGACTTGTAAAATGAGAGAGGAATCTCCAAATTAGAGGCTGGTTCCTCAAACTCCTTTGATCAGATCTGTTATTTGCACAATTACAGAAGTTTGAATCTTAATCCTACTCTAAATTCCAAGGAGACAGAGATAGAAAGTGCAAAAATTGAAACTAAACTAATAGGTGATACACCAAAGGAGTGGTGAACACTTCTTGTTCATGAAAATTGACACAATTTCATGAAATGCAACATGAAACATCATAGCACAGGTTTTAATAAGATGCAATTAGAGGTCTGAAATGAAACAAGACAATACAAACAAAGGACTGAAAATTGATCACAGAGTCTAACACTGTCATTTTTCACTATCAAAATCCTTGCATTTGCAACATCAAAGAGGTAGAAACCTGTTACAATCATGAAGAAGGTCTGATACTTGCAAAAATCACTTGTTGAAGGTGAAAGAAGAAGCTTGTTGTCCCCAAAAAAAATGTTCAACCCACAAAAAATGAGCCAAATCTAGCTTTTACAACACATGGGTAATGAGCCCAGGAGAGAGAAAAGTTTTTGTAAAAAACGTGCGGAGCCATTCCCCATTGAATGAAGATTCATTAAAATAGAATGGGCATCCTTACAGACCCATTCACCCTGACATTTTTGGCCATGCTGAAGAAGAATGCGACCCATTTTGCATTAAAACTGGTTGTTGAAAAGTCATTTCTGGCAAAAATTACCATAGGTGCCAGAGAGGTTTCTTGGATTTTCTCTCTCGAAAATGAACCAAAATGCAAAATTTACATTAATAAGAAACAATCATGTAGATAATTTCACCATTCTTTCCATTGATATAAAGAACGTGAAAATCCAAGCTCTGGATCGAGAGATATGGCGATTTGAAATTTTAGGGCAAAAATAGGTCAAAATCGGATCGGCGGGCAAAAAATTTGAATTTTTACCTGTTTAGTCTTTGGAATTTTTTTTCAAATTTTCCATGTGCTCCACCACTTCAGGTGCCATGTGGCATGTTCTGATTGGCTGCGGGCCCTCTAAGGGAAAATTTCCCACAAAAACTCTGCCGAGCCATAACTTGAAAAATATGAGGAGTTAGGAGGAAAACTTTACCTTTCTGGAAAGCTGAGAGAGAGCTCTATCCAATAGTTCCATTTGTAGAAGGTTTTGAGTGCTTCGAGAAAAAAAATATTCATGACTGAGGCAAAAGAGAAGGAAACAATGTAAAGGAGTTAGCCACAAAATGAGGAGGGGGAGACATTTGGGATAATAGTTACTCCATTCCAAAGGATCTTATATATTGAATTTTAGTTATTGGTAACAATTTTGGATTGTGGTTAATGGGTGTTGATATTTATAACACCAACACAAGAAATAAAAGCTACATTATTACATGTTCTTTGTTCATGTTCTTCTCTCTCTCTCTCTCTCTCTCTCTTGTTTGTTTGTATGGTGATTAAGAAGGAACTTGGTTTCATTGATAAATGAACTTAAATAACTATGTGTCACTATTTATTAGTATCTCTAGATTCTTAAATGGTTGATTTCTTCCTAATTGAATGATGGATACTACTATGGTTAATGTTGGTGAGAATATTGTAAATTACCTACTCATAATCTTAACACCCTCTCTATTTTCCTACTTATCTCGTCTATCCCTCATTCCCAAGAAAATTCACTCACTTGTACATTATACAAGGACTGTTTCCCTAGGTTTAGTGGAAGTACTCTTTTTTGATCCCTGACCTAACATGACCACCCCAACAACGTTAGATAGATTTAGGATAGTTTCACAATCAATAATGACAAGCCTCCCCATACACAAAAAGGAGGTCCATATCCCCATGAGAATTGGTGGAAACACATAATTTGTCACTATGAAAAATTATTTCACTAATGGTTTTTTATGACTCTATTGGGGAGAGATATTCCCTCGTGCACCCATAAATATCCTATGTAAAATAAAAATAAAACTCCGTATATTCAAAAAACTATAAAAATAAAAAAATGAAATATACCATATGGATGCTCAAAATCCTATTTGTACAATCCTATTGAGAAACATATGCACTTTTTGAAGTTTCATCCTTTTCTAAGTAACTTGAGGAATATTCAGCAGAAATAAGGTACACCCGAGATGATCATACAGGTGGTGTTGTTGACCTTGCATTCGAGGAAGAATAGAGGGATGGTAATCTTAAACTTACCTATTGTACCTGACAAGAAGAAAATTTACATGGAGATCCTCTTGAAGGTCATACTCAAGAGCCAATTGTTGATCCTTCGAGTCCTCAATACTCCTGAAGGATAAAGATAAGAAGACATAACTAGAAGAAATAGAAGAGGAAATGTTAGCACAAGCAGTCGGTGCCATGGGGATCGATAGATACAATGGTCTGTTGGATTTGGCTCCATCACTCGATGAAATCCCACAAGGATCGAGAAATAAATTTTTGAAACTTCTATGGAGATGGAAAGAAACATCTTCCTAACGGTCATATCACAATGCCTTCATCACATAGCCTGTGGAATCCTTGGAGTGCAACATGAAGATGTTGTAGTGCGGTTTTTTGTAGATAACATTGCAAGATAACATGGTGGCATACTGGTTCTACTATTTTCCTTCACACTCAATTTCTGATTAGGGATCGTATGAAAAATAATTTTGAAGAAAGATTCAAGACTAGCTGAAGATTCATCATGCCCTCCTTTGCTCAACTTACTCCAATGAAGAAAGAGTCACAACAAGTCAATCCATGCAAGAAGTCATGGTAAAATTTCAACAAGTTGATAAACAAGATTACCATCAATTTCTCTTCTTACTTCAGTTAATCCATGAATATGTTCTTCGCGAATGCTCAATTTCCTAAAGTAAGTTTCTTGGTATGCAAAGAGTTTCAACCAAGATGATTTGGACAACGCTTAATAAATTTGATGTTGAGGTAGAAGATGACCTCATATTTTCAGGTAACATCAAGAATCCTTCAACTGAAGGATAAGGCCCATGAGTTCCAAAGATGAGAGAGCTGATCAATTGTCTGTAAAAGTTGGAAAATGAATTTAAAATGTTGAAGAAATAAATTTCTTAACAAACACCTCATCCAAACTCAGAAGAAGAACTAGATTGTAGGAGCACCCCGAAGGCTTGCCTTGGAGGATCCTCTGATCAATGTAATACATGAGACCAATGAAGATGATGAAGAATAAATTTTTTAATAAGAATTTGAAAATGAAGGAGAAGAAGAATTTTCTTGGATTAGAGTTTATGTATACACACTTGATGAAGATATTAAAGAATCCATAGATAATACTCCTATGTGGTGTTCACTCCTTCAAAAAAGGAGAAAGAAGTATCTTCTTCTGATGACAAAACTAAGAAATTGAATCCTCAAATGGAGACTCCATGAAAAATAAAAAAGAAGAGAGGATCATCGAATTCCGCTTTAGCAGGGCTAGTCGAGAAGAAACATGAGGCCCCTCCAACCAAGATTCCTTCTTCCTCCTTAGGTAAGTCTCCTTCAACTTCCTCTAAAAATTTAGTTTCTATAAATCCTAAGAACATTCATTACAAGGATGCCAAAACCATTGATGTTCCTACCACTTCCTCATCCATTGATATCATTGACAATTTAAAAAATCCAAAGTCCAAATTTCTAAATATGAGTACTTGAGAGCTAATCCTAAGAAACTTGAGAAAATCATTCAACATATCAAAGGAATTAGTTTCATTTCATATCCTAAAGATTCCACCATCAAAGAACCACCTCACACATCTCAATCCATACCATCTCTGAAATCTCTCGCATCCACACCCTCCACCTCTAGGAAGGTAGAAAATTTCTACATAGCCTTGTTGGTCAATAGGTAGAAACCGAACAATTACATCATTAAATATGGTACTTTGGACGATGTAATTCCTAAAAAAGTTGGTAAATCTCTCAAGATTTCCCTTTCCCTTATCACTGGTCATTCCCTCTCCATGGAAATGAAAGAATTTCCTCTTATGGGCCAGATCAAAGATATTGAGGTAGCATTGGCGGACTTCCCTAACAAAAAAATCATGATGAGAATACTAGTAGCAGACATTCCTGCCTCATATGGTATGTTATTGGGATGAATATTATTAGGATATTTTTGTGGAGATATGCATCTATATTGGTCACATGCTACCGTCCTGATCAACAGTAAAGCTAAGATACTTCTTTCCATCAGGAATATGACGTATATTGTTCAAATACCATATGACCCAATGACAGACATATCATGTCAAAATTACAAATATTGTAACTTTTCATGTCTTTTTATGATGATATCATACTTCCCCACATTGATTAAAGAATCTCCAAGTATCATTGAGATAATTAAATGACATCATAATGATTTGATGAAATCATAGTTTGAGAATATGTACTTCACATGGGATAAGATTATAAATGAAGTTGTTTCACTAGATGTTGACGATCATCATGAGAATATTGAATTAAAAAAAGGAAATATTGAAGTGATGAATCATGCAGATCAAGAAGTAGTGACGCTCAACAAATTCTTGACAAGTAACCTAGATGTTTCCAATCATATGTCTAATGATTGGTAAGATGTTTCATATGATGGGTATGCTTGCAAATATGAAGATTTATCTTTCTCATTTGAAGAAGGTGATAAGAAATACAAGAATGACAACACATTTCTTCCTCTTGAATTATATCCTATTCAAGGAGATGATGATTTCATCAATAAAATTTATTTCATGGTTCTTGGTGATCAAGAATGGCGAAACGATAATGACAATATTTCAGATCCATTGTTTTTCTCATTCCCTTTTCATGAGGATGGAAACATTATCAATGAGAAATGGAGAAGGGAAATGTTTCTTCATCCTATGGCTTTTTTTTTTAAATGGAAATTTTTTTAATGTACTTCAACCTTTCAGTGCTCACTTTACTCAAGAAGAGGACCCTATCAACACTAGAATTGATGTCGAAGATCAAGATGGGAAAAATAAAGAAAATGATAATGTCGATGTTGCATACCCAACCTTGAGATCATTTTATTTCCAAGAGGATGATGAAATGCACATGACACACCATGTAAGGAAGCATGTTGCAAAATATTTGAGGTATGAGGAAGATGATTACTTGGTACAATAGAGAAATAAGGGACATCAGTGCATTGGTGATAATTTGAAAGTTTCTGAAGCATCTACTAAGAAGAAACTCATAAATATAATGGCCATGAAGTATATGAAAATTGAAGAGTAAATGTATATCAAGTTACAGAGACCATGGTATGAAAATGATAAGGAAATTATGATCGAGGCTCATCTTCACAGTGATGATGGAAAATCAACAAGTAGAACAAATTTGGGAATCATTGAGAAAATTGGAATAAGATTTCAAAACAAAAGAGGAAATGAAATGAATCAGCAAACCATCAATTCCACTAGAAATCATGCTATATTTATCAAGAATCTGGGAAGAGGCTTATATTTCAGTGATCCTATCAATGGGTTTGCAGAAGAAATAAATATGGTGATACCCGTTTACATGTAAGCACTCAGTACAAATTAGTACTTCAATGAAAATAGATTGTCCCTAGCATGTGCATAGGTGATTTAAGATGTTTCCCTTTTGTTGTTGTGTGTTTCCTTTCTCATTTTATGTTTCCTTTATGTTTTATATTCTCTTCTTATGTTTCCTTTTCCTGTCATGTGTTTGTTTCCTATAGTGTACATGTTAAATAAAGGAAGTTGTGTTGTGTATCTCTATGATGACTCCATAATCCCAATAGACAAGGTAATAGATCATGCAATGTCTTGAGATTTTGGGGTTCCTATTTTCCTGATCCTCACTGTGCTTGATCTAGAATAATTCCTCAAGCTAGAGATAATTGTTGCCATGAAAATGTGCAACATGAAAATTGCAAACTTTCAAGCATGATAACTTGGCCAAGATTAAAAAATTTCCCCGAGACTTCCTAAAACATTCCCCTAGTAAATTTTCAATTTTTTCATGTCCATTTTGATCTTGCAAGTACTTCCAAGATGATAAAAAATCAACTACAAGTGTTTGAAATTAAAATCAAGGTCAACATTTTCATTCAATAAGATGCTTCTAATGACTAATTTCTCAGCAGACCTAGAAAGGCCAATTATGACATTTTAAATGTGTGTGTGTATGAACAAAGTTCAATTGATTTAGGAAATTTTAGGAAAGATTCTAAGGTTTAGGAGCAAGTTGAACAACATTGGGTTTCTAAGGTGTAAGGATATTGCACTATAAAATTGTACCTAAACTTCAACAAAGGATTCTAAGAGCTCTCTAAGGATTTAGGAGTAAAAAAATTATTCATTGGAAATATAGGATAATTATATACATGATAAATTTTTGAAAATTTCACATGACTCACTTATCTCTTAAGGAAGTTCAAACTGTGCAGATACACCCTGTTGTCCTAAGAAAAAAAGGAGAAATTTAAGGGAATTTCAGGATGCATTGGATCTTCAGACCCATCTAATTGTATTTTTAAGGATCTTAATAGTCAAAATAATATAAGGGTTCATCAAAAATGTCTTCTTAGAGATCCGGTAATCTCATCGGCAAGTTTCTCTCTCTCGTAGGTATGTTCTCGTAGTTAGTCAATTTTTTAATAGGACATATGTCACCTCCAGGTTGAGGAAATTTTTTGTGTCCCTTTATTCCCTATCCCAATAGTACAAAAATAATTTCCCCTTCTTAAGCTTTTACCCTTGGTTCTCCATGCGACCAACTTGCAGCACTATGGAGGTCTCATCTAGCCTATTTATGGAGGGCCTAGGTAGAATCCATTCTTGATGGCCCATTCACTTATCTTCATCCTGAGAAAATCCATAGCATTGTCTGAGATAACAGTAAAAGGAACACCAAACCTTGTCATCAAATTTTCAATAAAATATAGAATAGCCTTTTCGTTACTCTCCTTGAGGGCCACTGCCTCTGTCCAGTGAGTGAAATAATCTGTTGCAGTAAGAACCCATTTATGTCCCTCGCTAGATGGAGTATTGATCATCCTGATGAAATCTAATCCCCACTGAATGAATGGTTGATCCACCTAAATGTGATGTAATGGGAGAGTTGTCAGTCTCTGTTTGCCTACAAAAATAACACACTCCTTACATTTCCTCACCCAGATATGAGAGTCTTTGAACAAGTATGGTCAGTAATAACCATCCTACATGATCTTAGTAGTAGTTGTGTTTGTGCATAGTAATGTCCTCTGGACAAGCCATTGTGAAATTCCTCTAATATCTTGTTCACCTGTTCTGGCTTGATGTAGCATAGAAGAACACCATTTAAATACTTTTAGAAGAAAACATTATCTATCACGACATATGGAATAGAATAAAGCTGGAAAGTATGTCTTTGGAATTTATCCATGTTTAGAGGATATATCCCCAAAAGAAGGAAATTCTACATCTTAGTTGACCAATCAATCTGATCATTTCCTTCATCAGCATTCAGAAGTATGGCATCTTCTATATCTTTGGTCTCCATGTCCGCAGCCAAATGTTGACATAACCATTTACCCCTGACAAGCTTAGTGACCTTAATGTGTACGTCATACTCCATTACTTTCGTAATCCACCTAGCGCATTTCTCATTCATCTATTTATTCAAAAAAATTATTTGACGCCATGATGAGAAACCATTAAGTGGAATTTTTTGTTAGACAACATATGCCTAAACTTCTTTAGAGCTTGAATGACTACAAAGACCTACTTTTCGATGAAGTAATATTTAAGTTCATATTCCTTAAGAGACTGAAAGAAAAAGGCAATGGGCTGCTCCATCAGATACACATTATGCTAGGTGAGGATTCCTGAAATACTTTCCTGACCTATGAAAGCATAAAGAATGAAATCCCTGTCAAACTGGGGATTCATGAGTGTAGGAGCTTGGGAGATAATTGTCTTGATGGCTTCAAAGCTTTCTCTTCCCTCCTTTTTCCGTGAAAATGAAATATTCTTTTTAAGAATGGTCGTTAGCATTTTTTCCAACATTACAAACTGAGGAATGAATCTCTGAACAAAATTTATAGTCCCCAATAAACTTTGGAGACCTTTTTATGACTTGGGAGGGATAAGGACATAATTGATTGAATCGTAGCTGGGTCAATAGATAACCCTTCTACAGAAATAATATGCTCCAACAACTTTCCTTCCTGCACTACAAAAAATGCACTTCTTAGGGTTCATTGAGACACCAAATTCTCTACACCTTTGAAAAACTTTTCTTAGATGAGTGATATGATCCTCAACATTCTTGGAGTAGACAATGATATCATCAAGGTAAACCAAGATCATATTATTGATGATTCCTCTAAATGCCATATCCATGGCTCTCTGAAAGGTAGCCCTTGTATTAGATAACCCAAAAGGCATCTTATTATAAGCGTATGTGACCCATTTGGTGGTGAAATCCTTATTGAATTGATCAAATTATTGAACCAAAATTTGATTATATCCTCAATATCCATCAAGAAAAGAAAATTTTTGAGCCCCTGCCACTATTTGGAGGATTTTATCCATTAACAGGAGATGGTAGTGATCCTTCAACAAGGTGTAGTTCAAATCCCTAAATCTACGCACAACTGAATTTCACTGTTCTTTTTCCTTATAGGCACGAGATTGGCTACCCACAAAGAATTCTTAATGGGAAAAATTAGGCAAGCCTCAATAAGCTTGGTCAACTCTTTCCTCATCAATGGATCAATTTTGGGATTGATTGGCCTCTATTTTTGATGAATAGGCTTGGAGTTCAGATCTAGTTCAATAGTATGTTGAGCTAAGCTAGGATTGAAACCATGCAAATTCTTGTAGCTCCATGAAAAAATATCATGATATTCCTAACATAATTTGATGAAATATTTCTTCTCCTGAGTAGTGCATACCTTACCAATTTTTAAAACCTTTTCACCTGCCACCTCAACCTTTACAAAATCCTCCTCCTTGACCACCATATTAATTCTCTTCTTGGCTTGATCATCCAAATTGAAGATGGATTCCAATGTAACCATCCCTTTTGGCAACTTGTTTCATTTCAGCTATATAATTTGATCTCCATAAGAATTTTGAAGTTTATCTTGATATTTGGCAGCAAACTCTATTTCTTGTTGAAGGAAGAGAAGAATATGTTGATCACTATCAAACACCTACCAACTACTCACATTATCTAGTATTGTAGGATGGACCACCATTTTGACTATCTATTACTCTTCTTTCATGATGTCTGTAGGTACATCGTACTAGGAGCCAATAGTAGCTATCCTGTCAACATCTAGATTTTACTTCTTGGGAATTGTATGAATTCCAAAATCCTTGAAATCTTCTATTAGATCCCAAACCCGATTCTTGTATGACCTTAGTAGATCTTTTTTTGATGCACTATGGGTTGTAACTTGGTGCACAACCAATTCGCTATCGCCAAAGATAGTAAAGGTTTGGATTCCTCTTCTTAGGGCCAACTGAATTCCTTGTATAAGAGCTTCATACTTAGTAACATTATTATTGCAGCTAAACTACAACCAAAAGGAAGAGAAATATTTGTTTCCTTGTGGAGAAATTAACATAACCCCTGCACCAGATCCATTTTTACTTCATGAGCCATCAAAGAACATTTCCAAAATCCTTTTGTATCACTTGATGCCTTAACAAGTTGAGGTACGATGGCATCTTCTTCATAAATGCAATATGTACTTAATCCAGTCTCTTCAAAAAACAATAGACCAGATTCTTCATTTTCCAATAAATCAGCATAAGGGTCATATTGATGATCCATACTCACCTCATCAAGGATTATATCTGAAACCTCTTCTACGAGAGTAGTTGGCTCATGATCTGCATCCTCATCTTCGGGGTCATAAATGGAGTAATTATAGTTTATGGGTTTGGATGTGTAAGGTTCCATGTGATTATGATAGATTGGTTCTACCCTTATAGTTACCTTAGTCCCATACTTGGTGTTCAAGATCATACGTGACCAGTCTGATGAAAAACAACCACCCATTTTTTGCAGTGAAATCTTGTGATAAGAAAATGGCACACAGAGGAGGAATATCAATGATAGATATTTCTTGCATGAATTTCAAGCTAGGAAATGAGTGGATAGTAAGCTGAAGCCTCTTAATGACCCCCACAGTTTGGACTGCAGTACCAATTGAACAACCCCTCTTGAAATTAGAGTATATGGAATTTTCAGTACATCTGTGACTAGATTGGGCATTACAGAACTACTGTCTCCAAAATCGATCATACAATTGTGTACCAAATGGTCACTAATAATCAGTGAGATATAGAATGGTGGAGGTTTGTTGGGCTTAGCATATATTTTTGTATCGGGTTGACATAAGATAATTTCCACTGCTACTTCTTGACCTGATGACTTGCTAGTAGTGCCAAAGCTATTTAAAGCCTCCCATCACAAGTTCCTCTAAGAAGGAATAGAGAGTGCATCCCACATTGTGACATTCAAATTGGTCTTCTCAATTTTCTCCACGATGCTAAATGCCTTTTGGGGTAGTGGGGTCCTCTTTTTGAAAGTTCCTATTGGGCATTATAATACTTGAAGTTCCATCCTTATTTATAGACTAATCTATGGACGCTTCTGGTGATTTATTTATCATGCCTTTATCATCCAGTATTTGTGTTGGGGGATGAGAAGTAGATGCTTGATCAGTATTGGAAGATTTTGGATCTATTTCCCTTTTCTTGGAATGTGTGTTGGATGCTATAGTGGAGGCATCAGTATTCAAGCCACAAAAGTCTTCTGCTTACCAATTTTGTATTGTAGTTTCATCAAAAGGTTGGTCTTGACTTTCAGGAGTCGATGGTCCAGAAAATGATTCAGGTAGAGCGGATATGATTTGGACCATACGGGCCTGACTTAAAAATCCATTTGAGTAGAGGTTTTGATTATGGGGATGAGAACAAGGGTAGCACCATTAATAGTCCTGGATGAGGTTATTATAGACCGGGACTATAGATCTAGAAGAACTAGTGGTAGAAGGATTCTAAAAGTTCAAAGGTTTTACATTCACAGCTTGGCTTGTGGCCTAATTTTGTGAGTGATTGTTTCCTTGGAATGAAGGATAGCTCATCTGATAATGGGGTTGAAAGGGGAGAGCATACTGGGACTGCTACCTCTTCATTGCTACAAGTTCATTCCCAAAATTTTGTAACAATGAATTTACCTCAGCCAAATCATTTGATGGATTAGATGCATGCATAGTTTTCAGACTAGAAGTTGTAAGAAATGGGGCAATGACTAGTTGTTTTCCTGCAAGCTTTGTAAACACAAGTATGAGAGGTCTAGGAGTAATTTTACTTGTTTGAATCAAGAAATTTTCATCTCTTACGATGATTTCATAAGCATCAGGAATAACGGTACCCCACATAGATTGAATAATGATGGCTCCATCACTATTCAATTCCCATAAGTAATATAGAAATGTGCTCTCTAGAGACGGCCTTATGAGGGATGGTATATGTTTAAAAGTCTTATCAAAACAAAGGTTGAAATCACTCATATATTCTTGAGGGGACCATTTGATAGTATGGAACTATTCTACAAGCGAGAGATGATCACTTTTTCCCTCGAACTACTTACAAAACTTTGTGCCTAACTCGTTCCAAGTGGTAACAGATCTAGCAGTTAAAATTTGAAACCATTGAAGTGCTCTACCTTTGAATGAAGTAGCAAGGAGTTAAACTGCCACGTTATCTTTTGTAATACTATGTACTACAAAAATGCTAACTACATCTAGTATGTGCTCCCAAGGTGAAACATTAGTCTCCCAGTGTAAAATGGTAAAATTTTTAAGGAAACTACCGGTATGGCGTCTCTTTTTGCTAACAACAAAAGACTACTGGTGTTGAAAGGAGGACAAGCATTAGTTGCTATGACATTCAAAAGTTGGTTATGTCTCAGTGGAGGAAAAATTCCCTCAGGAGGAGTCAAATGCCCTCTACGAGGTAAAGCAGTGGCTGGTGCTACTTAAAGGTTTCTTCCTCTTCTCCTTGGGGGAGACAAGGAAAGTTTTGTATGCTTATAATTTTCTTTCCTTGAAGAATATCTTGTGTGAATTCTTCACATAAGTTGATTGTACTGAACATTGAATATCTAGAGAGATGGATTCGTCAAGTACTTTTATTTAATGGAATGAGAAGAGAAGAACCAAATTTTTCCCATTGGGCATGCCAAAAATTGTTTTCACCAAATCTCTGCACCCTCTAAACAGCCAAAATGTGAATAGGACGTTCAGTGTGATTGGGACACACAGGATCACCTCTCAAGCTGTGGGACTTGGGCTCAAGATGAACCTCTGGAGAAGTCCAACTTCCTCTTCCTAAACTAAATTCTTTACTACTCCTATTGTAATAAAATGACCATCTAATCCTAAGCTAACATCTTCATGAGTTTTAAGGAAAGGTATTTTTCAGAAATGAAACTATACTAAGGGTGGTGATGCACCAAATTAAGGGATGTTTAACATCTGGAAGGGTTAAAGTGGCAGTGATGCTTACATCATTGACCACCTTCACCTATCACAACTTGAAAGGGTACAAAATGCCACAAACTAGGGCATGTGTTCCTTTGTTAAGCTCAGGTGTACATAAGGATAGATAAAATTGGATTCAACAGACAATTAATTTATTATGATGAAACCACACATGTGTATGTCAAACATCTATTTTTGTACCTAGGGATGATGATGACATAACTTAATACATAAGGAAAATAAGGTTTTCTCAATTGACATAAAGGATAATCATATTATTCATTCACAACATGAAATAGATAACTTGAAATAAAGGCAAGATAATCACTCACACTAAGGACTTGTAAATTCACAAAGTAAACATTGATTTACCATTCAAAACAATAAATAAGATTTCTAATACCAAGGTGTAAATTTGATTATAATTATAAGGTATCTTAGAAATCTCTGAAGCACTTTTCCAAGCTTGAAGAGTAACTCCTCTAAAAAAAATATATCTACTAACTTGAAGCATTCAACTATTTATAAGTTTTTAGGTTGAGCCATTATAGCTGGGCCCTTAACTACCATTTTCCTAAAAATAAAAATGTCATTAAATTAAGGGAACATGCTCCCATGAAATTAGATAATTTTTTACAAGGGTTTGACTCAATCAACCTTGCAACTTGACCAATATAGAGCTTGGATCTAACCCTCCATGGCTGCTCAGCTTTGGCCTAATTCAGCTACACCTTCCTCTCCTTTAAATTTATGTTCTTCTGCCTCCCACACAGCCATTCAGTGCTTATGCTCAATGAAGTGCTTGATAATTCAATGAATTTCTTCATCTCCAGGCCCACATGCATAGTGATTCACTACATCTACCATCTCAATCTCCTTTGTGATCATGGCTGACAATCTTCAAAGTTTATTTGTAACCTTCTTCAGTCTCCCTATGAAATTTTGGCATAAGACCAATCAGTCAATGGATTCACAATTGAAAATTTTGGTTACCTCATCATCACGCTTCACAAAATCCTTGAAATTTCCCTTAATCTGATCTTTAGGAAGAGCATCGATATTTTCATTGAAGAATTTGCAATTGGCAATATCAAACTCTTCTAAGATGTCATTCAAGGCATCCGTGATTTCGACTTATTTCTCCTCCAACTTCTTGGTCAAATCCTACAATACTTGACACCAAGTATTTTTATACTAAGATAATTTTGAGACATCATCAATCACCTCTTCTTGAAAAAGAAAGTTGGGATCTTCTTCTTTGATCTCACTCCATGTTGCCAAATTTAAATTTAGATTATTATTATCTTCAGAAAAGGCCTCATCCATTTTGGAAATAGTATTTTTCGTAACCTACAGATCATTATATATCCCAACTACTTCCCTGATTAAAGGATTAGCTTCCTACAAAATTATCTCCATCCATCCACTTAATGATCTCCCTTTCTTTCCTATCTTCTCAAGCTAGTGATAAGAAATATCATCAATTGTAGACAAAATCATCATGTCCGTAGTAGTTGAGACTTCAATAGATGGATTGGGTTGGGTTACATTACGTAGCAGTGCAGTGAGCTACTCGACCTTGGCTTTGAGTTCACCTTTGGTGGCCTTATATTTGTCATATTTCTCAAAAATATCCCCAAGAGTAGTGTGCACAACTTGCTTGGCTCCATAATGAGTAGCCTTCCCCAATGAGAATTTTGAGATCTGATAATCCATAGTTTTGATTGTTTCTTTATTTTTCCCCACAACGGGGGTGGAAATTTCTATCACCCATTCTCCAAATGGGTTAACTATCAGACTTGACATGGTTCTTTGTCTCTTAGCCTATCTCTTGGGCATATGCTTCAATATGCTGAGATCTATAACATATGCCAAAGGAACCTTCTTCTTTTTCTTGGGAGTTTTCCTAAACATCCATTCTGGTATGGCTAAAATTGATGAAGATAGAGCAGTGGATCCAATACTTGAAACATAGGTTAAAACAAGATCACTAGAAACATTGGCTAGTATTTGAGTAGAGTTAGCAATGATGAATGGTGTGGATGTAAGGACAACCATAGGAATTGATAGAACAATGATGGGTGTTGTGATTGAATAAAATGGAAGTGTTAAGGGAAGTGAGGAGGAAATGGGTGACCCAATATTTTCCCCAGTTGATAGAACTAGAAGTCATGAGAATACTTGGGCCATAGAAGGGGATGCGAAGGAAGAAATGATTGTGGAAGTGGAAGGAACTTATATTGGAAGTGACAATGGAGGAGGAATAAGATGTGATGGATCTTGGGAGATACTAGGGGAGTCACTGAATTCAACCACTTTTGTCATAGGTGCTGCAAGAGATATGGTCTTGGAAGTAGGAGCCTTAGAGAGAGATGAGCCACCAACAACAAATGAAATCTTTCCCAGAGTCATATGGGTTTTTTGGGTTTACATTTTCCCTTTTGTGGGTGTAGATTGGCTCATAATTGGTGGGGCCTTAGTATTTATAGGTTGTTCTACTCCTTTGGGTGAAATTCCCAAGGTAACTAACCAACTGTAAGTTCTCTACAAAATGGGCCCCTCCCTCTCCTTTGAATTAAAACATTTCTCTACATACCAATCAATCCATGGCAATGGTTGATTAACAATATTATCATTTTTGTATGCCTCATCTAAAACCTCATCATTATCTTGCGCCTCCATTGGGACATTGGCCAAGCTGAATTTCCAAACCTCATCCAAGGTCAACCTCTCATAATCTCTTTGTCGCATGATGTATTCATCCCAAAAATAAATCCATATCTTCCAATTGGGTCACGTGGGCACTAGACCGACCTATTTCACCAAACTTACCCCAATAATCAAAATTAGTTCATGGATGAAAGGTTCACAAAGTCACTTAGGGTAATTTTTCATCCACATTTTTAGCCCTATGAATGTTCAGGTAGGTGTATCTACCAATTGAAATAGGGAAATGCATTCCCAATTTGTGGCACTTGTTTTGAATTTGATGATATTCTAACAATTTTTAGACCAATTATAGTAGAACCCATTTAACAGTGGGGCACCTTGGAAATTATTTAAGGGCACCTATAAAGCTTGGAACCTGAATGTAAGTAATCTAGGGAACTGAAAATAGATGGCTCCCCACTCGAGCACCTCCTTAAAGGCTTCATAAAAAATCCTTTGGTTATATAACTCTTTATAAAACCGATAGAGGATGACAAAAAAGAAAGCATCACTGACTCTGTGGAAATTCTTGCTTCCCTCATCCAGAGTGAGTTAGGGATAAAATTCATATATTTGTGAAGTGCTGCGAACACCTCTAGTATTCAAACCTACAAAATCTCCCATAGTAGTAGCAACATACACCAGGAAGGATTTCATGTAGAAAATATTCATATCTAACACCCTGCCCAATTGATAGCAAATGGAGCTACTAATATGCTCCCTCCATCGGATAAAATCATCATTCTTCTTGATGGTAGCGATGTACAAAAAAATCCATTCCTAGAATTCATTTACAGAAGGGAAACCTGAAACTCTACCTAGTAGCACAATAAAATCACTAACTTCCTGAATAAAATCTAACCAATGCATAGTTTTGGGTGATTTAGTGAAGCTCTTGGACAGATAAGTTTTCATCATGATTTTTTAGCATACTTTCTCTTTCTTGTCCCAATGTTCCACTGCTAACTCTTGTGAAATTGTGGCATAATCTTGAACGTAAGGAATTTTGATTAGATCTTTGAAGAAGTCTAGGTCCAAATGGATTACTACCTTATCATCATTATCTTTAACTGGCATGGAGTCTTTGTCAAAGTGGGTTGCTGTGCAGCTAAAAATAACTCTTTGAAATGCATGGATGTGGGAAAACTGGCAGCAAGGGCAAGCCCACTATCGTAGATGGCATGCATCCATGATTTCTTGTTTAGAGCCTTTACTCTTTCCTAGAAATCTAGAAAATCAATTTTCCCTAGTCAGTGTCCCATATATTCCCTAAATCAGAAGATAGGCAGGAGTGAGGAGTAACCACAAAAAATGAGCACTTCATCTTCTCTTTTCCCTTTGAAGTGGAAGCAGACATCAATCCCTGTGTTTCAAAAGCTGAAGTTGGAGAAATTCCAAAAACCTGAAAGAAAAACTTCTGAAGTCTTGAACTAAAAAGTTCTGAAAGATATCAAAAAGTCTAAAAATTTTCTCCAAACTAAAAAAGTCTAAAAAAATTTCTTCAAAACGTTTTCTCCAAAAATAAATCTTTGAAAAGAGAGGGGCAGGATTTTTTGCTGAACAATACTAATTCCCAAACCCTAAAAAATGAGAATTGTTGAGAAGAAGTATGGGAAACTCGAGAGGATCCTTCGAACAACTCTAAATACTTGAAGAAACTCAAAATGCAAAACATGGTGAACAAAAAGTTTGACATTTTGAAAAATACATAGAGGGAGACCAAAGACAAAGCAAAATGAGAGGGAAACAAAGGAAAATACCTTAAACCAAAAATAAAATAAAAAAATTACCATACCTTGAAAAAGATGTTGTAAAGTACAAAAAACCGAATGTCAGAGAAAATGTGTTAGGTAAAAATGACAAGTAAAAACCAAGTTTAAATAGAAAACCTGATATTAATGGTAGAAATCTAATCCATATGGAGGTAGGTAAAAAATTAATTACACAGAGGACTTCTGAAAGTCTGAAACCTGAAAGCACGAAATTTAGAATTTCAGGGTTTCAGACTTCGGAGATTGGGAGACAAAAAAGTGAGTTGGCAATGAAAATTTTCTGAAACCCTGAAAGCCCGAAAGTCCAAAAATTTGGACTTTCAGACTTCATAAGTTTGAAAGTAAAATTTTTTAAAATGACTCAGAGAATTCCAAAACCCAAAAGCACGAAAGTCCAAATTTTTAGACTTTCAGAATTTTAGAATTTGGAAGTCCAAAAGGGATTTAAACAAAATGGGGCCAAAATTTTCGAAACTTGAAAGCCCAAAAGTTTGAAACTTTGGAATTTTAGGGTTTTAGACTTTAGAGAGGTAAAAAAGTAATGCCAAATATGAGAAATAAAACTCCGAAAGAGAAAAATCTCTGAAATCTGAAGATCAAAAATTTTGAATTTCGGGCCTTGGAGAATTTCATTATATAAAGGATTTCTAAATATTTTGTCTGACATATTTTATTCAAGGTAGGTTAAATGGCTAACAGTTTTGGTGACCTCTAGGGAATTATTTCCTGCTAAGCTTTTAGACTAGTAGCCTTAAGCAAAACATTGGGAAAATGAGTCTTAAAAAACAAAAGACTAAAAAAAAAAACACAAGCAAAAGAAAAGAAAAGAAAACAATGTGCTGAGCACTTGGAGGAAAAGACAAAGAACACTATACAGGGTGGGATATCCTCAATAGCAAGGTTTGAGGTGTATCCCATTCACATGAATGGGTAATTCTTCTCCATTGATTCTAGATAGATGAAATGAATTCACCTCTTTACAACTTGTAATAACATAGGGCCCACTCCAGAGAGCATCGAACTTGGCGTGCCTGCTAGGTTTGGCGTGATCTTCATCCCATTTTAGAACCAAATATCCCTCCTTAAACAACCTATCAGAGGCTTTCTTATTGAAGTATTTATTAACTTGAGCTTGATGTTATCCCAATGTATTCATGACTATGTTTCAAATTTCCCCCAGCTCCATGAGTTCAGTAAACCTCACTGTTAAGGCATCATCCTCCATAACTTCAAGCTGATAAGCCAAGTCTAGGGAAGGCATCTCCAAGGAAAGTGAAATTTTCTCTTCCCTTTCATATAAAATCATGAAAGGAAAAACTTCGATGGTCTTTTTAGGTGTTATCCGATCAGCCTATAGGGAAATCTTGAGCTGTGTATGCCAGGTTATTTTGTTGGCCTCTATCATACGCTTGATGATTCTTATGAGATTTTTGTTTTTGGATTTAGCCAACCAGTTCCCCTATGGGTAATAGTTAGATAAAGTCTTGAGGTAGACTCCATTCTTGATGGCCCGTTCACTTATCTTCATCCCAAGGAAATCCATAGTGTTTTCTGAGATAACAGTAAAAGGAACACCAAACCTTGTCATCAAATTTTCAAGAAAATCCAGAACAACTTTTTTGTTACTCTCCTTTAGGGCCACTACCTCTATCTAGTGAGTGAATTAATCTATTGTAGTAAGGACCCATTTATGTCCCTCATCCCTCGTTGGATGGAGGATTGATCATCTCAATGAAATATAATCCTCACTAAACGAAGGGTTGATCCACCTGAACGAGATGTAATGGGAGAGTTTTCAGCCTCTTCTTTCCTATAAAAAGAGCACACTCCTTACATTTCCTCACCTATATATGAGAGTCTTTGAACAATTCTGGCCAGTAATAACTACCTTGCATGATCTTAGTAGTGGTTGTTCATGCATAGTAATGTCCTCTAGATAGGCCATTGTGAAATTCCTCTAATATCTTGTTCACCTGTTTAGGCTTGATACAACGTAGAAGAACACCATTTAAATCCTTTCAGAAGAGAACATTATCTATCATGACATATGGAATAAACTGAAGATGGAAAGTATGTCTTTGGACTTTATCCATGTTTGGAGGATATATCCCCGAAAGAAAGAAATTCTACATCTTAGTTAACTAATCAATCTGATCATTTCCTTCATCAGAATTCAGAAGCATGACATCTCCCATATCTTTGGTCTTCATGTCCGTAGCTAGCTACTGACATAACGCTTTACCCCTTTCGAGCTTAGTGACCTTGATGTGTACATCACATTCCATTACTTTTATAATCCACCTAGTTCATTTCTCATTCATCTCTTTATTCAAAAAAAATTCTTTGACGTCAAGATGAGAAACCATTAAGTGGAATTTTTTGTTAGACAACATATGCCTAAACTTCTTTAGGGCTCAAATGAATGAAAAGACCTAATTTTCGATGAAGGAATATTTGATTTTGTATTCCTTAAGAGAATGAATGAAAAAGGTAATGGGCTGCACCATCAGATCATCATTATGCTGGGTGAGGATTCTTGAAATACTTTCCTGACTTGTGAAAGCATATATAATGAAATCCTTATCAAATTGGGGATTCAAAAGCATAGGAGCTTGGGAGATAGTTATCTTGATGGATTCAAATCTTTCTCTTCCCTCGTTCTTCCATGAAAATGGAATATTATTTTTAAGCATGGCCATTAGTGGTTTTTCCAACATTACAAACTGAGGAATGAATCTCCGAACAAAATTTATAGTTCCCAAGAAACTTTGGAGACATTTTTTATGACTTGGGAGGGATAAGGACATAATTGACTAAATCCTAGCTAGGTTGATAGACAACCCCTCTACTAAAACAATATTCCATAAAACAAATTTCCTTCCTGCACTGTGAAAAATGTACTTCTTAGGGTTTATTGAGACACCAAATTCTCTACACCTTCGAAAAATTTTTCTTAGAAGAGTGATATGATCCTCAACATGCTTGGAGTAGAGAGTGATATTGTTAAGGTAAACCAAGATCATATCATTGATGAGTCCTCTAAAAACCATATCCATGGCTCTCTGAAAGTTAGCCCCTGCATTAGATAACCCAAAAGGAATCTTGTTTTAAGCATATGTGCCCCATTTGGTGGTGAAATACATTTTGAATTAATCAGATTCTTTAACCAAAATCTGATTATATCCTAAATATCCATCAAGTAAAGAAAATATTTGAGCCTCTGCCACTGTTTGGAGGATTTTATCCATTTATAGGAGAGGGTAGTAATCCTTCAATGAGGTGCGGTTTAGATCCCTAAAATCTACGTACAACCGAATTTCACTATTTTTTTTCCTTACAGGCACTAGATTGGCCACCCACGAAGAATGCTTGATGGGAAAAGTTATGCAAACCTCGATAATCTTGGTGAATTCTTTCCTCATAAATGGCTCAATTTTAGGATTGATTGGCCTCTATTTTTTACAAACTAGCTTGTTGTTCAGATCCTATTCAATAGTTTGTTGAGCTAAGAAGGGATCAAAACCATACAAGTCCTTATAGCTCCATTCAAAAATATCATAGTATTCCTAACATAATTTGATGATATATTTCTTCTCTTGAGTAGTGCATGCCTTACCAATTTTTAAAACCTTTTCACTTACCACCTCGACTTTTTCAAAATCCTCCTCCTTGACCACCATATTAGTGCTCTTCTTGGCTTGATCATCCGACTTGAAGATGGATTCCAATGTAACCAAAACTTTTGGCAGCTTGTTTCATTTCAGCTATATAATTTTATCTCTGTAAGAATTTTGAATTTTATCTTGATATTTGGCAGCGAAGTCTGTTTCTTGTTGTAGGAAGAGAACAATCTATTGATCACTATCAAACACATGATAACTACTCACATTATCTAGTAATACGGGATGGACCACCATTTTGACTATCTATTGCTCTTCTTTCATGATGTCTGTACGTACATCATACTAGGAGCCAATAGTAGCTAGCTTGTCAACATCTGGATTTTACTTCCTGGGAATTGTATGAATTCTAAAATCCTCAAAATCTTCTATCAGATCCCAAACCTGATTCTTGTATGACCTTAGTAGATCTTTTTTTGATGCACTATGGGTTGTAACTTGGGGCACAATCAATTCGCTATCGCCAAAGATAGTTAAGGTTTGGATTCCTCTTCTTAGGGCCAGTTGAATTCCTTGTATAAGAGCTTAATACTAAGTAACATTATTAGTGTAGCTAAACAACAACTGAAAGGAAGAGAAATATTTGTTTCCTTGTGGAGAAATTAACATAACCCCTGCACTAGATCCATTTTTACTTTCTGATCCATCAAAGAAAATTTGCATTATTAATTTTGTATCGCTTGATTCCTTAACAAGTTGAGGTATGATGGTATATTCTTCATGAATTCAATAAGTACTTAATCCAGTCTCTTCCAAAAACAACAGACTAGATTCTTCATTTGCTAATAAATCAACATAAGGGTCATATTGATGATCCATACTCACCTCATTGAGTATTTTCTTTAGGATCATATGCGACAAGTATGATGACTAATAACCACCCATTTTTGTGGTGAAATCCCATGATAAGAAAATGTAAAAGAGGGGAGGAAGATCAATAGCAAATATGTCCTGCATGATTGTTAAGCTAGGACATGTGTGGATAGTAAGCTGAATCCCCTTAATGAACCCCACAATTTTTACTACAGTATTGTCTAATTGAAAAAACACTCTTAAAATTGGAGTATTTAGAATTTTTAGTACATATGCAACCATTCTTTGGGTATTACGGAACTATTGGATCTCAAATCGATCATACAATTGTGTACCAAATGGTCACTAATATAAAATGGTGGAGGTTTGTTGGGATTAGCATATATTTTTCTTTCAAGTTGGCATAAGCTGGTTGCCACTGGTAATTCTTGACCTAATGAACTGCTAGAAGTACTAAAGTTGTTCAAAGCCTCTCGTATAAAATTCCTCTAAGAAGGAATAGAGAGTGCATCCCACATTTTGAAATTCAAATGGGTCTTCTTCATTTGGTCCACAATGTTAAATGAAATCACTCCCACTTTTCTAATGCCTTTTGGGCATTGGGGTCCTCTTTTGGAAAGTGCCTATTGGGCATTGTAATACTTGAAGTTCTATCCTTCTTTGTAGATTGATCTATGGATGCTTCTAATGATTTCTTTCTCATGCCTTTATAATTTGGTATTTGTGTTGGGGGCTAAGAAGTAGATGCCTAATTAGTATTGGAATACTGTGGATCTATTTTCATTTTCTTGGAATGTGTGTTGGATGCTATAGTGGAGGAATTAGTATTCAAGCCACAAAAGTATTCTTCTTGCTAATTTAGTAGTGTAGTTTCATCAGAAGGTTGGTCTTGACTTTCGGGAGTGGATGTTCCGGTAGATGCTTCAGGTAGAGCGGATATGCTTTGAACCATAAGGGCCTAACTTAAAACTCCATTTGGGTAGAGGTTATGATTATGGGGCTGAGAATAAGGGTAGCACCATTCATAGTCTTGGATGAGGTTATTCTGGATATTGGACTATAGCTTTGGAAAAACTGGCGATAGAAGGATTCCGAAAGTTCAAAGTTTTTACATTCACAACTTAGCTTGTGGCTTGATTTTGTGACTGGTTGTTTCTTTGGAAGGGAGGGAAGCTCGTATAATATTGGAGTTGAAATGGGTGAGCATACTGGGACTACTAGATCATTTTATGGATTAGATGCATGTGTAGCTGTCAGACTAGAAGCTAGCAAAACTGGGGCAACAACTAGTTGTTTTCCTGCAAGCTCTACAAACATAGGTATGGAAGGTCTAAGAGTAATTTTACCTAGTTGAATCAAGTAATTTTCAGCTCTTACAGTGATTTTGTAAGGATTAGGAATAATGGTTACCCCTCATAGATTGAATCATGATGGCTACATCACTATTTAATTCCCATAATTAATATAGAAATGCGCTCTCTAGAGATGGCCTTACGAGTGTTGGGATCCGTTTCCAGGTCTTGTAAAATGGAGGTTGAAATCACTCATATATTTTTAAGGGGATCACTTGATAGTATGGAACTATTCTACAAGAGAGAGATGATCACTTTTGTCCTCAAACTACTTACAAAAATTCATGGCTAACTCGTTCTAAGTGGTAACAGATCCATAATTTAAACTCTAAAACCATTGAAGTGCTCTACCTTTGAATGAAGTATCAAGGAGTCAAACTACCACATTATCTTCTGTAATAATGTGTACCGCAAAAATGCTAGCTTACATCTAGTATGTGTTCCTGAGGTGAAACATTAGTCTCCCCAGTGTATAATGATAAATTTTTTAAGGCAACTACCAATATGGTGTCTCTATGTGCTAACAAAAAAGGACTGCTGGTGTTGAAAGGGGGAGAAGCATTGGTTGTCATGAGGTTCAAAAGTTGGTTGTGTCTCGGTGGAGGAAAACATCCCTTAGGAGGATTCGAATTCCCTCTATGACGTAAAGTGGTAGCTGATGCTACTTAAAGGTTCCTTCCTCTTCTCCTTGGGGGAGACAAGGAAAGTTTTGTATGCTTATAATTTTCCTGCCTTAAAGAAGCTCTTGTGTGAATTCTTCACATAAGTTGATTGTAGTGAACCTTGAATATCTAGAGAGATGGAGTTGCTAGGTACTTTTATTTAATGGAATGAGAAGAGAAGTACCAACTTTGTCCCATTGGGCATGCAAAAAAAAATTGTCACCAAATCACTACACCCTCTGAATGGCCAAAATGTGAACAAGATGTTCTAGTGTGATTGGGACACATGGGATCACCTCACAAGCTATGGGAACTTGGGCTCGAGGTGAACCTCCAGAGAAGGCCAACTTCCTCTTCCTAAAATGAATGACTTTACTACTCCTAGTGTAATAAAATGACCATCTAATCCTAAGCTAACATCTTCATGAGTTTTAAGGAAAGGGATTTTACAGAAACTGAAACTATACTAAGGGTGGTGATGCACCAAATTAAGGGAAGTTTAACATCTAGAAGGGTTAATGTGGGAGTGATGCTTGCATCATTGACCACCTTCACCTATCACAACTTGAAAGGGTGAAAAATACCACAAACTAGGGTGTACGTTCCTTTATTGAACTCAGGTGTACATAAGGATAGATTGAATTAGATTCAACACACAATTAATTTATCATGAGGAAACCACACATACATATGTCAAACATCTATTTTTGCAACTAGGGATAATGATGACATAACTTAATATAGAAGGAAAATAAGGTTTTCTCAACTGACATAAAGGATATTTGTATTATTCCTTCACAACATGAAATAGATAACCTGAAATAAAGGCAAGATAATCACTCACACTAAGGAATTGTAAATTCACAAAGTAAACATTGATTAACCATTCAACACAATAAATCAGATTTCTAATAGCAAGGTGTAACTCCAAATATAATTAAAAGGTATCTTAGAAATATCTAAAACACTCTTCCAAGCTTGAAGAGAAACTCCTCTAAAAATATATATATCTACTAACTTGAAGCATTCAACTATTTATAAGTTCTTAGGTTGAGCCATTATAGCTGGGCCCTTAACTAAAATTTTCCTAAAAATAAAAATGTCATTAAATTAAGGGAACATGCTCCCATGAAAATAGCTAATTTGTTACAAGGGTTTGACTCAATCAACCCTACAACTTGACCAATCTAGAGATTGGATCTGACCCTCCATGGCTTCTCAGCTTTGGCCTAGTTTAGCTACACCTTCCTCTCTTTAAGTTTTTGTTCTTCTCCCTCCCACACAGCCATTTGGTGCTTATGCTCAATGAATCACTTGATAATTCAGTGAATTTATTCATCTCCAGGCCCACATGCATAGTGATTCACTACATCTACTGTCTCAATCTCCTTTGTGATCATAGCTGAAAATCTTCAAAGTTTATTTGTAACCTTCTTCAGTATCCCTATGAAATTTTGGCACAAGACCAATCGGTCAATGGAGTCACTATTGAAAATTTTGGTTACCTCATCATCACACTTCACCAAATCCTTGAAATTTCCCTTAATATGATCTTTAGGAAGAGCATCGATATTTTCATTGAAGAATTTACAATTGGCAATATCAAACTCTTCTGAGATGTCATTCAAGGCATTCGTGATTTCCACTTGTTTCTCCTCCAACTTCTTGGATCAAATCCTGCAATACTTGACACCAGAATTCCATGGCCTTTTGATATTCAAATATTTTTTGAGACATCATCAATCACCTCTTCCTGAAGAAGCAAGTCGGGATCTTCTTCTCTGATCTCACTCCATGTTGCCAAATTTAAATTTATATTATTATTATCTTCAGAAAAGGCCTCATCCATTTTAGAAATAGTAGTTTTCACAACCTGTAGATCATTATATATCCCAACTGCTTCCTTGATTAAAGGATTGGCTTCCTGTAGAATTCTCTCCATCCATCCAGTCACTGATCTCCCTTTTTGGCCTAGCTTCTCAAGCTCGTGATAAGAAATATCATGGATTGTAGATGAAATTTTCATAGCCATAGTAGTTGAGACTTCATTAGATGGAGTGGGTTGGGTTACTTTAGGTAGTCAGTGCAGTGAGTTGCTTGACCTTGGCTTTGAGTTCATCTTTGGTGGCCTTATCTTTTTCATATTTCTCCAAAAGATCCCCAAGAGCAGTGTACACATCTTGCTTGGCTCCTTCATGAGTAGCCTTCCCCAATGAGAATTTTGAGATCTGATAATCTGTAACTGTGATTGTTTCTTTATTTTTCCCCTCAATAGGGGTGGCAACTTCTATCACCTGTTCTCCAGATGGGTTAACTATCAGACTTGACATGGTTATTGGTCTCTTGGCCTATCTCTTGGGCATATGCTCTAATATGCTGAGATCTATAACGTCTCCCAGAGGCACCTTCTTCTTTTTCTTGGGATTTTTCCTAAACATCCATTCTAGTATGGCTAAAGCTGATGAAGATGGAGTGGTGGATCCAATACCTGAAACATTGGTTAAAACAAGATCACTAGAAACATTGGTTGGTATTTGAGCAGAGGTAGAAATGATGGATGGCATGGATGTAAGGACAACCATAATAATTGATAAAATGATGTTGGGGGTTGTGATTGAAGAAAATGGAAGAGTTAAGGGAAGTGAGGAGGAAATGGGTGACCCAATATTTTCCCCTAGCTGATAGAACTAGAAGTGATGAGAATACTTGGGCCATATAAGGGGATGGGAAGGAAGAAATGATTGTGGAAGTGGAAGGAACTGATATTGGAAGTGACAATGGAGGAGGAAGAAGATGTGATGGATCTTGGGAGATACTAAGGGAGTCACTGAATTCAACCACTTATGTCACAGGTGTTGCAGGAGATATGGTCTTGGAAGTAGGATCCTTGTAGAGAGATGAGCCACCAATAACAAATGAAATCTTTCTCAGAGTCATATGGGTTTTTTTGATCGACCTTTTCCCTTTTGTGGGTGTTGATTGGCTCATAATTGGTGGGGCCTTGGTATTTTTAGGTTGTTCTGCTCCTTTGGGTTAAATTACCAAGGTAACCAACCAACTATAAGTTCTCTATAGAATGGGCCCCACCCTCTCCTTTGTATTGCAACATTCCTCTACATACCAATCAATCCATGATAATGGTTGATTAGGTTTAAATGCATTATATTACCTTAAATATTTAATTTTTAAGGTAATTATTTTTATATATGCCAATATTTTTTCATCTAAAACCTCATCATTGCTATCTTGTGCCTCCATAATGGGACATACAGGCCAAGCCAAATTAGGACATCGACCAAACCTCATCCAAGGTCAACCTCTCATAATCTCTTTGTCGCACGATGTATTCATCCTGACAATGAATCCAAATATCTTCTAATTGGGGCACGTGGGCACTGGACCGACCTATTTCACCAAACTTACCCCAATAATCAAAATTAGTTCATGGATGAAAGGTTCACAATTCACTTTGGCTAATTCTACATCCACATTTTTGGCCCTATGAATGTTTAGGTAGGTGTATCTTCTAATTGAAATAGGGAAATGCATTCCCGATTTGTGGCACTTGTTTTGAATTCGATGATAATCCAACAATTGCTGGACCAATTCCAGTAGAACCCATTTATCAATGGGGAACCTTGGTAATTTATTAGGGGAACCTATAAAGCATGGAACCCAAATGTAAGTGAAAGTAGGGAACTGCAAATAGATGGCTCCCCACTCATGCACCTCCTTGAAGGCTTCATTAGAAATCCTTCAGTTATATAACTCTTTGTCGAAATGGTAGAGGATGACAGACAAAGAAAGCATCATTGACTCTATGGAAATGCATGCTTCCCTCATCCAGAGTGAGACGGGGATAAAAGTCATATATTTGGGAAGTGCTGTGAACACCTCTGGTATTCAAACCAAAAAAATATCCCATAGTCATGTAGCAACATACACCAGGAAGGATGTCATGTAGAAAGTCTTTGTATCTAACACCCTTCCCAATTGATAGCAAATGGAGCTAATAATATGCTCCCCCCATTGGATAAACTCATCATTCTTCTTGATGGTAGCGATGTATAAAAACATCCATTCCTAGAATTCCTTTGTAGAAGGGAGACCTGAAACTATTCTTAGTAGCACAATAAGATCACTAACTTCCTGAATAAAATCCGACCGATGCATAGTTTTGGGTAATTTGGTGAAGCTCTTGGCCAGATAAGTTTTCATCATGATTTTTGAGCATACTTCCTCCTTCTTTTCCTAATTTTTTCCATTGCTAACTCTGGTGAAATTGTGGCATAATCTTGAATGTCAGAGAAGTTTGAGTAGATCTTCAAATAATTCTGGTTCTAAATGTATTACTACATTATCATCATTATCTCTGAATGGACATGGATTCTTTGTCAACGTGGGCTGTCTGTGCAGGTAAAATGAACTATGTGGGCATTGTATGGATGTGGGAAAAATGGCAGTAAGGGTAAGCTCACTATCATGGATGGCCTGCATCCATGATTTCTTATTTGGAGCCTTTACTCTTTCCCAAAAATCTAGAAAATCAATTTTCCCTAGGTCAGTGTCCCCTATATTCCCTAAGTCAAAAGACAGGTAGGATTGAGGAGCAACCCTAAGAAATGAGTACTTCATCTTCTCTGTTTCCCTTTGAAGTGGAAGCATACATCAAACTCCTATGTTTCGAGAAGCTGAAGTTGGAGAAATTCCAAAAACCTAAAAGAAAAACTTCTGAAGTCCCCAACTAAAAACTTCTGAAAGATATCACCGATATGAAAAGTTCTAAAAACTTTCTCTTAACTGAAAAGTCTAAAAAATAATCTCCGAAAGAAATCTTCAAAACATTTTATCTGAAAAGAAATCTTCTGAAAGGTTTTCTCTAAAAAGAAATATCGAAAATGTTTCTCTTCGAAAAGAAATCTCTGAAAAAGAGAGGGGCATGATTTTTTGTTGAACAATAATAATTCGCAAACCCTAAAAAATAAGGATTGTTGAGAAGAAGTATGGGAAACTTGAGAGAATCATTTAAACAACTCTGAATACCTGAAGATACTCGAAAAGTAAAAAATGGTGAACAAAGGGTTTGACATTTCAAAAAAAACCCAGAGGGAGACCAAAGAGAAAACAAAATGAGAAGGAAACAAAGGAAAAGACCTTAAACCAAAAAAAAATAAACAAATTACCATACCTTAAAAAAGACATCACAAAGTACAAAAAAGTAAATGTCAGAGAAAATGTGTCAGGTAAAAATGACGAGTAAAAACTGAGTTTAAATAGGAAACCTGATATTAATGGCAGTAAATCCTGATCTGTACGGAGGTATGTGAAAAATTAATTGCATGCGGAGGACTTCCGAAAGTCTGAAACCCGAAAGCCTGAAATTTAGAATTTTGGGGGTTTTGGACTTCAGAGATTGGGATATACGAAAAAGTGAATTGTCAATGAAAATTTTCCAAAACCTGAAAGTTTGAAAGTCTGAAGAATTCATAATTTTGGTTTTTCAAACTTCGAAAGTTCGAAAGTAAAAATCCTAAAACCAACTCAGAGAATTCCAAAACCCAAAAGCCCGAAATTCTAAATTTTTAGACTTTCAGAATTTCAGACTTCATAAGTCCAAAAGGGATTTAAACAAAATGGGGCCAAAAGTTATGAAAACTCAAAAGACTGAAAGTCCAAAACTTCAGAACTTTTTAGGGTTTCAGGACTTTCAGAGAGGTAAAAAAGCAATTCCAAATCCAATAAATAAAACTCCGAAAGAGAAAAATCTCTGAAGTCTGAAGATCAAAAATTTCAGATTTCGGGCCTTGGAGAATTTCATTGTACATAAGGATTTCTAAAAAAAATTGTCTAACATATTTTCTTCAAGGTAGGTTAAATGGCTAACACATACATTAAAAATTTTCTATCCTTTCCATCTGTAATCTTGAAAATCTTTGCAACTCACCATTTTATCATCACTACTCCATTATGATTAATATGCTCTACTAGGTGTATTGTCTTCAAAACACAGTCTTCAACTTGGTTTCTTGAGGAAAACTATAGGCGTATATCATGCAAAGTAATCAGGAGGAAAGACTCTTAAATATTTCCAATACATCACCATGTGCTTGTATTTTTGTAGGTCAGGGCACAAGACTCGATTTTAACTCTTCTTCGTAATTGGATGTGCATTGTCAAGGTAGCTCATCAAACATAGTCATAAGATTGCTTTGAATAACAGTAATCTATGAACTTTCAAAGCCTCTTGATTCTTATAAGATGTTTCATGTGATCTCTAGTTAACCTTCAAGGATATAGGGTAGCCCTACCACCTTCATTCATACCATCACACACTGATTAGGATAAGGTCCTAAAGGGTTTTCATGCACAAGAAAACCAATCCTTCATAAAATGAGAAAGTTCACTCATCCAATCAATTGTTCATGACTCTCATGGAAACAATTTTAGAAATATTTTATTCTGATTCAAATTATCAAGTGCATAACATGCATCATTTCAGGTCATATGACTACAATATTATTTCCTTTCTTAGACTACTCATACTAAGTCCTAGGTCACTAAAAATAGTCTTGGCCTACTTATCTTCCAACACTCTAAATTTCAATTTCATGCCTAAAAATTGTATGGAAAATTTCACTAGAGACCTCTACTCCATCTTCAAACACTCAATTTTATGGGTTATATGGAGAAATACACACTTGCACTCTTTTTTCTCAGACCTACTTGGTAGACCTCACGGAGCAGTTTGGACCATTAGGGATTAGATCCGAAATCACTTCACCTAACCAATTCTTGGGCTAAAATATGTAATGTTGGACTTATATCAACCATCCATGCTCAATTTCACTTTAACATCAAGCCTTCACATCAAACCCCTTTCAAATCAACATGACTTGGTTTTTACTCTTTAGGCCATTAGTTTCAGGACATTTTGGGTGAATTGTCTCACAAAAATAGCACAAATATATTTACTTAAACTTCTCATGGACACTTGGGGAACCCCTCAATCTTTCTCCCATTGTTCGCATTTTACTTTTTAACCTGCAACACCTTTCTGCACATGCAAAGCTTCACAAAACATGATATTTTGTGTACCTTCTCATGACACCCAAAGCATCCCTCCTCACAAAAATGAAATATGGAGACTTATCTACAAACATGAATAATCACTTTAACATTCCCATGAAATTTGGAGACAAGAAACTTCATATTTCATATCTCTCAAAAAGTAGGGTTTTGGGAGGGTTTAGACCAACTTAGATTCTTATCATTCATTCATAAAGCATAGGAAATAATTTAACCTCATTCCAATTGCAAAAATGTTCTTGATTCCATTCCTTAAATTTGATGAATGACTTAGGTCTCCATGCATGTATTTAACTTATTAGTGAGGACTTGAAACTTGACCCTTGAGCCGGAGATGGTCATTCTGAGAGCTCGGTAGAACCTAAAACATTTTTTCTTCTTCTCATTTTAAATTTCAGCTTGAAAATTTGTCCACAACACTGTGGTTACCTCCTTTACATGTCCCAGGGCTCATTTAAGTCTACACCTATCTAAAAATCATCATCTACCATGACTGGTACCTGCTCACCTAGCTTGTCCTCAAGAACATGCCTCCAAGATACCTTGAACATGCCTCTACTAGCTAAATCTTGATTTTTACCGCCTTCCATATCCTCTCTAAAATTTCATAACACACTCCTCTTGCTTTCTCTAACTTTTGTTAACTTGATTTACTCCATACCTTAAGCCATTCTTGCACTAGGTCTTAGAATTAGGCCTAATTGAACTTGTTTCAACCCATGGTTCATGAAACATGGCATATTATTCATCATGAAGGGCACTTGAAAAATATTTGAGAAACCGCTTAGGATACGTGGGACACCTTTAGAGTTCACACTGAGGACTTATTTGCTTTCCAATGCACCAAGACCTTGTGTATACACCATGACACCTCAAGATATCACACTAAGTCACTTCAACCACACCATTTGAGGTTAGGGGAGGGAACTGACAATCAAATTTCATGCCCTTCAATTATTTACACCTCACCAAAACTCTTTTCCATAAATTCCATATGACATCAATGAAACAACATCCAACAATATCCCCCTTTATCATTGATGAAAACAAACTCTAGAAACTTTGATGGAAAATAGTCATACCTTTGAGAAACCTCTTAGGACATGTGGGACACCTTTGGAGTTCACACTGAGGACTTATTTGTTTTCCAATGCACCAAGACCTTGTGTATACACCATGACACCTCAAGATAGCACACTAAGTCACTTCAACCACACCATTTGAGGTCAGGGGAGGGAACTACCAATCAAATTTCATGCCCTTGAATTATTTACACTTCACCAAAACTCTTTTCCATCAATTCAATATGAAATCAATGAAACAACATCCAACAATATCCCCCTTTATCATTGATGAAAAAAAACTCTACAAACTTTAATGTAAAATAGTCATACCAACACCTTCCATACTCTCTTTTCTTATTTATGAGTGCATTCTCCCCCTTTGACATCTATGAGAATGTTTCCTTCATAAATTTTACATGCACACAACATCAATAATGCATATGCTTATCCCTACAAGCTCCCCCTTGGATTTTTCTCACTTTCTTATTACCAATGGATTCAGATAATACTGGTCTTTCTCACCAATCAACTTCGATAGTGACCCTGAATAGAATAACTTCATACTTAGTCATTTGACTCTCTATAGATATCCCTTTTTTTTCCTCTTAAGATGTACATGAAACTAGTGAACTAGCTCCCCATATTTTGATACTTTTTAAAATAACATGTAAATCCATGTAGATACCGGGATGAGGGTCCACTTCCACATCCCACATCTTCAGGGTCATAAATTGGTGAAGGAACTGGGTGTTCTAGTACAAAATGAGGTGGAAAAAATAGGTAAAGTATCTGAAGGTGGAGTTAACAAAGAACATAGCCAACTTATCATAAATTAATTTTGTAATGGCCTTGGAAAATTCAAAACCGATATGCCTATTATTTCTTCACTGATCTCATTTTGAAAAGGGTCCATGGATTACCATTCATGGAAATTTTCTATTCAATTCTTGGCTGAAAAATGAATTCCAACATAGAGTAGGTGTTTCTGAGAATCCACCATGAACACTTTTAGTGGGATTTGGGAATCCCGGTGTTCCAGAACTAGTTGAATTTGATTGCCACAACTCTCCATTGATGAAATTTGTCCTTTGTTATGGAATTGAGCCTAGATGCCTTTCAAGTTTTTTCCATATCATAGAAACTGGCCCAATTTTTTCATAGCACTGGGCCAACATATCCCTGGTGGCACATTGTGTAATCACCACTTGCATGTTTTTCTCCCTTGATGGTATTGGGAATTAGGGTCAAAATAACATGCACACATTTTCACAAGCTTTGGATATGGGTGCATGAGATGCACCATGTATTGGGTGAGTGTGGTGGTCAAAATTCTTGAGCCAAAAGACTTAATCCCCCAAAATTTAGGGTTATGTCATGGGAATTTTTTGTCAGAGCATTCAGTTTCTTGTTGAGGATGGGATCAAAGACCGCATCCATGAAATCTGTGACCATGGAAGTGTCACTAAATTGTGTTCCCTTTTCTAGGAATCTTAACCTTGGGTTGAGAGAGTGATGTGGCATTGGGTGTTCTGCATAAGATTATAGATGAGGTAGGGAACTGGAAGCTACCATGACTACTCTAAAATTATGAAAATATCTTATTCTTTGAACTGGAGATTCAATAAACTTGAGGAAAAAGACTCTTGGCACTCAGAATGAAGCCTAGGTGACTTCAAAACTTGCCTCAAATAGCCTCCTTGACTCATGAAAAATAAAGGCTCGTGAATGCATTAGGTCACATCATTTAATAATACTTTGAATGTTGAGTGTGGAATTTTTTCATTTCCCAAGAAATTTGTCATTAACACTTTGATCCTTTTCATTAATTATTCCCAAATAAAGTTGGGATCATTTACTTCGGGGAAAATTAGGAAGGTATAATACCTATCAAAAATTTGAAAAGGGGGAGAAGGGTCTTTGTAAGAGACACGTGTCCAAAGACACTTATTCGAAGGGGAAACACCAAAAAAATAAGGAAAAAGACAAAAGAAGGGGACTATACATATGGTAAAAACATTTACAATATTCAAAAAGATTTAATGGAAAGGTTTAAGGTGGATTTCGTTCATAAGAATCGCCAGGGGCTCATCTTCCATAGTACCAAGCTTGAAAGCATTGTGATGTTTACATGCAATGATTTTGAATGGTATTTTTCCATAGAGGGTCAAATTTTCCATGATTTTTGAGCTTGGTGGCCCTTGCATCCCACTATAAGACTAATGTGTTGACTCAGTATCCAAGTTTTTAAGTCTTCTGATTAAACCAAGTCTTGACAACCTATTGATTTTTGATCATGGATTCATGGGTTGCCTCCCATTTTTCTTGAACCTCTATCAGCTCTGTGAGTCTTACCTACATCACTCCATGTTTCTCGATCTTAAATTTACTTCAATAATTATAAGGCTGGGACCTCCACAATGATGGGAATTATGATGCTTTTACCATAAACTAATTTATATAGTGATGCCTTTAGGATTTGTTTGGGCATGATTTGATCATCCCATAAGGCCATCTTGACATGCTCATGCCATGATCTCTTATGTTCATCCCCCATCATTTTTTATGAGTCTGATTAGATTCTTGTTGGTTGACTCTACTAGACTATTACCCTACGGGTGGCAGTTAGAAGACGTCTTAAGATAGATTCCATGCCTCATTGTGAAGTCATACAATTTGGCACCCATAAATCCCTTGGAATTATCTGATATGATGGAGTGTGGTGATGTCTTGGAGAAGTTCCAAGCTCATATTCTTTGTGACTTCCTTTAACAAAACTTACTCCATCTATCAAGTGAAGTAATCAACGGTGGTGAGAATCCACTTATGACCTACTCTTGAAAATGGATTAACCATTCTGATGAAATCTAGACCCCATTGCATTGTGAATGGTTCCTCGACTAAGATAGGGTTAACTGGTAGTGTGTTATTTCTCTAGAAGCCCAAGTAGAACTAGAAAATTTTTCATTTTCTAACCATTGTATAGCAATCTGCAAACAAAATGGGAAAAAAATATCCTTCATGTAGGAATTTGATGGCTATGGTTTTGGTTTGAGAAATGGCCTCCCGAGCTTCCATGATGTAACTCATGTAAGAGTATTTTGGCCTCCTCACTTTCTAGGCATCGAAGAAGGATTCCATTAAAGTTCCTTTTAAAAAGGAAATTATCAATAATGAAAAATTTAGATCCCTGTTGTCAGTAATATCTTCTCCTTTTAAGAGGAATGTGACTTGGATACTCACCTGTTTGTATGAAATTCATCCTATCTAATACCCATGCTTCAGATTCGTTCTCTTGAATATGGGACACCATCTCAGATTATTCCTTTATTGGGGTTATTTGATCTTTTGAAAGATATTGGCACAAACCTATTCCTCTTACCAACTTTGTTGGTTTTATCTCAATGTCATAATCTAAGATCTTATTGATCTAGTTATCCCTTTTTTCATTTATCACACCTTCTATGATGTATTCTTTGAAACTAGAGTGTGCCACCATAACCATGATCTTGCTATTGGTAATGAGGTATCTGAATTTCTTCATACCATTGATAATTGCCTAAGCCTATCTTTCCACAAATATTTACCTCGCCTCATAATCATGGAGAGTTTTTAAAAAGAAAGCAACTAGATTTTCCTCTCCTTTTGAATCTCCTTTCTATGTTACCATAGATGCTACACTATTCTCACTCCCATAAACATACATAATGAAATATTTGGAGAAGTTTGGGTTATGTAGCACAAGAGTAGATGTAATTTATTTTTTGATCTCCTTGAAGGCTTGATGACCTTAAGTGGTCCATTTGAATTTTATATTCTTTTTTAGCATTAGTGTGATATCATTATAGAAAAATATGATATGAATCTGCTAACAAAGTTGATCTTTCCTAATAAATATTACACTGCCATCTTGTTGATAGGTAGAGACAATTCCAAAATTTCCTTGACTCTTTTTTGGATCAATTGAGACTCCATATTTTGAGACAATGTGTCCTAGGAGTTTTTCCTTGCGGTAATCCAAAAATACACTTCTTTCGATTTAGAGAGATTCAAAATTCTTGACACTTCTTAAATATAAATTTTAGGGTGTCAAAATGATCTTCCACCATTTTGGTAAATACTGTGAGGTCATCCAAGTATATTAGGATTACCTTGTTAATCATCTCTCTAAATGTGGCATCCATGGCTCCTTGAAAATTTTTACCTAGCATTGGTGAGTCTGAACAACATCTTCACATATGCAAAGGTTCCTCACTTCATTGTAAATGGTGGTTTTATTTTAGTCTTCCTTTGTAAGCCATATTTGGTTGTATCCCAAAAAACCATCAAGCAGAGAAAATATTTCCAAACCTGTTATTTTTTTTGTAGTATCTATTCCATGGAAGGTAAGGGGTAGTGATCCTTAAGGGGACACTTTATTCAGATCTCTGAAATCCATGCAGACTCAGATTTCACCATTTTTCTTCCTTACCAGTACCAAATTAGACACCCATGTGATATTCTTGATTGGGAAGATTACTTTAGCCTCTAGGAGCTTCCTAAGCTCTTCGTCCATGAGAGATTCTATCTTCATACTCATAGGTCTCTGCATCTAATGCACATGTTTTTTCCCTTCCTCTAAATCAATGGTATGTTATATGATATCCTTATTATAACCATGTATTTCATCATAAGTCCAAGATACTACCTTTATCATACTTATGACATAGAGCCACAAGTCTTTCTCTCTCTTTCTGAGTGACTAATTTCCCTACCTTTAAATTCTTCCCATAGGCTACTTCTAGCTTAGTATAGTCTTCCTTGACCACCACAAACTTCCTTCTATCTGTATTAGCATCATCGGAGTAAAAAATAATTTCCAAAGTTATTAGTCCTTTTGGAAGCTTGTTTGTTTTGAGTTGGATGACTTGATCTCTGTATGCTTCTTCAATTCTAGGTTAGAGTTGGTCTACAAACTCTTCAGATTGTTGTAAGAAGAGAAATATTTGTTGATCTCTTTTGAATACCTACCAATGATATATATTATCAGGTATGGATGGGTGGATGATAAATTTCACCACTTCTTTGTTTGCCATCAGTTCCTAGGATGGGTCAAAATATGATCCAATCTGAGCCATTCTATTTGCTTATATGTTTTGATCTCGAGGGATGACCTTAATGTTAAAGTCCGCAAATTATTCAATAAGATCATATACCCTATGATGGTAGGACCTCATTCTTGTATTCTTTGTTGTGAAAGTGTTTCTAACTTGAGTCACCACTAACTTAGAGTCCCCAAAGACTCTCATTTATTGTACGCCCTCTTTTCATTCCAATGTCAAACCATGGACTAAAAGCTTTGTATTTTTCTTTGATGTTGGTACAAGTGAAGTGGAAGTAAAACTCTTGGAGTATCTTCCTTCCTACTTAGTGAAGATAGGCATATTCTGGCTCCTGATCCATTATGGCTTCTGGATTTATCAAAATGTAGAGTCCACATTTGAAAATCCCTCTTGGGATTCTTTTCATTTTTATTATATTCCCTTCATACTATTTGGAATTTTGGGATTCTCAACAAAGATCACATAAGTACCCTAACCCAATGGAGTCAAAATTTCCAAAGGGGTCTCTGGGTGATAGGTCAACCAAGTAGTTTCCACTTTGATGGTCACCTTCATCTATATGTGACACTTCTTCTTGAGTGATCATGGAATGCGAGTCCTCAAAACCTGAGGCTACTTGATTTGTAATGTGTTCCTCGATGAGGGGTTATGATAGCACTTTCATTTTTGATCCATACTTAGTCCGCAGGATCAGATGAGACTAATCAAGGGACATATAACCTCTAATTTTAGTAATAAAGTCATGAGATAGACACAATCTAAAGACCAGCGGAACATCAATTACCACTATATCCTATGGAACGGTTATGTTTGGGAAGGAATATAGATGTAATGGAAGACCTCTAATAATGCCAATGGTTTGGAATGATTTCCTATCTAGGTGCATGAATCCTTTCTTTATGGGCTCATATTTAACTCCCAAGGCATCCGTGATTGATTTGGGCATGACCGTAGTGTTTTGCACCAGAGTCTATCATAGAGTTATGTAGAATTCATTTACCAATTATAAAAGTCATAAAGAAGGGTTGGGGTATTTGTTTATGTACCCCTTCTTTCTGGTTCATCAACACTAACTCTGTTTGAGCCTAAGTTATTTTGAGTTACTTTTTCCCCTTCTAGGTTGTAGTCAAGCCACCACCAGATTTCAGTGCTTCTTGAAACAATTCCTTTTGTTTCTGGAAATGCCTAAGATATCCCTCAAGGATAAATTGGTTGGTTCCCTTTCAAGTTATTCAACTACATTCATGGGCCCAAGTGGATGTACTTTGGGGACTTGCTGGTATTTTACCCTCTCAGTCATTGGATGGAAGGTCCCTTGATTCTGACTGGCTACTGGGGTTTCTTGTCTAGTTGCAGGTGGAGGGATGGTGAACATTGGAGGTTCTTTCCTTGCTCCATTCATGGCTATAGGAGCAGGGATCACAACTTTCCATCATATTCTTCTTAAAGAGAGTGTTTATAGTTTGACTTTACCATATTCTTAGAACTTCATTTGTGAATATGAATTCTTCCCATTCGATCCAAGAGAAAAGTGCATGTTCACGTGTAATCTCTACCCATTGTTCTAGGGACATCCCTTGCATTTGCACAAAAAGGCCACATTTTGAATTCCTAGGGACTGGTAAGGTCTAAAAGCATTGGCCTCATAGCCTTCTCTCGATATTTGTTTCTACTACCTTTTTTCTGTAGATTCCCCTAGGGGAAATATTTTAGCGTATGAGGCATATTGCAGGGGAAGCACCAAACATTGGGATATTTTGCCAAATTATTATGTCCTGGAATTATTTCTCTCCCACTATTGGGTGGGAGCATCTAGAGTGGTCTCGATACTAGGAAAATTTTATTAGACAGTTGTGATAGCGATGGTCTTGAGGAATTTTGATATTGCAGAGGATAAGTGGGTTTACCCCCTTGATAGCCTTGATAATTCTGCCTAGGGTACACACTTTGACTCCTCTTAAGATTAATTATCTTGTTAGAAAATTTCCTAAGGATGTTTTCTACTTCCTCCATTTATGAATAAGAAGAAGATGATGTTGCAATAGGAGTGGTGGCTCCTTGAGTGGATGGGTAACTATATATGTATGAAAGAGTTTGGGAAGAACTTGAGATATGCGCTTGGGGAAGGGGTGCCATCTTAGGATACACTGAAAGAGTGATCTTTGGGGGGAAGTTTCCCAACATCTATTAAGTCATTCTCATCCTGGAATATAATATTGTATTATTGTGGTAAAGAGTCTCCTCCTAACGATTGAATCATAATGGAGATATATGAGTTTATAGACTTAAGATAAAATATAATAGCATTACTTGCAGGTGCTCTAGATAGAGCTAGAATCCTTTACCATGTCTTTCGGAATCTGGTATTGAAATTAGTCATGGGCTATTGTGGATATTTCTTAATATTGATATGTTGTTGTAAAAATGAAAATATATCACCCTTTTCACTAAATCTTCTAAAAAATGTATCTCCCAATTGATCCCAGGTAGCGATAGAGTTAGGATTCAAAGAGTTGTACTATTCAAGATATTTTTCCTTCAAGGAGGAAACTTGTAACCTTAAGGCAACATCTTGCTCCATAATGTAATGTATCATGTATATCTCCACAACGTCTTAAAGATGATCCTATGGGGTATTGAAGTCTTTGCCATTAAATTTAGGTAGTGCCCTTTAGTGAATTTTCTGGGATGAGATTCCATGTTGCTAGAGGTACTGGAAAGATGATTTCACTTCCCTAATTCCATGAGAAAAATTTTATTGGAGGAGGTTGTGAAACCACTATGGTAGGTCTTAGAATTCTAGTGGATTGTAAGAAGGGCCTACCAAGTGGATATGTGGAAAGAGTTCGGTTTGGAGGAGACAGAGATCTTTGAATATGTCTACCTCTTCTGCTTCTTTTTGGGGACAAAAGTAGATATTCAAATAAACCTTCTTCTCTTGTTCTCGCCCTTGTTTGAATCCTTCTCATGAACTAGAGAGGATTTAACCACTATTAGTGTTGAAACCAATTGATATGCTGAATGGAGTCGTTAGATGTGTTATTGCAAAGCCTCCGCAGGCTAGAGTTTTATCAAGACACACATCAAAATTCTGATAAGATAGGAAATTTTTATTTCAGGTCCCACCGGGACTGCCATGAAAAATGTTGACGATTATCTTTGCAAATGAACCAAAAAAATTGTGGGAAATATTAGGGATGTGGGACTTGATCCCTAAGATAGCCTCTATATTTCATAGAAGCTGAATCTTCTCATATTTAGTTTGAGATAAGGGTTAGAGAGAAAATAAAACAACATGTAAATCCTATCTAAGGTGATGCTCCAAATCTTTACTAAAAGCATACAGATCAATATTGAAAAACTACTAGATTGGTCAAAGAGAATCAAGCATGATCAACTATTGTGAAGATATTTTGTGTCATGTAAGGAGAGATGAAGCTAAAATGTAGCTACATGCATAATGAATAGATTTATACAAAAGATCTAAGGGCATGCAACATGATATATATATTTAAACATTCATCAAGAACTAGATAAAATCAAACAAGAAGAGATAAAGGATACCAAATATTGTGAACTTCTCAATGCACAGAACACGAACTCTTACTTATAGAGAAAAAAATACATAAGTCTAGAATGGAACAGATTACAAAATTTCTTTACAACATAACCTTGATATGACCAATGAAAACAATAGAGTAAACCTAAAATTCTCTTCTCTAGAGCTCTGGAACTTCTCCTTATCTATCTTTGTATATCTTTGTCTTGCATAAGAACATTGTCTTATAGATCTTCAAAGATCTTGCTTCAACATGCCTTCATTAACATTTCCACCAATCGTATTTAGTTTTTACCTAAAAAATCTTCAAACTTTAGAGAAAAATCTCAACTCCATGCTTTGGGGACCAAGATCACATTCAATCAGCCAAATCTTGATTCCTTCACTTATTTTATTGGTCCTTTTGGTGGTGGTAGCTGCATATATGACATGTAGAGACCTCCCATGGTTATGGGGCTTATCCTTTTCACTCTCCTTTTGAAATTTCATTTGGGTGACACATGGATGTCTATGCATTCCTTCTCTTTATCTTTGAATTTTTCAATCTATTTGGGTTGCCTTGTTGTGCTTTAGTCATGTGGTCGATTATCACTGCTTGAGGGATCCTGATGCTTTGTGCCTCCTCAAAAATGCATCGAAGGGGTATTTGGATACCTTTGATGTTCAATTCCATACTTAAGTAAATTTCTTTTCTGAAAAAATACAAAAGAATGCTGAAAGAAAAAGGGGGGTCAAGGTGACAAAAGGGAACAATAATGGAAGACCCCTAAAATAATGTATAAATTATTCTATAAGTTTAATGGCCTCCATTTTAGCCACTGTTGTAAATGTTTATTCAAAATCAAATCCTTCAAATTATGCATACCCTTTTTAAACAAGTCTTGTTTTATTTCTTGTGACCCCACCTTTTTCATCGAGTATATTTTTAAATACCCACTTAGTTCCAATGATATTTTTATTCTTGGGCCTAGGAATTAGCTCCCAAGTCTTATTTTCTCTATTTTTTCCAATTCTTAATTCATAAAATCAACCCAATTTTGATCTTTTTTGGCTTCCACAACACTATTTGGTTCAATATTGGATAAAATAGTAGAATTCTCTTGGTTTTTGGCATTTACTAATCTTCTCCTTATTTTTATGCATGCTTCCTTGTTTCCTATAATCTGAGTTTTAGGATGGTATTTCTTGACCTAAATTCATGGAGATTTTGTGTATGGTATTTCTTTATCCTCATCTTATTCTTATTGACTATTCTATGAAACTCCATCATCCTCTTTGATGTCTATACATTAAGGAGTGTCCTTTGGATGAGATTTGGTCTTCATTAGATAGGTCTCTTCAACTATAACATTTGCACTTTCTAGTATTGTTTGTAGGATTTTCTTATAACAAATGTATGATGAGCTCACTAAAGAGTATCCAAATAATGTACCTTCATATTCCTTAATTCAAACATACCTAGGTTTTATTTATCCCTCTTGATGAAAAACCTACTTCCAAACACTCTTAGATGTTTCACATTTGCAGGCCTTCCTTTCCAAAGCTCATACGAAGTCTTACTAATTCTTATCCTTATTTGGGATCTATTTAAAGTGTATAATGTTGTATTGATTTCCTCCCTCCAATATCCATCAGATAACTCCACAACTCACATTCAACATTGTTCTTGGCATTTCTTGAACAATCTCATTTTTTCTCTCCATAACTCCATTTTTTTGAGGTGTTCTCGCTGCTAAAAATTTCCTTCTTATTCAATGACTTTCATAAAACTCATCAAATTAATTTGACCTTTATTCACCTCCTCTATCACACATTAATTGTTTAATCTTTTCATTTTTCTCATTTTCAACTAAATCTTTGAATGTATTCAATTTGTCAAGTACTTCTAATTTTTCTTTTTAGAATGCAACCCAATTCATTATTTTGTTATCATCAATCAATAACATGAAGTAACTCTCACCTTGAATGATCTCATTCCTTTTAGGTAAAAAAAGAATAGTATGTATTAGTTACAATGGTCTTGTTGTGGAATAATCCTTGGATTTAAATCTTCTTCTAGTTTTTTTTTCATGTAAGCATGTTTTACAAAGTGTATCAGTAGGTTTAGTATTTTTGGGAATGTTTCTCACTCATCCCTTGGAACTAATTTTAACAATATTTTCAAAATTTAGGTACCATATCCTCCTATGAAAAATCCAACTATCATCAACCTTTATTATGAGGCTTTTCTCAGTAGTGATCCCTTTCAAGACATACATGTTGTTCTTGGTCCTTTTGGCCTTGCCAACTAGTTTTCCTGATTTTTCCTTCCTTATGTAAAATCTAGGGTTTGTTTTAAGAAGACCCCTCTGAAAAATTACTTTTGAATCATTGGTGAATCTCATAAATCAAATTCCAAATTGTTGGTGAATTTCTAAAAAATTGTTTCATGGCAAAGGTGATTTCATGGAGCATTGTTCCCTTGTTTTTTCACAATTTTATCCAGGTATGTTAGACAAACAAGTTGGATGGGTGAGTTAGATAGGTTAGTGGATGGAGGTTGGACGATCAATGGTTAGATGGTCAATGGTTGAATGGGTGGGTTGGACGGGTGGGTTAGGCATGTGGGTTAGACGGGAAGGGGTTGGGTGGGCAATGGTTGGATGGGTGGTTTAGATAGATAGGAGTTGGACGGGGAAGGGATTGGATAGGAAAGGGATGGATGGGAAATGGTAGGTTGAGTGGGTTCGACAAGTGAGGAGTTGGATGGACAAGGGTTAGATGTGGTGGGTTAGACTAATGAGGGTTGGTTGGCTAAGGGTTAGATGGAAGGGTTGGATGGGTGGGTTGGACGAATGAGGGGTTGGATGACGTGGGTTAGGAGTTGTTACCAATGAATTTAATGTTCATTAATGATACCCCTGGGCCCTATAAATACCCTTTCAAGGTTTAGTTTTTCACTTTTATACGTAAATTTCCAGTGCTCTGACCTCTCTAATTTTACACCCAAATTTCACTTCTCCCAAATTTCAGCAATGGCCAGTACCACATCTATTGCTACACCCAAATTTCAATACAAAAACCTCATGTGCCCACAGTTTTTAGTTCTACTAAAAGAAAAAAGACGGTCCAAAGGATTGGCTCAAAAAATTAGAATTTTTCGGGCTTATGAACATGCCCTAATTCGACACTGATACATAAGTCTTTGATTACCTAATCGCCTCTTACAATGACAATGATGGAAAATTTTCCATTCTTGTCATGCATCCGAAACGTCATAAAATTTATTTTGCTATTGAACCCAAGGATGTGCGTTGGTTAACAGGTTTACCTTTCAAAAATAAGCCACCTGTTACTACAAAGGTTGTCCTTACAGACAAAGAAAAATAGTTTTTGAAGTCTCATTACAATGTATAGGTTGATGGTAAGTCTATTATTTTCAGATGATTTTTTTTTTAACATTACTCAACCACACAAAGGATTTAACATTTCTTTTTTGTAATTGCATCTCTTCTTAATCATTCATCAAGAGGCCTTCTTCTACAAGTTATTACAAAAAAATTATTTATTGCAGTTGCTTCACTTTTTCATGTCAGGATTGTATTATAGGGCAGATTTGCAAATATTATGTATTGGGTAGTTTAGCATTTATTATGGACACTAGCAGGTCAATAATTCAATTGGTGTAATTATTTTTCCAACAAAATAAAATCAGATATATCCCATGCCTACAAAGCTAATCAAATTGATAAATCAAGGACTATATTTTCTTGTTGCAATTTTATTCTTGCTTTCTATAATGAAGCGTACTATGAATTGATGCAACATAAGATTCCTACTACAATCAATGATAAGATGATTGTTCTTAGTCTCAAAGAACAACATGTAATAGTTACTTTTACTATTTAATTGTTATAACCATTTCAATTTGAATATTTTAAATAAAATAATAATTGTATGATTTTCTTTTACAGAGAAAAATTATATCTGCAACATCACATAAGGAGGTAATTGCTAGAGGTAAAGCCCCTCTAGAGGTCTCTATTGATTCTGACATGGATTTGGTAGAATCAACACCAGTAAGACCTCGTCAAAAGTGACCTAGGGGGTCAATATACACAACACGTTTATCATCACATTTAACCACAGGTATGAATAATGAAGTTATAATTTTATATAAATTACAAATTCAAACAATTACTACAGATTATGTATTATAATATTTCTACTAATCTTTTCTACATGTATTATATTCAAAAACTACTAAGTTTGATGATGAAGATCAAACTTATTATGGGTGTGGAGATCAAAATGTCATGATTTTGTCTCCTTCTTTGCAAGGTATGTTGTATGGTAGTTTGATTTGCCTGTTTTCTTTCCTTTCAATTTTTTAGCATTTACAAATCCCAACCATTATATTCTAACAATTTGTTGTTTACTTCATGTAGGTAATATGGCTTCAGTTCATGTTCCGCTTGCAAGGAGGCTGCCAATTCCTCCAAAAAATCAAGTACAAACACAAAGGAGGACTTTAGGAAAGAATATTAGGATTCCTAAAAAGTCAGCAGGAACAGTTCATCCTACTACAACTGAATTTCCTGGGCTATCACTAGGTGGTGTTTTAAGTGCAACAACTACACAAATTTTCAACAACATCACCCTTAATGATGATTATTTAGGCTTCAATAGTGGGTATGCAGACCAAGAGTAACTATTTTGACACCCACGATATGATTCAATATACTCTACCTCAACAAAAAAAATGTGCATGGAATACAAGGCAGTGACTCTCCTCCCCCCCAAGGGATGCTCCACAAACAGATGATGAAAAAACACATTTTATATTAGAAAATATGATATTAGATAGCATGGGGGAAACAATTTAAGAGGTTGTAATGTCTGATGTGGAGTTGGTGTGGTCTTGGGAGAGGAGAGAAATTTTTTTGATAAAAGAAATAAATACAAGATACCATAATCATGCTCAAAGTCATTCATTGTTCACTGCCGTAGAGAGCCAACCAACATGGCAGGATGTTTTGCTAAACAAAGCTCAATCAGGAACAATTTCATATAGTAATGATTACAATGATGAAATTATAGACATAATGCTAAACAGGTTGGAGAATCTCAATGCTGATACAACAAATGGTCTAAAGACAAGACTAATGTTTTAATAGCAAATGTAGAAAAAAAGAAAGCTGTTGTGAGTGGGCATTTACTTTTACATGAAAAAATAAAAATTATCTGATATTATAACCACTGAAATATATTTTTTCATATTATCTGATAGACTAAAAAGTTAATATTTCTATTTTGTAGGCAAAATATGAAAATTTAAAGAAAGAAGCAACTTTTTTTAAAGCACATTTGAAGAATGCCCACAAAAGCCTGAATTCTTTTATATAGTTGAAGGAAAAACTCATTGTTATTAATAAACAAAATAATACATTAAGAAGGATAATAAAGGAGCATAAGATGGATCTAGATGTCTTATTGAAGGAAAAGACAGATGTAGATGCAACACTTCTGTCTGCATGAGATGTAGAGAGGGAGGAGCTGAATATATTAGAAAATATCAACACTGTAGTAGGAGATCTTTAGGCATCAAGAGTTATTCCTCCATCTCTTACGCAGGAAAAGGAAAAAACTTCACCTGCATCATAAAATTTGATAAGTTAGTAAATTTAACCATGTGGCAGATGTGTTGTCACTATTCCGACACTGGCGTAGGAATTAAAAGATAGTGGCCATCCCTTTTTAAGTTTTTATTCTGTGTGGAAGACAAAAGGAAAACTATGATTTTGAATCATAGGAAGAAAAGAGGATGACCTCGTAATGTGTCCTTATATGACAAAACTTGTCTAGAAGCTTTGAGATGTTATAACAACACCTTTTTTGAATTGTATTGGTTGACAACGTTGTATGAATTTGTACTTTTTGCATAAAGTAATCCGCCACATGAGAAATCAATTTCAAAATAACTTTGGAAGTTATAATTGTATAATGTTACTACATATTAATACAAAATATGTTTCTTTTCTATTGTTTACATAAATGTTGCTTAAATTTACACTATTTTGTTTCTTTACATTTCTGAATTGTTGCAGATGTAAAATAAATAAATTAACAGATATAAAAGATGAATGTGTCCTTATTTTAGTTTGAATTTGAAAAATAAACAAAAAAAACAAATGGCATAATTCAAAAATGTAATAACATTGTTCTAATGGCGAAGGATCAAATAATGAAAAATATAATATTGCATTTATTGAAAGTTGTAATCAATGAATGAAGTACATAAGTAGTCTCAATAGTGTATACAAGAAATGAAATCTATGTGAATTTGAACAGTCTTGGAGCAACACTTTCATTTGAGTCTTGGAAATCAACTGAAACATGATTTTTGGATGTGTCTCAATCCCCTAGGTCAAGCAGAATATTACTTACTCCTCTTCTATCTACTAGTGAATTACACAATGCCAGTGCTCTATCATAAGGAAAAGACTCCACTGGGTAACTCAATACATACAATCTGAGACAACTTTCTAGATTCCTATCCAATTTTTTTCAAAATTTTGACTTTAAAAAGGATAATGCACTGAAAACCCTCTCATCTTCCACAGAACTCAGAATCATTATTTGACAGAGCTCATACAACTTAATATACTCACTCAAATCTTCACTTAGAATACTACTAGAACAGCTATCCATCCAAATCCTTTTCATGGCACTGTAATCCTATGGGTTTTGTAGAAGCTAAACTTGTCATATCATTGTATTATAAAAATCCATTGATTATGAACTAAGTAGTTTTCTTTCCAAAATTCCTTCTACAGAAACTCCATTTATCTCTTCATTCTTAAATAAATGATCATGAAGATCACGCATGTTTTTGACAAATAAAGAACTAATAGATGTATAAGGTTTACTGCTAGACAAATTCTAGAACTGTGGATTTACAACTCCCATTGCTTCAAGTATTTTATCATTTTTGAATATGTCCTTGGATATCTTTAGCTAACAATTCAGATGTCTTTCTCAACTTATTCCTAGTTTCGATTAATACTGCATCATATATATATATCATGTCACTTTTACTTCTTCTATTTATGAGTTAGCCATATCAATTATTTTTTGGTACGTATGAAGTGGAATCTATTTTCCATGTGCTATTATACATAGATGATCATTTATATTACAGTTTAAGAAGCACTTATAATTTTTCAAATATGTCAATGCATTCCAGTTTTCAAAAGCAACACCCTAAAAACTCCCATCATAAATATATAAACTTTCTAGACTCCAGCAAACATGTCTTCTAAGTCTTATAAAGTCTGTAATGTAGAAAGACTAATATTGAGCATGCTTTGCTAAAATATTAAGCTCCCTCAACATGGGAAAAATACCACAAAGTGTGAGTAAATTTTCTATGTCAGTTAGATGGCACAATAGATCTTTAGTTTTATCTACATCCCTATGGTATTTAAACATAAATCCTATCACTGATGGATATTCATCATATATTCTATATGCAGGTTTGTACATAGATATCCATCCAGTATCTACATCTTTATGAATTTTTTTTCCCTTTGTTATTCTAATAGAATTTTTTTGAAATTCTAAAAATATCTTAGGATTGCAAGAATAATAGGCATGAAGATCATGTATCAATTCCTCCACTTTAGCTAAATTTTCAAATGTGCTCACAATTTTGTAGGAAAGAATCCTTCTTTGAGCCATGCAGTGGACAAAAACCATATACAGATAAATAGTTGTCTGAAGTCTAATGAACAGACCATTTTTGGCTCCCTACATTATAGCTGCACCATCGGTTCTGACACAAACTAATTTTGTTGTAATGGAAAATTCATCCATTTTAGCGATATCCTTCAGATTTGACACCACCACTTTATAAATATTTTCAGAATTGCAATTATCTATCATTTTATGAATTGCCAAGAGGTGTGGAGTCCTCATTTCATTAGCAAATGTGTAAACATGAATACATATCCATGAAGTATTATCGACTGCAGTTATCTCATCTAAAGAAAGGGAAATATACTTTGTCTTTAGAACACACAGTTTCAGATCCTCCTTCTCTACTAAAGATAGACATTTGGAAATCTCCCAGCTAGTGGTATTTGACCAATGAGATTGAGGAATGTTCTTTAAACCAATAACTTGATACAACATTTTATTTTATCCAAAATCTGACACCGGTCTTCCCCTTTTCATTATATGAAATATGGTTACAAATTGAATACCCTTTGCTTGCATTTCTACCTCCATATCTTTGCTCAATTTTTCTACTATGGTCCCACCTTTTTCATTTACATATTTGATAGGCTTTTGTTCCTTTTCATACTCTTCTATGTATTTGAAATGCAAACAATCTTTTGCATCTTTTCATTTATGTGTTCTAATTATGCTACCATCCTTAAGCTTTTGTGAAATGTATATTTTACCCAAGTATTTTTCAATTGTTTCTAGTTTGAGTTGCATCATGTGATCCTTTCTCTATTTCCAACCACATATTTTGCATCGACATTGTGTTGGAACATCATTACAATTTTCAGTGTGCATAGGTTCAATAAAAGGATATTTTGCAGCCCATTCGAACTGGAATTTCCTTCCAATTGTCTAGTTTTCCATCTTTCTTCTAACATATTTTATTTTTTTTCCTTGGGATTCAACTTTTGCATCTAGGCTATCAGCATAAATATTTTGAATCTCATGTCTCCTTTTTCTGGAAATAGACCTTGGAATAGAAGCTTCCTCTGCTGGTGTATCATGAGATTTCGATGAATTTTCTTGTACTTCTATTTCATCAAGGGACGAAATGTTTTCCTCAAAATATATTCAATCATAAATATATATAAATTGATTATTCCGTGAAGGAATTTATGAAACATCTGCAAATAATTTTATAAAATTGTTACTTATATAATATTAATCTTAGCTATAGTTAAATTTTTACAGAGTACAAATGTCAAAGAGTTCTAAGAATAGTATCATAAACATAATTATTAAATTATGTAAGATAAAATAACCAGTAAATAACACTTGCCACATACCAATATTTTCAGTTGAAGTAGAAACTAACTTCATTTTTTGTGATTTTCTAAAATAGCCAAGGAAAGTATTGACACCCTTTTTGAATTTTCTGAATTTGTAATCTTCTTGCCCTAATTTCTAGTATCCATGACTACTTACTGCTTAGGGCCTTAGGGGCAGATCTTATGTTCCAAGGCTCTAAGAATAGATGGTAAAGGGTTGCATGGCTAATGGTTGGATGACTATAGGTTGGATGGTTTAGGGGTTGGATGGTGAGGGGTTGGACGGCTTAGGGTTAGACGGCTAGGGGTTGGATGGATAGAGGTTGGACAACTAGGAGTTGGATGGCTAGGGGTTAGATGGCTAGGAGTTGGATGACTCAAGTTAGAGAGAATAGATTTGGATGGTTCAAATTGTAGAGTTTTTCAAGTCAAGGCTAGATGGATTAGATTTGGATGCCTTATAGTTGGATGGTTCGGATTTTAGACTTCAGTGTTGGTAGTTGAGGATTTTCTTATGTTTACTTTGGAGAATATACACATCATATGATTCAAAATGGTGGATAATTACTATCATAACCTCTTATATATGTGTAAAATCTAGGTGAAAGGAATAGTATAAGGGACATGTCAGCCAAATTTTTTAGTGAATAAGTCGGATCTGAACAAGATAATGTTCTCCATTTTGAATTTCCATAATCCTTGATTTTTGCAAGTTTAAAAAAATTTGCCACTAAAATTTTCCCTATTCAAATCCATTTTCATTAAATACCAAGGTGTACCGTTGTTTTCACATTTGACTCACACTTAGTAGGTTGTATTTTAAGCCCTCGACATGAAAAACATTCTCAGTTACTATATTTTCATTATCTACACTCAATGTTCCCTTACCTATAATGTTTGCAAATGTGTTATCTCCAAACCTCACCATTCCTGAGGCATCCTCTTTGAATGAGATTAATATTCTCTTATTTCCTATCATATGAATTAAACATCCACTATCAATGTACCATGTCATGTCTTCATTTTTGTATGAATTTTTTTTTTGAGATATTAGACATTGTTCTCTCTTTCTTATAGGAGTTTTCCTTACTACATATGCCTTCTTGTCTTACCTTGAGAGTATTTGATTGCAAAAAAAATTCTATGTGACCATGTTTTTGAAAATTATAGCACACCATTTCATTGTTGCCTCTCATATGTCGTGAGTGAAATTCTCATCCATGACCCCTTGAATATATTCTACACTTTATAGGTTTATGTCCTAATATAGTACAAGAAAAATAGTAACCATAAAAAATATGGAGTATACGTTATTGCATGATATTGTATGATTGAATTAGTCCTTCTCTTGGATTTCTTGTTAGTAGGCTCCCTTTCTTAAGGTGATTTTTGAGTGGTATTTTCATACTTATTACCATATGTATTGTCATCCTTGTGATCTTACTTGAATCCTATACCAATTTTTTCATTTGAATACCTTTGATTACTTAGAACCTCATCTAGGTCATTTTAACTTATGTTTAATTTATGATATGCTTTCAGCTTGCTTGATATCTGATCTATTTCATTTTTTAGGAGCTCCATCTTTGTGTTGAGTTTGAGACATTCTTCCTCTTTGGCTGTGAAGGATGTTGAAATAAAATCTAGTTGTCCTTCAAGCTATTTGATTCCATATTCATGCTCTTTATCCTCCTTGCTTTGCCTTTTCTCATGAAGACTAATTTTCTCTTCATAATATTTCAATATTGTCTTTAATTTTTTATTATTCCTCCTTTGAAGCTTCAATTCTTCAAGAGCACTAATCATTTCTGATTCAAGGTTCACTTCAGCATCCTCCTCCTCAAACCTTTCATCTTCACGAAGATTTTTACCTTTCGAGCTACTTCCAGAGGTTGTCCCCATGACCATGAATAGGATGTTAGCCTGAATATCTTCATCTTCACTTTTAGACTCGTTGGTTTCACTTAAGTCTAATGAAATTGTTTCCTCTTTGTTGTAGAGATTTTTTTTATTCTTGGATAATCTTTTCTTTCCTTCACTTTTCTCAAATCTCTTATTGTTCTTATGAGACTTGTTGTCCTCTTCATCATGCTCATCTTTATATTCCTTGTTATTATTAGGACATTTGGAAGAAAAGTGACCTACTTGGCCACAACTAAAACATTTAAAGGGAAATATTCCTTTTTATTTTTCTTACCCTCTTTTTAGTCTCCTAACAAATATAGCTTCTATTTTCTCATCATATTCCTCCATGTCAGATTCATCTTTACTTTTTTTTTTCTTTTGGTCTCTTATAAATTTTGAATGTAGCCTCCTTTTTTATTAGTTTTTCTCCATTAGGCCTCATCTCATAGGAAATTAGGATTCCATGGAGTTTATCCATTTATAAGGTGCTCAAATATTTTGCTTCTTCCACAGTTGAAACCTTGGAGTAATATTTACATGTTGAGGATCTTAACACCTTTATAAAAACCATTAATTCCTCTATCATTTCTCCTAATCCTCTTACTACATTTATTACCTCATCAACCCTCTCTAAGTAGGAAGTAATACTTTCATCTTGCTTTACTCTTGGGATATCAAATTTTCCTCATTATGTCTACAACTTAGCTATATTGACCTTGTTGTCTACTTCATAGATAGTCTTTATTTTATCCCAAATATATTTGGCTACGCTACAGTGGATAACTTTTACAAAATATGCTTCTTTTAATCCACATAATATTACATTCATTGCCATTGAGTTATTATCACTAACCCTCTTTCCTGTTGCATTTGTTGGAGGTGTGCTTGGAATGGTGTAGCCATAAACTACTAATTTCCATATATTAAATCATAGAGACATGAGATATGTCTTCATTCTAATGCTCCAAAATGTATATTTGGTTTCATTGAAGAGATTTTCCTTGGAATTAGAGAAACTACTTTGAGCTTGATTTTTATCCATTTTTGTGCTTGTTGGATCTCCTTCAAGCTATTAAGCTTACTTCAAAAGGACCTAGCTATAATACCAATTGTTGGAAAACACAAGCACTAAGAGGGGAGGGGTGAATCAATGATTTTTCAAACTTTAAAAAAAATAAAACCTCAACAATCCATTCAATATTGATCAAACTTTACCATGAGGAAACAATGACATTCAGACATAAGAAAATAACAAGCAAGCACACATGAATACAATGGTTAATGTGGAAACTCTTAAAGGGAGAAAACTCCACTAAAATCAATGCACTATTTTGACACTTGTCCCATAAGAGATTACAAAAATTTCAATTTGTTAAGAACCCACTCAACTTGAAGCACCAAATCCAATAATTAATTCAAGCACCTATTTGACAAATTTAGCAAGCTCCTACATGCATGGAAGCACCGAATCCCTATTTGTATACTAAACTAATTAGTATTTACAATGTTTTGATCACATTCATCTAACCTAGTTTCTTAATAAAATAAATTTTTGATCTCTTGTTCATCTCCTATATTTTCGTCCTTCTAAACATGCCTTGATTCACCTATTTGCTCATCATCTCATACTTTTGCAACTATATCTTCAAAATATCTTTTTCATGCACATTTAGAAATTAATATACACAAGGATAAATTACTCTTACACCTCTTCAAATTCAAATTCCAACACTTCACCTTCTTACCTCTTCAATTTGTAAAATAGAATCTAGATGACATCACTTCGAGGTGTTACAATGTCATCATTACTTTTTTAGATGTTTCAGTTACAAGTATTGTCCTTTCTTGATCAGTCAAGACACTTATAACAACTATTAGTAACAAGTAATTTTTTCTAAACTCATTTTCCTTTTGTTTTAAGTGAATATATTCCACTTTTAGTTTGACATCTACAAACTCTTTTGTAATGATTTATTTCTTCTTGTCTTTTCCTTAACAAAGGGTTATTTCTCTTCTATCCAACATGGACCATGTAACAAGTGTTAGGGAGGTATGCATACATTACAAAGGTCCTATATTTTCCATCTATAAGCTTGAGAATATTTTTAAATAACCATTTTATGATCAAAACTCCATTAGGACTGATATGTTCTACTAAGTGTATGGTCTTCAAAACATAGTATTCAACTTGGGTGATTAAGGAAAATTATAGGATCATATCATGAAAATTAATCAAGAGAGAAGAATATTAAATATTTAAAAGAAATAACCATGTTATTGGAGTGTTACAGTTAGGGCACAAGACTCCATTTTAACTCTTCTTCTTAGTTGGATATGCATAGTCAAGGGAACTCAAGAACACAGTCACAAGATATCCTGACCAACACTTATGTTTTAAATTTTAAAGCCTCTTGATGCTTGGAGGATGCTTCATATGACCTCTATTTCATCTTAAAGGATATTAGGTGGTCCTACCACCTTCATTTTTACCATAACACTAATTAGGACAATGTCCTAATGGGTTTGCATACATAGAAAAACTAGTCTTCACAAAATGAGAAAGTTCACTCATTCAATCACCTATTCATGTCTCTCATGGCACATTTCTAGAAATATATGATCCTCATTCAAATTATAAAGTGCATAAAATTCATAATTTCATGGCATATAACTATAATATGTTTTCTTTTTTGAGACAACTCATTTTAGGTCTTATGTCATAAAAACTAGTCTTGGCCTAGTTAGTTTCCAACACTTCAAACTTCACTTTCATGCCAAACCATTGCATTGAAAATTTAACAAGAGACCTCTAATCCATCGTCAAAAACTCACTTGTAAGGGTTATGTGGGGAAATACACACTTGCACTCTTGTTTCTTAGACCTACTTGGTAGACCTCATGGAGCAGTTTGGACCATTAGGGCTTAGACCCAAAGTTACTTCACTAGATCAAGTCTTAGGTTCAAAAATATCATGTTGGACTTATATCAACCATACATGCTCACATTTTAATTCAAAAATAAGCCTTCACATCAAAACCATTTAAAAACAACATGAGTGGTTTTTTTCTTTTTTAGGCCATTAGTGGTAGGCCATTTTAGGTGACTTATTTCACCAAAATTGTGCAAAGAACCTACCTAAAACTTATCATGGAGAAATTGGGAACCTCTAACACCTTTCATCGTGAAACCTGCAACACCTTTCTACGCATGAAAAACTTCACAAACTAATATATTTATGTACCTTCTCATGACACTTGAAGCATGCCACCCTATAAAAATTAAATATGGAGATTTATCTACAAGCTTGAATCATCACTTTAGAATTCTCATGTAATTTGGAGACAAGAAAATTCATATTTTTTATCAATCCAAAATTATGGTTTTGGGAGGGTTTAGACCAACTTAACTTCTTAGAATTTTTTCATAAAGTATAGGAATCATTTTACCTCATTCCAATTGAAAAATGTTCTTGAATCCAGACCCCAACTTTGATAAACAACTCATGTCCCCATCGATAGATTTAATGTTGGATGCTAGAAAATTACTAAGTGTTGGACCATATAGAGACATGCATGTATAGAAGGATTAAAGAGGAAATGTGGTGATGAGTAAGTAGGGTGATTGCATTGGATAACAAGGTTAGTGGGCTAAAGAAGGAACAAGATTGGCCGCACAATTTACTATAATAAGGTAGAGGAATTAGCCATTTTTCTGGGTATTGGGATAAATATAGCCATGGAATGTGCAACATGCAAGGAGAGTTTTGTAGTTAAGGAGAGTCTATTTTTGAGGAATGAACTTGCAGTTTTGGAATTATGCATGAATGATAATAATAGGATCTAAGGTGGTATATCTTTAGGATTAGTCTATTATTAAGATTTTTAGGAATGTGTGCATGATGGTTATTTTTGAAGGCATGTCACCTATTTTTGGATACATGGGCAGTGAACTGAAAGTCCCTACCCATATATATATATATATATATATATATTAGTTGATCTACATAGTTTTGAAGATAATGTATAATGATCTGAATTGTATTAGAGTTATGCTACTTGGATGTACCTGCATGCATGACGCCATGACATTATTATTACGTATTAAGCTTTCGATACATAATATTTTTGTTGATTAATGGAGTATTGTGGATAGATTATGGTAAATTGATGTATCTGATCATGGTATTTGTAGGTTAAATCTAATTATGGTAATTATTTGATTTGTTAAGTTCCATTATTATTAATGTTTCCAATCTCATCTCATAGGATCTTATTTTTGTACTGGAATGAATGCTTTGATAATGGGATATATGAATATGCATGCTTGCATCTTGACAAGACAATACAAAAGAGGGACTTGGTAGCTTCATGCTTTTCGGGTGAGCTCGTTCAAATCTATCTAAATGAAATGTCAGCATGCCTAGGCATTCGAGTGAGACAACAAGATTACATTTTGGTTTTATTCTTAGGACCTATTTTCAAATTGTTTTCCCTGATGTTTCATGTTAATGGCATATTGATTGAATTTTGCGGCCATTAAAAGTTGGTAGACAAAGGACAAGATACTTTTGTGCGAAGATATGGTTCTAGACCTAATTTTAATGTGCACAAGTGGGTGGAAGATAATTTATATCATGAGATCTATGAGACATTTTTTAGCATTTTACCTATAGAATTATACGAATGGTTGTTGTCATAGACATCAGAGAAAAACTGGAGTTACATACCCAGGGTTTGGACATAGGAGGATTACCACACATTATTTGATGTAGATGAATCTTAGATGCATGTTCTAGATCATTACTGGGCTGGTGTTATACACAATTATACTTTGGAGTACGTTGTTTCTACGTACTCTTATCCAAAATTTTATGAGTTCTAATTCTTACACGAGCCCAAAGGATCTTACATCCGCATTGTTCCTTTGAAAATTAATATATTGATGGTGGTGCTGATTTTAAAGCACCTACTGATGGCTAACTAAACATAACATTGCATGTATGGGCAGGAGTAGGTGTGGTGAGATATGGTGGTTGTCAAAATTTCACCCCCCCATGGGTAAATTTCGATAACATGCATCAGAGTTTTGCAGTTCTAAGCATGTAGATGACAGGAAAAGTCATAAAAAATGACTAAGTCCATATTTGGCGACAGCTAGGCGCGGATTTGAAAAGTTAGGCGGCCCGTGAAGCAAATGACGTCTGGGATGATGTACTCGGCAAAGGATTTGAAGCTCATCGTGGCCAATATGTGGAGTCGGAGCATGACTAACTGCTGAGCGGGACACTTCAGGACAAGACGAGAAGTAATCGAACCGGTCGGAATCTTATGAAATGCATACAGTCTGGAAGGAATTGGGACATTGGGGGACCATGATGACGTGAACCATCTAATCGCCCAACTTGGAGAACCTAGTCCCTCGTACTTGGATTTCTAATTCCAGGAGTGAAGGGACGCATTGGGACACGGATGCACCGATGAGAGCCGTACGCCACGTGTAATCTAGCCAAATATATTCAGATATGGATCAGATTTTCATTTGAGTACAAGCATTTTGGGACATATGTGACCTAGGGAAGCGCGAAGGAGCCGAAAGGGCCGAGAACCAACCAGATGACGATCAGCTTTTGCAGGGGAAAGTCCAAAATAAGTTTATGAGCCAATCAGGAATATTTGTTTAAGGTGTGCCCATCAAGGATTTCAAAGGAAAGCCCGCTGAAAGTGTAGAGGTGCGCAAAATCACGTTAATGGAGTACATTCGGAGTGCGGGACAAGATTATGATTAACAACTGTTGAGACATCCATAAGTATCGTCCACTAGCTCCGATTTGCATGTTCTCAAGAGATGGATCATGAGGGTTCGAGATATTAGTGGGTCAGGAATTTTGGTGTAGTCTGTAGAGGAAATTTGAGAAACGGTTTCTGACGCTAGATCATTGATAATGGGTCCAGCGACCAGATATTAATGCAGAATGTCAATATGCAGGGTAATGTAAGGTTCCATGCCATTTTAATGCATATTGAGGCATTGAGGATAGGCTTAAATTTTCCCATGTTTCTGTCACAAATAGAGCTCGACCTATGGCAATGTAAAATGCCAGATTTGGCACATCCTTTCAAGTTGTTCATCTTTTCTACGCTGCCCTCCCTACTTTTCTTCTCAAGGGTTTGGTGCTCATAGCTCCTCCCTGGTAATGGCGTTTTTTCCTTTTACTAATGAAATGATGACTGTGCAAACTTCATGGAGCTACAAAAAACGTGTACTGTGGAGTGCATCTGTCCAATCTATCTTCCATAATGCAAAAATGTATCATTGCATGCTGTGTTCATGGAGGACATTCTATGTGAACATCTATCCTAAGAGCCTGTGAGGGATCTATGACATGCACTTCCCATTGCTCAACTTTGTTTGTCCCACATGTTATCTTATGATATACAACTAATTCTCCTTCTCTAGTGTTACCGTATACATAGTGGTAGGCTTTTGTTCTTTTCCTTTCTCTCTCTCTTGTTGTTCTTGGCATGGTTAGATTAGGGTGCTAGCTCATAGGACTGGAATAGCTTTTATAGTTTAGGTGCAACCTTGGAGATTCAGCTTTACGCATTTTACAGGTCCCATGCCTTGAGAGATTTGCATGTGTTCATGCCTGAGTTAATCTAAATTTTCTTAGAGGCACATATGGCCATGGAAATATGGTTAGATTGAATATATTTGCTAATTCATCTCATGAGCATCGGGATATGGTGTACATATTGCAAGTTGTAGACAGGACAAGATACACAATTTTTGGTGTTATGCTCTTGGAGTGTAATATTTTTATTTTCATAGACCTGATTTCCTCTAATGTGGCACATGTCTCAAATAATGGTCTATTTATTGTAAGATTTGTAAAGATGAATGACACTATTGTAGAGTGATTGATCATAACCATAAATCCATTAAAAGTGGTGTCCATTAGATCTAGTGAGACATCTAAGGTGCAAGGAAAGCAACACAATAAAGAGTGCATACTGGGGATAATAGGAATAAAGGATTTCATGCGAAGATATGGTTGACCTAATTGTCACAATGAGACTTTCCTTGAGCACAAGATCATGGGTTAGAACGAGTGTCCTTACATACTCATGGTCTATGGACATATTTGAATAATGCCCTGAATTATATGAGCACTATGAGAAAGTATACGAATGGTTGTTGTCATAGACATCAGGGAATGGGAACTGGAGGTACAACAAGTAGTTATTAATGGATGTCGAAATTAGCATCTACATAGTTACAACCTATTTTAATTAGATGACACGTGTAGGTGGTTGCACGTGCATGAACCTCTAAAGTATAATCATTAGTAAGAAGTAATTAATGCCAAGTACCCTAATGCTACACATTGGTGTTATACAATGAAACTCTTGGATGTTATTAGGGACCTGCAAGGGGTTTCTTCTAGATCATTACTGGTGATGGAATGTTAGAAAATAATTTTGAACTCCCATAGAAGGATGTAGATCCAGAGATTTTGAGTGTTGTGAGTGTTAGGAGAGGGGTTAAGAGAGAACGTACCATTATAGGTAATGAGTGTGAGAGGCAGATACTTCATGCAAGGATCTTACATCCACATAATTGTTATGATAAAGAGATTACACTAAATATATTAGATGGATGGCTTCTGAGTAACATTATGACGAGCCCATACGGGATTCTTAAAGCATGTCCTCACATTAGATGCTTGAAAATAGGTAGACCACCATACATTGAATGTGTTGTATATGGTGGGATAATCCTATTAGAGTATTAAAAGATGATTAAAACTCAGGGAGCCACATTTACTAGAGACTTTTAAGTATTAGAAGTTGGTGCACCTATAGATTCCCGACAATGGCTAAGTGTACAAATAATGTAATCAACAAGCATGTACATTAGCTTTAATAACAAGGAAAAGCATGCCACTATACCTTTGACCATGATGTAAAGGTTGCTCCATATGTTGAATGCGTGAATATGCCCAATACTTGACTTAAGATATATGTACGCATAGTCATGAGACCCTAAGGGAATTATCCATCAAAGGAAGCTACATGATATTGAAGAGTTAGTACAAGTATTGGGTTGTGATAGCTGGGATGATGTCTCACAAAGGATTTGAAGCTCACGTGGAATATGGTTAGGCACTTGAGAGTCGGTACCTTGGTACACTGGTGAAGAGAACCTTGATGTATATCTACACATCATGGAAGCCTAGTGGAAAAATGAAGGAGATAGGAGAAATATGCTAGTATATACTTTGCATGGGAGCAACTTGGTGGACTACAGGTAGAGACAACTTGGAGAGATAAATGGTGAGACCTTCATCTTCTTATGAAAATGCATCAGAGGAGGAAAGATTGGGGACCAGGGGTACCCATCTAATACTCGTGCAAATTTAACATGGGAAACATTTAATCCCTTGACCACAAGTATGGATTCATACTTTTTATTTTTCTAAGCTGACCTATCCCTTGCACTTGGATTTCTAATTCCAGGAGTAATCATTTGGGAGATATGCATGAGAGTTTATGAGTAATCTAGTATAGAAGAAGAATAAATTCAGATAGATTTCATTTTCATTTGAGTACAAAAGTGCATTATCAACATAATAGATGAAAACATGTATCACAAGCCTATGGAAACAAAGAATGTTAACATTAGAACATACCTACAGAAGCATAAAGAGGCCATCATCTTTATTTGAGGAACCATATTATTGGAGGAATATTTGAGTTGGTTGTGTCATCAGGACAAAGTGTGCATGGGTAGGAAAAGGCCAAAATATTCAAGGGAATACATCTAAGTATGGTAGTAATTGAGTCCATCGAATTCACAAACTGGGTTAGGCCCATGAGTCTTCAGTAGTAAAAAGGATGGGAGGATGAGTGACACTACTGTGAGATTTTAGTTTAACACTACTGTTGAGACATAAGGAAGTATGTCCACTAGCATTTAGGCGTTCAGAGGAGGAAAGATTGGGGATAAGGTGGTTATCTACAATCCCTTGACTTGGATTTCTAATTTGGTAATCATTTATATCAGGAGGTAATCTAGTATATTCAGATAGATTTCGAGATAAAGTGGATGACACCAGGAGGAACCAATTGGAGGAATATTTTTTTTCATCAGGACAAAGTGTGGATGCGCAAAATATTTGGAATAGAGGAGTAATGCAAATTCACAAACTATGAGTGTTTAGTGTGACATTACTGATATAGACATACTCAAGTATGGGTTTCTGGATTCTAGATTTCTGGTACAGGTAAGTATTTAGATCTGGTGAGTAAGGTCCAAACCATCATCAACACTAGCAAGTTTACTATGAAATGTCTCTCCAGTTTTAAGAATATTGAGGCATTGAGGATGCAGTAAACCATGTGCACAAATGTGAGCTGCTATGGCATGTAAATGGAATCACATCCTTAGATAAAAAAGAAAGTCAATTTTCTACTACTCTTCAAGGGTGTGTGCATAGTTGGTATAAAAATTATGACCTGCATCATACTACGGTGGAGTATATAGCTTTACAATATGTTTTTCTAGTTGAGTTCCATATTCCATAATTTTAGCAAAAAAGTATCAACACGTTTAAGGACATTAAACAGGGTTTATCTAAGAGTGTGAGGGATTATGACATGCACTTTAAAACTTTGTTTTCAATGTTATCTTATGATATACAACTAATTTAGTATACATAGTGGTTTCTTGGTGGATTGTTGATTCTATTTAAAAGGGTGCTAGCTCATAAGACTTTTATATATTTGTGCAATACCTTGGAATCAGCTTTACGCATTGAGGTATTTGGAAATTTGCATGTTAGATTAAGTCTTTTCTTAGAGGCACATATTCTGGCCATGGAAATATGGTTAGAGAATATATTTGCTAATTCATCTCATGAGACACACATCGGGATATGGTGTACATATTGCAATGTTGAAGGACATATTAAGGATAACTACCCTCACAATTTGGTGCATGTTATGCTCTTGGAGTGTAATATTTTTCATTTAGACCATGATGCAAGCAGATGTCCTCTCTTGTGGCACATGATCTCAAATAATGTGTCTATTTATTGTAAGATTTGTAAAAATCATACCCATGACACTATCAAATGTAGAGTGATTGATCATAACCATAAATCCATTAAAACTGGTGTCCATTAGACTAGTGTAGCAAGTGGATCTAAGGTGCAAGGAAAGCAACACAATAAAGAGTGCAATAATGGGGATAATAGGAATAAAGGATTTCATGGAGGATATAGAGGTTGAGGTCACAACAGTGGAAGAAGAGACTTTCCTTGAGGAAATTATTATACTTTTGTATCACCTGATCATTATTAGCACGAGTGTCCTTAGAATGTGGTTTTCTCATGGTGTGGAAAACAATACAAATTTGAATAATGCCCTGAATTATATGAGCACATGAGAAAGTATAAAAAAAAAGACAAGGGAATGGGAATGATTAAGGTACAACAAGTAGTTGACGATTAATGGATGTCGAAATTAGCATCTACCCCATAGTTACAACCTATTTTAATTACTACACGTGTTGTGGTTGCACGTGCACGTGAACCTCTAAAGTATAATCCAACTATAAAAAGTAAGAAGTAATTAATGCCAAGTACCCTAATGCTACACATTAGAAAGAGGTTTACAAGGAAACTATGGATGTTATTAGGGACCTGCAAGGGGAAATTCAGAGCTTGAAGGAACATACACATGTGATGGAATGAGAAAATAATTTTGAACTCCCATAGAAGGATGTAGATGAGTTAAAAGAGGTTTTTTGAGTGTTGTGTTAGGAGAACATAATCCCTTTGTTAGGAGAGGGGTTAAGAGAGAACGTACCATGTATAGGTAATGAGTGTGAGAGGCAGATACTTCATGTAAATATTTCCCCACATAATCATGAGTATGATAAAGAGATTACACTAAATGTAGTTATAGATGGATGGCTTCTGAGTAACATTATGATAGATACGGGTATGAAAGTTAATGTACTCACATTAGATGCTTGGAATCAGATAGGTAGACCACCATTACAGCCTTCTTTGAATGTGTTGTATATGGTGAAAATAACTAGGGATAATCCTATTAGAGTATTAAAAGATGAAACTATTAAAACTCAGGGAGCCACATTTACTAGAGACTTTTAAGTATTAGAGCTAGTTGAAGCAAATAGATTCCCGACAATACTTGGGTACCCCTAGTGTACATGAATAATGTAATTTTCAGTTCAACAAGGGGTACATTAGCTTTAATAACAAGGAAAAGCATGCCACTATACCTTTGACAGATGTAAAGGTTGCTCCATATGTTGAACCTTTGCGTGAAAAATACTTGAATAAGATATATGTACGCATAGTCAGAGACCCTAAGGTAACTTATCCATCAAAGGAAGGTGTGATACAATGGGATGATGCTCTCTCAATTAGTGATACCACAAGTATTTCTTGTGATAGCTGGGCACATGGAATGTATGAAGTAGTTGGGTGAGAGGTTAAGAACATAGTTACTCACATGATCAAGTCACGCATGGTTAGGCACTTGAGTTATAACTAGGTACCTTGGTACACTGGTGAAGAGAACCTTGATGTATATCTACACATCATGGAAGCCTAGTGGAAAAATGAAGGAGATAGGAGAAATATGCTAGTATATACTTTGCATGGGATAACAGTGTATTGGTGGACTACAGGTAGAGACAACTTGTTGGAATGGTGAGAAGTAAGAATTTCCCTTTCTACTAGGTTCCTAAGGATCAATGTACCTTCTTAGATATGTGAATTTCATGCGAATTCCCCTACCTTACATCACGTTTAAAATTATGAGAGACTTTGGATGGAGGGGGTAGGAGGCCTTGCCACCATCACTCTAGGTGCATAAGTTCTACTCCACTTTGAGTGTCAGCACACACATAGTATACTCGTGCAAATTTAACATGGGAAACATTTAATTAGAAGGAGATGACCACAAGTATGATTCATACTTTTTATTTTTTTTCTACTAAGCCTTTGGTTAATGAAGCATTCTAGATTATGAAGTGCCTTACTTTGGGAGATAGTGCAAAGGCTAAGGAAATTTAGACAGATATGTTTGATGAGATATATTTAGAGGCACTCCTTGAGCTTGAAGAGATAGAAGAAGAATAAATGGTTTACACTTAGGAAGTGAAAGAAAAGGGTAACTATTATCCATGATAAATTATTAGGATGATGAGGAAAATAACCTAGGTGTTAACCAAAATGAAGCTACACATGAGGTGATCAACATAATAGATGAAAAGGTGTGCATGTATCACAAGCCTATGAAAACAAAGAATGTTAACATTAGAACATATACAGAGCATAAAGAGGCCATTATTGATGACTACTGGTTGGAGCAGGAAGTGGAAAATATTATTAAACTCTTGCATTAATTTCAAGAATTGTTTCTACTAGGGTATCATGAGTTAAAAGGAGTACACCCATCTTTAGGTGAGATGATAATCAAGCTTAAATATGGCATGCGCTTGATTAGGAAAAGGCCATACATGATGAATCCTAATCTGCATGTCAAGGTGAAGGAAGAAATTGATAAGATGTATAAGTATGGTATAATTGAGTCCATCGAGGAATCAAAATGGGTTAGGCCCATGGTCTTCAGTAGTAAAAAGGATGGGAGGATGAGGATCTATGTGGACTAAAGAGAATTAAATTTTTTATGTGTTATTGATCCTTTCCTCACCCCATTTACAGAGGAGGTCCTTGAGGGAGTTATAAGGTGTGATATCTACTCTTTCAATGATGGGTTTTTAGGTTATCATCAAGTGCACATAGTGAAGGAAGATCAAGAAAAAATAAATTTCACCACTGGGTGGGGAGGTTTTACATACACAATGATGTGTTTTAGATTGAAGAATGCACCAACGGTGTTCTTGTGAATTATGATATAGGCATTTCAAGACTTCATTCATAATTTTTTTACAGGTGTATTTAGATTATTGGATTATTTATGGCTTAGTTATAAAGCATTGTGAGAATCTAAGACTTATGTTTGAGAGGTGCAGGTTGTTGAGAATCTCTCTAAATAGTAAGAAGTGTATCTTTGCAAGACCTTTTGGCACTTTTTGGGGGGCATATTATTTATAAGGGTGGTTGGTGGACCCAGCCAAGGTCACAGTGATCTTTGGTTTGGAAGAACCCAATAATCAAAATGAAGTGCGTGGATTTATGGGACATAGAGGGTATTATAGAAAATTAATTAAGGGTTATGCAAAGATTTCCATAACCATGGAGGAACTACTAAAATCTAAAGTAAAATTCTATTGGTATGACACACAATAGTAGGCGTTTGAAAAATTGAAGGAAATTCTTACTACTGTACCTAGTCTACACTTTAATTCATGGGAAAAACCATTTTATGTTCATGTGGATGCTTTTGGGATGGAAATTGGTGCAAGTATTAGCATAACCATGAGAAGAAATTGTGGACCACCCTATTTATTTTACAAGAAGTAAGTTGATACCTAATGAATAGAATTATATAACTACTAAGCATGTGATTTTGTCTATGATCTATACACTGCAAAAATTCAAACAATAGTTGTTGAAAATACCATTTATATTCTTTACGGATCATATGAAACTTAACTATTTGGTCAACAAGCCTATTTTTCAAGGGTGCATTTACAGGTGGACAATTCTATTTCATGAATTTGAGTTTACGTTTCTTGTGAAACCAATAAAAAACAATTCAGGGCCTGACCATTTATCAAGAATCGATTCTGGAAAGGACTCACAAAGCATTGAGGACATAATTCCTGATGTGCAACTTTTTAGGTAAAACTACATGCCCATAGAGCTAGTATTCTTTCACACTGGATAGGCACTTGAGGGACTGGAGATATTAGAGAATAAACAATTTTGCAATCTGGATAACACCTTACTAGTTGATAGGAAGATATTTGTACAAGCTAGGTGATGATGAATTTTTTGGGCTGGTGTGTTTTATAACATGAGCATAAGACTATTGTAGAAGAATCTCATGTTGGAATTACATTAGAGGTCATTATGTAGGGGATTCCACCATGCATAAGATATTGATGGTTATCCTTTGGTGGGAAACTTTGTACAAGGATACCAAAGAATATGTCAAGGCATGTGACCATTGTTAATGTCTTGGGTAGCTTGGAACTAGAGATGAGATCCCCTTGAGGCCAATTGTAAGTGTCGAACCTTTTGAGAAATGGGTTATTGAATTTGTAGGACATATTTCACCACATGCACATAGGACTGGAATACACTATTTTATAACTTGTAAAAACTATCTGACAAGGTGGGTAGAACCAACACATACAAATGATTACATATCCCCTATAGTAGAAATACTTTTATGGGAAACCATTATTAGCATGTATGCTATGTCCACTAAGTCTAACAAGTGATAGGGGAACTCATTTATAAAATGAAACAATTAGGATTTTAATGGCCAAGTTTATGGTGGTACACCATTAGAATACTCCCTATCACCCACATGCCAATGGAACTGCTGAAGCTTTCAATAAAATTATGGGGAAAACACTGAAAAAAAATTGATATTGGAAGGAAATACTAGGATGATAAAGTCTTTATTGTACTATGGACATATATGAGCACCTACAAAGTATTAAACAAAGCTACACCCTTTCAGTTGGTGTTTGGTATAGAGGTTGTTTTCCTGTTCAATTCATGTTACCATCCTTTGTAATGCATGTGTAGGAGGAATCACTGATGAAAACGGATGTGGAGAAGTACATAGATAAATTGATGTAATTAGATGAGAGGCATGTTATTGGCCATTGGAGCCAGAAGATAGAAAAGGCAAGACAAAAGGCCTAACATGATAGATACATAAGGAACAAGATGTTTGAGGTCAAAAAGATGATTCTTCTGTATGATTCAAAGTTTTCACGCCACCAAGGAAACTCAAATTTCATTGGTTGGGACCATTTTTATTAATGAAGATACTTGAATCAAGCATTTATTAGTTGCATGTGCTAGATGGCACTTTATTTCTTAGTTACTTCAATTGGAGTTGGTTGAAGCCCTACTATAAGTAAGGTTTCTTGGTGTTTGTAATAAGGCAATATTTCCACTTAGATTAGATTTCCATTTTATGTGTTTCCTTTCATCAGTGCTATGATTTTTCAAATTAGTTTGGTGTTTTGTTATAATAAGTGCACTTTTGCGTTGGAAGTTGAATAATATTTATTGATTTCATACGTAGAGGAGCGTGCATAATTTTAGTGTGTGGTGGATTACAAGACCACGCAAAAGAGAAAATTTGTTGATGCTTAAAGGAGTATGAATATCAAAATGATGTTAGTTTTTGGATTAAGGTGTTAAAGTAGAAAAATGTGTCATAAGAAGGATGGTGATAGTAAGGACGATGCTTAGAATAAAAAACAACATATGATGAATGAGCATGAAGTGCAATGTGATGTAGGAAGAAACATGGGGAACTACTTAGCATGAGATGCAAAGGTTTATTTACTTTGGCACATGGATCATGCATAAGGAGGTCTATGGTCTATGAAGTATTTTATGAAGCTAAAGGTTACAACTGAAACGTGTGATAGAAAATGTAAAAAAGGTGGGGAAAAAGCATAAAATCCAAATTTAAAGAACCTTTTACACTGGTAGTTGACAATCAATTAATGCGGTAAATATTTGGAAACCTGTAAAAAGGGCATTAGGGTAAAATTATTTTTACATTATTGTTATCCCATTTCACCCCCTTGTTAAATTAGGAAACAATCAAGCTTGTATCATGACAGTGGTAGGGATCCACTTATAAGAGAAAATGACAAATTTGGTAATTTATCTAAGCAACCTCCCAATATCTCTATGGCTCTGGTGTACCCTGAGAAATCCCAAAAGTTCCATAAAGGGTCTAAAAGAGGTATAAATTTCCTATGAATTTTTTTAGCTCTTTGAATATGTTAGGACCCCAAAATAGTGGCTAATAACACAAAGGCATGTAGGCACACAAGGCCATGCAAGATAAGGTGCGCAGGGAAGAGTTCAAGTAGGGTTTTGGTAGAACTTGGGATGTATGCCTGCGGAGTAGAAGACTTATTATTGGCCTATCGGGCAGGACATGAGAAAAATGTAACCTGAGTGGATAAGATGTCAACCTGGTAGGGTTGTAGACACCAAATTTGTTTTACGACCCCTTGTACCCGAACTTATAATTGATAAATCCACATCACCTTACCCACCACCTCACTTTGCCACCTCATCATGACCTAGTCATTAAGACCCATGACTTGGTCTAGAGTACTCGCACCCAAAGCTGACCTTCTAGCCACTTGACCAAGCCGCAACTGATCTCTCAGGAGAAAAGCAAGGAAGGTGGGCATTACTTGCCTACTTTTTCCTTACCGATGCCAGTTCCTACTCGATCACCGTCGGACGTAACTGCCATCGGTTCCCTGTAAATGGGCTCCCCAATGGATCAGAATTTCCTCAGTCAAAGGATTTCTGGATCAACAAAAGCATTGCGAGCAAGGAACAGAGTCCAAATCTTCACTTGACAGAGCAGAGACGAGTGGAAATACCAGAAGTGTTTACAACCAAGGGTGGCCTAGAAGGATTATATACTCTACGATAGTCCTCCTAAACTTCTAGAAGGACATCATGCCTTACAAAACACCATAGCTACAAGGAGTGGAGAGCTTAGGCCTGGAGAAGCATGCTCCCATCGGAGGACCACATTCATACACTTGGCATCAGATCTAAGGCTCATTTATTGTTTAATCAAAAAGGTTGAGTTGGCACTTTGGGATGCCTAACTCTTATATGTCATTCCGAGCACTTACAAGAGAAAAATAGTTATACATCGGATAGACAAAGGGAGATATCAGATAAAAATAAGAGGAGATTATAGCACTTACAAGAGAGCGGAGCTCTGTAGATTAATACTGAAATACTGCAAGAACACTGTGGGATTGGGTAGAGGCTATATAAAGGAGTAGTGTATTAAGGGGATGGGTTGTAAATTTTTCTTTGTATAGATGAAGGACATGATCCTTTCTGTGATGCATGACTTCGGTCTGATCAAGCTGTGGTAGTCTAATGGATCCATTGAATGTAATGAGGTTACCAGTTTATGTGAATATGAACATTAATGGTCCTGATGCATACATCCTTCTTCATAAATATTTTTCATTTATGTTTATGAACTAGGTATGAATGCTTGTACAACTTCCTTTCTATTTTGGGGTAAGTTCTATAATATGTTGAACACTTTTCTATTTGGAATAACTGCAAGGATATAGAAGCCATTCTAAGCTCTATGGTGCTTGTATGTCTTATTTCATCTCAAATCTCTTAAACTCAGATCATAGATGATGTTTCCAACTAAACTCACATAGAGGAGAGACTCGGCACCCGTGCATGCCTTGAGTGAGTTCCTAGTGCCCATTGGGTGATAGGTCAACACACATGGGGTTTCCTTGTTCTTTAATGGGTGTAAAAATGACTGCATCTTGGTTTTGTTTCTAGGACCTCTTTTCAAAGTTGTAGTGGGACATGACATACATCATGATCTATGTAATGAGTGATGACAGAGTGTTTAACTTTTAAAAGTGTTGACTCATGGTTCAAGAGCATGGAAGATGAATTTTCTTAGAGAATCACCACTGTATCTAAGTTTGATGCATGTAGATGGGTAGAAGAGAACCTCTACCATGATTTATATGAAACTTTTTTCTGTTGCTTCCCAGTAGAACTATATGAATGGCTCTCAGCATATGTGTCTAGATCAAGCTGGTATTATAGATCATGCATGTGGACCCAAGAAGAATACCAGAGGCTACACGATGTAGATCTGACATGGACTCGTGTTGTGGATCATTGGTGGAAGGGAGTATTGGCTATCTACACTTTGGAATATGTTATTTCCATGTATTCTTGTCTAGAAGTTACTAAGTTTGAGTTCTTGAGGGATCCCAGAGGATCATTTCTGTGTGATATTCCTTTGGAAATGAAGATCTTGATCATGACCATGAGTTTAGAGGCATTTCCAATGGTCGGCTAAACCGTTTTGAGCGTTGGGCAAGGAAGTTATGGTGGAGGAAGATGGTAGATATTACGATGGAGAAAGAAAGGGAGGAGAGGCAGCTCAAGTATAGTGAAGTGCGTGAAAGGTAGATTCTAGAAAACACAAGGTTACAAGTGTGATGGAACTATGGAGGTAGACATTGTAGGAAGGTGTTGAGGTTCACGTAGAGGACATGGAACCTCAGTAGTCTGTGCTAGCCCATCTTGGAAAGCACGTAAGAGAGACCCTTTCAACTTCTGATGAGAGTTCGTTGTGTGTAGAGAGAAGATTCGTTAGCATGTATCTGAACCCACCTAGTGACCAGACCCTGATGCTTGGTTTTATAGATCAAGGAAGGAGTATTATTGACCTAGTTGGTATCAGTGGAAGTGATAGATCTGCACCCATGAGATAAAAATTTTCATTTCCCACTTCTATGGCTATGCATATTCCAGTATTTAGAGTAATTTTTGGACAAGGAGAGAGTATACAAGCCTTTGGTCTCACGTCTAGGAGTGGCATGGGGTACACTAGTGGTAGTGGGACATTATCACATACCATTGGCATGTAGTTCAGTGGAACCTTGGGGACCGTTGGCATGACCACTACAGGACCTAGTGGATCTAGTGGGTGAGGAGGAACATGATTTGGTGGATCTAGTGGATTTAGTGGGTCAGAAGGAACAAGACGTGGTGGATTCAGTAGGATTTAGTGGCTTAGGAGACATAGGAATTGGTGGATCTGGCAGCGAAGGAAACACTAGAGGGAACCAAGGCTCTAGAATAGAAGGACAAGGGCCCCAGCCAACCCCTCAAGTATTCTTTGAGATGTCTTTACATTTTCCACATTACAGAGGTATTGAATATTCTAACAAAAGATTTTCACAAGTGTGAGCTTCTACAGGCATGCAAAGGGGATCACAACCCCGGAGTGGAAGGCTAGTCAGTTTGCAATGACATTACAAGGGTGTGTGCATAACTGGTATAGGAAATATGACCCTCATCAAATGGTGGTGGATTATACTACTTTAAAGAATGCCTTCTTAGTAGAATTCCACATCCCTGAGTTTGAAAAAAAGAGCATCAGTGCCCTAAATGAGATTCAACAGGGAATGGTAGAGAGTGTGTGGGAGTATGATGCATGGTTTAAGACCCTCCTATCAAAATTTTCATATGACATTCACCCTTCACAACATGCTCAATGGTTTGTTGGGGGGGTTGATAACTCTTTTAGAAGATCTTTATCTCATAAAAATTTCATAGACCTGTGTGAGGCATTAGAAGTTGTTTTGCTCACCGAGGCTATTAGAAGTGTTGATACTGGTGTTAACCCATTCTCAGAGGCTCAAATTACTGCTATGGCTAAGAAGTTGGAGAAGTTGTCTTCAAAATCAGCCTATGAGACTCACAGTAGTACATGGTGTACAAATTGTGAAGTGGAGGGGCATGTTAAGGATAGTTTCCCCTGGAGGACGGTATGTGCCGTAACAGTAGAGTGTGAAAATTTTTCATGGGGACCATGATGTAAGTAGATGTCCCTTGTTACAGTGTGCAATTCGAAAGAATTTTTCTTGCTACTATAAGATATACACCTCTACAACCCATGATATTAAGGATTGTAGGCTTATTGACCAGATCCATGAGGCCATTGATCATGGGGTGCGCTAGACTAGCATTGTCAGTATTTCTAAAGGTGATGATCGCTGTTATGAGGAGCGTGTAGATGGAGGTACACATGGAAGGGGATTGCACAGAGGATTACGTGGTCCTCGTAACCATGGAGGAGGAGGAAGTGAGTTTCCATGTGGAACCTGTTTTAATTTTGGGTCTATAGAGCATTACAAATGAGAGTGCCTAGACTTATTGCACTGCTCATGGTGTGGGAAGAAACACAAGTATGAGGAGTGCCCTGAGTTGTTCAAGCACATGAATAAGCAGCACCAAAAAGACAAGGGCACTGCAATGGTAAGCATTAAGAATATGGACAAACAATGGATGCCACGGGTGACACATGATGCAGGTTTGGAATCAGTTATGGTAATAACAAGAGAAAAGGCTGTGTGCGCAAGGGAAATACCAAGGCAAAATAACTTGGTTTCAAGGGAAGAAGTGGTACATGGGAAGTACCTAGACCCTATGCATCAAAAGGAGGTATATTAAGCTACTATGGATGTCATTCAGAGTTTACAGGGAGAAATCTAGTGTTTAAATGAGTAGTCCAGGAGGGAGGAGAAAATAAGGAAGGTCATGGTGCCAAGAGATGAACGGGATGAGGTCAAAGAAGTACGTAAAATGCTAAGGCAAAAGAATATAATTCCCTTACTAGGAGTATGGTTGAGAGAGAAGGTACCACGGGCTAGATAAGAGTGTGAGAGGTAGGTCTTACATGTAAACCTTCCCCCTCATAGCCATGACTATGATAGGGAGATCACGTTAAATGTGGTCATGGATGGATGACTTCTTAGTAATATCCTCATTGACACAGGTGTGGAGGTCAATGTTCTCACCTTGGATGCATGGCATTAGATGGGAAGGCCTGCATTATAGCCATCTTCGAATGTACAGTATTTGGGAAAAAAAATGAAGACAATGCCCATCGGTGTCTTAATGGATGCAACTATCACCATTCAGGGAGATAAGTTTACTGGGGACTTTGAAGTCTTGGTGCTCACTGAGGTAGACAATTTACCAGCACTACTTGGGAACTTGTGGTGTTATAAGAACAATGTGGATCTTCAATTCAACAAGGGGTACATAATCTTTGAAATTGAGGAGGAACGGGTCATCATACCCCTTATTGATGGGAAGTCAACACCCTATACTGAACCTTTGGAAGAAGAGGTCTTGGATAGAATATATGTGCACTTAATCAAGGATCTAGAGATAATCCATCCTACCGATGGAATTATCCAATTCAAGGATTCTCAGTTGGTAAGTGACACCACTAGTCTAGCATGTGATAATTGGGTGCATGGAACCTATGAGTTGATCGGAAGACATTTAAGAGGATTAGTGACAAAGGTGGCAAAGGCACACACATTTTGGCACATAGGAGGAAAGAACTACCTAATTACTTGGGAGGAGCCTCCCCTGAGGTATTTTTACAGAAGATGGAAGCTCAGTGGAAGGAGGAAAATAAAAGAAGGGGGATGTTAAGTTACGTCCTACTAGGAACTGTTGCGCGCTGGTGGGCAATGCATCAGGATAATCTCTTGGAATGGCACAAAGTGAGAATTTCCTTTAATGTTCATTTCTCTAGAAGTAATGTGCCCACCATCATCAAGGACTACCATGGTAAGGAGCCCTCCTTTTTCCACATCCAAGTGTGTGAGAGGGTCTAGAGAGGAGGCATAGAATCTTTGTTACCCTCCCTCTGGGTACAAAAACTATATTCTACACTACATGGGTCTGCGTGAACATGGTACATCCACTTTGAGACACGTCACCAAATAGGGAATTAGAAAGAAATAGTGGCTAATCTTTTCCAAGCATTTGAGTATCGAAGCAAAAAACTATTGGTAGATAAGGCATTATAGGAGATCAAGCACCTTACAATGGGGGATAGTGCCATAGTAGAAGATAAGCTACTGGAGTTGCTAGGTGAACTTGGCCTATAGGTGCAATTTGAGGAAGAAGACATAGAAGAGATACGGTTTGAGCATGCATGCATAAAGAAAGAAAAATGCAAGATGGTCTATGTCATAGAAAGTGAAGAGATGGATAATTTGGAGTTTAACCATTCTCTAGGCTCACACAAAGTGATGGATAGTTTTGATGAAAGAATGCATGCCTATCATGAGCCTTTAAAGACAAAAAATGTTAATATTGGGTCAGAGGTGGAACCCAAGGAAGGTATCATTGGATATTATTGGTTGGAGAAGGAAGTCTCTAAGATCATTGATGTTTTATGTGAGTTTGAGGATTAATTCATGTGTGGGTATCATGAACTCAAAGGAATTCATCATTCCTTGGGGGGAATGAGAATTAAGTTGAAGGAAAGTGCATGCCTATTCCAAAAGAGACCATACTGAATGAATCCTAACCTGCGTGTGAAGGTTAAGGAGGAAATAGATAAGATGATAACGTCAGGAATTATAGAGGATATAGAGGAGTCAAAGTGGATAAGTCTAATGGTGATTTGTATAAAAAAGGATGGAAGGATAAGGATATGTGTTGATTATAGGGATTTGAATGTAGTCTGTATCATTGATCCCTTCCTAACCCCGTTCACTGAATAAAGCTTGGAAGGAGTGGCAGTGTGTGAAGTCTACTCTTTCAAGGATGGGTTCTCAGGCTATCACCAGGTGAGGATTGTAAAGGAAGACTAGAGAAAGACAACCTTCACCACCGAGTGGGGAATTTTTGGCTATATGGTCATGCCTTTTGGGTTGAAGAACACACCTACTATATTCTCACGTATTATATTGTAGGCCTTCCAGGACTTCATCCATAAGTTTCTCTAGGTCTACCATGATGATTGGACCATGTATGGACTAGTCAAGTACCATTGCGACAATCTAAGGTTGATGTTTGAAAGGTGTTGGAAGTTTAGGATATCCCTCAACATCAAGAAGTGTGTATTTGCTACCCCATTTGGGACCATGTTGGGACACATCATATGTAAAGAAGGCTTGTTGGTGGATCCTGCCAAAATTGCAATGATTGTGGGATTGGAGGAACCAACTAGTCAAAGTGCAGTGTGCGGGTTTCTTGGACATGTAGGCTACTATCATAAGTTAATAAAGGGGTATGCCAAGATCGCCACACCTTTAGAATTACTCAGAAATAAAAGTTCCTTTCACTGGGGAGAGGCACAATAGAAGGCTTTCTATACATTAAAGGATAGGCTTGTCACCGCAACTATATTACATTTCCCCTCTTGGGATAAGCCCTTCCATGTTCATGTGGATGCCTCCAGAATGGCCATTGGGGTAGTGCTTACACAGCTTGGTAAGGGAATTTTTGATCACCCCCTATGCTTTGCAAGTAGAAAGTTGACACCAACAGAACAAAATTACACTACGACTAAGCACGAAGTGTTGTCAATGATCTATGAGCTTCATAAGTTTAGACAATATCTACTAGAAACTCCCTTTGTATTTTACACTGACCACATGGCATTAAAATAGTTGGTGAACAATCCCATCCTACAAGGGTGCATATGTCGGTGGGTGTTATTATTTCAAGATTTTGAGTTCACGGTAGTTGTGAATCCTAGAAAGAGTAATTATGGACCTGATCATTTGTCAAGAATTGATTTAGGGGAGGACTCGCAGAGCATTGAAGAGACTATGCTAGACATGCAACTATTTATGTTATGGCATGCACCCTTAGATTTGGAGGAAATTGTAGTATTTCTAAAGGAAGATATGGCACCAGAAGGGATGAAGGCCTTAGAGAAAAAGAAGATAGCTATATGCGGCGTACCCTACATGTTAATTAATGGAGACCTGTACAAAATAGGCCGTGATGAGGTTCTGTGTTGATGTGAGCTAGAGCATGAGCACGTTGATATAATAAAATAAGCACATGGTGGGATTGTAGGAGGACACTATGTGGGAAATGCAAGCACGTGGAATATTCTACTCATAGGGATTTGGTGGGAGACCATTTATCAAGATTGCATAGAGTTTTGCAAGGATTGTGACCATTTCTAGCACCTTGGAAAACCTAGAAAGAGGGATGAAATTCCCTTACAACCAATACCAAGAATGGAACCATTTGAGAAATGGGCTATTGAATTTGTCAAACCAATCTCGCTAGTAGCACGAAGCACTTGTTCACAGTATATCATTACTTACACTGATTATTTGGCAAGGTGGGAAGAGGCAACACCCAATAAGGATTGTACCGTAGTTACAGCTACTATATTTTTATGGTAGAACATAATCAATAGGTATGGATGCCCATTGAGCTTGACAAGTGATAGAGGTACGCACTTTCTCAATGAAACGGTCAGGATTCTATTATCAAAATTCATGGTGGCCCATCACAAGACTACTCCCTATCACCCTTAAGCAAATGGAACTACTAAGGTGTTTAACAAAATACTTAGTCACATGTTGACTAAGATTTGTGATGTTGGTAGGTAGGATAGGGATTATAAAGTATCAACCATTCTTTAGGCATATAGAACAACCTACAAAAGGTTGAATAAGGCCACACCATTTTAGTTGGTGTTTAGCATAGAGGTTATCTTACCAGTTGAGTTTATGTTACCTTCACTGCATATAGTGTGTACGGGATGGTTAGATGATGAAAAAGAGATGGAAGAGAGAATTGATGAATTGATGAAGCTGGATGAAAGATGCTCACTAGCCAGGTGGAGCCAGGCAACTGAAAAAGAAAAATAGAAGGCATGACATGATTGCCACATTAAGAACAAGAAGTTTGAGGTTGGGCAGATGGTGTTGTTGTATGATTCAAATTTTCTGTGCCACGCTAGGAAGTTAAAGGTCCATTGGTTATGTCCATATATAATCTTGGACATCCTTTATTCGAGAGCATGCTAGTTACAAGAGTTGGATGGAAAAAAAATTCTTGGACACTTTAATGGGAGTAGGATGAAGCCCTTCTATAAATAAGGCTTCTTGGTGTTTGTAAATAAGGTAGTTTTCCAAATAGTTTAGAATTTTCTTTATGCATTTCCTTTCTTGTGTTTCCCTTTCACATTGTTGTTTTGTTTTGCACCTTGGGCACTAGTAGCCTTGTTACTGTTGGAGGGTTTTGAATGTGAAGAGGTACCACACATCATTTTAATGCGGGGTGGAGTAATGTGAAGGAAAGCATGGGTAAAGTGTCAAGGAGGATTGTGTAGGAAAGTATGGTCATATGGTCCGATTGAAAGAGGTGCATGAAAGAAAATGTGGAAAAGGATGGTTGGTGTCAAGATAAGGCTACTTTCAGATCCCACGTATAAAGGAGGAAGAAGCGCAAAAACAACATGAGGTAGGTGAAAGAAAAAATCATGACTGCAGAAGTTCCTTCGGTGCTGATGACACACGTGGAAGAGTCTCTTATCAAGATGGATTGGTTACATGCTAAAAGGTTAGAAGATTGTCCGTGCAAGGTTGGGCATGTGACTTAGGGAGAAAAATTCAAGATTTTTTTGAAAAATTTACATGTAAATGTTAAAATTATGGTGGTAGGTGAAGTATCATTTAATGCTTAAAAATGGGAAAAAAAAGTTAAATAGAGATTCGGACATTTCATTATTCACTTTACGAATACAAAGAGAAGAAATTTTGTGAAATAGGGTTTCTAGATTTGATCCGTGTGAAGAAAAATTACAAGAATTTGAGCGTGAGTGACTAGTTTGGATTTACAAACTAGAAAGGAAGTGATTCATAGGCATGGGAAGAGTTGTGGAAAAGTTTCGTCTGGTGAAAAGAGATTCTATTTAGGGTTTGGTATCTAAGGCACAGGTTCGAAAAAAGAGTTGCTTTTTCCAGTTTGAGATCTAAACTTAGAAATGGGTAGTAAAACAAAACAAGTGAAATAAATTGAAGTGTTAACATAAACAATGACACCAAAGAAAAAAGTTGGCACACCTAAGAAGGGAAAGGGAAAAGGCAAGAGCAAGCAACAAATAACTGTCGTGAGTATAAATGAAGAGTGGTATGCAGAATTGTAATACCTAAACGAAGTATTACTTGGGTGAGAATATGAGTACCATTTAAGAAAAATGTCCGTAAATAATTACAATCATCACTTTAGCATGATCGAGAAGGAAATGGTGTTGGAGTTAGTGCACCTGATGAATAAAAGGACACCAGAGGGTTTTCCCATATATAACAATGCAGTAAAATTAAAGTTGGAGAAGTCAGGATTATTACAACTCTTTGAGTTTCCCTACTTCAAAAAGGTTTGAGCACCTATATTAATGGTTGATGTCACACATGCATGAATATTACTTTCACTTCATAGGGCACAATATGTGCATTACCCCTAAACTTGTTTCACATTTCACAGGCCTCATCTGTGAAGGAGAAAGTTTGGAGAACAACCTATGCAACAAGGAGGCAATTAAGGAAATTGTCCACTCCTTATGCATAAAAAAAGGGGTTGAGGTACTTTGATATCATGGACATTAAGTACCTAGTAATGAAGATGGTTGTGTACCTTGTGACATAGCTAAATGGCCAGGAGATATGGACCCAAGTAAACAAGTCCTAGCTGAATGTTTGTAGGAGAATTTCAAAGGGCACCATCTACAACTTGTCTGCATACATCGCGGATGAGATTTTCAGTAGCACACGCAAGAAGGTAATAAAATCCTCTTTGGTAATGTCCTATTAACCATTATGTTCTCATAGATTTGAGTGTTGGATGCAGTGGAAAAATTTGTGTGGGAGTACCCTGCTGAAGACCCTTCGCCTGCAAAGATGTTTGAGAAGTACACCTATGATAGTATGTTGGCCGTGCACAAGGCACACCTGGAGAAGTGGTATACGCACCTGAGGAATGTATTTGAGGTGGAATGGAGGATCCCTGAACAACTGCTAGTGACCACCATGCTATGTACACACATTTCTACATTGGCAGATTTAACCTAATAGATGATATATGGAGCCCATGGTGCAAGCTCTCTTTTTCCTTCACAACTCAACACTGCCAAAGCAGAAGTGAACAAGTTTAAAGAGTTCAAGAAGTTAAAGTTGGACCTTGGTAATCTGGATCGAAACCACAGAGAAATGCACAAAGGTTTTGTTTAACCCCAACAAGCATGCGTACGTGGAGAAGTACATGTCACATGAGGTCCAAATGGTGAAACCCATGATTTTTTCCATTAGAAGAGGGTCCACGACACGAGTATACCTTCGCATAAGATCCAAATTTGAGAAGGGTGCGTATTTGGAGAATGAGGTGTCCATACATGAGGACCCAACTGGCAGGAAGAGACCCGTGCCCAAACAGGAGGAAAAAATAACCAAAGAAGAAAGTACCAAGTGTAGTGGATACAAAAAAAATAGGTAACCCTAGGACAAGCGCCAGAACATGTATTCACACAAGAAAAATTCCATAGCCAAAGAGAAGACTCCAGATCCAAAGAAGTTGTTAGATAAGGAGTCATTAGAAGAAGAAGAGACAAAGTCACCTACATTGGAATCCCTGGTTAGGATGAAGCAGAAGATGATGGAGGAGTCAGATTCTGAGTACAACGAGAGTTTGAGGACCTACCAGATTGAAAGGGATGATGATGAGGAAGATGAGCCTAAGGTAAAACAAGAGCCACCTATCTTCAATGTGCACAATTTAGAAGAAGAGGGGTAGAGAAGAGAACAAGAGTTCCTTTTCATGCGATGCAAGGGTAACCAGGAGGGGGAAGGCACCTAGGACATGGGAAGAAAGTGAGGAGGTTGGCATGTAGAAGTAAAAATCTCCCAGCCTTATACAGGTGCAAGTAAAGAAGGTGGTAGAAATAGAAGCAAATAAAATAACCGAGGCCTTGGTAGAACAGGAATTGGAGCACAGTGCATATATAGTGATGGAAGAGGGTAAAGAGGAAATTGGTGAGAAAGAAAAACTCAGTATGGGAGGAGGTCCTGACTAATGGTGAGTTTCCCCAAAGGTATGTGCTCGGGAAGGAAGATCCTTGATACAAAATGAGGACAAGTCATGGGCTATGTTGATGACCAAAGGAAGGTATTACGTGCGCACTTCTAGAACATTGTACCCACAAAAAAAAATTCTAGCTATGGAGTCATTTGATGAAGAGGGCACATACCCCAAGACAAAGAAGATGTTCTTTTGGGTGTTTGAGTCCCATATTGATGAGCCAGAGTTCAAAATATACCAAGGGGAAATCATACTAGTACCATTGTCTAAGGGAACAAAACCCCTTGGTAAATGCCTAATAGCTCTAGGATGAGTAGTTATGTAATGCGCTGAACAAGGTCACGGTCGAGACTGAGGCTAGGCTCTTTGGAAGAAATGAAAAAGTAAGATTTCTAGAGAAAGAGCTAGAAAAGAAGGAAGAAGAGCTACCTGAGAAAACTAAGGGCTTGAAACAAGAAGATTTGATCAGTGCCCAGTTGCAGCGTGAGTTAAAGGATGAGAAGGCTAGAGTGTAAAAAGTATATAAAAAGGTGGAGTCCATTACAGATGCAATAGTGTTTGAAGCATCTGGACCTAGTACCTTCCTGCACAGAAGTATGGATCTACCTTAGAATGCCTAGAGGACTTAACAAGAATCCTCACCATGGAGAGGCAGCTGCTAGCCTTGGAATCTGTAAAATAAGTGGCCGCACGTTTAGAAAAGGAGGATAAATTTAAAGTCATGGTGCTCATAACTGAATACAACAAGGTTCTTGCTAATGTAAAGATTGCTTCCCAGACTGTTGAGGTCACATACAACAACTACATAGATAAAGACAAAGTGGCAAGCATGCTAGTTACCAATGATGAAGTAGAACTTAAAGAGTTCCAAGAGAAGAACAAGGGGAATAGAGAAGAGCGAGAAAATATCCTTGTTGAGGTAGAAAATAAATCAGAAGCTATTGAGGCCTTACAGGGATCAGTTAAAAATTGGGGTAAAGGAACTATACCCGCAGATTACATGAAGGATGGATGCGTTGGAGGATATAGGAAAGGAGTTAGAGAAATTTTTTGAGACCATGAGCACACAAAGGGATGGGCTCGGTTTTGATTAGGTGAGTGCCTTATTAGGTGATCTTTTCTAGAGAGCATAGAATGAGGCGATGCCTGGAACAATCTGGAGGCCGACTTGCAGAAGAACTTTCCTCTCTTATTGTTGTAAGTAGCATCATTCCCCATTCTTTCCTTTTTTTCAATTCTTTTTCCCCTTTATTCTTTTTCCAAGACATTAAGTCTTTCTGTATTCTTTATTCTTTGAGGAATTTTCCAAGGGAAAAAAAAAAGATAAAGTGTGGGGTGATGTTGGGACCCCAAAATAGTGGCTAAGTACACAAAGGCACGTAGGCACACAAGGCCTAGTTGAAAAAAGTGCACAAGATAAGGCACACAGGGAAGGGTTTAAGTAGGGTTTTGGTAGAACCCAGGATGTGTGCCCACAGAGAAAAATCAAGGACTTAGCCATTTTTGACCTATTAGGAAGGATGCAAGAAAAACGTGACCCGAGTAGATAAGATGTCAGCCTAGCGACATGGTGGCCTGGAAGGAATATACTTTGTGATAGAAACTTCTAGAAGGACATCATGGCAGGGAATGAAGAGCTCAGGCCTGGAGAAGCATACTCCCATGGAGGACCACATTCAGACACTTGGCATCAGATCTGAGGCCACAAAAGAATGAGTTGGAACTTTGGGATGCCTATATATACAAACGCTCATAGGAGAAAAATATATATGGATCAGATAGATGGAGGGAGATATCAAATATAAAGGAGAGGAGATTATAGGGAGTGCAGCTCTATAGAAATACTATGAGAAATTTGTGGGATTAGGCAGAGGCTATATAAAGGAGTAATGTATTAAGGGGCTGGGTTGTAAATTTTTCTTTGTATAGATGAAGGAAATGATCCCTGCTATGATGCATGACTTTGGTATGATCAAGATGTGGTAGTCTAATGGATCCATTGAATGTACTGAGATTACCAGTTTATGTGGATATGAAAATTAATGGTTCTGATGCATACATCATTCTTCATAGCTCTTTTTCATTTATGTTTACAAACTAAGTATGAATCCTTATACAAGTTCCTTTCTATGTTGGTGTAATTTCTATAATCTGTTAAGCACTTTTCTATCTAGAATGACTGCAAGGATCTAGAAGCCGTTATGAGCTCTATGATGCTTGTATGTCTTATTTCCTCTCAAATATCTTAAACTCGGATCATAGATGATGTTTCCAACTAAACTCACATAAAGGAGAGACTTAGTGCCCACACATGCATTATGTGAGTGCCCAGTGCCCGCTAGGTAATAGGTCAGTGCACATGGGGTTTCCTTGTTCTTTGATAGGTGTAAAAATGACTAGAGAATAACTCATCAACCCAATCTTGAAGGGGTGAGATCTCCTCATTACCATTGAGTTGTTTGATATATAGCAGTGAGCTGGATGTTGATAGCTTTAACCATATACATGAATAGTTTAATGTTGTAATAGGGTAGACTAGTGCATGTGGTTGAAATAGTTTTCAAATGGCCAAAAATTCATTGATATAATCCTCCCAAGCTTGCATCAAAGCCACATTAGTGAATTAAGTCGATTGAAGGAATTCCTTTACAATCTAAGCTAAATTTTTGAGAATCAAGTTACATTGAGGAGGTTCCAGATATCAAAAGGATCATAAGGGTCTACTGAGCTAAGCCATAACTTGGTCAAGCCATGGAGTAACCCCATCTTGCCCCAGCCATATAGATCAAGGTCCTACAACATTGAGACTAGGATGACTATCATTGATAAAGCATTAACTATGCAAAAAGACCTAGACTAAACTTGTGTAATGCAAGAATATGCCAAGTGCACAATCTAGACCAAGCTTTTCCTTGATGGCCCAACTAAGAAATGTTAGCTCCCTAGATCAATAGTTTTAATGTTGGTGAGTTCATGGGAAACAATGAAAAGAAGATAGAGTTACATCATCGAGCCTTAAGTCACCACTGAACTATTACAATGGGGAGGATCTTGATCCCCTAGATCAAGCAATTAAACACGAAGAATATTAAACTAACATTAAAGGTGAGCCACATTTGGATATCAGAATTGAAGGAAACATGATGGAAACCTCAATTTTTTGGTTCGTACAAGGATTTGAGACCGATTTTGAATTGCACTATGGTGGGATAGGATCACTCAGCAAAAAATCAACTAAGACATGTGAAAGATGCAGCGATCGAGTTGGGAACATAGTATGATAATTTTGGCTGAATCGAAAAGGAATAACCCTCATGGCCTAGGACATTCATGCTTGAAATGTTTGAGTTACCCATAGTATGTTTTGTGGCCGAGGCAGAAAAGAGAGGCCCGATCAGCTCAAGAAAGTAGGGATGGTCATGTAATCAAGGGCCAAAATGGCTACATATATGCATGTAGGGTGTATCAGGTCAGGGTTTACCGAGACGCACAAGACATCTGAGAAGAGAGGGGCCTAATTCATCGATGAAAAAATAGATGCAGGAAATTCATGAGTTAATAGCCTGCATGGTACGGTCAACGTGATGTTCTTAGCAAGCTATGTAGATGTGGAGAGGAATGTAGTCATTGCTAGTTGCCCAATGTGGGAGGAAGAGACAAAAATGGCTCAGGCCATGATCAACCAAGTTCACCACAGGGAACTCAAACCCGCAACACATTGGGCTTGATGTGTAATATCAAAGCATTGAGCTAGAGACACATAAAGTCTCAACATGCATATAGAATGGGCCTGGTGCATCCAATTGTCCCAACATGGAAAATAATAAGACCATGGTGGAATGGTTGGAAATAAAAAGGAAGATCCAACTCAATGAGCGATATGCTGAGCTAGCTATATTAAGTTCCAAAGAATAAAACATTAAAATTTCCCTAAGCAAGGTGGGTCCCACCATTTCAAAATGCCAAATTATTTCAAATGATGATGTAAAACTATGGAAAGAAGAAGAAATAATTAAAATGGCTTTTCACAAACAAGAATTTAATTTCCAATTCCATGAAGGACATGCAAGCCTGTGTAACTCAAATTAGTTGTAATCACTTAGAGAGCCTTAACTGGAGGAATTTTCAACAGATTTTCACAAAAATGGTCTTGATGGAATTGTGGATCTAATCCCGACACACAATAATAAGGAATTCTATAAACTGATGAAGTTTTGATGGTGATTTTAAAGTAAAATGAGGCCAGTTTTGTTTGGTTGTTAAGAAGTGGTTGGAGGAGAATTCAATAGGCATGGGGGAGTTGTTCTTTCACTATTGTAAGTTATGGGACACTTTGAGATTACTTTTGTATGTCCAAAATCACCAACAACCCTCATTTATTATGACTTGTAATTGGTTAAAAAGTGGATTTTTTGTTTTTTATCCCCCTCTCTCTCTCTTCAAAAATTCTATAAATTAAAGTGTTTAACTAATTGTAAAGGAGGATAGTTTTGAGTAGCAAAAATTTGTTATTTTGGTTTTGTGAACCCAATGTGCTGCAGGCCTTTATAGTGGACTCCTTAAATGGTGATCCAGGCCTTTACTTTATAATAGCTTGAACTGTGCATACTATGAAGCAATAGATATGAGTTGTGGATGTATTTTACCTTGTTGTGTTTTTTTGCATATCTTCTTGCCTCTTCAAACTTATTACAAATCTATTGTGTCTATTGTTTGTCCTTGTAGGTTTCATTATCATTTTGTATGCATGGAAATGTACTATGAATGTTGTTATTATAATATGGATAACTACTATCACCCTCTCTATTCTACATTTTAGTTTCATTTTCACATATTGGTGGATTATTCTCTTACCCTTCTTTTGGTGCATCACCTCTGTAGTGCATTTTTCCTTCATTTGCATGTTATTTATCTCTCCCTAATCACTTGGAAATTGTAGGATAGAGATACTCAGTAGCTTCATTTCAGTAGAGTTATTTTGCACTAGAGTAGGATGAAGAACCAAGTTTCTCTGGAGGTCTATCTCAAGTAGCAATTATCACACTTGGAGATAGTACCAATGTTGCCCAGTCACACCGTGAGCTCAAGCACATACACTTGTACAAATTAGAGGGTGTTGTGATTCATTGATAATAGTTCTAACATGCCCGGTGGGACAACAAAGAGGTCTTCATATTAATTACAAAAAAATTTGGTGTCTACTTGTTGTTATTTTCCATCCCGTGAGATGTTTTTAAATTGCACATGTAGAGACTCCAAAAGGGAAGAATTCACTTGTTTTAACAACCCAAGCTTGGAATTTTTTTTTATAATAATTAAAACAAGGTCAAGAACTAGAGAGGGAGGAATATTTGAATACTTGCAGCTATCTCTAGTATAGGAATAAGTGGAAGAAGAGCTCAAAGGCCTCCATCTCCACCAAATAGAGCACTATTAACAGCTCCGCCTAGTAGGCCTTTCATTCAATCAAGCAGAGTTCTTAGACCAATTATAATGGCACATCTACAATAAAAATGATCACAAGGGCCACCAAATCCCTATGTCAACTTCACGAGAAGCATACTACTCTCTTAATGCACAAAATCCAATTCCAGTTGCAAGCATTGAAGAACAATTCCATATTTCACAGGAGAAAACCATACAAATCTGATTGATCACATTCAAGAACATTGTAAATGTCTGTGCTATACAGGAGGTTAATGAAATGGATGTGGCTATTAAATTATTGGATTCTTCTTTCAAAGGCAAGGCTTTACAATGGTTCAGAAGCTTGACAATAGGATCAACTTCAAAATTGGGATCAGTTGTGCATAGCTCTTTGTGGTCAGTTTGGAGAGAAGCTAAACAACTTGTCTTTGTTGGAAAAGCTAACCATAATCAAGAGAGCACCAAATGAGCAGATGGTTGATTTCAACTTTAGGTTTCAAAGGACATGGGATAAGATTCCACTTGCTGTGAGGCCAAAATCTGAAGTTGTTTTTCTATATTTCCTAAAAGCTCTAAATTTTGATATTGCAATGATGATACAATCCATGGGAGGTATAAATTTACCCACAGCTTATAATATTTCTATTAAAGCTGAAAATTGTCTGATTCAAGTTGGTAAACTTGCACCTAGGCCACCCATGCCTCTTTATCTAGAATTAGGAAGCCCAATAACTATTCAAGCACCTACATTAGCTCCCATTCCTTCCCAAAAAATTAGAGTTATGTTGAAGCCTCTATTTCATCTTCTAGCCCCTCCAATGAACTCCAAGAAGTCATGAAACAATTGCAAAACTTAGGCAATGAGTTAGTGATGATTAAGAGGCAACAGCTCAAAATTTTAGGTCATATCAGCCTCAAACCCAACCCAATAGACCTCTATATCAGCCTAATAAGCCACCTTGCTCAACCTGTAAATCAAAGCCAAGTAAAGCCTCTTACTAATAGGCCATTCCATCCTTACAATCCCAATGTTGTATCCACATCTAGAGCCATGGTACCAATAAAAAATAACATAGCTCAAGAGTATGACTGGTGCTTCCCATGAAATCAACCTCATAACCAGTCAATGTGTTTCAATGGTGCCTTGAATCAAGCTCTTATGGGGAACAACAATGGGTGTGGAACAAGAGACAAGCCAAGAAGAAAATCAGTAGTAGGAAGCCACCCAAGAGGCACCTCTGAATGAGACCACACTTGTCAATTGGCAAGTTAAATATTTTTGTGGTATAAATCAAGTCCCTTCTCAAAGTGTGGCAGCTAATACATGATCTAAGAAGAGGAATATATGAGAGAAATAATCATCTAATTCAAATGATTCACAATCCTCTATTACTCCACAAGGTGTTAGAAGTCAAAATGTAGTCTCGAATGTGCAAAGTCAACCCAAACCACCTTCTAGACCATCTCAAGCAATGATTGTAACAACCCATGTGCAAGAGAAGATTGTGCAAGGTAAAGATTAATAGAAAGATAGCTCATCCCCATTCAAAATTCTTGGACAAATGAAAAAAAATGAATGTGAACATTTCAATGTGGGAGTCATTAGCTATCCCAGGCCAAAGAGATCTATTGCAAGCTACCATGGAAAATTGGTTCACATCAAATCAATCATCCAAAGATCAAGACAAGGTACTCACAAATGTAACTCAACAGGGAGGCAATCAAGGAGGTCAACAAGGTAAAAGCATAAAACCTCCCCCATTCTACATATCTCTAATTATTGGAAACAATCTTGTACACAATTGCATGATTGATTTGGCAGCAAGCAGCTCTGTCATGCCGAAACAAATAGTTGATCAGTTGGGTCTTTAATATGAATTCATTTCTAGAGGTGTGGTGCAATTGGATGGGATAGTGGTAACAATAGTTGGAGTAATCAAAGGATTGAGCCTCACATTACATGCATGTCCCAATGTGATCATCTTGCAAGATGTATCAGTCATAGACTTACCACCACTCTTTACATTATGTTTGTCAAGAGACTTCACCATGCTAAAATTGGAGGTTATTTGTCTGGTGATTGGTCACACATGTTATTCAGAATGAGATATGGAGCCAAGGCCACAATCAAGGTTTGAACCAATTGCAAACTTTCATATTGAGCCTCATACACCAAATCCAATCAATGCAAATTGTTCAACATTTGATCAAGAATATTTCCCAAACACTTATGAAGAAGATACCAAAGTTAGAATCATTCCAAACTTAACTCTTGATGATTGGGCCAAACAAAAGGCATGCTTTTGACCCTTACAAGGAAATGGAAGAAGTTGAATTAGGGGTCTATTACTTGCACGAAGAAAATTCACCACTTCCTAGTATCACCAAGCTAGATACTAAAGATGATAATGAGGTATGGAACACTTTTCTTTGATGGCTCAAGGAGTAGACAAGGTGCTGGAGGAGGAGCCATGCTTGTTTCACCACAAGGTACAAAAAATTACTCAGCTTTCCATTTTCAGTTTCCTTGCTCAAACAACACAGCTAAGTATGAAGCCTTGATTCATGGATTGCATTGGGAAAGAAAGAGAGGTATTAAGAACTTGCAAGTTTTTGGGATAGTGAGATGATTGTGAACCAAGTAAAAGGAAAAAATGCTTCTAAGAATGATCTTTTGAAGAATTACAAGAATTGGGTATGGGACCTTATTGAATATTTTGAAGCTTTTAACATTAATTCCATCCTGAGAAAGAAGAATGAGGTAGCAAAAAAACTTACAACAATCAACGCAGAATTTGATGTAGTGGAAAGTATCAAAAGTGAGTAAAACCAGCCTCATATCAAAGTGGTCGTGAGACCAACTGTCCCAGACAACAATACAAGTTGGAAAGTCTTTGAAAGTGATCAACAAATCATCAATTTTCTATAAGAAGAAGTTGAGTTCTCTTTGCTAGAAACCAAGATAAGTTGGAGTATCAATATGGTGACCAAGTGGTGCAGTTTGAGAACTAACAAATTACAGAAGGGCCTTGTGACTTTGGAATCTATCTTCAATCCTAATGATCAGTTCCGGAAAGAGAAGGAAAACATTCAGGTGAAGGGTGAAGATTCAGAGCCTATTTCAGTAGGTGAAGGCAAGATGTTGCAGATCAAAAAAGTAAGTATTCAATAAGAGAAATATGATTTTGTTCAACTTTTCCAAGAGTTTCCTGATGTCTTTTCCTGGAACTTTAAGGATTTAAGAGGTTTCAATCCAAAACTAGCTCAACATACTATTGAACTAGATATGAAATCCAAACCCATCAGGTAGAAGCAAAGACCGGTGAATCCTCACATTGAACCTCTCATGAGGAAAGAGTTGAATAAGCTGATTGAGGCCAGCATCATCTTCCCTATCAAACATTCAAGTTGGGTTGCAAACTTGGTATCAAAGAAAATGAAGAAATAAGATTGGTGTGTAGACTTCCATGATCTAAATAGAGCATCACTTAAAGATCATTATCCACTTTCATCAATGGAGAAAATCCTGCAAGTGGTAGCTGGTTCTGAAAGGTTTTCATTGCTAGACGACTACTCAGGCTATAATCAAATAATGGTGAAGGAAGAATATCAGTTCAAGACAACCTTCACCACCAAATGGGGAACATATACTTACAAGAAAAATCCATTTGGACTGTCAAATGTCATGGAGCAACATTTTAGTGAGGAATGGATATGGCATTCAAGGGGCTAATCAACAAGATAGTGCTCATTTACCTTGATGATATCACCATCTTCTCAAAGAATGTAGAACAGACCACCTCTTTCACCTCAGGAAAGTATTTCAAAGATGTAGAAGATTCAGAGTGTCTTTGAATCTGAAAAAATGTGTATTCTTGGCACATGAAGGAAAATTTCTAGGCCATATTGTTTCAAAAGAAGGATTCACAATTGATCCTGAAAGAGTTGAAGCTATCCAAAATTTTCCATTTCCAAGTCATAAGAAAACTCTCCAAAGCTTCTTAGGAAGGATAAACTTTGTCCACAGATTTGTACCTGATTTTTCCACTCTTGTGAAGCCATTAACAATGATGTTGAAGAAGATTCTTGCATTCAAGTGGACAACAGAAGGAAAAGAGAGTTTTGAGGCTATCAAGCATGCAATATCACAAGCTCCAACTCTTATCAACCCAGATTTCTCCAAGGACTTCATGTTATATTATTTTTCAAGATCAGATACAATCTCAGCTATCTTGGTATAGCTGAATAAAGAAGGTTTGGAACAACCCATAGCATTCTTCAGTCAAATCCTGGAAGATTACAAAGTGAAGTATTATTTCATTGAAAAGCATGTTCTTGTTGTTATTAGGAGTCTTGAAGAAGTTCATACACTTGGTCTCGAATAATAAGATCCAACTATTAGTGTCACATGTCAAAGTAAAGGATTTTCTCTTGAACAAAGATTTGAATGAGAAAAGGGCAGGATTGGATCACTCAGGTAATGGAATATGATATTGAAATCAAAGTGACCAAGTTGGTTCATGGAAAAGGTTTTTGTGAGCAGCTAGCTTCCCAGAAACATGTTGAGTCAGAAAGTGAAGAAGAGGTTATCCTGGTGCTATAGAATGATCAAGAATAACCAGCTAATGGTGCACCCATCCCATGTTGGTCTCAAGACATGGTGCATTATCTCCTAAATGGGGTTTTTCCCTCCAGAATGGAGAAAAGAAAAGAGAATATATTTTATATTGCAATCCATTCAGTATGTACTCATTGATGGCATCTTGTTCAAGAAGGATGTGAATAGAGTATTATTGAGGTGTGTCCCAATAAATCAAACCAAGAAGATATTACATGAGTTCCATGACAAAGAATTAGGAGGCCACTTTTCTCCAATAGTAACAGCTCTCAAAATCATGAAGGTTGGTTACTATTAGCCTACGGTTTTCAGTAATTACTATTCATGGATCATGAAATGTAAAAAGTGTGCATTCTTCATAGGAAAAGAAAGGATACCAATGCTTTCCCTTCGTCAAATGTCATTGGATCAACCATTCATGCAATAGGGATTGGAATTCATTGGATTCATCAATCCAAACTCAAGCCAAGGCCACAAGTGGATACTAATGGCAACAGACTATTTCACCAAGTGGACTAAAGCGGTGGCAGTAAAGGAGGTAAATGAATCCAACATCTTGGATTTCTATGAGGGGATAGTCACAACATTTGGAGTTCTTGCCATCATCATTTCAAATAATGCATTGGAATTCTTGGCATAAAAATCACTGAATGGGCTCTCAGGAATGGTATTTATCTCAGCACTTCTTCAAACTATTACCCTCAAGGTAATGGCCAAGAAGATTCCATGAACAAGAACTTGTTGAGAATCATAAGAAGAACTCTTGAAAATAATCAAAGAACATGGCATAACAAGCTCAAATAATCTCTATGGGATGATAGGATCACACCCAAGAGGTTCACAGGTAGATCTCCATACAAAATTAAATATGGGAAGGAAGCAGTGCTACCTATATCACTTGAGTTGTTGACATTGAAACTCATTAACTAGTTGGAACTAACTGAGTTTGAACCCATGGAGATAAGGTATGTAGATCTGATAAAACTAGAAGAAGAAAGGGATCATGCAATGAAAACCATGGAGAAAGTTCAAGAATTGATCAAGATGATCTTTGATAAGAAAGCTAAAGCTAGGACATTCCAAGAAGGACACCAAGTGCTAAAGTGGGATCCTGATCGTGCAAAATTGGGAAAACATTCCAAGTTCAATTCCATATGGAGTGGTTCATATGTGATCACCAAATGCAAGAGTAGAAATGTTTTCTAACTAGCCAAGTTGGATGGTGAAGAGCTAAAGATTCTAGTCAATTGAATCCAACCCAAACATTACTACTAGAAGGAATAATTTCTCACCGTAATACATATTAGTATAGGATTTTTCAATTCCTCCAAGTGCTTGTGCACATTGTTGTTGTTGTTGTTGTTATAATAGGTTTTAATTTCCCTAAGTGTTGGTGCACATGTTCTATTGCTTCGAGTTTATGCTTTGTGTATAATTCATCATGCTTCCAGAAGAGAAGTTGTGGTAGGGAATCTCATAGTTGCTTGAAAAAGTTATAAATTTCAAATTCAAACAAATGAAAATTAACTAAAATTAGATGGAAACCCTCAGTGTTCACTCTTCCTCCATCCAGTGTGTAAGCAGCAAGTATGAGCCACTATGCATATCTTCAAGGCTTGACAACATTCTTTACAACTTATAGCCCAAGCCAGAAATCATCTCCAGTCAAAGTATCTTGCCGAAAAGAATGGATGCTTCAGAAGAAGAAAGAAAGAGAAACTTAATAGAGCTCCATGATGTCAAAACTGAAAGATGATCATTCTTCAACCTCCAAAGACTACAACTATAAGAATTGGTGAAATTTAAGTTTAAAACAATTTTCTACTCTCACAAATCTTGATTTCAATATTTTATTATGAAAATTGAAAATGCGGAAAGTGGAAGGTTAGTTTCATGATCAAGCATAAACATTTCAAGAATTCTGGGATCAAGTTTCAGAGATTAGATCAGTTCAGGAAGATTATGCAGACTCTATACCCAATGGATTGCTACAGGAAGCTATTAATGCTCCATATAGCATGCAAATGGCCATGTGAGTTTCCAAAATTGTTATCCCATTTGACCCCCTTATAAAATCAGGAAACAATCAAGATTATATCATGACAGTGGTAGGGATCTTCTTATAAGAGAAAAATGACAAATCTGGTAATTTTTCTAAGAAACCTCCCAACATCTCTGAGGCGTTGGTGTACTTAAGAAATCCTAAAAGTTACATAAAGGGTCTAAAGGTGGTATACATTTCATATGAAAATTTTTAGCTCTTTGAATAAATCACTGAGCCAATCTAGAATGGGCAATCTCTGTTGGTTACTAACAAGATGGATATTGATAGCTGGAACCATATACATAAGCAATTCAATGTTATACGAGGGAAGACTAGCACATGTGGGTGAACCAATTTTCAAATGGCCAACAATTCGTTTATAGAATGATCCCAAGCCCGCAGTCAAGCCACGTTAGTGAATTAAGTTGATTGAAGGAAGTCCTTTGCAATCCAAACTAAATTTTTGAGAATCAAGCTACATTGAGGAGTCGGATCTCAAAAGAGTCAGAAGGGTCCGTTGAGCTAAGCCATAGCTTAGTTGAGCCATGGAGTAACCCCATCTTTCCCTAGTCATAAAGATTGAGTTCCTTGCAACATTAAGACTAGGTCAGCTATCACTGATAAAGCAAAAAGTATGCCAAATACCTAGACCAAACTCATGTAATGTAAGAAAAATCCAAGTTCATAATCAGGGATGAGAGTTTTGTTGTTGGCCCAATTGATAAACATTAGCTCCTTAGGTCACTGATTTCAATGTTGGTGAGTTCATGATAAATAATGCAAAGTAGAGACAGATCCATCATCGATCCCAAAGTCACCACCGAACTATTGTAATGGGGAGGAGTTGGGTCCCCTAGATCAATATAGTAAACACAAAGTAGATTAAACAAACATTATAGGAGAACCAAATTTGGAGATTGATGTTGAAGGAAACATGATGAAAACCTCAATTTTTTGGTCTACACAAGGTTTGGAGACTGAGTTTGAATTGGCCTATGGTAGGATAGGATCACTCAACCAAAAAACAAAAAAGATATGTGTAAGACACGATGAATGAGTAGGGAATGTAGAACGAACATTTTGGTCGAATCAGAAAGGAAGAACCCTTGTGACCAAGGACATTCATGCTTGAAATGGCCAAGTTGCCCATATTATGTTTTGTGGTCAAGGCAGAAAAGTGAGGCCCATGCATCCCAATAAATTAAGGATGGTCATGCAATCAAAGGATGAAATGGCTGCATATATACATGTGGGTCTATCAGTTTAAGGTGGCCCAAGGATGCACGAGATATCCAGGACAAGAGGGGCCAAATTCGCTGATGGGAAAAGAGATGTGGGAAATTTGGAAGTCAGTGGCCCACATGGCCTAGGTAATGAGATGGTCCCAATAAGCTATGTGGATGCAGAGAGGTACGCAACCACTATTATTCACCTGAGGCAGGAGGAAGATACACAAACGTCTCGGGTCGTGATCAACTGAGTTCATTGCAAGGCATTAAAGTCCATAACACATTGGGCTCGAAGTGTAATATCAAGGCATCGAGCTCGAAAAACATAAAGGGGGTAGCACGCAGATAGAATGGGCTTGGCACATCAAGTTGGCCTAATGTGGAAAAGAAGAAGACCAAGGTGGAATGTTCAATAATACAAAGGAAGATCCAGCTTGGCAAGCCATATTCAGTGCCAAATAATAAAACATTGAAATATCCCCAAGAAAGGTGGGTCCCACCATTTCAAAATTCCAAATCATTTCAGATGATGATGTGAAACTATGGAAAGAAGAAGAAATAATTAAATTGGATTTTTGTGAACAAGAGTTTAGTTGCCAATTCCATGAAGGACAAGTAAGCTTGTGCAACTCAAATCAGTTGTAATCACTCAGAGAGCCATAAATGGAGAAATTTTCAACGAATTTTCACAAACTTGGTCTCCTTGGAATCTTGGCTTCAATACTGATGCATAGAAATCAAAAAATCCAAAAAAATGATGAAGTTTTGATAGTTATTTTTAATGAAAATGATCCTAGTTTTTTTAGATGTTGAGAAGTTGTTAGAAGAGCATTCAATAGGCATGGGGAATCATTCTTTCACTGTTTCATGTTATGGGACACTTTGAGATTTCTTTTACAGGTCCAAAATCACCAACCACCCTAATTTATTATGACTTATAATTGGTTAAAAAGTGGATTTCAGGATTTGCATCCCCCCCCTCTCTTTCTCTCTCTCTCTCTCTTCCAAAATTCTATAAATTAAAGTGCTAGGCTCATTGTAAAGGAGGATAGTTTTGAGTAGAAAAACTCTATCATTTTGGTTTTGTGAAGCCAATGTGTTGTAGGCCTTTGTAGTGGAATCTTTGTATGGTGATCTAGGCCTTTACTTTGTACTAGCTTGAATTGTGCATATTATGAAGCAATAGATACGAATTATGGATGTATTTTCCCTTGTTGTGTTTGTTGCATTTCTTCTTTCCTCTTCAAACTTATTACAAATCTATTATGTCTATTATATTCCCTTACAGGTCTCATTATCATTGTGTATGCATGGAAATGTATTGTGAATGTTGTTATTAGACTGTGGAGATTTTTTATCACCCTCTTTAATATACATTTCCTTTCATTTCACATATTGGGGGATTATTATCTTAGCTTTATTTTGGTGCATGACCTTTGTAGTTTAGTTTTCCTTCATTTTCATGTTATTTCTCTCTCCTTGGTCCCTTGAAAATTATAGGATAGAGATACCCAGTATCTTCATTTCAATAGAGTTAGTTTGCACTAGAGTAGGAAGAAGAACCAAATTTCTCTGGAGGTCTATCTCAAGTAGCAAGTCCCACACTTGGAGATAGTACCCATGTTTCACAGTCACACCATGAGCTCAAACACACACACCTGTGCAAATAAGAGGGTGTTGTGATTCGGTGATAACAATTACCTTATGTGAAATTTGTGTATATTCTTTTATGACCTATAGTGAGTTTATGTGATTTTGTAATAAATCCAATGCCAAGTTGGAGAATTTATAACCAGGGTGTAAAATAGAATTTTGAGTACAAAGTAAGTTCCATTGGATAGAATCTTGCAGGTTGAGATAGAATATTTGAGGAATTTCACAATATTTCTTGTTGGGGTTTTATAATTTAGGGCACAAAGTAAATAAATTGACCCGAAAAGGTTAACCTTTTTGCGTGAAAGGTTTGTGACAAGAATATTTGGGCACCAAGGGTAGAGTAAGGTACAGGGTAAGGATTTTATTTTATGCAAAGAAGATGACACCAAAGAAAGAAGCAATTGCATCACCAAAGAATAAAGTAAATAGAAAGGTAGATAAGGAGTCAACATCCACTGTGGATATCTAGGAGGAATGGTATACAAAAATGCAATTTCCCGATGGAGTGATAATGGGAAAGGAGTGGGTATACCATGTGAGGAACATGGTATTAATTGATTATAATCATCACATGGATGTGACTACACATGACACGACTTCATAACTTATTCGACTCACAGATGAAAGAACCCCGGATGGTAATCCTATTTCTGATGACAAGGAAAAAAGGCTATTGGAAAAGGCAGGGTTACTACATTTATATGAGATTCCACTCTTCAGGAAGCCTAAGAGATTGTACCAGTGGTTGATGTCACACATCCAAAATGACTTATTCTATTTTATGGGAAAAATAATGCACCTTACCATGCAATTGATTGAAAAGTATAATGTTTTTATTAGTAAAGGTGTCACATTTGATGAAGACCTAGCAAATGATGTAGAGGTAAAGATATTGTTGTAGAGTTTGAGTACAAAAAGGGAGGTTTCACAATGGATATTACAAAACTTGATGATCCTATTATGAGGATGGCCACATGCTTACTTACCAAGTTAAATGGGAAAGAGATGTGGATCCAAGTGAGCAATGGTTGGCTTCATGTTTGCAAGAAGATGGTCGAAGGGATGATATATAACATTGCCTCATGCATTACAAAAGAGATTATTAAAGTTGTGCATGATGGAGATAAAATGTTATTTGAAATATTCTATTGTTGATAGTTTTCTAAGAGATTGGGGTGCTCAATGCACCAAATTATAAAATATGGGAGTATCCCAAGGATGACCCATCCCCTGCGAAGAGGTTTGCAAAGTACACTTATGGCACAGTCACATCAACATATAGGGCATGAGAGGACAAATGGTACAAGCATATACATGATGCGTTCCTATTAGAATGACACATTCCAAGTGAGTTGCTTTAATTGGTGAATGGGGTGGCCTATTTTGTAGTATATCAAAAGTTTTGTATTCAGCACTTCACTTTGAAGTATGATATAAAAATCACGTGGTGAAAAATATCATTTTCCTTCATAGTGAAAAACTATTAGAGTGTTGTGAACAGGTTTAAGGAAGTGAGAAAGTTAAGGATTGATGTACACAAAGTAGGTAAGGAACACCATACAATGTTATAGATTATTGTCTACCCTAAGAAGAGCGCATATGAGGAGAAATATGTGTCAGAAAACATCCATTTTTAAAAACATGTTACATTACCAATAGCCACGGTAATGGAAACAAATATATATATATATATATATATATATATATATATATATATATATATATATATATATATGAGGGCACGAGTTGATGGTGGAAATTTTGTGGAGGATGATGTAACCATCCCTGAGGAGCCCTTAGCGCAAAAGAAGGTGGAATAGAAGAAGCGGGTATGTGAGGAAACTCCCCTCGTTAGTGAGAGCGAAGAAGGAAATAAAGATAAGAATCCATTCATTGGTGCACCAGTAAGGAAGACACTAAGGGGAAGGTCTCCGGTGAACAAAAAGCAAAGGGTAGTGCCTAGATAGGATTATGAGGAGATAGAGATAAAGAAGGAAGAAGAATATGAAAGTGAGGAAGAGGTATTAGAAAAGTTAAGCCCGCATGTTTACACTATCGATGAGTCAGATGCAGAGGGCCATAATGTGCAATATGAGGAAATCCATGGTATCAATATGGATGTGGGAGGTGTAGACACCCTAAAAATACATACATACTCTATCCCACTTCTATCTAATTAGAATTAATTAAATTAATTTTATCTCGCTGTAATACACCCCTTTGGAAATAATTAAAGTAATTCCATCTTTCAAATACTCCCCTTTAGAATTAATTAAAATTAATTTATTACCTAAGCTATATTCCTACCCATTGGAATTAAATAATTTAATTCTATTATGCCTTTGGAATTAATTAAATTAATTCCTACACCCTCTTGGCTAATATAATTAAACATTTAATTATTTAAATGGTTAATTATCTCCTCACAATTAAATTAATTAAATTAATTTAATCACACCATTCTCTTGGAATTAATTAAACTAATTCCTAACACCTTCTAGCTAATATAATTAAACATTTATTTATTTACATGGTTAATTATCTCCTCACAATTAAATACTAATTAAATTTAGTTATTTAATTCCACCTATTTCAGTCAATAGCCACTTGGACTCCACTTCTACTCCACATCCTCATCCTAGTTAACTACACTTCTAGAATCCTAGAAAGGTGGGGGCAATTGAATTGCACGTACAACCACCTTCCTGGATGCAACTTTTGTAATTCAATCCATTACTGCCCCTAAATGCCCCAACACTACTGTAACTTCCTCCAATGCTATTTTTAGCATGTGCATTCAACCAAGTTCAACCAACTTCCAACCAATTTTGCTTCTATAAATTTTAAGCTTACTCTCTTACAAATCCTCTTGAATTGTTTGCAAATAAACTCTGTCTATTTGCAATCTAAAGCTTTCCAAAGTATCTATGTTTGTAGCATTTGCACTCACTTTTGAAGAATATTCAAGAGAACCCACATCCATTTGCAAGTTTCCATAGATGAAGTCTCCACAACCTTACTGATGTTGGCATTGAAAGATTAAAGGGAGGTTTGCATTATTATTTGTGTATATTTCATTACTATAGTTTTTTTCTCTGCATACATTTTGGCACCCCTGGTGGGACACCCCACATTTTCTTTCTTTCATTTTAGTTAATAATTTTGTGATCTAACTCTTTATTTATGTTTATTGTTATTTTTTAACCTTACTGTCAAAATTTTAGCTTCTCAGGTGAAGTACAGAAGTCAAAAAATCAAGAAAACCAGTTCTTGGAGTGTTTTTTTTAAGTTCAAATTTTTTATTGAGAGCGCTACCATAGCCATCTTCTAGAAGCCATAACGTTTGCTCCCAAACTCAGAATGAATTAATTTTTTTATGGAAAGGTATTGAAAAGACCTATGTAATGGAAAAATAATTTTTTGATTTGGACTTATAAAAAAATTATGGTTTCATTTCTCATAACACTTTTTAAAAAAAAAATTATAGTTTTTTTAAACTTTAATTAATTTTTTTAATGTACCAACCTCATGTGTATGCTCTTTCCTCGCACTTTCAAAATGATATTGGAAATCATAAATGTGATAGTTTTTTTTTTTAGGAATTAACCTTTATTTTATTTTTTTGAATCAAAGTTTGTTTTACGTGTATGCTCTTTCGTCACGCTTTTTAAGGTGATCTTGGGAATCAAAAGCATGAACTTGATTCTGTTGTTTTGTCTTTTACTTCCTTCTAGAGAAATTTTTAATCTTTTCTTTTAGGACCCGCTGTCACACAAGGTGGATTACACATTTCAAAAACTACTAACTACAAGTTGCCAAATGGTGTACAACCAAACCACATTAAGAACAAAAGATTAAAAAAATACACCACATTCAAAACACTTGATTTACAGGTTTGGTTAAGAAATACGGCTTGACCACTTAACTAGAACATAACCTCCTTGACATAAGACTTAAGCTACAACAAAGGGGGTGGTTCTAGGAACCCTAAAAAATTCCATACCGTGATGAAACTAGTGGAAGAAATAGGAACCTTTTTATCCTACTTGACTAGTAAAGGCTTTGTGAGTTAGAGTCACGGATATCCTTAGTGGCGACCCGATTGCGATTCATTTTGAGAAAGCTCTTTACTCAGGGTTTCAAAGGGGATAAACTAAATCTACTAGCAAGAAATAACATCATGTTATCTCAGATATACTACTGATACCTAGTTGAGAGATCCACCTAGGAAGCCACACCTTGTTCAAGCCAATCTAAGATAAAGGACACAACTTTCACTTCACCACTTTTCATTTTTCTCACATGTTACACACTTGTGTTTCACTTTCGTCATTCACATTTTCTCTCTCATCCATCTTGTCACTTTTTACACATGTCAAAGTCTCGGGTTGTGGACATCTATATTCACACTTAAGCACTTTCATTTTCATCAAAGTCTTGACGTTGTGATACTCACTTTATCACAGTCAAACACTCTCTTGATCACCTTAATCTTTCATTATCGTAAGTCTTAAGTTTAACGTTTTTTTTTTGAACTCAAAGCATTCCTAATTCTTACATCATCACATTCCACATTTACTTTCTCAACTTATTGACATTCTTCACTATCATTCTCTGCTCACTCTTACATCATTGCATTTTCGCATCCACTTTGTTGAGTTGCAACGTCCTCCATTTTTATCCTATCATATTATGTTGTTGTACTTCACAATCATTTTGTTGCATTTTCAACATCTTCATTATTTATTCACTTCTCTCATTAAAGCATTCACTTTGTTTTAATTTGAGGTCACTAATCCCTTACTTCCCCCTTGTCTCTCATCTCCATTTTTTGTGAGATTCAAAACTTTTTATCATCGTTTATTCCCTTCTTGTGACGACCTTTACCTTTTTGTTCTTTTTTTTCTTTCACTTCCTTTTCATGTCGTATCTTTTAACACACTTTTTTTTAAGAGTTGGAATTTATCATCATCTTCTTAAGTCTCCCCTATTACCATTTATCTTGTTAAAAGCTAAGAAAATCCATCATTTTCTTTCCTAATTCTCTTCACTTAACATTTTCATTAATAATTGAGAATCATCCAACGTGTTTTAAGTCTCCTGTTGTCGCACTTACAATTTTCACAAGTTGAGCATGCTGACCTTTCATCTCTCCCCTATTTAAATTCACTTTTGTAAAGGATCGTAAAATCATTTCAAACCTATTCATATTTCTTAACACTCACTTTGTTAAGAATCATCTAAACTAACATTTCAACCCATCTTCCATTAACATCACTCATTTTTGTTAGGTGTTGCAAAATCCCCTCTTTTTGTCACTCTTATCACACATTTTATTAAGAGTTGATTGCCTTCATCTTGTTAAGTCTTATCTCCCTTGACATTTATTTTGTTAAGTTTCGAGAATGTTTCACTTTTTTCCCCTTTTTTTTTTCTCTTAACACTTATTGTGTTAGGAGTTAACCTTTTTTACATTTCTTTTTATTACGAGTTGATTGTGTCCACCTCATCAAGTCTCTTTTCCTTTGTGACTCAATTTTGTTATGGAATAGAGCACATTTAACCTCTTGTCGTCCCTTTTTCTCTTTACTATCATTTTGTTAAGAGACAAACACTCGACTAACCTCTTTTTTGCTTCTTCCCTCTTAGCGTGCTCATTTTGTTATGGGTCGAACTTTTCCCATCTTCTTCCCTCTTCCATCTTAGCATTCACTTTGTAAGGAGTCAAGGTTTTCAAAAAAAATCCTCACTTCCCTCTTAGAATACAATTTTCTAAGGGTTGTGTTATTCATCGTACCTTTCTTACCTCTCTCTAATTTTTCATTACAATGGTAGATTTATACAATTCATCATTTTCCCAAGAATGGAAAATGATGAAAGACACCCTTGTGGGTTTACAGAAATAACGTAAATAATTAAATTTTGATGAATTATGCCCATACCCTTTTAATATGGACATATTACGCATACCCTTCCCATAGTCTTTTGAGATGCCCAAATTCAAAAAATACGAGGGAAAAATGGATCCAAGATAGCATATCAAAGAATTTTCCATAACATACCACGAATTGGCATATAATGATAGCTTTCTCTAGTGCCTTTTCCCTATAAGTCTATGAGGAAAATCTTTGGATTATTTCTTACACCTTCTAAAGGGATCTATCACCACCTTCATGGACCTCTTTGAGAAGTTTGTCAAACATTTTTCTTTCAACCTCACTCTCAAAAATCACCGTACTAGAGCTTCTCACTAAGAATCTTGGTACATCAATCGCAACCATAATTTCATCACTGTTGGTATCATGAATAATCAAAATATGGCCAACATATATGATCAATCAATCAAAAATCCAATCATACAACCTAGCTAAGTCACTATGCCACATAAAGTTAAATGTAATTTTACACCCCTCAGCCAAAGTCTCTCTAGTGTCTTTCATCAACTCAAAGTGGCTAGGATGATAAAATATCCCCTTAGAAGACCTTGGATTGAAGAATAACCTAAGCCATACTGGTACAAACCTCATGCATATTGTGGCTTTCATCACATTGATGGCCACTCAACTGATAAATGTACATGTTTTAAGAACTATGTCTAAGACTTAATTGATGATGGAGAGATCTTAGTAGATCTTGACAATGAAGCTCTTGCAACCAATGATGTGTCAACTTCCACACCTTTAAATGAAGAGGTGATTTTTATTCCCACTTATATTCATACTGACATTCTACGAGATCATGAAGAATTTCAAGTATCTCCCCCTTAAAACAATCCATTTCTTCTACAAATTTTCTTCCTATAGTCCAAATAGACATTGAACTTGTTTTGTACAACAATATTCTAAAACCTAACAAGAAGACACTCTTTCAACACTTGACATGATAGAAGAGGTTCCTTTGATTGAGCTTGATTCTATTCTTTCCATTCCAGCTCCTACACCTAACATATCTAGTATTGTTTTTGAATTACAACCACAACGATCTTGGACACTTGCAACAACACAACCTTCTTTGTCCATTACACCTCAAATGATCCATCATGTAGGAATATCATCAATAATTAGTCTTACTTGTCAAGATATATACGTGCACACATTCTTTGAGGTACGTATACCCAGGAATATCCTTATTCAACCATTTCAAGATTTAATTACAAATCTTTTGTCTGATCAACTAATTCACAACCTAGAAGGAACAACATTGACTATTTGCTTTCTACGAATTACAAGGAACCCTGAGTCTACATCTAGATATTTATCCTTCTTTCCTCGTGCTCTTTTTCTCACAGGTGAATATGTATCTCAACATCTTCCCTGCATTGAGAATATTCTTCTAACATCATATATGTCTTTCGATCTCATCGAAGACTTATCTAATCATTTATTGAATAATTTGATTCAATCCTTTGACTTGGATCCTATCCACCTAATTCTAGTACATCAAGACCCATCAAATAATTTGATTCAATATTTTGACTTGGATCATATCCACCCAAGTCTCATATTACAAGACTTACCAAAACTTTGGTTTCACTCCTTTGACTTGACTCATGTCCGTCCAAGTCTTGTAATTCGAGACTTATCGAATCTTTTGATTCTCCCTCTTGAATTGCCTTTCATCTACACAAGTATTTTATCTCAGAAAAATTCAAATTTAATAAACATGGACCTTTTTCTTGATAAGTCCATTTCAAACACTTCATCCACCAGTATTCAAAAAACTCAAAAATCACAAAAAGAGAATAAAAATCTATATTAGAGCATTGTTTTCCAATCAGAAAATGGTAAATTGTGTATAAATAATGTTAGGCATTCCATCTATTGAAAGATACCTTAACCATACCATTATAAAATACTCCCCTTCTTCACCTATTACAACACATGTTAACCTTGTTCCTCTTGGGAATTATGTGTCTCGTCTTTCTTATGGTTTTTACCATTTGATTTTTTTTTACCTACGGTTTTGTCTCGAAGCTTACTGATGGAAACCTCCTCCTTTCAAATAATCTATCTCTTTAACTCACAAGACTAAATTTCTTTACCCAATCCTTTTTTACCACTCATCTCAACTTATGATGTTAAACCCTTATGTCTTACTAGTCGCAAGAGGCTGAAACTTGGGGGTAGAATGTTCCTTCCCAATAAGCACACTATCAACATACAAGGAAAAATTTAATCATTCTAAAAAATTAAAAAAAATATTAAATCAATACACGTTTTTTCCTTCACGGTATTCAGTGATAAGCCCATACTTCTTACTGGTAGTGTGAGAATGGGAATAGAAAAATCCCTTACTCACCTACCTTTTGTCTTCATTGTTGAGCCCTTTCCTTTTATTGATGGTATGGGGAAAAATTTAGGGGGTCCTTCATAAAAATCAAAATCAATAAGTCAATAAAGTCATTATGAAATATTAATCAAATTGCTTAGTAAAAAAAATATCCCAAGGAGTGATTTAGTTGCTCATGTTAAGAGAGACATCAATTCCTTCAACCGGATTTTTCCAATCAGTAGGCCATCAATTGATCTAAGTCAAGTAAAAAACTTTTAAAGTGGAATCATCTTGTAATCGGTCAGATAATCTTGACTGGAGATGAGTTACATTTTTCTCATATAGATCATTATTACACCTTGTGTCTTTACATCCTTTCTCTTCACCTTTCATATCACTATTCATCTCATTTTCATGTCTTTCTTGGCTCTAGGTGATGAGCCCTCACATCTTCCTAGTTGTCTGGAGCCATGAGCGGAGTGAAACACCCTATCATTTTATCATCTACATTTCTACCAATGGAATGGAATGATTTTAATTATTTTCACTTGCTTTCAAGTAGTGTACCTTTTTACTGAGTTGTACTATATGAAAAAACATTTACAAAAACATTCACAAAACTTAAAAAATATATAAATAATATAAAATTGTTCAAAAACACAAAAACAATATAAAATTCTCCAAAACTCCAAAAATAGTTTCAAACTTTCATAATTAGAACATTCAAATAATGTTTGACAAAAAATTCAGCAACTGGATAACATAGTTCAACACCTTTGCCATTTAATGGCACTCGTTATGATCATTCTATATCACACTCATCTTTATTACCTGTGGTGTATATCTATGCTCGAGGCAATAATTTACCCTTTCACAATATAAATTTGCTTGGGGCATACTTTGATTTTACATTTTAATCCAATACAAATCAAACTTCAATGGGATCCAACAAGAGTATCTTTTGGAGTATCTAAGTATCACTTCACTCTTCATCTTAATCGAATCCTCTTGCATGCTAAGCTATCGCTAGGGGGAATTCAAAATTTTCTAGTTCTTCAATGTGGGACACATTCAAAGTGTTATTAGACGTAATTTTTGCATGTTGTGTCATACTGTTGCAGTTTGTCAACATTGTGATGATGCTTTTACTTCTTTCAGCTTCTTATTTTGTTATACTTTTTTTTCCTTTATTATAGACCAATTGTAGTAAATTTATTCACAACCTAGTTCACATATAACTTTGGTGTGGCTCCTTCCTATTCATATTGGGTTTGTTTCTATTACTTATTTTATATTTTTTTGTCATTTATGTGTAGTGTTTTTCCTCCTGGTTTATTTAAACCATGAAATTTCTTCCTTTTTTTACATTTGTATTTCAAAACTTGCAAAAATCCAAAAAAAATCAGATATTTTTCAAAATCCAAAAAAATCAAATATTTCAAAAATCCAAAAAAATCACAAAACTTTTGGACAAACATTCACTTATCATAGAAATCCTACAACTGGAAAAAACTTAAAGTGCATCATTCAACATCTAAATACAATCTCGATAAATGTCATGATTTTATCTATTACCCTAGTGATTGTGTCAATCTTATAACTATCACTTTCTTCCCTTTGCATGATATGCTAACTCTACTTGGGGAAAGTCACTAAATTTTTTTTCCTTCACAATATAAATTCACCTGGGGAAATTTTAAATTTGATCATTTGTACAATGGATTCAACAAGAGTGTCATAAGGAGTTGCTTTAACTCCGCTCTTCCAGTCTGATCCTATTCCCACTTAGGAGCATTTGTATATACTTAATCATCATTGTGTCACGTGTTAAGGGCATAACTGATTGTCTTATTTTTCAACTTTTTGTTGCATTGTTGATGTTTACTCTTTTTGGACCACTTACAAGTAGTGTGATCACATCTTGGTTCCTCCGTAACCCTAGTGCTGAAACTTGCTTTGTATATTGGGTTTGTTTTCCTTTTTTATCTTTGTTGTGTGTGTTTGTTTATGTTCATTTGGGTTAACCATCTTGATTATTTTATAATCATGGTGACAAATCTATTGTACAACAGAAAAAATAAGGTTACTCTAAAATTACTCTCCAAATGACACTCATGCTACGAGCACAATCCTTTCTCATCTTTGTTCCAATCCCTTACTTTCTTCCTATCAAGTAGTTTTCCACCACCTTGCTATGTCATCCACCCACTTGAGGAGGCATTCCTTTGCCATTTTGCATGCTCAAGAATCTTAATGCTTCACAATTTTCTGCTTGTCAATTTGCATGCATCTACTATCTTTAAAAGCACTATTACTTCACAATAGCACTTTAAAGAGGGGCAAAATGTAGACACCCTAAAAATACATACATACTTTATCTTGCTCTATCTAATTATCTAAAATTAATTCAATTAATACATTGGAATTAATTAAATTAATATCATCATTCAAATACACCCCTTTGCAATTAATTAAAATTAATTCCATCATTCAAGCTATATTCCTACCCTTTAGAATTAATTAAAATTAATTCTATTACCCCAAGCTATATTCCTACCCATTGGAATTAATTAAATTAATTCCTACACCCTTCTTAGCTAATATAATTAAACATTTAATTATTTAAATGGTTAATTATCTCCTCACAATTAAATTAAGTTAAACACCATTCTCTTGGAATTAATTAAATTAATTCCTAACACCTTCTAGCTAATATAATTAAACATTTATTTATTTAAATGGTTAATTATCTTCTCACAATTAAATACTAATTAAATTTAGCTATTTAATTCCACCTATTTCAGTCAATAGCCACTTGGATTCCACTTGTACTCCACATCCTATAGTGCCCACATTTTACACACCCAAATACAACAGTAAAATACCAGGATAATTTTTTTTTGACTTACAATACACGCTACACACAACACAAGCAAGGGCTCCAAGTACAGAACTCGACTCACATGCGACAATCACATAAGTCATCGACTCACATAGACACATGCAGACGACATCGGCATGTCGATGCCACACTTTTCCCAACAAATGAATACTAGCAATAACACGACCACAATAAAAAGGGACTTAAGGATTGACAACCCACCACACAACATTACCATGGTTACATCTAGCGTACGTTAAACATCCAATAACATTATTATGTAAGAAATTTTTTTCTTCCTTTTTCCACCTACATGTTCTGAAAATTCGTTTCACCTTTCACTTATTGTTCAACCATTTGATTTTTCTCCTTACCCTTATGCCAATCTTCATAACTTACATAAGTATTTTCCATATTTCAAATTTTATACAAAATTCTAACTCTCTCATTCTTATGTTAAGATTATGCTTCCCAAAATGCTTATTCAAAGTTTAGAATTTAACCTTGCTACACAAGTGAACCTAACGTGATGTCAAGATGAAATCTTGGGATTAAGGAAGACATAGATTTGAAATAGCTTTTTCCCCAAGAACATCCATCGATCACGGAATAGTTATTTCGCTACCATTATTATTATAGTTCAATAATTTTTTGAATTCCAAATTTTATTTTTATATGTATATCTTTTGTTTTCTCGACGTTTGGTCACACCAAGGTAATTTATATTCTTTGCAACACATGAAAAAGTTTAATTAAGTTATAAGGACTCCAAAATTGACCTTAATCCTAATCTCCAATCTCATGTGCAACATTATATGATATGCTCTTACATCACACTAAGGTCTCGTTCTTAGCATCATCTCAAAACAAAAGAGTTACGAAAGCACCTATCTGACATCTTAAGGAAGTACATGGCTAGGAGCATTATAAACTACACATGAACACAAGTGATCTGTGTTCACAAAGATCCCATATCCTTGCATTGCACGATTCTGCATAAGAAATATTCTTTATTCCTTAATGCCATAAAATGACATAACAAGGGATTAAGGGACAAGATTACAATTTCTAAGGTTCTCTAGAATCAACATCTTTCAGCTCAATTTCGCATACAAGGAGTTAAATTATAGTTTTCTACCCACAAGTTAACATACAAAATCCACTAGGGTTTAGTTTAATTCCAATATGCACCTAACAATCTATGCCTCAACTAAATATGATTTTAAGGCAAACGGACATATTTATACTAAACCACGTTCAAGAAAATACCAAGATGTTATTTTGATAGAAACCAAGGTAGCACCACTTAGTCGATCCTTCGAACAAGGATTCATAAGGTGACTCCTAAGGCGGTCTTCAACACTCAACCTGGTGTCGGACCTGAAGAGAGGGCATTCTTCTCGTGATTACCAAAACTAGAAGGAAACCCCATACTCTAGATAAAGTTAGACCATGACATTCCTAAAATATGGGTTCATGACAATGACACTAAACATAAAGACTATGACAGTAAACTCCAACTAGGGGTTTTATTTACCTAACCTAGAGTGTTCCATCGAGTGCAAAGCTTAAGTTCGTTCTACGGTCTTAAATTTCTTATATGGTAAAAAGGGTCACACATGCAGGCAAGTTATGCATGAATATTTTATTAAGGTTGAGTGTTCCCATTAAAACTCTTTATTATGTTTGCAAGGTAAGAAGATAACCCAGTGATTAATTTAATCGTTTATTGAATACTGAGAAAGTAATACAATATATTAACTTCAATTTCAATTTACTATGTATAAATCAAACCCTTTTTTCCATACACAACTAAGAATCAAATTGAACCTGGTGATTAGATGCACATTTCCTAAGTATCCCTAAAACTAGCATATCATGCATATTAACAAATTTCAATTATAAATTTTCGGTAACAAGAGACTACATTAGACAGTTATTCATTTTACAATGACCTATAAAAATTACAATAATAATAATTAAATTACACATCACCTTTTTTCGTCGTCGTTCTTCCATCCTGCAAAACCCACGTGAGCATGATATCAGTGATAAATTGCTGGCATGGCATCCACCCTAAACAATCATAAGTATCATTTTTCAGTTTCCCATTTACATCTGACAATAATTACAATTTGCAATCGAAATAAAAAGGTCTAGAAACATGTATTCATTACATTTCATTTTTCTTCATTTTGTAACCCAAGAGAGAGAAAGAGAAGGGAAGAGAGAGAAAACACCATTTTGTCAAAAGTTCTATTTCACACAACAAGATACACTAAAGGGTTTTAAACAGTTATTTACATGTGTTAAAATTTTCCAGGGTGATTTGGCAACCCTACGAGGTCCTGCAGCTTTCTATTCTTACATTTTCTCACTAGCTACCAAACATTCAAAACGGGCTCGGAGGCTAAGAAACTACTTCCAAAGGTTATCTTCCGATGAGCACGCACACCACGATTAAATTTCTATGTGTCCCCAGATATACCAAGAGTTCATAGCAACTGATGGAATTGAAAAAGAGTGAACGGTTTACGTTTGGCGGTTAGTTTCTCCGGGGCCACTGGTCGTAGTTCACCCAGTTGTAAAATGACAAAAGTTAGCTCGAGGGCCCAGAAAATTGCGTCCAAAATGAACGTTTGATGGAGGAGCATGCAACGAGACATCTCCTACTAGTTCCCCTATATAAAGAGAATTCATCAGAGTCGATGGGACTGAGAACTAGAGAACCATTTTTAAATGGCAACAAGTTTTCTGGAGCGACAAGATGAAATTGGACTAGTTTGACCTCGTCAAACTACGACCGGAGGCCTACAAAATGGCTTCGCCAAACTATCCCAAAAAGTGCTCTTTCCTATACTGAATGTTCCATGCATTTGTCTAGTATAAACGCTAGAGGTTTGCGAAGACAGGACGTGATTTCTCTTTCCAGGTTTCAAATGGTGGTCCAAAACGAAAGCCAACTTTCTAGTTTTAACAACTCTCTACTATTTGTAAACCAGTGTAACAGGGCTCCTATAAGAGCGTCAAAAGGATGTCATATGTTTGTTTCAGGTCAAACCAAAGGTCAAGGTGACTCCTCGTATACCAAGGTACACAAATGAAACTTCACATCTCGTTTCCAGAGTTACAAAGGGTACTTAGTGAGTCTCTGAAAAAATGCAAAATTTAACTATTTTAAGAAAGAAGAAGGTCAACTTAATCAATGGGGAGTCAAATTCGTCTGGTCGATAAAACAATATTGGAGTGATCAAGATGGGTAAGAGTTTTCTAAATCATCTCGAAGTGAGGGTGATAGTTCATGGTTTAAAGTAGATGAGTTATAATGACTTCATGAGTTATGACACGACAATTTATTGTTTTGCAATGAGTTGAAGGGACATTTAACTGTATTAAAAATCCTAATAATTTAAAATTCTATTTAGTTGCAAAAGAGAACTAAAACACGAGAATTATGAGAGGTAAGGGAAGAAGAACCATGCCTGGAGAATGAAGTCGGTCAAAGCCATAGCTTGGGTTCAGTCTCTTGCTTGGGCACTTCATCAACCAGTTCATGAGCATCCTCAGCTCCACCATTTTACATACACGTCTACCAAAGTTGCATTGCAAACAAAAACATCTTGTTTTCTATGCCTTGATGGTTTTCCAACAGAGTAAGTAGTTGCTTTTGTTTCTAAAACCTTTTGAACAGATCCATTATGTGCATATCTTGCAATCCTGGCATTCCATGAGGCAACATTTCTTTGAGGCATTTTGTCAAACAATTGACATTTTTGTATACATATCTGCCATAACACTTGTAACTACAACATTGCCAAATGTCCCTTACCCTGATGAAGCCCTTGAGATCACATTTTTATTTCACTTGAACCAAGAGCAACATGGAAATTAATTTTAGGCAGATTCTACAAGAGGTACTCATTAAACAACCCACATGCATGGCTGAAAGTAAAAAAAAAAATGGTCAGGGTAGGTTCCATAAGACCACATCTCTTTGAGGCATTCTGTCAAACAGTCCAACATGCCTTTTTAACAGACCCATTTTTTTTTACATATCCTGCTATCATTGCAGTCCAGGAGACCGCATATCATTTCAGGTATTTTTTCAAACAGTTCACATGCGTTGTGTATGCCTTCACATGTTGCAACATGCTGATCTGGGTACCTGAATAAGACATTTAAAGATATTATCTTCCCATGATGCTTTGATGGATGTCCATGCGTCTGTTCTAAAGCTCCCATTTTGACAGCAGCTGGGAGGTTGTTGGAAAAGGCTGTGGATTCTGGCTTTATACGCACCATATGCATTTACTTTGCTTTACTCGTACCAAATGCTTTTCCTTCGAAGTTTCTAAGGCCTTTTCAACAAACACATTTTTGCATATCCCAAAATCATTGCAGTCCATGGAACTGCATTTCTTCCACGCATTTAGTCAAACAGTTTGCATGCTTCCACATTTTACATATGCATCTACTAGGGCACTTTGACTGCAACATATGACAAAGTTCCTTTGCCTTTTTGGATTTGATGGGAGCCCACGCAGGCCTGGGCATGGGCTGGAAGGGTGCTGGCAATGTGAACAGACCAAACAAATAAAAATCCTCCTCCATTTTTCTTGATCTTCCCACGCAGGTGTGTGGCATGGCCTGGGAGAATGTTGGCGCAGCTAGGAGGCTGGGAGGAGGCCCAACAATGATGGCACTCCATGAGATGTCATTTGGCAAAGCATTGCTTGGGGATAGTCCAAAGAAAACACCCTGGTTTTGTTTAGCCGCCGCCCACAAATCCAACCTAGGGTTTTTGCATTCCGCCCTTCTCTTCTTTTCCCTAATCTTCCCTCACAAAGAAATCACGGGTTTTCTTAGTTTTAAAACTTTTACTTTAATTAAAATTTTGTTCTTTGTTTGTTTTAACTAGATAAAAATAAAAACCCTAAACGAAGTAAAATAATAATAAGCATGATTACTGATGATTCCATATTCATAATAAGCACACAAATTTATCAATAATAATAATAATCACCCTCGACAATATAAATTATAATATTATTATAAAACATTATTTTTATGATTTTACGACTAAAAAAATGATAATAATTATTAATCCTATTAATGACGATGACCAGGCAAGCTTGACGAACCGAGAACCAGATTTTCCTTTAACCGGATAGTCATCCATGACGCTATGAGGTCCACAGTTGGGGTGTCGACAATGACCCAAAAGGAAAGAAGGAGAGGGAAGGTGAAAAATCTCCACTGCGACCTAGACAAGGTCAACAACGGTCAATGAAAGCACCCACACACCAGTCTCCCAGGCTTAGCAACAAGGTTGTCATGCCAGGGACTGGTGGAACATCAAACGGGGCATTACATCCTCCTCCCCTTAAGAAAGCATCATCCTTGATGCGACATACAATGAAGAAGGAGAAATGGTAAACAACAAGGAACGAATAAGGCGAAGGCACACGCTAAGGTTAAGATTTCAGACACAAAAGCATGGTCATGGGGTGGCCCTAGGAACAATTGGTAGAAATTTCAACTTTCAAGGTTTTGTGAAGATTGACAGTTCTCTCTCATTCGTTATTTCATTAATCTCTTTCCATTAACATTATTCTTAATTCAAGTCCTTTAAAATTTCATTTTTATCGAATTTTAGTTTATTCATTCCTATGGGTTCCCATCATGAACTACAGTCACAACACCCTACCAGGGTTATACACAACACCTAATTTTCACAAGCATACTTTTACATACTTTCACGACTATAATACATCACAAGGGTTTCACCAACCATGGAATGACAACAAGCAGACCACATAACAATTAATTTCCAACAATTACGCCCTAGACATAGATCTAGTACACACATATGACTGACAAACTAGGTCAACACGCTGATACATATACAACGGGTATCACATGACCCAAAAAAATCCATGACTGTAACAACATAGTTCCAATCCAATATCCAAAAGTCCATACCAACCAAGGGGAGAGTCAAGCCTCATACATAACCAGGTGTCAAAAAGACTCACACAGGTATACATAACTCACTATACCAACTCCCCACATAACAAGACATCACGAAACAAACCCCAGATATCTCCAAAAGTACCAGGTAAAACTCCATATATCTCCTGAAGTATCATAAAGCAACTCCATATACTCCCCAAAGCATCACCAGATAATCTCCATATGCCTCCCAAAGAGAAAGAAACATAGTGTCAAAACCAAGTCGGGTCACTCAACCATAGAGTGCCATAAATAATAACAGGTCACCCATAGAGGCCCGTCTCCTTTCTCCTTTTAATGAGGCCGGGTCACCCTATGGCCTTGGGCACATAGAGCCCCATCACCCCCAACCCAAGTGACATAATAACTCGTGGTTCAACAACCCACTAGTTATCTGTAACTCCTTGGGGCGTACCCCCATACAACGAAGCGGGTCCATAGGTTTAACCACTCCATGGTAAATCCCATGACCCTATTCCAACACATTATGACATTAGAACCAGCATAACAATCCATTCAAATGCCAAGTGGCAAAATCAAAAGCCTTGGGCTAGGCTACAAAACTCTCAAATATGAAAAGAAAGTTTTAAAACCAAGAAAAACAAATGGCTAATTAGCCTTGGTTAGTGTAAAATCCAACTGTTAATGCAACAATCAAATAAATGCCCAAAATATAAGAACATGTCAATCAAGAAAATGGCTGGTTCTAGCTAAAAGAGAAAGATTAATTTATGAATAAAATACGTAATGAGAAAATAGCACATCACAATCACTATGTGGCCTCATACCGCCACCAAAGGGGTACTCATCGAGTTGCTGGCACTCAGACATCGAGCCTCAGCTCGTAAAAAAATATACATGTAACCATAAATGAGTATATCAAATAATGTAACTGTCATCATCTCTGCCTGAATCATAACTCCAAACTCCCACAAGGATCAACATAGTCAAAATCACATAGGATTATTCAATGAACAATCCAATAGGAAAGAGCAGGGGACACAAGGTTGCATAAGTTGAGCCTAAGGTGGTGCACACCCATAATATACTGAGAAAGCTCGAAGTATACTAAACAGATAAAAGTGGGTTTTCAGTCTATATAAGACTCCACTTTCTCACTTGTACTCAGCTCAAGATTATGACAATCTAGTCCACGCCTCCTCTCTCCACACATACACTCTTGACAATTTATCCCCTTAGGGTCATCTAGTGTAAGGTCCACAACATACACATAACTACATCACAAACACAATGGTAATTCACACCCAACAACCATAACGTCTTGCGCATGGTATAAATATATAGGGTACAACACAATCATTACCTTCACGGGTTACGATACATCACATTACCACATCCTGCACCCAAAGTGCAATCACTGTACAATAGGGTTCATAGGCTCACTATATGCCCCTATATCACAACATGAATCATTACATATTACACAAATCATACATACAATGGACATAGTAACATCACAACATAACATTCATTTGCTACATACAAGGTGATACACACATTTCTTCAAAACATGGTAAAACATCATGATACAATTCAATTCACTTTACATCAATCTAGTCATACAACATATCGACACACCCCCATATCACAATATCATTCCGTTCACAACAACAAGGTGGTACATCACACATGGATTCCTCATTGAATCCACGAAAATGAGAGTCGATACTCTCATCACAAGCACATCAACATGACAACAATTATGCACTAAGTGACATACACATCATGTGCGTTCACATTATCACAATTACGACATAGATCACATCACTCTTAAAACACATTACTCTTCCAATATTTATCACCATCATGAAACACCATCGCCATCATGCAGAATCATCACAACTCCAATCTATCCCAGAGGTTCGAGAGCATGAACCTTGGCTCTAATACCATATGTAGTGCCCACATTTTACACACCCAAATACAACAGTAAAATACCAGGATAAATTTTTTTTGACTTACAATACACGCTACACACAACACAGCAAGGGCTCCAAGTACAGAACTCGACTCACATGCGACAATCACATAAGTCATCGACTCACATAGACACATGCAGACGACATCGGCATGTCGATGCCACACTTTTCCCAATGAACGAATACTAGCAATAACACGACCACAATAAAAAGGGACTTAAGGATTGACAACCCACCACACAACATTACCATGGTTACATCTAGCGTACGTTAAACATCCAATAACATTATTATGTAAGAAAAATTTTCTTCCTTTTTCCACCTACATGTTCTGAAAATTTGTTTCACCTTTCACTTATTGTTCAACCATTTGATTTTGCTCCTTACCCTTATGCCAATCTTCATAACTTACATAAGTATTTTCCATATTTCAAATTTTATACAAAATTCTAACTCTCTCATTCTTATGTTAAGATTATGCTTCCCAAAACGCTTATTCAAAGTTTAGAATTTAACCTTGCTACACAAGTGAACCTAACGTGATGTCAAGATGAAATCTTGGGATTAAGGAAGACATAGATTTGAAATAGCTTTTTCCCCAAGAACATCCATCGATCACGGAATAGTTATTTCGCTACCATTATTATTATAGTTCAATAATTTTTTGAATTCCAAATTTGATTTTTATATGTATATCTTTTGTTTTCTCGACGTTTGGTCACACCAAGGTAATTTATATTCTTTGCAATGCATGAAAAAGTTTAATTAAGTTATAAGGACTCCAAAATTGACCTTAATCCTAATCTCCAATCTCGTGTGCAACATTATATGATATGCTCTTACATCGCACTAAGGTCTCATTCTTAGCATCATCTCAAAACAAAAGAGTTATGAAAGCACCTGTCTAACATCTTAAGGAAGTACATGGCTAGGAGCATTATAAACTACACATGAACACAAGTGATCTGTGTTCATGAAGATCCCATATCCTTGCATTGCACGATTCCGCATAAGAAATATTCTTTATTCCTTAATGCCATAAAATGACATAACAAGGGATTAAGGGACAAGATTACAATTTCTAAGGTTCTCTAGAATCAACATCTTTCAGCTCAATTTCACATACAAGGAGTTAAATTATAGTTTTCTACCCACAAGTTAACATACAAAATCCACTAGGGTTTAGTTTAATTCCAATATGCACCTAACGATCTACGCCTCAACTAAATATGATTTTAAGGCAAACGGAAATATTTATACTAAACCACGTTCAAGAAAATACCAAGATGTTATTTTGATAGAAACCAAGGTAGCACCGCTTAGTCGATCCTTCGAACAAGGATTCATAAGGTGACTCCTAAGGTGGTCTTCAACACTCAACCTCATGTTGGACCTGAAGAGAGGGCATTCTTCTCATGATTACCAAAACTAGAAGGAAACCCCATACTCTGGATAAAGTTAGACCATGACATTCCTAAAATATGGGTTCACGACAATGACACTAAACATAAAGACTATGACGGTAAACTCCAACTAGGGGTTTTATTTACCTAACCTAGAGTGTTCTATCGAGTGCAAAGCTTAAGTTCGTTCTACGGTCTTAAATTTCTTATATGGTAAAAAGGGTCACACATGCAGGCAAGTTATGCATGAATATTTTATTAAGGTTGAGTGTTCCCATTAAAACTCTTTATTATGTTTGCAAGGTAAGAAGATAACCCAGTGATTAATTTAATCGTTTATTGAATACTGAGAAAGTATTACAATATATTAACTTCAATTTCAATTTACTATGTATAAATCAAACCCTTTTTGCCATACACAACTAAGAATCAAATTGACCAGGTGATTAGATGCACATTTCCTAAGTTATCCCTAAAACTAGCATCTCATGCATATTAACAAATTTCAATTATAACTTTTTGTAACAAGAGACTACATTAGACAGTTATTCATTTTACAATAACCTATAAAAATTACAATAATAATAATTAAATTACACATCACCTTTTTTCGTCGTCATTCTTCCATCCTGCAAAACCCACGTGAGCATGATATCAGTGATAAATCGCTGGCATGGCATCCACCCTAATCAATCATAATTATCATTTTTCAGTTTCCCATTTACATCTGATAAAAATTACAATTTGCAATCGAAATAAAAAGGTTTAGAGACATGTATTCATTACATTTCATTTTTCTTCTATTTTGTAACCCAGGAGAGAGAAAGAGAAGGGAAGAGAGAGAAAACACCATTTTGTCAAAAGTTTTATTTCACACAACAGATACACTAAAGGGTTTTTAAATAATTATTTGCATGTGTTAAAAGTTTCCAGGGTGGTTTGGAAACCCTACGACGGTCCTGCAGCTTTCTATTTTTATATTTTCTTACTAATTACCAAAACATACAAAATGTGTTCAGAGGCTAAGAAACTACTTCCAAAATTTATCTTCTGATGAGAACACCCTCCATGATCAACTTTCTACGTGTCCCCAGATATACTAGGAGTTCATAGCAACTGACGGAATTGAAAAAGAGTGAACGGTTTGCGTTTGGCGGTTAGTTCTCTGGGGCCGTTGGTCATAGTTCACCCAGTTTTAAAATGACAAAAGTTAGCTCGAGGGCCCAGAAAACCGCGTCTTAAACGAACGTTCAATGGAGGAGCACGTAACGAGACATCTCCTACTAGTTTCCCTATATAATGGAGAATTCATCAGAGTCGTTGGGATTGAGAACTAGAGAACCATTTTTTTAAACGGCAACAAGTTTTCTAGAGTGACAAGATGAAATTGGTCCAGTTTGACCTTGTCAAACTACGACCAAAGGCCTACAAAATGGCTTCACCAAAACTATCCCAAAAAGTGATCTTTCCTATACTGAATGTTCCATGCATTTTCCTAGTATAAACGCTAGAGGTTTTCGAAGACGGGACGTGATTTCTCCTTTCTAGGTTTCAATTGGTGGTCCAAAACAAAAGTCAACTTTCTAGTTTTAACAGCTCTCTACTATTGTAAACCAGTGTAACAGGGCTCCTATAAGAGCGTCAAAAGGATGACATATGTTCGTTTCGGGTTAAACCAAAAGTCAAGGTGACTCCTTGTAAACCAAGGTACACAAATGAAAATTCACATCTCATTTCCAGTGTTATGAAGGGTACTTAGTGAGTCTCCAAAAAATGCAAAATTTAACTATTTTAAGCAAGAAGAAGGTCAACTTAATCAATGGGGAGTCAAATTCGTCTGGTCGATAAAACAATATTGGAGTGATCAAGATGGGTAAGAGTTTTCTAAATCATCACGAAGTGATGGTAATAGTTCATGGTTTAAAGTAGACAAGTTATAATGACGTCGTGAGTTATGACATGAAAATTTATTGTTTTACAACGAGTTGAAGGGACATTTAACTGTATTAAAAATCCTAATAATTTAAAATTCTATTTAGTTGCAAAAGAGAATTAAAACATGAGAATTATGAGAGGTAAGGGGAGAAGAACCATGGCTGGAGAACGAAGTCGGTCAAATCTGCAGGCTTTGGGTTCAGTCTCTTGCTTGGGCACTTCGTCAACCAGTTCACGAGCATCCTCAGCTCCACTATTTTGCATACACGTCTACCAGGGGAGTTGCATTGCAAACCAAAACATCTTGTTTTCTATACCTTGATGGTTTTCCAATAGAGTAAGTAGTTGCTTGTGCGATTCTAAAACCTTTTGAATAGATTCATTATGTGCATATCTTACAATCCTGTCATTCCATGAGGCAAAATTTCTTTGAGGCATTTTGTCAAACAATTGACATTTTTGTATACATATCTGCCATAACACCTGCAACTACAACATCTGCCAAATGTCCCTGCCCTGACTGAAGCCCTTGAGATCACATTTTTATTTCACTCGAACCAACACAAATTTAGGCATGATTCTCACACTCATGCCCACCAACCCTCATGGTTGATGGTGAAAGCCAATTAAACAAAAATGGTAGGTTCCATAAGACCACATCTCTTTGAGGCATTCTTTCAAACAGTCCAACACCTTTTTAACAGACCCATTTTTTTGCATATCCTACTAGCATTGCAGTCCAGGATAGCGCATATCATTTCAGGTATTTTGTTAAATAGTTCACATGTGTTGTGTATGCCTTCACATTTTGCATACATGCTGATCTGGGTACCTAATAAGACATTTAAAGATATTATCTTCCCATGATGCTTTGATGGATGTCCATGCACTTTTCTAAAGCTCCCATTTCGACAGCAGCTGGGAGGTTGCTTGGAAAAAGGCTGTGGATCTTAGATTTATATGCACCATATGCATTTGTTGGCTTTACTCGTACCAAATGCATTTTCCTTCAAAGTTTCTAGGGCCTTTTCAACAAACACATTTTTGCATATCCCGAAATCATTGCAGTCCATTGAACTGCATTTCTTCCACGCATTTAGTCGAACAGTTCACATGCTTCCATGTTTTACATATGCATCTACTAGGGCACTTGCGACTGCAACATCTGACAAAGTTCCTTTTCCTTTTTGGATTTGATGGGAGCCCACGTAGGCCTGGGCGCAGGCTGGAAGGGTGCCGACAACATGACAGACCAAACAAACAAAAATCCTCCTCCATTTTTCTTGATCTTCCCACGCAGGCATGTGGCACAACCTGGGAGAATGTTGGCGCGGCTAGGAGGCTGGGAGGAGGCCCAACAATGATGGCACTCCATGAGATGTCATCTAGTAAAGCATTGCTTGGGGACAGTCCAAAGAAAAAACCTTGGTTTTGTTCAGTTGCCGCCCACAAATCCAACCTGGTGGTTTTTACATTTCGCCCTTCTCTTCTTTGCCCTAATCCACCCTCACAAAGAAATCATGGGTTTTCTTAGTTTTAAAACTTTTACTTTAATTAATTTTTTTTTCCTTTGTTTGTTTTCACTAGATAAAAATAAAAACCCTAAATAAAGTTAAATAGCAATGAGCACGATTACTGATGATCACCATATTCATAATAAGCACACAAATTTATCAATAATAATACTAATCACCCTCGACAATATAAATTATAATATTATTATAAACATTATTTTTATGATTTTACGACTAAAACAATGATAATAATTATTAATCCTATTAATGGTGATGACTAGGAAAGCCCGACGAACCGAGAACCAGATTTTCCTTTAACCGGATAGTCATCCATGATGCTATGAGGTCCACAGTTGGGGTGTCGACAATGACCCAAAAGGAAAGAAGGAGAGGGAAGGTGAAAAATCTCCACCGCGACCTAGACAAGGTCAACAACGGTCAATGAAAGCACCCGCACACTAGTCTCCCAGGCTTAGCAACAAGGTCGTCATGCCAAGGATTGGGGGGAACATTGAACGGGGCATTACACATCCTCATCCTAGTTAAATACACTTCTAGAATCCTAGAAAGGTGGGGGCAATTGAATTACACGTACAACCACCTTCCTGGATGTAACTTTTGTAATTCAATCCATTACTACCCTTAAATGCCCCAAAACTATTGTAACATCCTCCAATAATATTTTTAGCATGTCCATTCAACCATGTTCAACCAACTTTGAACCACTTTTTATTCTATAAATTGCAAGATTAGTCTGTTACAAATCCTCCTGAATTGTTTGCAAATAAACTTTGTCAATTTACAATATGAAGCTTTCCAAAGTATATGTGTTTATAGCATTTGCACTCACATTTGGAGAATATTCAAGAGCACCCACATCCATTTGTAAGGTTCCACAGACGAAGTCTCCACAACCTTACTAAGGTTTGTACTAAAGGATTACAAGGAGGTTTGCATTATTATTTGTGTATCTCTCATTACTGTAGTGTTTTTTTATGCATACATGAGGCATTAGGATGTATATCACATAGACCACATATGAGAGTTTAAAGTTGACTAAAAATCATGGATCCAGTCATACCAATGATCTCAAATAAGAGTGCAAGCTTTAAAATGAAGTTTCATAAAGTATAGAACACTCATTCGAGCATGTAGTGGCGTGGGATGAGGAAAGAGAGGAGTGAAGAGAACATAGAGTCATGAGGTGTGGAGAAATTTCTTGCAGTGGGATTTCCTAAGGTGATCCAAGGAAAGAATAGGAGGCTGAGGTACATTCCAAAGTTCCCATAATGCAATATACTAAAAATATGAATAAAATTATATGCACCAGGTATCCGAGCACAATACCCCCGGATCAGTTGTTTTGTTGGTCATTTTTCAGTAAGGAAGAGGCACTACCGTCCACATAGAAAATGTTATCCTAGGCACTCTAGTCACATATAGATGAGACTGAGTTTGAGGTTAGTGCCCATTTGTTAATAGAAACTCGAGACAAGTTCACTCGAGGAGAAGAATATCTAATAATAGATTCACAACAGTTTTCGAAATGAACAAGCATGTAATGCATTGAATAAGTTATCGGTGGAGATTGGTGCCCAAATTTTTGATAAGAATAGAAAAATAATATATATGTAGAGGGAGCTAGATTGAGAAGAATAAAGAGATAATGGAGAGAGACCAGGATATAAAGGAGAAAGAGAAGATCATTGCACAATTAAAGAAGGAGTTGAGGGAGGAGACAAGGTAGACATGTTTTTCATACAAGAAAGAAGAATGCATAGCTAATGTAATTTTACTTGCACACCTGGATTTGGACCCTCACGATGTGGAGCAAAGTATGAGACATATTTTAATTTTCTAGAAGACCTAACACGCGTGATCGTCACTCAACAACCAACTATTTCATTGAAAATTTTAGAAGATGTATTGGCATGGCAGAAACAAGAAGAAAGGGAGCAGATTGAAGCCTTCATTACACAATATAGTGAGTTAGTTGAAGCAGTAAAGGAAGATACTCATATCGCAGAAATAGTGTATGATAAATATGAATATATATACCATGTGGTAGGATTTCTTGTGGCCAAGGATGAAGCGGATATGAAGGATTTCTAGGCCAAGAAAAAGGGAAACAGGGCAGAACAAGAAAGGATTTTAGCCGAAGTTGAGAAAAAGAGGGAGGTAACTAATGGGTTAAGGACATCAATTAAAAACAAGTTGAAGGATCTCTTCCCTCGGGTCATATGTAGGATGGATGCGTTAAATGATATAGGGAAACAACTGGAGACTATGGTTGAAAAGATGAAGGCAAGGGGTGGAGACTTAACTCCTAAAGAGGTTCTTGACATTGTTAGTAATGCACCTATTCAGGAAAGCATGCAGTTAAAGGTATGGAAGGCATTCAAAGAATTGGAGAACCAATAATTCCCCCTACTTTTTTCTCAATAAATATTATATTCTCTCTTTCTTTGGCAGAATCCATACAGACATATTCTTTATTCTTTTATTCTTGAAGATTTCTTTATAATTATTTGCATGACTGAGAAGAATGTTTCCAAAGACAGACAACATAACTAGTGTGGGATAATGTTGGATGTCATAAAATGACCAAGTTTTGGACCATAGAGAGAGACACACACACGTGGAAGGATTACAGAGGAAACACACGGATGGGTAAGCATGGTGAGCGCATTGGATGATAGGGTTAACTTGTGGAAGAAGGAACAAGGTTGGGTGTGCAATTCACTAGATGACTTGGCCATTTTTCTGGGTAATGGGCTAAATATAGCCTTGGAGTGTGTGACATGCAAAGGATATTTTTGTAGTTAAGGAGATTCTATTTTTGAGGAATGAACTTGCAGTTCAAACTTATGCATGAAAGCTAATAATAGGATTAAGGCAAATTATATCTTTCGGATTAGTCTATTATTAAGCTTGTTAGGAAGGAATGCATGATTTTTATTTTTGAAGGCATGTCACTTATTTTTGGATGCATGGGTGGTTAAGGGAAAGTCCCCACCCATATATATATATATAATATATATATATATATATATATATAATATCTATATATATTAGTTGATATGCATAGTTTTAAAGACAATGTATAAGGATCTAAATCGTATCAGAGTTATGCTGCCTAGATGTACCTTCGTGCATGACTTCATGACATTATTATTATGTATTCATCTTATGATATGTAATATTTTTGTTTATTAATGGAGTATTATGGATAGATTATATTTAATTGATGTATCTAATAATGGTATTTGTAGGGTGAATTTAATTCTAGTAACATTTTGATCCGTTAAGTTCCCTTATTATTTATGTTTCCAGTCTCATCTCATGGATCTGATGTTTGTACTGGAATGAATTCTTTGATAATGGGATCTATGAACATGCATGCTAACATCTTCACAAGATAGTACAAAATATGTACCTGGTAGCTTTGTGCACTTTGGGTGAGCATTCAAATCTATCTGAATGAAGTGCCAGTGAGCCTAGGAACTTGAGTAAGAAAAAAATATTACATCTAACGTACGAGTGAGCACTTCAAACTTGACCCTCGAGTTAGATATGGTCATTCTTAGAGCTTGGTAGAACCTAAAACCATTTTTCTTTCTTCTTCTTTTGATATTTTCCTTGAAATTTTTTCCACAACACTGTGTTGACCTCCTTTACATGTTACAAGGATCATTTAAGTATACAACTATCTAAATCTCATCATTCACTATGAATTATACCTTCTCACCTGACTTGTCCTCAAGAACATGCCTCCAAAAGAGATTTAGCATGCCTCTACCTACTAAAACTTGACCTGTAGCACCTTCCACATCCTCTATACAATCTCACAACACACTCCTCTTTCTTTTACTGGCATGGCTTAGGTTTATTTACTCCACACCCTACACCGTGTTTGCACTAGGTACTAGAATTAGGCCTAGTTGAGATTGTTTCAACCCATGGTTCATGAAAATTTTCCTATTATTCATCATGAAGGAACTTTCACACCTTTGAGAAACCTCTTAGGACCCATGAGACACCATTGAAGATCACACCAAGAACCTATTTGTTTACCAATGTAAAAATAATTTACTAATAGCTTGTGTATACACCATGGCACCTCAATAAATCACACCAAATCCCTTTAAACACATCATTGGATGTCAAAGGAGGGCACTGCTAATAAAAATTCATGCCCCTAAATGATTTAAACCTCATTAAAAATATTTGCATCAATGCGACATGATATCAATGACAACAGCAATGAGACAAGTTCCAACAAGATCTTGATTATTTGGGGCCCCTATAGTGTCACCAAAAAATATCAATCATGACCTCTCTCACTAGTGAGAAAAGCACTCACATAATTTTACATTCTCTATCAACACATTTTCATATTGATCGTGAGACTCCACCAATATCACCAAATAATATTACACCAATGAAATCATATGATGGGGATACCATTTTTGGGCTCACTCTAATTATACTTCACCCCCCTCGCTCTACAACACTACACATGTGGTTACTGCCACCACAACTAGATCAAATAAGTACCTATGTTCACCCATTATATCATCCACTCACTCAAGATCATATTTGGTCACCACATCCACCATTTTTTTATATCAATATCTACATATATGCATCAACAATGGTGGTCCAATAAGTATCACCTATGATTACCAACACCATTATATCAACATCTAATGAAGAAAAAACATCTATCTATCAACTAACTAAAATTTAAACATCATATAACACATGTGTTGCAAAATTGTTACTGCCACAACATTTCCACCAAGAAAAATTTTCCTCTATCAACTCCTTTACCTATAGATGGAGGCATACTGACACCTCCTACTCATCTAGTTTTAGCATCACCTTCTAGAACATTGACTACAATAGGAAAAAATAACATGCATCTGATCTTCACCCACCACTTTGACTATGTTGCATTTTTGACTTCATCATCTTGATCACTTGGTACAACTACTAGGTATAATCCATTCATTGGTGTCCCTAGTTACACCCCCTCTCTATAAGCTACATGTTTAGACCTCTTCCATGTATATAGTTTCAGAGGTACCTCCTATATAATCCCAAACTATTATGTTATTTCATACTAAAATAATTCCACTTAGTGGGGAAATCAATCCTCTAACCACATTGTATATTGAATCCATTACATCTCCATAGCATCCTTCGGACACCCTTTGAAATAAATGTATGGCCTCTAAATTACTTCTTACAGTGTTAAACTATCCAACATGGATCTATAAGTCATTGTATAGAATCCCCACCACTCTGACATCACCCAACTCACCACCACAATATCCAGATGGGCCCAATATAGGTGTGGCCTCCTATCAGCCACACAATAACAATGTGCTCATAAGACCACACATGTAACAAATACACCATTTCTAGATCACCACCATTGATCTCCAATGTGAGCCTATAGATATGCTTGTGCAAGTGAGATAACATGTAACAACCCCATGCATATCAATTCCCATACTCCTCTATCACCTGAAATTTTTTCCACATGTTACATGATATCGATACCCCTTCATTATCCACTACTATGAATGAGGCCGATAAAAAATGAATAATTTTTTGTAATTGTGTCACAATATAAGTCATCACAACACTGAACCTAATTATGGGATCTCCAATATCCCCTATTCCCAAAAAAAATCTTTTTTCTTGTCTCATACATTAGGGCATGTCTTGTGGAAACACCTATAACCTCTCCCCTACAATTGTTAACTAAAAAATATGATACACATCCTCTAATGACACCATCATCTCCCTTTTTGAGATCCAAAATGTGCATGTATATGCATTCCATTTCTCACACAATGTTGTGATAAAATGAATATTTAGGTAAAATTCCTCCAATATAGCCACATATTGCAAATCATCTCTTTCCAAAATGTCCCAACCTTCATCATTTAGATCTAATGTAAATAATTTCATCATGTGACACCCTCTACGAAACTCTGATGTGTGGATATCTCTTTGTAACCATAAATATGCCACATGTTTTTATTAGTCTACATTAGTATTATAAAACATTAGCATAAATAAATCAACTCTAAGTATATTATCCAAACCAAATCCATCATGGCATGTTCTAACACTTATCTTCTCATTATCCATCTTAATTCAAGAATGTATGGTTCCTAGTAGATATAGTACAATTCCATACAATACCTCCAAAAATTCAAAATGGGACCATTCATCTAGGTTTCATCATTTTATGTTAAATTGAACACAATAAAAAAAAACTTTCAATAAATTGTGAAAAATATACATTTACACATAAAAAAACCAATATTGATTACACTTACCCATTTTTGGGTCATTTTTGTCTTAATGGAATCTCCCACCCTCTTAAATCATGACTTAATGGGCTATCTCACTCATGAGACATTCATAATCTAAAAGCTCCTATCACACTCAATCATAATCAAGCAATGAAAAGTTATTTTTTACTTTTCCACTTTACTATTTGTTGGATTTATAATATTAAGTGGGAAACTACTTGTTTAAAAACCTGCCAAAGACTATATGTTTTTGGTTTATAGATTATATTTAGATATAACCATAGCAGATAAATTATTGTTGTCAGCGGTGTTTAAAAGATATGAGTGACCCAAAATAGGTCACTCAACTTGTATAAAACAAGGTGATCTTTTTAGAGATTGATATATGGGGAAACACATGTGAAATGATTTAGCAAAAATAAAATATTTGTGTCAAAACCTAATTGTAGAGTCATGTATGATAATAAATGTTAAAATAAAAATTTGACACAAGCAATAAGCTAATGAAATATGAAACCCTGAGTGCAAGAGAGAGGGTAAGTGCAGGAAGTTGATGGACAAATATAGGGTCATCCGTGGACATCATATTGCAAATAACAACATAATATCAACTTGTAGGGATTATTAGCAATACATACACTCAAAATTAGACAAAATTATATTAATATGAATCATAGCATCTGGAATCTAGTTTTTAAAATACTATTTTTTGTAAAAAATGGACAAGATTAGCTATATTAAACACTCAAAATTCAATGACTTGGTATTTTTTTTTAAAAACGCCGATAAGATTATAGTCCGTTTGCCCACAATTTGGAAGACCAAAAATTGATATATATTTTTTTCCTTTGGTGAGAAGTTATATGCCACTATCTATCTTGGGATGGATTTTATTTTGTATTTTTTGAGTAATATTTTATTTTTTATGATTTTTTCCATGAAAGTGGTATGAAAACATAAAGAAAACAGAGCACTTTCCGTTTGCCCGCCATAACTTCATCAAAAAATATTGAAATCAAATAATTTTTTTTTTGAACATGTATATAATTTCACCACGGTTGGGATGGAGAGAGAGGAATGAAATTATCTGATTTACGCTTTGTATGGGATTGGTGGAGACTAGGAAAACTATTGAATACCCGAGAGAGGAATGAAATTATCTGATTTACGCTTTGTATGGGATTGGTGGAGACTAGGAAAACTATTGAATGAGAAGTGACTTGTGCCATAAATGCTAAGGATAATTTATACACTGTAGGAATATGGTTGAAAACAAGTGCTCATGGCTAAGAAAGGGCGCATGGGTGTTGATGACCTCTATTTGGAACCTATGACTATCAAAATGGTCAGAACTTGATCTTTGTTGTGTCATACAAGTGTCACAAATTTTATGTGTTGGTCACATGTGTGTTATAATATGATCTTCAAGGTACATGTGACATGGAAAAAAAAATATTCACCTACAAAACCCAAAATACCACAACAATTCCAAAAAAAAAAAAATGTAATATGGGGAGTTAGACTGACCCCGGTAGTCACCCAACAGAGTGAGCTTACAATCAAGCATTACACTACATCTTAGAATCCATGTAGTTCTTATGTCGTGTGTGTAAAAATTGTACCCTGGAATTCCCTTATGCGAGTGCACTTGATAACATGATAGATAAATGTAACAATGTAAATAGATGTGTGGATGGAATAAAAAAACTTTCCCTTCCTGTCTAGGCGCTAGTGTCCAAAGTCACAAAAGACAAAACAATAAAGTTCCAACTAGGCTATAGGGTGTTCAAGACCAAATAAAAATAAGAAACACATAAAAGAGGTCAAAGATAGCTATCAATTACTATTTTTCTCACTTAGGAACCATGTAAATGCAAGTATGCTTTTAGGACCTAGAAATGTACCCAAGTGCATAATTTTGTGTCTACATTTCACCCCACTTTATTTTGTTGAGTGAATAATCGATAAAATAAAGTAGATAAGGGATGCATATGTGATAGCCACATAAAGTGTGATGGTGATATCGTGCCAAAAAGACAAGTGAAATGTGGAATGAATACAAAAATGAAACATGGAAACTAAGAAGGGAAAGTGACTTTAGGATTAAACATTTTTGGTGTACCATGTTGTACATTTTTTTAGTGTAGTTTTTTAATGACTGCTTCTCATTGGTATTAAGGATGGACTTGAAAAATAATATTGAAGAAGTATTCAAAGATGTGTATATGAAAAAAATTACATAAGTATGTAAAGCATGTGAAAGTATGTAAAAGTAGTAACTAGAAATTGTGCACCTAATTTATGAAGCATTAAAAGGATAGAAAATTTCCTAAGTTGTTGTAGAAGAGTGATTTTTTTAGTTATCTCATAGCAAGTGTGAATTTTTTGGGTGATCTCACACCAAGAAAGAGTTTTTTGGGTGATCTTACGCCGAGAATGAATGTTTTTAGTGATCTCACACCAAACATAAAGTGTTGCGGAGAGATGTCTAGTGTTACTATCCTTCCAAGAATATTCTCGATAATACACCACTGTAGATGGTGTGATCCCATTTTTTTCCATGTTATCCCTAACTTTTTCTAAAGCTAATGTTTTTTCAAATTACAATGGAGATAGAATGCATTCTTCTTGTTGGAGGATTATTCCTGTAAAGTGAAATTGATCTATGAACTGTATTTATATGAGAGGATTGTTGTGTGTTCCCTCAAGACATTAGCACCCAAGGGCATGACACAAACTCTTAGGTGCTCCTATTTAATCCTGGCATTGGTTTTTGTGTTGTGTTGAGGATCCAAGTCAGGTTCTAATTCATCCTTTGATAGTGTGAATTCTTTGTTTCTGTATTGTGTAGGAATGTACTGTATCTCTGAGCTATAGTATGGGGTGACTACTTCACCTAATGGATGCCCCCCATTATTTGGGGTTTGTGTGACATTATTAGGAGTGTGTGGCCTAAAAGAGAGACCCTAATAATGATCTAAACTATTTCCCCTACAAGGGGGATGTGCATGTTAGGAACCAAGGCACATGCAAACCAAATGGTTTGATACATGTGTTAGTAGAAAATTTAGCAACATGTCATAGAAAAATAGTGTAACAAGAAAATTTACATATAATATGGACCGCAAAAAGTGGGTTCCAAAAATGGGACATCGATCACAATGTCACAAGACAATTAGGGCTGAAATGGAAAAAAGCATACAAACAATGATCAAGCAAGACATAGGATAAATATGGTGAACAATGGAAAACAATAGCAAGCAATAGAAAGCAAAGTGTAATAGAAAACCATTGTAGCAAATAGTTCTAGCAAGGAAAATATTGCACATGAAGCATCTGTTAGCATTTTAGAAAGATAAAAAAGTATGTCAAAGCATGTGTGTATCAATGTAAACTAGTGTGCTAGTAAGAATAGGAAGTAGTATAAAATGAAATAATATCACATGTAATGTGTAAGAGTAGTAAATGTAGATGCCCCCAGGAGCCTCGGTGGGAGTGGCAAGAGGTACAATTTCAATCATCATTGTTAGGTATAAGTATCTAAGAGAAATTTGCATTCACATCTAGAGAACAAGTGAATGCAAATGTGTATATGATAAAGATAATGACATATTGGATATCTAGATAACATTGTAAGCAAAGTATAACATGTAAGTATAAGAAAGAAAGAATAATTCCAACCAATATATGCAAAATATACCATGTGAATGAAATGGAATAGTATGTAGTGTGAATGTGATAGGCGTAGCATGCCCCTTAGCAAATGTGGATGATTATGAGATGAGTTTCATTTATAACATACCCCTCAACAATCAAGAATGAACCATAGAATAATATTGTGTCATCAAGAAATGGTTTGAATTTTGGACTAGAAAGAGATCAATGAGGTATAGAGTGTAAAGAGTATGAGTGAGGTGAGGTTCATTTCATATTTAGATCCTCAGTGATTAAGTATGAACCGTGGAGCTAGAGTGTGTCATAGAGTAGTAAATGATGCAAAGTTTATATCAAGATGTGCAAGAGAGATTAGCAAGACTAGATGTGAAGCACAGAGCATAATGTGTATGTGTATAGATTAGAAAGAAATATTGATGATTGAGGGGAGAGAAGAAACCATATTTCCCTCAAATTGTGTGATGAAGGTCTATATGGTGATATAAAAAGGACCATTTCATAATGGTGGAGGTTGAAATGTGTCTTGTCCATCAATATAATGAATAGTTTGTTTGACAAAATGTATTGGACTCAGAAGTTGAGTAGGGTAAAGAGGGATCTTGAATGGTGGTAGATTATGTGGAACTGGTAATATTTTAGAGGAATCAAAAGTAATAGGTGTTCGACTGATTTTGGGAGGATCTTTTTTAGTTGGATTTGTTAACGCAATAGAATACTTGGAGAGGAGGAGGGGTTGGACTTATTTTGAGAGGAAGTTGCTTATGTGGCTCTATGATTTCCATAGAAGGAACATTAATAACAATGACATGATTCTCGTTAGACATAGATGAATCATATTTATGAACCCAATGGGATTTAGAAATTGGAAATGAATATGTAGTAACATTTTGTGTTGTAAAGATAGTGCTTAAGCTAGCCAATTTTTCAATCCATTGCATAACAATCATTCTAATTATGTCCATTGATTTAATGATAATGGTAATATGGGTGACCTTGGTATTTTGCAAGCTGATATGGAGGATAGTAATGAGTAGATAGAAAGATGATCAATTGATGAGTGAGGAGATAAGGAATAATATTAAGTGGTTTAGCATTGAGATAAAACTTGAGAGGTATGGGAAGTGATAAGAATTGGGACGCACTAATATGGGAACATGTGGAAGTCATATAAGTAGAATGAGATGTAGAAGATGAACTAGCATGGGTTTGAGAAGCATCTTTGAGATGTTGAATTTCATATTCAAGATATGCAATCATTGTTTCCATACCCTAAATTTTGTCTTGAAATAAAGAATACAAACCTTAAATTGATTGTAAGATGGGTTGATTAGATGGAGAATTATGACCGATAGATTCATTAGATAGATGATTTAAAATGGCACTTACTTGAGCAGGTGATGTATTGCAAGGTAGATACATAGTGTCTAGGTTTTTTGAAGAACATGTTTGTAATGTGGGTGCATTTGAATCAATTCATGAAAGGATATTAGAGGATATTTAGGAGTCATGAGAGAAGAAAAATGAGAATCCAATTGTAATCAAATTTGTATTTTCTAAATTATTTTTAAAAATAGAGTTTTATTTATTGTTAATCCCTAATTATAGAGTCACATATGATAATAAATGCTAAAATACATATTTAACACAAGAAATAAGCTAATGAAATATGAAACCCTAAGTTTGAGAGAGAGGAATGGACTTAATTGATTTACGTGACATCTGGGATTGGTGCAGACTGGGAAAATTGTTGGATAAGAAGTGACATGTGTCACAAATACTTAGGAAAAATTACAAACTGCAAGAATATGGTTAGACATGGGCGCCCATGGCTAGGAAAGGGTACCTGGGTGTTGATGACCTCTAATAAGTTCCTATGACTATAAAAATGGTCATAACCCAATCTTTGTTATGTTGCACAAGTATCAAAAATATTATGTTTTGGTCACCTGTGTGTTGTAATATGATCTTCGAGAAACTTGTGACCTACAAAACAAATATTCACCTTCAAAACTGACAATACCACATCAAATACCAAAAATGAAAGATGCAACATGGGGATTCGTACTGAACCCGGTGGTCACTCGATAGATTGATATTACAACCGAGCACTGCACTACATCCCAGACTCTATGTAGTTCTTTTGTGTGTGTAAAAATTATACCCCAATATTCCCTTGTGTTAGTGCACTTGATAATGGGATAGCTAAATGTAACAATGTAAATAGATGTGTGGATGGAATAAAGAAACTTACCCCTCATCTGATGTGTACGTAGAAAATTTATTCCCTTGTCCCTTGAATGGATGCTAGATGGATGTGTTTGAATGCTTTATATGCCTTTGGAATGCAAGCTTAGGTGATACTAATGATGCTTAGAGCTTGGTCCTTTATTTTGGTCACATAGCTTTCTATTTATATGCTTCCTTTAGTTGAATTTCAAAATTGACAAGTGGAAGGATGACCCAGAATAAAATAAGATGCCCAAAATATAAAATAGGATCAAAAATAGCAAGTAAAGTAGAAAGAGGTTAGGGGCACCCAGTGGGGATGAGAGTTCCTAGGTGATGGAGTCCTGACTAGGCAATGGTGTCTGAAGTCATAAAATATAAATCAATAAAGTTCCAATTGGGTTGTAGGGTGTGGAAGACTAGATAGAAAATAAGAAACATATAAAAGAGGCCAAAGATGAGTCTTGGACATCTATGGTGGGAAGTATGGAAACAATGGAATAGAAGGATTTTCAAAGAAAAGAAACTTCCCAACAAGCTGATTTTCAAAAAATGCTTACACATTGTTAGAAACAATTTCTCCATCCTAAAGAATAAAGAAGTGGAAGTTATGGATAGAGAACATCACATCATAAATAGAGTGAACTTAACCTATGACCCCCAACCTAAGATAAGAAATCCAAGAGAAGGGGTAAGATGGAATAATCCTAGAGAGGGTTTTATCAAACTAAATTTTTACAGATCCACTAAAGGGAACCCTTGAAATACCAGAGGAAGAGGTGTGTTTCATGATGTAAAAGTTAATTTTATCATTGCATAATTCTTTATTTTGGGTCTACAAACTAATCATGTTGCAGAGGCAATGATGATGTTTTGGGGAGTTAAGCTTGTGGAAGAGAGGTTTTGTTGGCGTAGTAGCTAGATAACATGATGAGATCCCTCTCCACCATCAGTTCGAGCTTTTGGTGTGATGGAAAATCATTTGGTATCAGAGCTACACAAATTTTCATCACACCAAAAATCTCAAACTTATGGTGGAGAGGTATCTCATCGCGTTAATCAGCTGCTATGCCAACACCCTCCCACACAATGGAGCCGGGTATACACCCATTCAGGCCTAACAGCATTAGGAGGAAGTGACACCAGGAATTTCCTGGGAGGTCACCCATCCCATAACTACTCTAGGGCTGGTGCATTGATTTTGTGAGATGATTTTTCTCACAACCAGGATTAGACTTCACCTCCTTCCTTGTTTTGTGCTTGTGTTTGTTTACGGTGTCCTATTTGCTGCACTCCACGGAAGACTGTTGTGGTCTCCTCTCTTACACATTATTATTCTGATTGCAAGTCGAGTTACCAAGTGTTTCACACTACACGCATGGACCTAATTGTAATCAATGCACTAAACTATAAAGTGCCAAAAGTAGGGGGTTGTTATATTGTCCTGGGTGGTTGTGTTTCTTTTCTGCATTTCCTTCTCTCTCTCTCTCTCTTCACTATGGATGCACTTTCAATTCCTTTGCTTACGCCGTTCAACTTTTTCAAATGGAGATCGAAAATAATAATGAAACTAAGGGGTAAAGGGTTATTTCACATCACCATGGGAACTGAGACCAAACCAAATGATGAACCTGAAAATCTAAGTGGTTAAACCGTAGTGATGAAGCTTTAGGTCTTTGCATGTCTATTTCTTCTAACTTTCTCTTCCACATTGAGGCGTCTAAAACACCTAAATCTATGTGGAAAATGCTAGATGTAATGTTTGGACAACTAGATGACATGAGAGCACATGAGTTGGAAAATAAACTACTAGGGTTAAATACTAGTGACTTTGAAAACCTATAAGCTTTTTTCTCGAAATTTGTCCACATTAGATTGTTGTTAAAAGGATGTCAAGTAGAGAAGAAATATTCTCAACTGATCTTGTCAATTCTCTCTAAGCTAGGTCCCAAATATTCTGTCTTCGTGTCAAATTTCTACACTACAAAAGCTGCTTTGGGCGTTACTTGGACTATGCCCTCCTTTGACTATTTTTCGTCCCAACTCATTCGAGAATAAGACAAACTCATTCAAATGGGGTCTTTCATGTCTAAGTCACATGCCCTTGTAGTAAGTACTAGTAAGGGAAAGAAGACTGAAAAGAAGAAAGAAACAAAGGATCAACCTAAGAAAGAAACCAAGACCAAACCTAAAAATGACACAAACACTTTCACTTCTGATCCTAAGGCACAGAAAAAAAAGTTTTTGTGTTCCTATTGTAAGAAATATGGTCACGATGAGCAACACTATTTTTAGAAATATATTGATCACTTATCTCATTTACTTGAGAAGAATAAAATAAGTGTTCCTGAATCCATAAAACAAAGTGCTCCGAAGGCTGAGTCTTCTATTGTAAAAGGTGATAAAAATGATAAGAAGAAAGGAAAGGCCAGTAGCCAGAGTTGCTCCTTCATTGACATGGATTATAGATTCCGGTGCCTCACACCACATGGGTTCTTTGCATGTTGAGTTTTCTAACATCGAACCTTGTGGAATGTCCCAAATCACGATGGGTAATGACATGACAGTGTCGATTTCTGGTAGTGGATCGGTAGAGATGGATGGGGGAACATTTAACCAAGTCTTGAGTGTTCTTGATCTCTCTACCAATCTCCTATCGGTTTACCAAATAACTCACCTTGGTGAAGGAATGTGAGTGTAATTTGGTCCTAACTCGATGATTATTTGTGAGCTTAACAATGACACTACAGTGGATGAGGGAAAGGCTGATCACCATTCACGACTATATACCTTTTCCCACTTTACTTCTGATTTTACGCCCACTACCTTGCTCACTCATGCAAATGAGGTTAGTAAGCTATGGCATGAGCATTTTGGACATTTAAATTATTGCTACCTTGAAACAATTGATCCAAAATGAAATGGTCAATGGGTTACCTCACGTCAAGTTTTCTAAGGGTCTTTGTGAGGGTTGTACCCTTGGAAAGCATCTTAAAAAGAACTTTGACAAAGGAAAAGCTTGGAGAGCCACTCGTCTTTTGGATCTTGTTCACAACGATGTTTCTGGTCCATTTCCTTCTCCTTTATTTACTAGAGCTCTTTATGTGCTAACCTTCATTGATGACTATTCACGATATACTTGGGTATATTTTATTAATCTTAAGTCTGAAGTCTTTGAACATTTTCAGGACTTTAAGGATCTTGTTGAGAAACAGGCGGAACGGTCTATCAAGGCTCTTCGAACCGAAAATGGAGGTGAATATGTAAACAATAGGTTCATGGATTTTTGTACTTCTGAAGGGATCTCTTTGCAAAACACAGTTTCTTATAGCCCTTCACAGAAAGAAATAACCATACTCTAAAGGAGATGACCCCTTGTATGATTCACTCGAAGTCTCTTCCTCCGCAGTATTGGGCCGAAGTAGTGAATTGTGCAAATTACATTTAGAAATGTGTTCCACACAAGGTAGTAAGAGGGATGACACCCTTTGAAGCCTAGTTTGGATGCAAGCCTGATGTTGAGCACTTTCGAGTCTTCAGATCCAATGCTATGGCTTGGATTCCCAAGAAGAAATGTAAGGCTTTGGATCCACAATACAAACCTTGTATCTTTATATGGTATCCTGATGGCGTGAAGGGATATTGATTGATAAATCCTACTTCTTAGGAGCTATATATCGAGAAAAATGTTAAGTTCAATGAGTCTTCTTTGACTTTTACTTCTCCACTTATTGAGGTTCTTCAGCTTGCTGATTTGGATTCTGACTCATCAGATGATGATGTTGTTGAGCATTCTCCTCTTCCTGATCCTCTCGACCATTAGACCTTTAAGTCTTATGATTTTGATAGTAGTGATGACAAGGACTATGTCCTTTCTCACTTAAGTGAAGAATCTTCCGACTCTGAGCCTGATCCTCCTGGTCCGATTTGGGCTAGGAAAACTTTGTAAAGTGTTGGAGATTTAGTTGGAGATACTTTAGATATAAGACGTACTTGCTTAGATTTCGTTGGACCCCACTCTTTCTTCACTTCTGATTCTGATTCACAGTATTTATGGGAGGATTTTGGTATTCCTGAGTGGGATTCTACCATAGATGAGGAGTATTCCTCTCTCATGAAGAATGATACTTGGGATCTCACCACTCTTCCGAAAGGAATAAAAATCATTCGGTGTAAGTGGGTGTTCTGAACAAAGTATGGAGTAGATAGAGACGTTTAAAATTTTAAAGCGTGATTAGTAGCTAAGGGTTTTCTCCTAGATAGTTGGGGTTGATTATACTGAAACCTTTGTTCCAGTTGCAAACATGACTTCTATTCGATTGACCCTAGCCATTGCCACAACGAACAGATGGAAAGTTCATTAAATGGATGTTAAGAGTGCCTTCCCTCATGGTGACCTAGAGGAAGAAATCTATATGGAATAACCTCTGGGTTATGTCTAAGACCCCTCCCTCATTTGTAAGTTAAAGAAGTCTCTTTATGGCCTTAAAAAATCCCCTCAGGATTGGTATGCCAAGATGGACTCCTTTTTACTTATATTAGGGTTTACTAGGTGTCTTTCTGATTCAAATTTTTATATTCTACAGCTAGATGACTCTATACTCATTCTTGTTCTATATGTTGATGACTTGTTGATCACAGGTAGCTCTTCCTCTATTATTGATTCTGTGAAGATCACCTTGGCCAACAAGTTTTCCATGAATGACTTAGGTCTACTTCATTACTTCCTTGGGATCCAGATTTCACAATCTGACTCAAGAATCTTGATTTCGCAACCTAAGGAAGAGGTGTGTTTTGTGATGCAAAAGGTAATTTTATCATTGCACACTTCTTTAATTTGGATCTACAAACTAATCATGTTGCAGAGGGAATGATGATGTTTTGAGTTAAACTTGTGGAAGAGAGGTTTCAAGTCCCTAATTGTGGAAGGAGACTCTCTTAATATAATATCATGTATGAAGGGAAAAATTATTTCTTCTCTATCTATTGAAGACTTTATTAAAAATGCCAAAAATAACGTTTCTTCTTTTAATGAAATATCATTCCAACATATCTACTGGGAAGGAAATAGAATGGTAGATATATTTGAAAATAAGGGGGTGTAAGCTTTAGATTTTATTGTGGTTGAGGAATTAATCAACTTGGAAGCTAAAATAATTCATACTCTTGTAGGGGAATATGTCAGTAATGTCATATCTTCTTAATGATGATTGATAGAGATAAGACTGCCTCTAGGATTATGTATCTGGTTATGATGATTCTTAGACGTGTGCCAAACATAACTTCTGATCATCCCAAAGATTGGATTGAAAGAGAAAATCCCCTCATTTATTTGATCCATCCACACATTTGTTGTAAAACTGGATACTAAAATAGACAGTATTTGTAGGACCACTACAGGATGAAGAGCTGCATGGGTACAATGGGAGGAGACTTGGTGCAAAGTGAACCTGACATAATCCCTGCTATGTCAAAGGAAGTGACTGAGTTGTTATATAAGGTAGGGCTGATGTAGTTTTTTACAATATTTGATGGTTTCAATGAAGATATTAGTGAAGTTTTAGCTAAAACTTGGAATGAAGGTCATGTTCGTGTTCAGAATTTCTCTCTCACTATCTCACCGAAGTTTATTGCTAAAGTGATAGGTCTGCCCCTAGAAGGAAGATGTATTTTCAAACCTAATTTTGATTACAGTTTGGAGATTGATAGATTCATGCAAGGTAAGGGTTCCACTAAACTCCCTCATAATGGTTATTCTAGGGAGGATTTTTCTCCACCCTAAGAATAAATAGCTCTATTAATTATGTTGTACATAACCCTAGAAGGGAGATACAAAGTTGTTTATAGGTATCATCTCCCTATGTTCAATCATGTTAGGAAGAGCAAACTCTACAACTTTCTAAATTATCTATATATTTCTCTTTCCAAATCTATAACAAAGGTTGGGAAAGGAACTTTTACCCTTCGATTGCATCAAGGGCTTATTAAAGCTATGTTGAATCTGGGCACACCTCTCATTGGAAAAAAATGAACAATTCAGGGCTAATTTAGTGAACCCTAATCAAGACGATTTGGGGGAAAAATGAGATCTCTGAAACCAAATTTGTTATCATTTCTATGGAGGAAGTGGGGAAATTGGTGTCAAAAAGAACTAGGTCAATTGTGGCCAAATAAAATGTTAAGAAGAAGAGTAAGGAGAGTGAGGCTTCAGGACCACATGACAATATTGAAGTTATCTCTGATTCTGGGGAACAAAAGAAGGATAAAGTGAACCAGTTTAGCAGTGGAGAGGGGAAAGAGGATGGGAAAGAAGTTTAGGATAACTCATAGGAGAATAATTCCCAGAATATAGAAGAATCATTTGAGAACATGCATGCTCTCAAAGTTACAAAAAATAATCTGTTCAAAGCTCAAGATATGGTGGTCAAATCTAATGTCTTTCTGAAAGAATTTGAAAATTATAGGCAGGATACTAATATCAATAGAAATAAAATTAGTATGGTGTTCATTTATTTTAGGGAGCTTCAATAAAAGGTAGAGAAACTCACAACTATTGTCCTTAGTGATCAACTAAAGAATTCTAATGAGAGATGTCTATGTATGGAGAAATAAATGTTAAACATGAAGGAGATTATTCTACAAATTAGGAACATCCATATCCTCAATGTCAAGAGCACCATTCACCACCTTAAATTATTGGAAAAGATCATTCACTCCATGGAAATTTCCAAGAAAAAAGAAAAGGAAGGAACATGGCCTAAATTGGAGATTGTTGAACCTGATTATCAGTACTAGAAGTCCACTATTCCCAGTTTGGTATATGAATTGAATGGTTTCATGTATACAGTGGGAGACCTAATTAAAGAATGATTGGTGTTATGATTTTTTTGGAGGCAAGATCCCCTTTTGGTTTTGTTGTTAGTTTCTAGTCTCTTGCTGTTAAATTGGTACTTTTGGTATTTAAGATTGGTTTTTTTATCTATAGCATGTAATTTTGTTTCTTTGGACTTATGGGGATTCAATGGGTACCCCATTGACCCTCTTTTATACTGGATATTTCATACTTTGTTTGGGGTAGGGTCCCCTCAACCCTTTTTTTACCTCTTATAAAAAAATGGTAGTTTTCTTACTTAGGAATCATGTGAATACAAATATGCTTTTAAGACCTAGAAATGTACCCAAGTGCATAATTTTGTGTCTACAAAAATATCAAGTGTGACATATGAATACAAGCTATATGGACAAGTTGATCATAGATAAGTGATTTAAATAGTGAAAAACACATGAGAAAATATATGAGGCATTTTGCAATCCCTTCTTGAAGGTGTAACTACAAATGGATTTGTGGAAATAGTGGGAGTGCTAGGTGAAATTGAACTCTCAATAAAGATAAGTGATTTTTAGTGGGATTTTAACCTTTCATGGTTTTCCCACTTATATATATTATGCCATTGTGTTCATTTGATTTCTATTTTATGTTGTTTACAGTATATAATCTGTAATATAAACATCTTAATATAAGTTTCGATCATTGCACTTCATAAACTATAATTTTGGGTATTTTACTGTGGTGGATCTATAATTTGTAATATTATTTATCCCCTAAATTTCCTAACATGGTATCAAAGCTTGTGTTTATGCATGTTTAGGATAGATTTGGATATTTTTTACTATAGGTGTGAAGAAACTTGAGCATTTTTTAGATATGTGAAACCCAATCTTGTTTCACAATTTTCTTCAAGTTTATAATGTGTAAAATTCCAATTCCCACCAAATTATTTGAATTTTAATGTCTTCAATAATTTAAGTCAGTTATGAAAGATCATATATTGGTTTTTACATGTATTCTTATCTTCCTCAAAGTCTTATTATGTTGGGATATAAACTTTATATCACCTACACTTGTCCTTTAAGGTTTTCCAGGAATTCGTGGCTTTCTACAGTATTTCGCGGTGGTTCCCAAGCTTTCATGGAGAATTTGAATATTTGGTGGCATATTTGAGGCTTTCCCTTATGTGAAATTTTCTAAAACTTTGCATCCATTTTGTAGCATTTCACAACATTGTTAGCCCTTTGTGACATTTTATTATCCATTTGCATCCATTCTCGCTTGCTTCGTGGTTTGCAACACACTTTAAGTCTTTCACAGCTTAATTTTATCTCTTGCAGTGTTTTATAAGTTTTGCATGACATTCTTAGATTCATGGCTTTATTTCATGTAATTCACAACATCCTTCACTTTTTGGCATCCTCCTTTAAGATTGTGCATATTTTCTACACTTGTACCATTTTCTAAGTCTCCCATGTCTTTTTACTAATTTTTTTAATCCGTGGATCACTAAAATTTGAAAAACTAACATAATTCTAGTTTTTTGATAATTTCATAGTATCACAGTTTCAAATTTTCTTTATGTAATTTCTTCTTATGCTACCTATTATATACCTTATTGGTATATTTTTTTCCTTCACAATTTCAACTAAGTTTCCCCCTTCGTTTTTGAACTTTTATTTGTTCCACGCCTCACATAATTTTCTTTGTTTCGTGGACTTCCAGTGTCTCGCAGACTTTTATTTGTTCCATGGAATTTTAGTGTCTCATGTAATTTCCTTTATTTCATGGATTTTTGGCTTAGTTTTCTTATGGACCACTAAAACCCATGAAGCACTCTTCTTTTGTACCACAACCTATCAATTTCTGTAAAAGGCTATAACTTTCTTCCTAGTACCTCGCAATCTCTCACAATTTTTTCTTACTATTGTGTGGTCTTCCTTCTTGGTGTTATCACCATATTTGAGTGTTTTTATCAAGTTGTAATCTCTCTTTTTACTTTTAATCTACTATAGTCTAGTATATTTGTATCACAGATCTATACAACTTCTAAAAACCCATCTAACACTCTATTTTTTTAGTGTTACTATGTTTTCTTAACAATGGCTAGTTCTTTTATTTTTACGTGGATAAATCTACATGTTTAAATGGTTCTAATTGTAGTATTTAGAAAATTAGGATTAAGGATATTATTATGGCTAGAAATCTATGGTATTTAGTTATTGGTTTGAATAAAAAACCCAATAAGAGATAAACTACACCTGAGAAATTGAGTGCTTTCTCCAAAAAAATCCTAAGAGGCCATTTAAATCCTATTGAAAAGCATCAAGGATGATTTTTTTTCATATAGGTCATATGGAGTCTCCTCCTAATGCAAGGACGTAATTGAAAACTATCCATACAAATAGCTGACTCTCCAAAATAATCAAGTTGATCATGGAATTTTTCACAACTCCTATGAAAGCTAGTAAGAGAATTATTAATTGCCTAGCTTAAATTATGAACATTAAATCTCAATTGGATGAATGTAATTTGAAATTTTTTTAGGATAAGTTGCTTTAGTTCATTATTCAAATTAATATTCATGAGAAAATTAGAAACTATATTATCATTTTGAATTCTAATACCAAAATGAAGCTAATTTACATAATTTAGACATATTGTCTTCTTTCCTTATCTAAGAAAAGAGTGTCATGGAGAAAATTCCCTGAAAAGAGAATGCCTCTTAGGAATTGTTCTCACAAAATCATGTCTTTTAAAAATAAAAATACTAATAGTATAAATCAACAATCTAACTTTAAACCTAACAAGATAAGAATAATCAGAATTTTAAAGTAAATTTTGATGGAAATTGTACCAATTATGGTAAATTTGTTCATAAAGAAGTTAATTTCCATTTTAACAAGTCTAGTAAAATTTTTAAGAATAAAACCTTCAAAAATAAAACCAAGAAGAAGAATAAAAATCAGAATCATACTAAAAACCAAGCCAATAATGTTGAGCAAAATATTTCTCTTTATACTTCCCTTTCAACCTCTAATGACAGTGAATGGATCCTAAATAGTGTTGCCTCTAGACATATGATATACATGCATGATATTTTATCTGGTGTTGTTAACTGTCATGGGAATATATATCTAGGTGACTATTCAATCATCAAGTCTTAATGTTATAAAAATGTTAAGTTAGAGAATGGCATCATTAAGAATGTTTTATATGTTCTTAACTTAAAGAAGAACCTTTAATCTTATTCTCAATTAACCAAAGAAAAATATAAGTTTGTGTTATTTCAAAATAAATGGTATGTTAATAAAGATCTTGGTAAGCTATTACTGGTATTTTACGAAAGAATAGTTTGTACATTATTTATGGATTTGTTGTTGAATCTTGTCTTTCCTCTTCCTCTTCTGATGTTGTTCAATTTTCACATGAAATACTTGGGCATTTAAAATTTAAGTTTTTACATGATATGCCATGCCTTAACCTTGTAGTAGGTATTCCTAAGATAAAATCAAACCATGAGACTTGTGAAATTTTATTCTGTGGTAAGCAACATGTTCAACCCATTTCAAAAACATCATGAGTTTAATTCCTCTTTTTTTTCTTGATTTGGTTCATATTATGGACCAAACAAAACCATCTAACATATGGACCAAAGAAAAACATGCTATTTTTTATTTTAGGATATTTGGTAGTCCTGTGTGCCTTCTCATTCTTAAAGTTAAAGGATAAAAACTTGATCCTACTTCCTAATGTTGCATTTTTGTTGGGTATGGTGGTCAAAAAACATGTATGATCCATTTAAGCATTTGATTTTATAAAATATTAATGCTCATGTTCTTAATAAACATGTACGTAAGTATGCCTCTTATGTGTTTCTTGAATATGAAAAGCTTTATTTTTATGATCCTTCCTTAGATAAGTTAGAAATTGATATGCAAGAGAAAAATCATCCTTTTTTTGACATGATAGATATGGACCTTGAGGGGGAGTCTTCTCAATATTTTTCTCAGTCAAAATTTCCTAAATGGGCTAAAAAATTTGGTTCCAAATTCTTAGCCTAATGATTTGAGAAAGATGGCTCACAATAAAAATTCTTATTATGCCTTATCAACTAATTATGAGGTTAAACCTTAATACTTTGAAGAATATAGGTTATCTGAAAGATGTATTATAGTCATGGAAGTTTAGTACAATTCTCTAATCAAGAATAAAACTTGGGAATTAGTCCCTCTTCCTCTTAAAAAAAGAATTTTATGTTCTATATGGTTGTATAAATTTAAATATAACTCTATTGGTAAGATTGAAAAATTTAAGGCTAGATTAGCTGTTAGAGGGTTTACTCAGAAACCTATTTTGGATTATGTTAAAACCTTTTCTCTTGTTACCAAATTGAGAACTATTAGAATTATTCTATCTCTAAATGCTCAACATGGTTGGGAGTTTCACTAAATGGATGTTAAAAATGTCTTTTTAAATGGTGAATTGAAAGAATAAATTTATATACATCAAAATAAAGGATTTTAAGAACCTTGCAAAGAATATTATGTTTGTAAACTTAAGTAATATTTCTATGGTCTTAACCAAGCTCCTAGAGCTTGGTATGTTAAGATAAATATTTTCTTTCAAGAACTTGGTATTTTGTTGATAATGATTTATTTGTTAAAAATGAAAAAATCATGTTACTATTATTATATTATATGTTGATTATCTCTTGATTACTAGTAGTGATAAGAATTTAATTCTTAAAATAAAAAAGAAATTAAGAAAAAAAATTGAAATGTATAATTTAGGACTATTAAATCATTTTCTAGGCATCATTATTTGTCAAAGTCACAAATTTTTTATTGCATCTCAATCACAATATTCCACTAATATTATTAAAAGATTTAATATGATTTTTTGTAATCTTATCTCCATTCCTATGTAAGTTGGTGTTAAGTTAGATCTAAAACCTTCTTGTGATAAATTTTATTCTACTTTATATAGGCATCTTTTTGGTAGTTTGATTTATTTAACTATCACTAGGCCTTATATCTCCTATGTAGTTGGAACTATTCCTATATTCATGTAGGATCCTTATGAGGACCATTGGAAAATGGAAAAAAATATTCTAAGGTATATTAAAGGTAAAATTAATTATGGTTTTTGTTATTCTTCTTGTGATAATGTAATTTTATTTGGTTATTGTGATTCTAACAATGTTAGTGATATTGTAGATATAAAATATACTTTTGTTTATATTTACTAGTTGGGTATAGGTACAATAACTTGGAGAAAAAGAAGAAATCAAAAGTATATATCTCTTTTACTGAACCATAGTATAGAAGTGTTATGGAAGTATCAAAGGAATCTATGTGACTCAAAAAACTCTTAGAAGAACTTCATATGGGAATCAAAGGAATTAATCTTATTCTATGTGACAACCTAAGTTGAATTGATCTTGAAAAAAATATAATCTAACATAGAAGAACTAAGAATATTGAAATCCATATGCACTTCATCTGTGAGAAAGTTCTCAATGGTGACATAGATCTCAAGTTTTGTTCCATTGAAGAGCAAGGTGAAGACATTTTTATCAAGCCCTTGTATGCTCTAAAGTTTTAAAAAATCCATGCTATGTTGGGAATTTCATATTTTATCTCTTATGATCACGTGAATGACATTGATCTTCACCTCTAAATCATGAGTTTTGACCTTTTAGAGCTTCCCTTGAGGGGGAAATAAGAAATGAGAACATTTCATATTTTAATTGTGGAATGCCATCTCTTAATGGATTTATTGTGTCAAATTGGATACTCCATAGACTATTTACATGTTGTTTAAATAAGTTTCCATGTTATGTGAAGTTTACTTTTAATCCCCAAGGAAGCATTAGATATCATAATTTTTGGTTGTATAATAACTCCATGATCTTATGTAAGGCTTCATCCTTAATCACTTTATCTTGGTAATTTAGTGTTTTTCAGTGTATTGTTGTTTTTATGAAACTCGTGGAACACTTAATTTGTGTCACGGCTTCCTAAAGATTGCTGAACACTAAAGAATTGTACCATAAATTTTCTAAAACCCATGCAACAAGTTTAATTATTTGTAGCTTTCTCAAACCCATGGCATAATGTGGCAGTGTACTGTGGAGTTGCAAAAAACCCTAGAACACTACAGTAGTGTACCATAGAGTTGTAAAATATGTGGGACACTACAATCGTACAATGCAAAGTTGAAAAACCTATCAGACACTATTGTAATACACAATGAAAGTGAAAAATCGACATAACACTTACATTTGGCTCGTGGATTTTTAAATTTCATGGAAGACTACAACAGTGAACCGCAAAACTGATGTAGTATATTGTGGAGTTATAAATCCATAGAAAAAATGTTTTTTTTCCATGCTAGACTAAATAACTTGATGATTTATGGAATTTAATTCCTTTTTCATGCATGTGTTATTTGGAACAAAACTTATTTTTGACATAGAAAGGAAAATTTGCATATTTCCCTACTTAAACTTTAGGGGGAGTGTTGGGTTTATAATATTAAGTGAGAAACTTCTTGTTGGAGAAACCCACCAAAGAATATGTTTTTTGGTTTATAGCTTATATTTAAAATATAAGAATGGTAGATCCACCATTTCTATTAGGAGTGTTTAAAATGTATGAGTGACCCAAAATAGGTAATCCACCTTATATAAAACAAGGTGATATCATTATAGATCAAAACATAGGGACACACATGTGAAATATCAAGTGTGACATATGAATGTGAGCTATATGTGCGAGATGATCATAGATACATGATGTGAATAGTGAAAAACACATGACAAAATATATGAGGTGGTTTTTTAATTCCTTCTTGAAGGTGTAACTGTAAGTGGATTTGCGGAAATAGTGGGAGTGTTAGGTAAAATTTAATTCTCAATAAAGATAAGTGATTTTCAATGGGTATTTTACCTTTCATGGTTTACCCACTTATATCTCAAGCTCTAGGTTGAGCTTCTATTAATACGGAAGTTTGTCAAAAAGTGTGGTAAAGGCATCCCAAACAAAGGAGAGAATTATTAGAATGGAACTATCCACCATGCACTAGCAAGAATCCTTAGAACAGAAGTAGTAACTTCTTAGAATTCTTGAGAATGGAACTTTGGATAGTTCTTCTTAGAATGGGTGGATATTTAGTGAGAACAGAACTTAGCAAGATCTTGACGATGTCAAAAGAGGAAGAGTATTTTCTCGATAAGGCTGGGCTGCTAAAAAATTTCAACATCTTCGACGGGCATGATGAAAAACTAAGAAAAGTTGTGGTAAGAACATGGAAGGAAGGCCATGTGAGGGTCGAGAAATTTTCCTTCACTATCTCTCTAAATCTTATCGCTAAAGTCTCAGATCTGTCTCAAGAAGGAAGAAGAAATTTCAAGCCCAAGTCAGAATATAGTCAAGAGATTGAATGCTTTATGCAAGGTAAGGTTGTGCATGTTTCTCTCCATAATGTTTATGCAAGAGGGAATTTTCCCCATCTTTACAATGAAATAACTCATTTAATTATGGCTTATATTACTCTAGAAGGTCGTTACAAGGTGATTTATGGGTACCATTTTCCTATGTTGAACCATGTTAGAAACAATAGGCCCTATAATTTCCCCAATTTTTTTATACCTCTCCTTAACTAAATCAATTTCTCAGGTTGAGAAAGGTACTTTCACCCTGTCACTACATTAAGGCCTCATCAAATCCCTGCTCAAGTTGGGAACTCCCCTCATTGGAAAAATAAAAAATTAGGGGCTTCCACTTACCTAAATGAAGATATTTTAGGAGGGAAATTTGAATTTACTCCTATCATGGAGATTTCGTGGAAGGAAGTGGCGAAAAGAACTAGATCCCATCTAGCTAAGGAATGTGTTAAGAAGTAGTGCAAGGAGGGTAAGGCTTCTGAGACACAAGAGAATTTGGAAGTTATCTTAGACTCGAGGGAGAATCAGGAAGAGGACATTGACCTTCTTGACTTAAGTGATAATCAGGATGAAGAGGCTTGCAAAGGGGAAATCAGTGAGGAGATGGCTAGCAAGAAAGATCCTAAAAATTCAGGAGAAAAAATATCTAAAAAACTCAGAGGAGGCTATTGAAATCCTGCATGCCCTCAAATCCACCAAAAATAACTTGTTTAAATCCCAAGATTAAGTGGTCAAATCCAGTATTTTTATAAGGGAATTTGAGAATTTCAGGCTAGACACTGACATAAATAGACATAAGATCAGCATGGTGACAATTGACCTGAGGGAGTTGCAAGAAAAAGTGAAAAAGTTGACATCTATTATTCTTAGCAAACAATTAAAAATGCTAATGAAATATGCCCGGCCATGGATAATGACATGTTCAAGATGAAAGGGATTATTCTTTAGATCAGATATGTTCACATACTCAATGTAAAAAACATTATCCACCATCTTATAATCCTTGTTGAGATGATCCATTCCATGGAAATAGCAAATACTGAAGAAAAAGAAGGAACTAGCCCTAAAGTGGATATAACAGAGCCAAATTATAAGTTATAGAAATCTAATATAGCCAACTTGGTTAAGGAATGGAATGGGTGCATGCAGATGGTGGGTGATCTAATAAAATAATAATGAAGGATACTCCTGTCTGGGATGTTTTCTTTAGTTTTTTCTATGATGTTAGTTCATGGACTTCTGTTGTTAGCTTGTTGGACTCCTACTATTAGTTTTTCTATATCTTTTTTTGTTGTGGTGGATACTTTTATTTTGTAGTTGGGTTGATCTGTGTCTCATTATGGGTTTCAATGGATACTCCCTTATCCCTTTTCTTTAAAAATTTGTAAACTTTGTATAGGGTAGGGTCCCCTCAACCCTCCTTTACCTATATATATATATATATATATATATATATATGTATGTATGTATGTATGTATGTATGTATATCTTGCGCCAATTTTTTTATTTACATTCAATTTTATGTTGTTTACATTCTATAATCTACATTATAAACATCTTAATATATGTTTTAATCACTGCACTTCATAAACTATAATTCTTGAAATATTAATGTGTTGAATCTATAATTTGTAACATTATTTATTCCCTAAATTTCCTAACATTTTTTATATTAATAAATTAATTATGGCATAAGGTACCCTAACTCACTACCTACATTGTGCTCTAATTATAACATCATAATTTTCAGGTCCATATCTAGTACCCTACTCATAAAATTTTCACACCATTTGTGGAATTGAAATCATGTTTCAAAATTATTATGCATCCATATGTCACTACACTACATACCATGCCCTTAATGATGGTTCCTTTGTTTTCTCTACTAAATTTTCATCTACCTCTTTTACTCACATGCTACTTCATTATCATCTTGTGATAATTTTATTCATCATCTCCAAATGCATTATACAAATATATCTCCATTCTATTATGTCACCTATAACATAGTTTCATCTATTAACTTTTACCTCAAGTGACATTATTTCACACTCTCCTTTTCACTGAAAGAGGGGAAATTATATAGGCCAACCGTAGATGTTCATCTCTTATTTTTCTCTGAAATCAACAATCAGGGTCCAAAATGTTGATCATAGCAAGGCCATCTTTGTTTGCGTACATTATAAAAAAATTAAAGAAAGTTTTCTTATGCAATGGTATATTTCTACCTCATCATTATATAACTCAAAACTAGTTTTATCACCCATCAGTAACTTTTGAACCCAAAAAATTTGACTACACATTGAGCACGCATAGTCACAAATGTAGAACACCACTATATTTGGTACAAATGCAAGGGAAATTTCAGTTTCCACTTATAGGGGTTTATGTATATTTGATACTTAGATTCATCTGTATCGATGTGGTTCCATTCTTGGGAAGCATTATAGTCGGCAATCAAAATCCCCTATAACACTCTTCCCTTAGTGTTGGGACACCTAGTTCCCACATTATTAAAAAATAAATCACCTTGTTGGAGATTTGATCACCCCCAAACTCTACATTTATGCCAAACACACTTCCTCATATCTCTAGACAATTCTTCTTGTAATCATGATATCTCCCCTTGAAACCATTAACACACTTCTCCCTTGTCTCCATATGGGTCAACAGATGACTCGTGTTATTCATCATGCATGGTAATATTCTCTTGGCACACTTATAGTTGTTCTAACTCCAACACTCTCTCATATACAAATTTTCTTCTCCTTTACACTAGTAAATTTCATTAACTAGAATAAAGGGGGGTGTAGACATCAAAATATGCACAAAATCATTATTCCATCATGATTTTATTACATGTACACATGTATGAGTTATGAACCTTAAAGCTAGATATTGGTGGTATAACCCCTTCTTCTTTTGTTCTTTATTGTTTAGTTTGATTGTTCTTATGTCATATTTCCACCCTTCTTTCATGATTATGTCTCAAGTTATAAGTATTCCTAGTCCTTTCCTTCTTCAGTTCAATCTTGTCTTATGTTGTTCCAAAATCATATAGATGAGTCAAGACCATACATACATTAATGACCTAGTTGTATGGTCTTGTACCCCTTCGTTTTTATCTAATTTGTGTCTTATGAGTTAGTTCATTAATCTTCTTATGGTACCTTTCTTACATTCTAGGTAAGCTTTCCCACCACAAGTTTTTAAAATTCAAGTTAAGAACTCACACACACACACACACACACACACACACACACACACACACACAAATATATATATATATATATATATATATATATATAATTCTAATGTAAGAATGTATTATCTAGGAGGAACCTATCTATTTACCATTTACTCAACTAAAAATAAAGAGACACATATGCATATTGTATACATAGCATAAGAGGGCATAAATCTGATTTTTTCATCTACACATAAGGGTTTCTTTTTGGGATTAAGTAGCATATCCAGTTATCAATGTTGAGGAACAAGGGACAAACTAGGTCAATGGTTAGTTGCATGCACATTAGAATTAAGTGCCAGGAGAACTCCATTGAGTCTAAAACATAGTACAATGCTCAGTGACTAAAATACGAGGTGATCGCAAAGTTCATTTCAAAGAAAGCATATTACATCTTATTTTTAGATCTAATGGTTTTTAAAGTGTGTTGTAGAATAGCTAGGGTTTTTTTTTCAAGGTCAGGTGTGATATTCCAAGTTTTCTATGAAGTTAAAGATACCAAAGAGTAACAAAAAATGACACAGAAAGAGCATATCAATTTGTAGATCCGTGTTTCTTACAGGTGTAATATAGTATATTTTTGTCTATACCATAACAAATATTTCTTCCCCTTTTTATATGGTCCTGAAAAAAGAATTTCGTATTCATAGAAATTGATTCAACCAATTGCTAGATTTTTTTTCCTTCCTAGATCACTCATCGACACACTCCAAGAACTTTCAAAACTAGCTAACTCCCTCTTTCTATCTTGGTTACACTTCAAATTGTATGTATTGGTTATTTGAGATTTCTATGTTGTATTTTTCTTTGATCTAATTTGTAGCATAAATCTAAGTGTATTTATAAGCTTATTTACTTTAGTATTAATTGTAAAATATAATTAAGAATAATAACGGTTGATACAGTAATTTGTGGATGAAATCCCTTCTTCACTCTCTTAGTGGTTTAACTATTGTGTTATGAATATTTTTTTGAGAAAATTTTGAACTAAATAATTTTGGTTATGCTTCTATTTAAGTTTGTATATATGTATGGAGGGGAGAATACTTAATATTTTATTGGAGGAATAAGTGTTATTAGTTGAATGGAGGAAGAAGCGCTTGTGTGTGTTATTACATTGGAATAACTAAGGGAATTCATGGCTAGCATTAATGGAGGTACAAGGGAGTGATTTAAATGAAGGTACAAGAGGTATGTTGTTATTTTTTATGTGTTTTATCTAGGTGGAACTAAAGTCTAGCCAAGATTCCTTTGTAGATGTAAAAGGGGTAGTACATGTGATGGTTTCTCCCTGTTTTAAACAATATGGGTAGGCTTAATGGAATGTCACATCTTTATGATTGGTGTAATATCTTTATCTTATCTCATTATATGAGAGGGTTAATTTTTGTATAATTGTATCATACATTGTTTTATTATAGTAAGTGGTCCTTAAGTGTCATGTATGCATGTGTTTTAAGAAAACAAAATTACACTAGTTTTAGCTTGTGGATTTTGGTTTTTACATTGTGGGTGTTACATATGGTATAAGATAAAAGGTTCATACTTGAGATCCTCTGGTATATATTGGCGATGTGATATATGAGTATGCGATTTTGGTAGATAAGAACATTTTATGTTATGTTATTAATGAATATGTACTTATGATGTTGTAGATATACCTATAGTATTGTAGCACTTGGTGGAGAGTTATTAGTTTAGAATGTGTTTTTTATAGGAGTACTCCTTTTTGAATTTATGGTGTATCTACATTTTTTACTAGAAATTTATGTCAAAACCATGTTTCATGTGAATTGTGAATGTGTTGTAATGTTTAATAAACTTGTTATTTCATATGTGTGCTACGAATGTGTTGTAAAATGAAAGTGTTTCCTATTGATTTGGACATATCATGATGTTATATCACCCCATTTAATTATACCTATGTTAGCTATATATTGTGTGATAAATGTGTTTCCTTGTGAATTGTGGGAATATGGTGATTTCGTGATCTCTTGTTATATTGTACTTGTACTATCAATACTTTATGTGGAAAATGGGTTGTTTTGTGAGCCATGAACATACTAAGATGTTGTATCAGTGTGTTATTTAATATTTTTGTGTGTGATGTTATTGTTATGATGTTTTATAATAAATCATTATATCGATGATGTAATTTTTTGTTGTGTTGTGTTACCGTACACTGAAAAATATCTATAACTAGTATCAAAGTGTAAGTGTGGATGATAAAACATTAAAAAATTTCCATACTTTCTCAATCTAATTACAAGTTAGGAATTGAATTCTTTCATAGAATAAAAATTAAATTTTATTGTTTTGGTATGCATAATACTTTCTCAAGGATGTCATGCATATTGTGTAGTGCACACCTTACACTCAGAAAACAAAAAATTCTACCTCATTTCTCTCACTCCTTAATTGGTTGTCTTAGAGATGATCATTGTGTGGTTATAAACTATGTTAAGCCTTATGGCTGATTGGTTATGATGATTCAAATAGAAACTATGGAAGTTATATCATTTTTGATCAGTTATTATTCTTTTATTATGATTCATGTTTGATGTCACATGAGTTTTGATACTTAATTAGATGTAGTTATGGGTGTTGGAGAATATATAATCCATATAGGTGGCCTTAAGAGGTCACATAATACTTTATGATGTGAATATTTTCATATTTATGTTATTTGTAAACTTGATTGTAATAAAAACACGCACTTTTATTTGACTTATTGATAAGCTTCAAGGATATTTTTTACTACTTATTTCCTTATAACAATATTTCTGAGTTTTAATGTGGCTACTTAGCCATTTCTTTATTACTATGGATATTTCTTTCTTTTGATTATTTTCATGACTTGGATATTTATGGATTTTGATGCATGTTGGCCATCTATCATAAATAATGTAAATGTGGTTTCATTACTTGATTTAATGAGTTATATCTATTATGTTGTATGTGAATATGTATTTTCCATATATCTAATACATTTATTATGGTTATGGGGGTAAGCCCAAGGGTCATGGAACTACATTGCATGTGGTCACAGGTTGTTAAGACATTGTTTTTAAGGGTATTAGTATCTATCTTTCAAGTTCCATAGAGTGACCTTGCCTTGTTTTGGTATTATGATTCGCTTATTGTATTGGGAGACATGGAGATTTGTAATTGGATACATATGGTGATCTACATTAGGAGGAATCTAGATTCTTTTAATTTTGATTTTTAAGTGACTGGTGAGTTACTTATGTGATTATTATGAATTGTAATTTTGACACTCGAGACTTGATCCTCCTTATCTATGAGATGTGATATTTAGATCCATGTATTGACATTACGTTGGAGATGGATGTTATTTGGAGTCATGTGAACATCTACTATAAATATATTGTTTTGATGCCTTTTTGGCTATGTTAGGAACAAGTTGTTTATATTTATCTATAATTGATTCATATGATTTAAGTACTTTGGTATGTTAATTGTATCTTTATTCTCTTGGTGGGTAGGTGGCCTTGTTATGAGTAAAATTCATGTAGAAATGTGATAAAGGGTACTTTTGGAGTTGTCATGTGTTGTGTTATTAGGCCTCTTATGATGTTGTGATTTCATGTGTTACTGAGAAACCTTTGAAAAAAAATATTGATACTAAAATTTTCTTAACTATGAACATCATATGAGAAATGAACTAAATGAATAATAAAGTAAGAGAACAACCAATCTTTGCATAACGTGATTAATTGGATAAGACTATAATTTCTTTCCTTTTTTCTCTCATGATCGCACTTCAGTAGTAAGGTCCATTCTTATAGTGGAATTAGTTGATGTTGATTTCATTTTCACTTTTGTGTACCTTTATTATCCTTGGTATTTTTTTGCATCAAGGATGATGCTTTGAAAAAGGGGAGAGAGATGTATTTCCCTACACTACATCACCTCATTTTTTTGTTTTGGTGTGCTCTTATCTTGATTAGTTAATTAATTTGAGTTCTTAATCCTGTTAGTAAATTTCATGATGATGTTGAGTAAGCTTGAACCTTTGTTTGAGAGAGACCTCAATAAGTCAATTTTTTGTGTGCTTGGCATAATACCCTAGTTTTTAGTGTAGGCTCCTTCCAACCCTTATTCTTATCAAATATGAACTTAGTTATGAGCTTCATTCATTTATGAACTCAAACCTAATTTTAACCACATCATCCTTCATTATCTTTATGTATGATTATTAATAAAATTTTGGTCTTTTAAATAATAGTAAAGGATTACATAATTTTAAAATAATAATAAGTATTTTAAGGTATTATAAGATTTTGGTACTCAAGGTGTTATTGGAGGCCAAGTAAAGGTTAGAAAGAAATATATGTGGGGTTGTAAGGAATGAGAGGCATCAAAATATTAAAATTAAATGCAACTGAAAGAGTAATACCAAATGACATATCCTTTTCGACATTCATTCAAGAAAATAAAAAAGGGGTTTTACAAGAGGTGTAGTTGTGACGCTTTCTAGACATAAATTTGTAATTATAAAATATTGTAACATAAAGGTGTACATGAATTATAAAATACCATATCCCCATCAAGTATACTCCCATCATACACCAATTAATAGCTTTCCTCGAGATGATGCATTCATGTAATGGTTAAATAAACATGAACATGTTTTCATATTCATATGTTAACATAATAATCTGTAGCACTAATTGTGTGTTTGAGATTGAAACTAGAAGTAGACAATGTTGGCATTATATGATTTAGTTGAAGTGATAAAATTGTTCATTGTTATGTAATCTACTTTTATCAAAATTATTGAATGGATTCAAATCTGTCTTGTTTCATAATGGGATTTTTTTTTGGGATATGGAAATACATTAAAGATAGTGGAAATGGGTATTCTTCCCTCGTGTGGTTATGACCACGTAGCAATGGGTCACATGCAGATCAAGGAAGATAATACATATTGTTAACAAGTTTTATGCCTAGATCCATAACCATTTTTTCATATTCCATCCTACACCAAAATAATAACTTTGCAAAAATGCATGGTCACCCATTAAGTTATGATAACAAGTGTTTTTCATATATTGTAGCTATTATATATATATCTGTGTGTGTGTGTGTGTGTGTGTGTGTGTGTGTGTGTGTGTGTGTGTGTGTATACACATATATACATATATACATATATAGATATATACATATATATGTATGTATGTACACACACACACACATATATATATATATATATATATATGTTAGGAATTAGTATTTACATCATGGTAAATAATTATATGGTTATTTTTATAAATATTGTTATAACAAATGTATAACAATATATTAATACAGGTTTTATATTGTTTATACTTCCTACTTTATAAGAAGTTGGTTTTCCTATTTGGATGGCTATTTAATAGCACTCCATACTTTGTAATAGATATAGTAATAATATATTGATTATTTTGTGTGTTAAACCTATGTATTATTTACATTTGGTACCATAGCGAGTTGAGAGAAATGGGAGAATAAAATATTCTAAGGGTCAACCGAGAGTTTTAGTTTCCATGTGGGATGGTAGAATCTGTCTGAAATTATAGTTTGTATTATATTTGTTCTTGAGTGAGAGGATTTTTGTTTACAAGTTGTCTCAGCAAAAGGAGGAGATAATATATTAAAACATAGATCATGGTTTAACTCTCAAGTGTAGAAGCTTGACAGACCTATGCAGCTATGTAAAAAATGATAGAAGACGCATGGAAGGATCTTGAAATTGCCTAAATCTGTGGTCGTAATGTTGCTGCAGCGATCGAGGCAAAGCTGTGATGTTTTTTGGTGGATTTCTTCATCACACGACGTCCCCAATCCAAAGCACCACGTGGACACCCATAGCTCCCGATTTTATCACTTTCGGGTACATCCTGGCCACCATGAAAATTCGGCCCATGCATATCCAATCACATGCAAGTAAAAAATAACAAGGCATGACAAATCAGTATACATCTGACCAAGGCATTTAAAGGCCAATCCATACAAAGTGGATTTCTCCCCTCATTTCACGAGTCTACACACCTATGCACGGTCTCATAGATCTCAAACCTCAGTGAATAAAATCCATTTTCTGTAATACATTGCATCAATCAATGTGAATGTTTATTTATTAGTCAAACCTAAAGCACATTGACGCACTATTGCCTGCAAAGTTTTGGTGTTCTGTGCCTTGAACCTTGAAGTGGTCTATGAGTCATTCTATACATCTCAAAAATATTTGCATGCATTAAATGGAAAGCCCAAGGAAATAGTCATTACATGAAATCAAGTTCTTTGTAATGTGGGTGGAAAGCATAGCCATTGGTATACATCTTGTTCGATTCTTGTGCAAAGGAAAACAAAACAAAAAAATGTGGTTTGTGCTTAATCCACATACACATAAGCATGTAGATCTCATGCAGCCAGAATAGAGCATGTAGCAAATCAATGTGTCCCCATTCAGCTGCCACATAAGTCATGTTTTTAAGGTTGGTTTGCATCAATTTATGTTAACAATTGCATGGTAGTACATTTGGATCAGGAATTGGAATGACACCAGGAAAATTACATTACATTCTCGTTAGAGTCTTCGCTTTACACATGTGTGGTCTACTCTGCTAAGACGTGACATTGAGAGCTTCTCACATATATTTTCTTCATACAAAGCCATGAATGAAGAAAATAGGTCAGTCTTGTTAATTGTGTTTTGTCCATTGTAAGTGGTTATAGTAATATTAGATTCAATATAAGCTGCGAGTAAGTCTTTGTAAAAATAATAATAATAAAATCATGGACGCATTTTTAGTGTAATCCGACGTCCGCATTTTGAGGTATAAGATGTTATTTCTAATGAAGTTTTTGAAGGTTACAGAGAAGAAAAATGTGCCTAGCTTCGGGGGCTTTGTCCCTCAACCCCGCCTTGTACTGCAATAGGGAGCGATCCCAAGGCACTGCCTCGGGACCCTACAAGTGGCGATGCTCCTTGACCCTGCTAGGGGCTGCCACCCCCAGACCCCCACTTTGGAATTTCAGAGCCAAAGCAAAAATTGGTGGGGAATATGCATCGATAAAAGGTGGTACAAATTTGAGCTTCAAATTTCATCCCTCTGAGTGAGATTCATTAGATGGAGGATGGAGGCACAGGAGGTAGGAGGTCAGATAGCGACCTCTTGTCAGTCACTAATGACGGGGCCGCATGAAGTTATGGTGACAGTGTGTGTGTGAGTTTTCTTTCATTTCAAAATTGCACTTTGTTGTATAATTTCATAGTTCCTATTTTGTGTGGTATTTGATGGATGTTGGAAAGAGAGTTATGTTGGAGTGTAGATGACTATCAGTGATCCTCTGACTACTATACTTCATTAGAAGATGGTCAACTAGAAGAATATGTTCACTAGCATTAGTGACCATGTGCAGCAAGACCTAACTAGCAAGATCCATTCAGAAGTATGTTCTTCGATGCATTTTGGTTCTCAGTGTCTATATGAGTGGAAATTTCACATTGTGGAGGGGAATATGATCCAATATTCCATTTCCATTATGTTTTATTATGCAGTTTTGTAATATATAAGTTATGTTTCCTACATAATTCCTTGATGTATAAGCATAGTGATGAACAATAGCACCAGAGTAAGTCAGCTCATGGATCTTGAAAGGGTTTGTGGGAGGATCTAGAAAACCACACGAGGTGGATACTTGATGGGACCTGTTCATGTCAAGGTTTGTGGGAAGCATGTTTAAAACCATGGAAGGAGAGAGCCTTTCTTTTGGATCAAGGTCATGAGTTACAGAGTTGGACATGCCACAAGGGTGATCATCCTGCAGTTGAGTGTGTGGATGTCTTTCTACCATGTAAACACTAAGGGGGGGAATGTTAGTAATTAGTATTTACATCATGGTAAATAATTATATGGTTAGTTTTATATATATATATATATATTGTTATAACAAATGTATATTAATACGGGTTTTATATTGTTTATACTTCTTACTTTATATGAAGTTGGTTTTCGTATTTGGATAGCTATTTAATAGCACTCCATACATTGTAATAGATATAGTAATAATATATTGATTATTTTGTGTGTTTAACTTGTGAATGATTTACAATATATATATATATATATATATATATATATATTGTAAATCATTCACAAATAGGGACGATAGCCTGTATAATTTTATTAATGTGAAATCATTCCAAAATACATAGGTGCAGGCTGAAATATATATATATATATATATATATATATATATATATGTATTGCACATATGGATACAAACAATAAAGGATGTTGCACAGGTAAACCCGTGAACTAATAAAAACAATATTATTGTTAAAAAAATATAACAACACCCGTAGTTTTTGAATAAAAACAATAAGATGGTTATGATTAAATATAACCATATAACATTTAATAAATAAACTAAATATTATGCAATGCATAATTAAATAAGGTAATAATATATTTACCCTAACATTCCCCCCCTTAATTTTGCATTACCTCAAGGGATGAGGAGAGGAACTCTATAAACATCTCAAACTTGTCATGTATAAGTGATTGTGTGAAGATATCTTCTCGTTGTTCAACTATTGGAAAAAACTGAAGTTGTATATTGTGCTTCAAGACATGCTCGCATATGAAATGTACCTGTACCTCAATGTGTTTTTTTATTTCATGAAATACTTGATTGCGAACAAGTTTGAGAACATCTTCATTTTCAACATACATGGTGGTCGGTTTGTCCTGTGGTATTCCAAGTCCTTCGAGTATGTGACATAGCTAAATTACTTCATAGACATCTTCTCCTACAGAACAATACTTGGATTCTATGGAAGAATGAGAAATAAAGTGTTGTTTCTTTCTTCCCCATGATATTGGTCCAGATCCCATAAAGAATACAAACCTTGAAGTGGATTTTTTTCATCAATAAATCCTGCATGATCTGAATATAAATATCCTAACAAGAAGAAGTTGTCAATCTTCTTGTATTCTAGACCAAGATCCATTGATCCTTTAAGATATCCCAAGATGTGCCTTGTTGCTTTCCAATGACAAAGTTTAAGTTCCTACATGAATTTGGATAGATAGCTTACTACAAATTCGATATCTAGTCTAGTGTAGGTAAGGTAAATGAGACTCCCAATCAACTACTGATAGAGAGTGGCATTTACCTTAGGAGATGGATCTAAATGAGATAGCTGCAATCTGTTCTCCATAGGTGTAGAAATTGGTGTATAATCCATCATCTTAAATTTCTCAAGCATCATCTTGGTATATTTCATCTAAGAAAAAAGATGTGATTCTCTTTCTTCCATAATTCCAATCTAAGACAATAGTGCATTATCTTGACATTTGTCATGTCTAATGTTGGATTAAGATCTTTCTTTGTTACATAAATAATCCTCATTGAACTGTCATTGATGACTAGATTGTCGACATATACAATGACAATCACAATCTCCCCCCCTTTATTTTTGAGGTAAAGATTGGGATTGTATGGATTTCGAACAGACCCATGTTGTACGAGATGTTCATAAATTTTTATGTACCATACCTCGGGGTGCCTGTTTTAGGCCATATAGAGATTTCGTAAGACTACATACATTTGCTTCTTGACCAAGTTCAACTTAACCCTCAGGTTGAGTCATATAGACTTGTTCTTGTAAATATAAATTCAGGAAGGCACTTTTTACGTCAATCTGATGGACTTTCTAACTAAATTGTGCAGCTAGAGTAAAGATCATCCTGATCATTTTGTTCTTAGTTATGGGAGAAAATATCTCCTCATAGTCAATGCCTTCTTTCCTTGTGCATACCCCTTTGCTACTAGTATTTCTTTGTACTTGTCCATTGTCCCATATACTTTTTACTTCATTTTGAATATCCATCTGCACCCAAGGGGTTTCTTCCCTGGTGTAAGATCGAAAATCTAAAAAGTGTTGTTTTTCATTACTAATTGATATTCAGAATCCATGGCATCTTTCCAAGCTTTTGACTATAGGGCTTCCTGGACTATAGAGGGCTCATCAGATTCAATAACTCTACTCATCAAAGCAAAGTTAAATTATTCTATTTCTTTACTGCAAGTTCGTTGTCCATGGGTGGATGTATCCAATGGAGAATCCATTCTTGCATCTCGTAACATGCTAGTACACCACTTGGAGCATACGCTGAATTGTTCCCGTGGGTCATGCTTCTGATTAGATCAGCACTAACATCCCCATCATCACTTTCATCATCTGTGGGAACATCAGATTTAGTTTTTTACTACTGGTGAAGAATCTACATCAGGTGAGTATGAGAGGAGGATACTCTTGCTTCCTTCTTCTCAAAGAACTCAACATCTCTGCTGGTGTAGAATTTCTTGTAGTCTTTACGATCCATAAATATGTACCCAAGAGTCTCTTCACTTTACCCTAATGAAGATGAGTTTATGTAACTTTATGTCCAATTTATTTATGTTGTTCTTGGGTATATGCATACTTTCTTTTGCACCCAAATACTCTAAAATGTGCAACATATGGTTTCTGTTTTGACCATGTTTCATATGGATGTTATTCCGTCAAGAACCATTTTGGGCTAATCCATTCAAAAAATACACTATTGTTTTTGCTACTTCTTCCCAGAATGTCTTTGCTAGTCCAGATTCATTGATCATGTATCACATCATTTCCATGAAAGTACGATTTCTTCTCTCAAAAACACCATTTTGCTATGCGGTGTGTGTGGAGGAGGAATTTGTCGACGAATCTCGTGAGCTTGTAGGTAGTCTTTGAACTCGTTACTAATGAATTCCCCCCTCTGATCGGAGCAGATGATTTCTGATGTGATGACTAGTTTCATTCTCAAAAGCTACTTTGAATCTTCTTGAAGGTTTCAAAAGATTTAATTTTCTTGCAAAGACAAAAAATCCACATTTTTCTTGAACATTCATCAACACAAAGAATAAAATACTGATATCCAGAATGACTCAGTTGCATTGGACCGACAAATATTGGTATGACCCAGGTCAAGCTTACCATAAGCTCGATAGTGCACTCTTCTAGAATGAAGCTCTATGTTGTTTTCTTTCAAGGCAGTGAGAACACTTGTCTATATCCTTATGAAAAGATGGTAAACCATGCATCGTATTACACCGACGAAAAGTGTCTCGAGATACTTAAAACTAACATGACCAAGTCTCTGATACCACAACTTGTGCAGAGGTTGAGGTCTTAGCCATGAGTGCTTGATCATCTATGTGGAAAAAATCAAGCTGGAACATGTGTCCCACAATGAAGGCTTTTGTAACTATTGTCGAGCCTCATGATTTGTCTCAGAATTAAAAATGTTTTCTTACCGGAATAACTATCAAATTTAATTTTTAAGTTGTGATCAAGGATTTTGACTTACTAGAAAGTAGATTTTTATTCATTCCAAGGACATATAAGACATTTGATATTGTATAGTTACATGAACCAAGGGGTAGAGAAATGTTCCCCAATCCCCTGAATTGTATATGATGAATCATCACCCAACAAAACATGGTTTTTCGAATGCATGTCCCTCATTGAAGTAAACTAGTATCTATGTGGCCGGTCATGTGTTGAGTAGCTCCTGAATCAACATACTATTCATCACATAGATGACGTGGAAGGTTCACTTGATCGAGCAGTGTACAAGAAGTCTTTGTTATCTGAATGTTCTTCTAGTTCATCAATATTTCCTTGGTGATATGGTCTTCTTTTCCAGATACCCATTTTTCTGCCCTTGATTTTAATTTGTATATTCCTTGTGAGATTATTGGTGTCGAGGTCTAGAGTTACTTGATGAACCTTTATTATAAGTTTTATACCAACAATATTTCAAAGTCATGTCCTCTTTTGCATATTGAACATTACTTCTTTTATTGTTTGTCCCCTTGATGTTGATATTGATTCTGATGTTGGGAATTTTGATAGGGATTAGGTTTTCCTTTCCCCTTTCCTTTCCATTTTTGATACAAAGAAAATTCCTTCTCCTCTTCATCATCCTTATTATGCATGGCTTCCTCTTATTGTGGTAGGTTTACTAGCTTGTCAAAAATAACTGTTGTATTTGACAAGTTTAGTGTTGTTAAAAAAATGTGGCAAGAAGAAGAGAGAGCTCTCATAACAATGGGGAAGAGAGCTTCATCTGTGACTCACTTCTCCCAGGGCTAGAAGTGAATCCCTCAAATCTATGCAACTCTTCTGAAGAAAGTTTCGATTTTTTCATTTTCCTCAAACTTCAATGTATGTAACTAAATCTGCAAATTCAGAATAACATTCTTGTTTTTGGCCTCATATACTGTGATCAACTTATCCAACACTTATTTGGCTATTTTTGCATCTCGAATGTGGGGTTGTACATTATTCGGACACTCCAAATAAGATGATGAGTTTGGCCTTTTCATCTGCTTTATCAAACGATCGTTGTTGTGTTGTATCAGTAGTTAATCTGGTCAGATTACCATTCACAACAGGACAGATATCTTCAAACTCAAGTCGTGTCTTGATTTTTGTATTCCATGCAGCATAGTTGTTTCCTCTGAGTATTTGTGAATTTGGAAGAAATACTTTGGGGGCATTACTACCCATTTTGTAAAAATCACTGATAAGGTTAGGCTCTTATCACTCAAGTTATAAGGTCTCCCAAGTCTGTATATCGTCATCCGTCTGATATATCAAATCCTTTTTATATACGTGTCCCTTCCAATATACCCCTGGTGGTACGTGGAAGAATCTTCACCCTTTCTATATACCCATGGTGATATGTGAAAGAGGCGTTAACATACGTAAAATAATTTGATACGTGGTACCAAGACAGTACTGAAAGGGGTCTACATGTACGATTATTGACACCAACTCAAAGAAATATCCTCATACATGCACATAACTTCGCTATATACTTGGATAATTTCTCATTCTGGATTTATGTCATGTAATCATTCATAGACGGATGAGGAAGGCTCATAATGTGTGCACTGTGATCCTTATTACTCCCCATCGATTTAAAGGGTTGATGCCCAAATGACGTTGTTGCAGCTATATTAGGTGTTAAGTGTAGTAGTAGTCACGATGGCTTTACCCGTAAGCGCTTCCCAGAGGCACTGTATATAACAAATGCTGCGAATGAGATCTAGGATCTCGTGAGTGTTTTTGAACCAAATTTTATTATTTTTTGAGTACAATATTATGCCAACTTTCTGAGAAGTTACAAAGTTTGCGGTTGACTATGGTAACCTGTAAATTAGTAAAATATACTGAAGTATACAAATTACATTCAAAAATTTGGAAAAATTGAATGGCAGGCAAATTGTTTTTTATTTTTCGGGCCCTGGTGGCCTCCGGAGCCCAAAATGACCCTCTATGCCAAAAAATTGCAAAAAATAGCTGAAAATGCAATTTTTGGGTATACCTCCTTTAGCAAAAGTTGCTCAGAATGAAAAAATAAGAGGTCTAGGAGAAAAAAAATTCCCCTAAAATAGGGTTTTTCTCACTAAAATTTTAGCAAAGTGGTTTGGTTATCACTAAGGGATTTAGTGATGTTTTTGCCACTAAATAAGCCTCCAAGTTTGGCGGTTTTTTCACAATTTTTGCCACCAAAGTTCAAATTGGTTTTAAAAAGTGAGTTGGGGGTGGGGTAGAACCCTAAAACTTCCCTTCCCTAAGTCATTCCCTCTAACTGCCTTGGCACATAGTGCGCTTGTGATGTGAAATGAAGAAAATTGTATTTAATGTAGATGAAAAATCAACTCACCTTTGGAGAACAATGACCTGGCAGTCAACTTTGTTGAGTTAGAGTCGTCATGGATGTGAACTGGGAAGATTAGGGTTTTTGGCCTGATCAAAATGGATCTATCTCCTCACCTTGTATTAATCTCCTTCACTTTACTTTTTCTTGTGTTTGCTTTGAAAAGGTTTGTTTTTATCTGTCGTTTTGCTTTCTAACACGATTTTTCATTTTCTTGTTTGTGCAGGTTGATCACTATAGGTTTAGTGCAGGTTCAGCCTAGTAGTAGGATGACACATTTTGGCTTTGCAGATTTTATTAATGCCTTGGCCATGTATTATTGTCTGGAGGTGCAGAGTCGCTCAATGTTGGACTCACTGTTTTTGGATTGTAGGTGCTCACTGGTGGGGACGTTGGTTTTGTTTTGTGTTGTGTTGCAGGTGCTCGACGTAACTCAATTCACATGAAACTTAGCCTTGATTATCATAAGCAAGTCATCTAGTGTAGAGGTCACAGTCTTATTTCAATCACTAAGAAAGAAGCTCAGTTTGAGGAGTAGCTCAGTCAGAGCAACTAGGTCTGATCCATTATCAAATTTTCTGTGAGCTTGGATTGCCAATGCAGGGGTCATGGATCAACTCAAGACGAGATGGATTAATTTGTTTTAGAACCCATTCAATAATTCCAAACATGGCTCAATGTCAAACACCCATTTGCAATGCCTCATCCCAACTCGGTTAGATGTTTTTGGATTCAACACTTGGTCAATGCAGATCAACTTGTTCACAATGAAGTGCTCAACTCACCCAATGTAAGTAATCTACTCACCACTGCAACCAGCTCAGTGAAGATCTCTTCAACTCAGGTAGGGGGCTTTGTGGAGAGCTCAATTCACCAATTTTTAGCAGGATTTACTCCAAATATAGTATACTGTTATTTTAGCAGTAGACTATATTGCCCTTCTAAATTAGAGGGAAAACCCCTAATGGGGATAAATGAAATTATTTTAAAATTTATTAATCTGATTTCTATAAACTATAAAATGCTCCAGCAAAATTTTTTTCCTGGTGCAGAGAGCACCAAGGCAAAAAATTTTTTTGTTTTCCATTTACCTAGAGATAGCAGAGGAGGTTGTGAGACTGTCAGGGAGTTCTGGAACGTTGCTAGGAGGTAACACTGGCTCTCCGATGAAGAAATTTTCTTCTCCAAAGACTTTTCTCTTCCTACTATGCAACCTTTCTTTAACCTTGTTCAGGAGCTTCAACCGGCTCTGGTACCAAATGTAATTTCACAAATAGGGACAAAATCCTGTATAATTATATTAATGTGAAATCATTCCAAAATACACAGGTGCAGGCTGCAATATATATGTATGTGTGTGTGTGTGTAGTATATATACTAATAAAGGATGTTGCACAGGTACACCCATGAACTAATACAAACAATAATATTGTTAAAACAATATAACAACACTCGTAGTGTTTGAATAAAAACAATAAGATGGTTATGATTAAATATAACCATATAACATTTAATAAATAAACTAAATATTATGCAATGCATAATTAATTAAGGTAATAATATATTTACCCTAGCATATATATGTAAAATGTGTTAATAAGGGATTAGAAAATTTCAATTCCATAATGGGATCTCTAGTTGGTGACCGCCAAGTGTTTTTCCTATTGATTGGGCATGTTACTTTTTTAGGGAATATCTTTTTACACCTTTGTATGGTCCATTAATAAAAATCACCAAATATAACAAATAGATTCCATCCCTATCAATTCATCTTTTCCAATATATTCACAAAATGGTGTTGTTGAAAATTGCTTTAAAATCTTGTAAGTGAATATGCGACAAGTTTACAGGTCAAACCCTACTATATTTTCCAACAACCAAAAATGGTTCTTTTAGAGGGAAATATTAGTGAAAGAAAATGAAGAGGAAATATATTATGTCAACAGTTTTTTTGTATTTTTAATCAAGAAATAAGGGGTGGGAAAAATAAGTTCATTATTCTATTTATAGATACATCAAAATGTTAGATTCCAATTTGTAGATGAATATTCATTTTAAAAAGAGAACATTATTATTTCTCATAAATATGTTTCAAAATATATGTTAAATTCTTAATGATTATATTCATGCATAAGATATGAATAAAACAACGATGATTTCATCTTGTCTCATATGTAGTATGATTGTCCATAACAAGATGGTTTCTAGCCATCATATTGACTTCCACTACATTAAAGTTATAACTATAATCAAAGTCCTAAGCAATTTCCATTCACTTTCATTTAGTGTAATCTTAGGTTTTCAAATGAATCTTGTGGATTTTTTTTGAATTGAATTCTTTGGCTTTGGAGATTTGAAGCAGGCTATAAGGAATTGTCATAAAGTATTTGAAAGTCTATTTATTCAAAAGTTATAGTTCCAACTACCAAGGTAGACATGTTTTTAATCGTAAAATTATTTTTCAATGCATGAGAATCCTTGGTTAACACCACTTTTGGATTTGGTCTTATGACATATATGGATCATTGAATGTGCACAACACAAATCCTATGACTACCCAACGACAATCCCCATTTAATTTTAGGCATGGTTTTATATTCTTCTTCTGACTTGATTCCATACTTTTATTTTTTAATTTTTAGTAGAGTAGAATTCAAATATTAGAGAAAAGTGTGAAAATCAATTCAACATCATTAAATAATTTACAATTACTATTAAATTGGATACTATGCTAAATTTAACCGATCATGAAAGCACTTGTGAATGGGAAATATTGAAACCAAATTAGAGACATACCTTGTATAAAACAAACCCAAACATCACCACACTTGCATTATGAATTGGGATTCCAAATTGAGTAATAATTAGTGATTGAATAAACAAACCACTATAGTATAAATCATCCCTTGTAAATGTTACAAATCCTCTATGGAATTTATGAATAGAAGCATATGTAATCCACCAATATATAATGTTATAGATCTCAAATGTATTCATTGATACTTGGAGATATCTACACATTCAATAAACTTCGCCTAATTAATATTTTTGATATATATTTTAGATGGGTTTTGGAAACATTATTGACATAGTTATTCATATTTTGAAGCTTCTTTATGATGTAGGCCATATTTATAAGAGCATTATAATATAATGTGGAAGCCAAAAACATATTAGAATGATAATAATGAAGAATATATAATAGATTAAACAATATAAATGCATAAACACCATGATATATATATATATATATATATATATATATCCACTAATTAGTAGTTAATAATGTAAATAAGTGTTAGCCAATGGTTACCATAAGTCATTATGAGTGAAAAGACACAACATTTTCCTTTTAAAGGCCATATAATGATGTCAAATGAGGGGGTAAGAGAATACCAAAAATTGAATGAGAAGAGTTAATATAATTGTTATTTAAAATAACCCCCTGAGTTATTTTAACAACCCATATCTTCATTTCTGGACTTGGGAAAAATTTGTAGTTGATTTAGGGTTGAGGATTTCATATTTTAAGTATGTCAAGTTTTTAGGATCTTCATGCACCTCCACATGTTTCATGCTCCTCAATTTCTACCCCCAAAAATCATTCGAGAAATATTAAAAAATTCCTAAGTGTCGAAATTCCCCTTGTATTTTAGATTTCGGGTTTCGGGGATCTAAATGTAGTTTACATGTAAATTACTCCTCAAACCCTGAAACCAAAAATATAAAGGATTTAGTGTATTTTAGGTTTCAAATTGTAATTTGCATATAAATTGCAGCGTGAAAATTGATCCCCGAAATCTGACCCCTTAAGTGCATTTCAGATTTTGGAACCCAATTTGCTATTTGCATGCAAATTTCAAGTTGAGTCCCGAAACCCAATATACAAAGAAAATAGTGCATTTTGGGTTTTAGGTTCCAATTTGCAGTTTGCATACAAACTATAACTTGACTCCCAAAACCCAAAACCTGATAAGCTGTATAAACATGGTCAACTTTTTTCAAAGACCATTTCAGGAGTTCGAAGGTGCATTACAAGTCCTGAATTCTACCCATTGTATTTCAGAGGTCAACACATGAAAATCAAGGTCAAATTTCAGATAGCTTCCTTCATTTCTGGTTTTCAGGAATCTTCTACATCGGAACATGAAAATCCAAACACATATATTTTACCACTTTCCTTCCGATTCCCAAAACCAGATTTCCCTTGTGTCAAGTTTTCAAAGGTTCTTTACAGGGTCGAAGTTCCAATGGAGTCATGATTTAATAATTCAAGCACTCACATTTATTGCATTATGGCACCCAGAATGTAAAACAACCATAACTTCCCCCAGAAGCTCTGATTTTCACAAAATTAAACTTTTTGGAAATCTCTTAGCATCCTCTACAACACAAAAACTGGATTTATTAATTTTAATAAGATAAATTATTTTTTAAAAATGGGAAATACAATCATTCTTCTAGAGGAACAGTTCCAGTTAGTTCAACCACCAAAAATGATTAGGTATGGTGCCTTGGCTTCTCCAATAAGCAAAGTGACATGGGGGAATGGGTTTTGCAGGGTGCCCATGACTATTTTTAGGCATTCAATGCACCTTGTTGGTGGTTGAATATTGAAATTTGAGTTCCCTCTCTTCTCTGTCCTCTCTCTTTCCCATTCTGATATATAAGGTAAAACTATCTCAAGTAAAAGGAGGATGTTCTAAAATGTAAAGGTAACATTGTCAAAATTATCGCTGAGTAGTTGTGAGTTTTAAACCTTCATTTTGGGCATTTGTAATGTGTTGTATGCCTTCTTCTACAACTGTAATGCTATATGCATATTATTATTACAATAGAAATTGTTTTGTGGTTTTTTCTCAACCTTAACTCTTGTTATCTACAACTTCACCTCTCTTTTATTTGTTATAGTGTGTTGTGCATGTTTTTCTCATTTGCATGTTCAATTTTTTGTGTTTCATGGAGAATAGATGGTAAATCAAGTCTTAGGTCTGTATCACATCTGTTTGACTTCTCCCTTCTCCATTTTCCTTCACCATTTTCACTCATTAGAGTTTCTTCACCCTTCTCTTGGCGTTATCACCTCCCCTTAGTGTACGATTTCATTTTATGCATCCCCTTCTCATCCTAGTCCCTTAGAATTATAGAGTAGAGCTAGATAAATGCATTTCCTTTCTTAGGAGTAGTTTAACATTGTGATAAGGTAGAGCAACCAGCCTTCTCTTGAGGTTGATATCACTTTACAAGTACCACACTTGTGAGATCATCCCATGTTAGAAAAAAATAGGGATATGTAGAAATAAAATCTTCGGGTGTTACTTTTTTGTGATAACAATAATCATGAAGATGAAAGAGTTGAATCAACGTAAAAAGTGAGATATATGAATACAATTAATTTAAACATACATTTCTGAATTTTATGTAATTAGGATTGGTATGCATGTCATATTAGTGTTTTGAACCATTCATGAGTCGAGTATTATGTTCATATAAATGATAAATACTTAGTTTGGAAGAAAAAGGGTGATGTTATCGCTAGTTGGGATATATGAACTTATAAGACCTACAATCACATTAGGTCTTATGCTGACATTGTAGACACTTATTTTTGGCACCTCCCTGTGCCTTCATCTCATGTTCACCTTCCACCCTCTTCTACCATGCTTATTCCCCTCTTATTTTTAAATTGCCTTCTTTCCCTCCTAAATTACCCTATTTTCCCCATATCCCATTTATCCTCCATAATTCCCATATTCCCATTTTTAAATTTTGATTAATCCTATTAAACCTAAAATAATCTAATTAATCCTGAATATATCCATAACCATTTAGTTATCCTAATCACCCTCATTTAATCATCCCCCATGGAATTCCCACCCCTCTCCATTATTACCCTTCATTAATCCTTCCCTAGGATTCCCCCATCCATTCTATCCTTTCCTATGATTCTTCCTAATCTCTTTCACCTATTTAAACCTCTGACAAGCGCATAGTCCTAAAAATATCCCTTTTAGCCGTTTCAAATCCTATTTCTTCCTTCCATTATCATTCCAATGTTCAAGTCGCATTATGCTCACCCCAGTCACCATTGACTGACTCGGGTCGTCGTCGACCCTTCCCTGAGATATTTAACAACCCCTACCCCTCTTCTCGAATCATTATAAAATCTTCAATATCTTGTGTTCTTTTTGAGTATTTCCTTTTCATTTATTTTTGGAGTTCTTATTATCATTTGTGGCATATTTTTTATCCTAAGCATTTAGAGCTTGGAGTTTAGATATTATAGTGGGGATTTTGTTTGTGCATGTGTTTATGTTTTTTGGCATATACTTGCACGTGTTCATCGAGATCTGCTTTAGCCTCTAATTAGCTTCAGTCATCATCAGGTCTAATAGCTTATCCAATTTTTCATGTTACTGCCTCATCTATGTTCTAGTTGTCATTAATTGGACCCAGTTTCCGTCGACCCATAACCCATATTTGTTGAATCTTATCCACTCTCCATCATACCCTACCTTGCATTTTATCCATCCATGTGACATCCCATCCATCCTATCAGCATTATGTAATCCGACCTGATCCTTCCTCCATGTCCAGATCTACTAATCCATTTTAGTATCCCAGAATCCATATCTGTCATTTCCTTACATTTCTTCACTCAACCCTGCATAGATCACCATAGAATTTTCTCTGCTACCCCCCTATCATCATCAACCTGATCCTTCCTCCATGTCTGTAAACCCTCCCAGATCTACTAGTTGTGGCATCTGTCTATCTCCCTTGTGTTTGGCACCATCTTCAATGACTATGCATTCATCTCAGTTATGTTTATACATAGTACATAGTTCAATGAAAGGAAGGAAAAGGTAATTAAAAAATCCAGATCATCACTACTCAAGTCATCTTTGACTGTACTGTCTACACTCAGGTTTCCGTCGAACCACTCGAGTTTGTTTTGCAAAATTTTCCTCTTATAATTTCTTTTTTTCTTTCTATTTCCTCTTGGTTTCTAGCACTTTCATTACCATTCATTATATCACTTTATCATAGATTATCAAATACTTGTTCATATTTTGTTATCCACACTTCTATTTCATTATCATATCATCATTCTTTATTATCATCACGTGCAACAATTGTAGATATTTCCTCATTCTCTCTAGGAAGCTCTGTCTTCTTAGAGCCCACTTTATCAAGCATATCAACATATATATTCTTGAACTCATTTACCTCAATTACTTCCATAAATGTGATGAACTCATTTACCTCAATTAATAATTTGAGATAAGGTTACAATCTCAAAATAATCAACTCGTTTTTTTCTCATTTGGCGGTTCATTTAGTATTGTGCATTATATTCTTGAATCTTTGATCAAATTCCTTAATTGTCTCTCCTTTCTTATGAACTAAATACCTCATTTTTCTAACACCTTACAGTGTCATGAGGGATTATTATAGACACTTTTTTTTGGTACCCCCATGCCTCCACATTGTGTTTGCCCCCCATCCTCGCCTAGTGTGCTCATTTCCCTCCTATTTTAAAATTTCCCACATCCCCTCCTAAAATCCTATTACCCCCCCACATCCCATATAGTTTTCATTATTCCCATTATTCCCATAATTTAAATCCCCATTACTCAATATTTTCCTAACCCTTAATCTACACTAAACCCATTTTATTACACTAATCCTATCCTAATCACTCCCATTTAATACCCCTATTAGATTCCCATGCCCCCTAATAATTTCCCTTCATTAAACCCCTTCCTAAGATTCCCTCCACTCATTTAATCCATCCTTATCATCCCTTAACCCATCAATGTCCTTCAACATGTGTGTAGGGCTAAAAGTAGTTCGTTATCCATTTATCATACTATTCTCACATATCCGTTATCATCATAACATATCTTAGAAAAATGTTTGTCCCAGTTGTTGGTGACAAACAAGGGTCACTGTCGACCCTACACAATCTTATTTAAGCACAATCACCCCTCCTCTCAAAGGGCTGAAAAATTTTCAAATATCTTGTATGTTTTGTGATTACTACTTCTTTCCTTCATCCTTGCAGCTCTTTTTATCAGTTAGATCACTTTATTATCCCTTTTCATTCCATTGAGAAATATTGAAGCCTAGTGAATAATATTTGGGGATATTATTTGTGCATTTTATTTTGTGTTTTGTAGGTTTTATGGTCTTTTTGGAGTTATTCCTAGCCTTTCATCCTTCCATCATCGACCTTATATCCTTTTATCCATTTCATTCTTCAGTTAAGATCCCACATCTGTTCCAATCGCCGTCAACTAGGTTTGGTCACCATCAATCCATATCCTATATTTTTCAAATCTATTATATCTTGCATCCCATATACCCGAACTTACATATTATCCACCGTATTTTGCATCCTCTTTATCCTTTCTTCATCCATTTTAGTACTTCAGAACCAACATATGTTCTTGTTTTTACATACTTTCTCGACCTTGCATAGGTCTCTACTGACTAAGCTTATTTTCCTTAGGTTACCATCAACCCACTCCTTACCCCATCATATCTACTTCTTCCAAACATCCCTTTACCTCATTTATGTTTTGATATCAATCTCTATAGTTCTACATCATCATCTCAGTTTTGTTTCTACACACTTTTTGATCATCTTTTCTTAGGTCATCGTTGATGGTACCATTTTCTCTTGGGTTGTCACCGACTCGCCCTAGTTTGGGTTTATTTTTATTAATTTCCTTTATCAGTTATCATCTTCGTATATTTCAGTTCATTAGAACTTTTCTTATCATATCTTTATTTGTATAATCATTTCTATTTCCATTCATTATCAATTGTCTATATCCTTTCATTACGTGGGCTAATATACTTTCTATGAAGTTTTCGCTTCTCAGATTCGACTTCGTCAGGAAGGTTATCATATATTACTAATCCCTTTTATGTTTAGTTCTTGTTTTTGTTAAGGTTACTAACTCTTGGTGAGGAGGATCTATTCTTGTGTACCCACACCATCTTCATCATCATCCACATCAGGAGGTCCCTAAACCCTCCCATATTTCAAGGTTTTCTTGATTTCTTGTTTAGTTTTCACTAATCTGAAATAAGAAGCATGAAATCTTGACAAACATTATGGAATTCCTGGTGGGACCACCCTTCTTCAGTGAGGTCTCTTTCATATTTTTATTTGTCATTTTATATTTTCTTCCATATCTATTTTATACTAACCTTGTAGGTAGGATTTTAATATTTCTTGTGTGTGTTAGAGTGTGAATTGCTTGGACTTGATTTTTCTCATTTGTTTGCTTTGAAGATCAGATAAAAAGTAAAATTGAATCCCAGGTATTCATTTTTTCCCCATCCTTTTCTTTCATCGCATTACATATATTTTCTACTTTTTCTCATTAAATCTCCACATTTCATCTTCTAATCTTAAAAATAACACCCTCATTGTTTTCTCCCTCACATATTATAACTAGAGGATTCACCATTTGCATCCACTGTCTTATTCACACACATCCAAACCTGCACATTAATTTACACATCTAAAACACTCCTCCTAGGTGGAAATATTGAGATTTCATCTCCCAATAGGAAATTTTCTATGGTGTTCTAGCCGCGTTACAAATTTTATCACAAAATCGTGCCTCGCGTACCTTCAGGTATATCAAGGACTCCATCCATAAATTTCCTAAAACTAGCCTTAGATCAACCATTTCATAGGTTCCCCTTCGAGAATTTTTCTTTTCTTTTCTTACACTCTTATAATAATCATGATGATAAAAATTTGTTTCTTGATTTGTTTGTTAATAAACTACATAAACAAATGTTTATCTACTTCATGTCTATTATCACTCATTCTCAGTCCAAGAGAATCAAGTAACCTACCTCATCTGATAACATCACCACTCCCAAATATATTTCTCAAATACCTTCCACATCTTCCTTATTATCCTCTACACCTATGGTTACCATGCCTTTGGTTTCCCAACCCACTATTTCTATGGTGTCTTTTCACGAAACCCGTGCCATCAAAAATGAATCCCATGTTGAAACAAATCCTTTGATCCCTTGGCATCATGTTCCCTCTAAGATAGCTTTGCCTCCATCTCCCTCTCCCTTAGAGACCCTCAGTCCTCCTGTTATCCATCGTGAATGTGTAGAGTTTCAAGAACTCCTAGATGTTAATCCTATTTATCTCCATGATTATCTCACCTGTAGCTCCATCCATCTCCCCATATCTACCTCCAAAACAATGAAAATGTTGTTGCCTCACAACCTCAAACTTAAGGATCTACTCAAACTCAAATACCTCCATCCCAAATTATTTTTCAACATATATTTACCAATCACCCTATCTAAACATATAAACTCTCTCACACATGTATCATATCTCATCTCATCCAAACCTAATCTAATGTCCTCGTTTCTCAGTAACCACTATTTTCAACCAACCCCTACAATTATATCTCTCAATAACCTATCTCACAACCTATCCAATCACAACCTATTTCATATATTCCCCCTTATCAGCCACCTCCTCAAACCACTACCTATCCTCAGCATCATCATCCTCATCCTCAATCCAACTATTCAAATTCTTGCATCCAATAGCCTAATACTTCAACCTCTCTTCCACCCACTTCTAATGACCTCATGAAAACATTGTTAAGAAGGTTGGCTACCTTGGAAGCCACTACCTTGGGTCCTAAAATTTCATTTACGTACAAACAAATTTTTAATGAGCCCATCCATCCCTCTTTTCCCCTTAAACCTTATCCTCCTCACTGAAAACTTCGTAAGTTCCCTAAATTCAACAGTGAGGAGGACCCTCAACAAAACCTCTGCACTTTCATAATTGTATGCTACCTCATATCCTACAATCAATAAATTGCTTCTTAGAACCTTCCCCATGTCATTATTTGGCACCAGCGTTGGACTGGTATAATGGCCCTGCCCCACCACTCTCTCTTATCCTTCACATAGATTGACCAACTCTTTCTAGAGTATTTCTCCATCAACATTACTCACAAAATCACCATCACTAATATATATGCAATTAAATAGTTCATCGAAAATCCATCATATATTTTTTCACAAGATGGCACAACATAATTAACTAGTTATCATTTTCCCTTCATCGGACTAAGCTTCTTAAGCTCTATTTCTTGATCTTGCGTTAAGCACATTTCTTCCACCCTCCAAATCCAATCCTTCTACAGATTCAAAGAATCCTTTACCATGGGTTATAAAATTGAACTCTGCACCATTGAGCAAGGTCATATTAAACTCAAATATAATAAACTAAAGTTGAGTTCATGAAATCATCTTTCCCTCCTAGTGACAAATCCAATAACACAACAAAATGCCGTCATCATCAAATCCTCTATTGAGTCCCCATAAAGGGCTCCTCATACTCTCAATTATACTCCCTTGGGGAGTCCTAGAGTTCTATTTTTTATAAACTTATTGTCACACACCTCATCTAACTTCCTCTAATTTTTCCTATTAAAGATTCATTCCCAAACCTATGTGGTTTTTTGAAGATGATAATTGCAAATATCACCAGGTCTGAGCCCATGAAATCAAAAAGTTTTGTACATTTAAATATCTTGATCAATGAATTATCAACTAGAGAGGCCTCCATGTAGACAATCCTAACGCTCCACCCAACCAACCTTTAGATTTCTTTAGACATCCCTTCTCTAACCATGTACCAAACAAGCACATTAATCCTACACCATCCCAATCCCCCAATGTTCATATGATTAATAATCTTGGTCAGGATGCAGTGTATATACCCATGTCTATTACCTCCTCTACTCCACCTAAATATATTAAACCCACATCTACCTCAACTTCCACCCTTTCCTCCATAAACCAATCCACATCCATACCCACATATGCTTCTCTATCTGCGTCCACTTCTCTATTAAAAACGGACATACCAACATCCATATCTATTACATCTATCTTAACCACCCAAGTTTCCTTATCCACGTATACATCCAACCCTAGCTCTACACCCATCCCTATAGCTACACCTCCTTTAATACCCCTATCACCACAAACTACAGCTATATCCTCTTCTACATCCATCCCCTCATCCACCCCATCTATTTCTCTATCCATTCTTATCTCTACATTTCCTTCCTTATCCACATTGACATCGGACATCTATGTACACATCTATGCCATCCCTTACAAATTCTACTAGACAAAACACCCCCCCTCTATTCACTCATGAATCATGTTCCCATTTCATTCTTATGACCAACAAGTGCACTAATCTATACATCACCGCCTCTTAAATCAACAATTTATGTAACCACTTTTGACCTTGTGAATCATAAATTATCTATAAAAAAATTCCATCTTCCATCCTTGCATCCATAAAATCTACACCTACAAAATCTAGGAACCCCAAAAATCCTGTTATGAAATTCCTCACTTTCCCACATAAGAAATTAGGCCGCCCTTATTTAAAGCCTCAATAATCAAGACCATCTCAACAATCCAACATCTTACCTCCTATCCCAAGGCCTCCCCTATATGTCTTAGGACAACACCCTTTACCCAAGGTGCCTCTCATAACTCCATCTCAATCAAAATCATCCAATTCATCTGCATGTTCTTCTAAAATTACACCTAAATCATCTATTCCTCCTTCCCACTCTCAATCCAAATCATCTGAGCCACCTATTCCTATATATAAATCAGCACCCAAGGCCCCTATCAAACCTCACAAGAGAAATGCCTCCCCTCTTTCCTTTACCTACATCTCATTTACTAGACTCATCCACCATCCATCATCCCCCTTATTCAATGACCTTTATTGGGTCCTATATTGACATCCGTGATCATCTCCTTCAAACATCCATAATCACTCTTCCCCTTATCAAACCCTTTGACCCGCATAGGTGGAAACACACATGGTATCATCATACCCATGGATATGACAAGGATCGTTCCAAATCCCTTTATGCTCTTACCTATGATCTCATAGAACAAGATGATCTTCTTGTCAATGAAGAGCATCCTATTCTTCCTACTTCATTCCCATCTAAGCCAGATCCCCCTATCAAATACACACCTCCTAAAGAACCTAAACCTAAATCCTTCATTCCAATCCCTTCTCTCGATTCTCTCTATTCTAACATACTTTGCCCATCTGCTAGTAACATCTATATCTAAGTTACCCAATACAACACAACATATCTCACTGGGGGAGTGTAAAATATGTGATTTTACTTCTCCCCCACACACCTCTTTCACATATCCCATACACATTTGTCCATCCTCTTCTTCATCCAACAACCTGATAGGCATAAGTGATGATTTTTCCCCTACCCCTTTCCCCACTTAATTAGAATGTCACTACTCTAAAAAGGATCCTATGTGGAAATTTTTATCCCAAATGGATCGGACCATACATTATCACACATAAGTATGGGTCTAGTGATTATCGTTTAGCTTCTCTTGATGGTAAAATTTAATCAGAACCCATAAATGCCTTACACTTGCAACCTTTTTATTTTTAGTGTATCTACCAATGTGATCTTAGTCACCTTAGCAATTACCTATTTCCATTAGTTGCCTCTTCCATTTATCACTATAATGATATGCAATTATGTGGTCTACCATCACTATAATATCGATGACCTTAAATATGACCTCCACAACTATACTCGTAGCATGTTCCTTATGGATAGTTTCTTCCTTTTTGGTAAGAATTTCATGATAATTAATTCCATTTCCCTCTTATCTACCTTATGGAACCATGATAAGGGTCCTCAAGTATAGCTTTCACATCTTTATTATCCCCTTCCCAAGTTTTCTACTTGGATAATCCCCATATCTTATGTCAAACTCAATACTCAAAATCAAGGATGCTCCTATCAAAACAGAATGCTACCTCAAAGGATAGTTGTTTATGTAAATCAATTAATGTAATATATAGATTGATCTCCAAAGGAGAGATATCATATATCATTCCATCTAAAAAAAACTAAGAAAATTAAAAAATTCAAAATATAGACCACTCCCTCCAAGGATGGCTTCCTTACTATATAATGGTAGTAAAATGCTTCCCACATTGATCAACCTTTCATATGTAAAATAAAACTAGGAAATCTTCCTGCATCAATCATCTTTCCCATCAAAAGAAAACTTCCCTCATTAATCATTTTGCATTATTATATCTACAGTTGGGGGCATAGTCATAGGAACACCACCTAAGGAGAACTTATTTCCCACGTGCATGTTATATCTTGATCCATTTTCGTGTCGATAGTAGGTCTATACTATTTCCCTTTCCATATTGCTATCTTGATCATGAATTTTAATATTGTTGGTCCTATGTTAACACATGCCTTTGGTCACAATTACATTACTCTTATTCCCATTCTCATTCTCACTAATCCAGTTTCGATCACTCCTTTAACTTGTGCTCTTATCTATGGTGTAGTTTCCTTTGTACATTCCTTGGTCACCACCTATCAATTCACATTCCTCTCTTTCAGCCTCTCATCTTTCATACTATCCTAGCATCGCTTCCTACATCATGTTAATTTATCACACCATATATGATCTCCTATAATACTCATCTACATCCCATAACTATCAATATTTGTATGCAAATCCATAATCATCTCATCATTAAATCCATATTTTCATCCTAATCACATTTCATAACACCATCTATATTCTAGATCCCATCTCATCACATTCCATATAATTTATAAATACTCATCGTCATAATCTAAATCTATCACATCCACATAATCTATTATAATCATCACATTTCATCATCCTAGTTTATAATTCCACATCCATAATCATCGTCCATACATCTAACTCCATAAACATCATAATCAAGCATCATAAATCAAATCCATAGCATCATGAACATCTACATCTAGTCCATAGTCAATACATCATAATCTACATCCATACTCATCTACGTCAAACCCATAGTCGTCTATTATAAAGATCATGAACAACTTAATCATATATCATCCATATATATCATCCTAAGTTTGAATGCTTATCCATCAAAACCACTAACCCATCGTGGTCTCAAATCGACATGAACATGTGATGTTTTCACGACAAAAATCATATATTTCATAAACAACATCATAAAGTCTGAACACATCAATACACTCTGTCCATGAGTGGTCCACTTAAGACATCCTTATTGTGTTCAATGCAGGCTTCACTATACATCAAAATTAGTCCCCCTTTTACATCATATATGCCTTCAAATCTTACCCCCTGGGGAAAGTGCCTAGATCTCGGACACCAAGGGCTTTCGTCACCCTCATCTTTCCTGGATGCTACCTCTCACTGTGCTACACTCATGCTCACTGAAGCAACTCAGATGATGCTCCTCACATTTGCTATGCCAAATGATACCATATCACTTGGCTAGGTACGCTACATGGCTCTTCGTATGTGGTAGCTTTGAGGTCACAATATGCTCATTGGATTATCATGCCATCTTGCCACAAATTTTGTATAAAAACTCTTAGGGAATAGTCACTGGAGTTTGTTTTCATATCTATTGAGGTCGCCCCCTGTTCCCTGCCGAATGGGCCCCCACTCCTTAAAAAAGACTCTACATACTTTAGTATGGGTGTGACTGTCTTCAAACATCACTATATAGGCCTCAGGAAATTATCTCTTATACTCTCTGTCTACACATCCTTGCCTAGCCCTCCCATCTCATCTCTCCTTTTTGAAGCTCCAGACTCAAGGCCTCCTGTTATGCTACTTTTCGACTCCTAGTTTGAGTGGTGTCCACTCTTATCAATATTTGGTCCTCATTAATCACACTCTACACATACTCAGGATCATCTTTGCATCCCACATTTTTCTATCTCAAACCTCCTCAACCTCAAGGAACCACAATGTAGACACTTGTTTCTATGGCCTCCGTTCCTTCATCATCACATGTTCCCCCAACCTTCTCCTACATCCCTCATTTCCCTCTCTACTTTCAAATTTCCCACTTTACCTCCTAAGTTGCCCATTGTACCTGGACATCCAATCTATGTAGCTAGCCTTCTTCGATCAATATTTTCTTCCAAATTATCTTTCTTCCCACTTTGGGCCTTGAATGGTGTTCCCATCATATCCTCATTATTGTCCTAACCATGTGAGATTCGTACCCATATCCCATTTAATTACGCTAATCCTTTCCTAATTATGATTTTCCTTGTGTTCCCTCTATGGGATTCATCAATCCCCCTAATCATTACCCTTCATTAAACCCCTTACTAGGCTTTGCCATCTAGTCATTTACCCTATCCTTATCATCCCTGAACACATCATTTTCATTCACCATCTGTGCAGGGCTAACCATTACCTTTACACTCCTTTATCATACCACTCCAGACACATATTTTTTATGGTCTTCTTGTCCACCTCTTTTCCGAACCATGTGTCTGTCCTATTTTTTGGTGACATATCTTATGTCTGCCTGTTGACTCTTCCCTGGTCCCACAGTTTAAAAAAACTCATCCATCCTCTCAAAGTGGATTCCCATTATATTCCCTCTATTGTATCAGTGGTTTGTGATTGTTGACTTCCTGCCTGTGTCCTTAGAGCTCATGTTATCAGTTGTCTCCACTTGAGGTGGTATCCATTTGCATCCCATTTCCAAAGATTGGAGCATCCTGAAGAATATTTGGGGCCATAGTATGTGCACATTATTTTATGTTTTACATGAGCATCATGCCCTGTTCTTCTCTGGAGTTATACCCATCCTTTCCTAACTATCCCTCTCATCTATCTCTTTCAAACTCATGATTATGCATTTCCCTTGTGTATCATTATTCCTATATTTTTGAGTGGGAGAACCTCGTCAATTACCTGTTTCCATCTCTTCATTGTATTTTACCTCGTAGTTTATCTAAATCTGGCAAACCCCTCATACAAAAAGGGGCAAGATATGTAGACACCTTGTTTTAGCACCCTCGTTTGAAGAGTTCCCCTTGAAGACTTGTCCCCTCATCAGTGCCTGAATGCTATTCAAAATTTCCCTCCTATTGTTAAACTACCCACTTTCCCTCAAAAAGGGTCCTTTTTCACCCCATATCCCATCCATTTTTCATCATCCCCATTGAAAATTGCATCCCATATTTTACTTCCCATATTATTTTCTTGATAAAAATGTTCCTTATAGATGATCCTAGAACCACATTTAATTATCCTAATATCAACCCTAATCACCCCTATTAGATTCCCATTCCCCTTAATTGGATTACCCTTCATTAATTCCTTTCTAAGATTCCCTCCCCCCATTTAAGTCCCTCTTTGGATTCCCTAATACAATTAATACCATATTCTGCATGTGTGCAGGATTATAATTTAGAATAGCCCACTAGCCATTATCATGTCTTAACATGTTCAATGACTAAGCCACTGTCTGCCCAGTCGTCGATCTTACTGACCAAATTGTGAACCCTCGACCCTACCTTTGGAGGGTATGATTAACCACACTCACCCCTCCTCTCAAATGGAATATTTTTTTTGAATCTCTTGTAAGTCCTCTTTGAGTGCTTCTTCTTACTATAAGATCCTTGGAAATTATATTTGCTATCATCTGAATCATTTTTGTAGTCCAATCTTGAACATGCCATTGTTAGAGTAATGAAAAGTAAATTTATGAGAATAATTTGGAGATCATACATTCATGTTCTCTCTCTCAAATATTGACATGTGTTTTTCAAAGGTCTTCTTGAGAAAAATATTGCATTTGTAGCTCTCTTAGCCATCCATTATCGTTCTGCAAATGCCTGAGTTATCTACTTCAACCGTTAGCCAACATCCCATATCTATTCTCAGTCTGCCACCAACTTAGATATGGTCACCGTCGACCTGCATCCCATATGGTTTTGAAAATAATGATCTCTTATCTTACTATCCTATCTACTTTGTGATTGCATCTTATATCATTACATGGTTGCATCATTGGACCCAACTTGACAAGCCTGTCTATCACTCACTCTAACATCTATGAACCACCATTTTCCCTGTCGTTTCTGGCATGATTTTTAGTCAACCCTGCATATGGTTAGTCGTACTCAAAGCATGAACTGCAAATAGTTCTCTTCAAATTCTACCTACGCCTTTAAAAAATTTACCTCATCTATGTTTTGATATCATGGAAATTATTGTACGCTCTGCATCAGCATCTTAGCTCTGCATCCATATAACATAATTCAGACCATGTCTACACAGGTATGTCATTGATGGATACCATTTTCCATCATAGTGTGTCATCATTGACCCACTCTGGCGTATCTGGACTGAATTTCTTAGCATTTTCATTATCACTAGATCATTTCATATATGGTTGTAGTTCTTATTAGGAATCAAATAATGTTTCAGATTATATTATTTGCATATTTCCACTCATTATCAGGGTTATGGGATATATTCCTTATCACATGCACTTACACAATTTCTCCATTATCTGGGAAGCTTTTACTTCTTAGTAACCGAAACTCTTAAACCCATCGGGAAGCCCACTATATCTATCACTAATTCTTTTCATGTTTAGTTATTTTTGTTGTGCAGGATACCAACTCGCAACAAGGAGGACTTGTTCTTGTGCGCTCGCACCAATCTCCATCACCATCCACATTAGTGAAATATTCCCTAAAATCTCCCATATTGTGGGCACCTAGAGCTATTGATCTTGATTTCTTGTATTAGTTATTTATTGATTTGAAACAAGATAGCGTCATAAATCCAGACAAATAATATCCCCATGTCTTAATCCCATAACTTATGAGAATGGTCTCTTGTCTTTTACAACCTTATTTATGATCCTTGGAAACACATTATCATACAAGGACCTAAGTTCTCAATTACCAAGAGTACGTATATGATCATTTCTACTTAGATTATCCATCCCTGATGTTTTATATCTAGTTGAGATACACTTTAATTGGTTTCATTCAATACTGCAATAATTGTTCCATAAATCAATTGTTAGTTTGAAACATTTTAAATGCATATGAGTCTCCTGAATGACTCGTAATTATAAAGCTATAAGATATCATGGTATCATAAGCATGTTCACTTGAATTTCATAATGGGTACTTAATTATTGTGAAGAGGGAATGAACTTAACCATGGAGCTCTTTAAGAGGGAAGATGTATGGGTGGAATATCATAAAATGACTAATTTTCAAAGTTTCTGTTTCATTTAAGATCTTGTGCATGCGTAATTTTTAGACTTGAATTTCTTTCCCTTAAACTTATCGATAGATCTTTGGGTAGACTAATAACACCAAATTAGGATTTTTCATTAAGGGGAAATACATTTAACTGGAAATGAAAATTCATAACTTGAAAACAAGTGGTATATGGATCTTATGTGATTTAAATTTCCTACAAAATAAATGATTAAAAAAATAATTTAAAATTAATATAAGTGTAATCTAATTTAAATATATCTAAGTTTTCGATGAAATTCCTTCTCTCTTGTGAATTGCTCTTTTGAGAAGAATTTGAACTAATTTATTATTTTCGTTCTTGAATGCAAGTATGTTTATATGTGTGGTGGTGAGACTAAATCATTGTTTATTAGAGGAATAAGTATTGGTAGTTGAAGGGAGGAATAATGGAATGTGTGTGTTGTTGATTTGGAGGAACCAAGGTAATTCGTGACTAGTATTAGTAGAGGTATAAGGGGTATGTTTAAGTGGTATGTTTTTTTTTGTTATATGCTCTATCTTATAGGAAAAAAAATATATCTAGGATTTCTTTGTGGAGGTAAAAGGGGTGGTACATTTGATGTTATCTCCCCTTTGCAAGCCTTATGAGTAGAGTTTGTGGTATGTGTCATCATTAAATTTGGTGTAATATTTTTATCTTATCTCTTCACATGAGAGGGTTTGTGTTGGTGTAATATTACCATGCCTTTTGTGTTGTTGTAAGTTGTCCCTAAGTGTCATGTATGCAAGTATTTTAAGAAAAAAAATTACCTTGGTTTTATGACTAAGATTTTCCATTGCAAAGTTTGATTTAACCTCATATGTTGAGTTATACCATTTCATTTCTACCTCTATCAGTTTTCCATTACCTTTTTATTCATCATGGTCTATAATTGCATTCTCATATTCCATACTTACTTTATTTTACAAGTGTTCCTAGTATTCATGTTCTCCATTGAGTCCTGCCACATTGTCTTGACTTTTCTACCTTTTTGCTCATTCACCTCACCTTCTTGTCTTTGCTGAAAGAATACCTTAAATCCCATAAAAATCACCCTTGAATGCTTCTCAAGCCATATGTAGTCATTTTTACCCCCATCATAAAAGGAGGGAACCCCATGCACACTGGCCTATCACCCAGTAGAAGTTGAGTGCTCACCTAAGGCACACGCGGGTACCGAGTCTTTATTTTGTGTGAGTTTAGTGGGAAGCATCATTTATGAATAGTGTAAGAGTTTTTATGAGGGAGATTGAAACATACAAGAACCATAGGGCTTAGAATGGCCTCTAGATCCTTGCAGTCACCTCAGAATGAGTAATTTAACAGAATCTAGAACATGCATTATGACAGATAGAATTATACAAGCATTCATTCATAGCATGAAAGGAAAGAGAATTTATAAGAGAGAAAATATGCATTAGAACCATTGATTTCATGTATATATTATATTAGTAACCTCATTACATTCATTAATTCATTACAAAGTGTCACAGAGAGAAGACCGCAGTCATGCATATCATGAGACATATGTAACTAAGCTAAAAGAAAAAGAAAAATTACAACTCCATGCTTAGTACATTCTTTCTTGAATACAAATATCCACTCGCAGTAATTTTGCAGAGCTCCGCTCACTCTCTAACCCACTATACCTCGTACTTGTATATCTTTTACTCCACAGGCACTTGTATTTATAATTCTCCTACATTGCCAACTTGCCTTCCAGCATCCTTAGATCTAGTGCCAAGTGTCGAATGTGGTCCATGCGAGCATGCTTCTCCAAGCCTGGGCTTTCCACTTTATCTCATGATGTTCTTCTAGAGGATTTAATCCAAGGCATGCTCTTTCCTAGGCTAACCTATCGCCAAGCTGGCATCTTCTCCACATACAACCGATCACACTTTTCATGTGTTCTACCCTGGGTGCTCAAATTGACTAAGTCTTGAGCCTCCTTTCATGCGTCACACATGCTATGTTCTAACTTAAACCTTTATCTCACATGCTTTTGCCTTACGTGCCTTTTCATAATTGGGACCCTGTGTGCCTATGCACCTTCATACTTGGCCAATAATCCAGGGGTCCAACATCACCCCACACTACGCCTACTCTCCTTCCTCAGAAACATTTTACTTAACCAAGATGCCTGCTGTCTAGGGAACCAATGAATAGTCTTACACTTTACAAAAAGAATAAGGAATGAAAGAATTAGGGAAATAATGAAGAATAGGGGGGACATCAATTCAACAAGCTAGGAAAATCTTTCCGAAGGTCTGCCTCTAGCTTATTCCATACTTTGACCTCAACTTGTGCCTTCTGGCAGAGGCCACCCACCAGGGTGCACACTTCATCAAAACTCATGCTAACTCTCTGGGTGCCCAGAATGTCCACAATATGCTCCATCTCTTTTCCCAGGTCCTCGAGTTTATCCATCCTTCTAGTAATCTAGGGGTATATTTCCTTTATCCGGGCCTTAGTTGAGCTCCTTAAAGCCTCAATTGCCTCTGATTTCTTCTCTACTTTAGCCAGAACCTTGTCCCTCTCCACTTTGTTCCCCTTGTTATTTTCTTGGAACTCTTTTAGTTCTACTTCAAGTGTGGCGACCAAGGAGCTCGCCACCTTATCCCTGTCTACGCATGTATCATACATGGCTTCCACAAATTGGGAAATGACCTTAACCTCTGTGAGTACTTGACTATACTTGGTAACGAGTGCTACCACCTTTAATCTGTCCTCCTCTTTTAAGCATGCAGCCACTTCTTCTATAGATTCCAAGGCCAAGGGTCATCTCTCCATGGTGAGGATGCGCATTAGATCTTCTATACACTCCAAGAGGGATGAGTACTTCTGTGAAGGTGCTTCAGAAGGATGACACCTTTGATAGACTCTATTTTCTTATAAACTTCCTACACCTTTACCTTCTCTTCATTTAACTCGCACCTTAACTAAGCATTGACCAGTTCTTCCTATTTCAAGCTCTTGGCCTTCTCTGCCAGTTCTTCTTCCTTATTTCCTAACTTCACCTCCAGCACTCTAATCTTATCGTTGCATGTGAATAACCTAGCCTCGGTCTCGACCATAATCTTGTTCAATGCATTATAGACTTACTCGTTTGAGAGTTCCTGAGCATTCACTAAGGGATTAACCCCCTTAGATTCTGGCAATGTGATGAGCACTCCTTGGTAGAATTCAAAGTCTAGCTCATCAATGTGGGACTTGAACACCCAAGAGAGCATCTTCTTGGTTTTGGGGTATGCATCATCCTTCTCAAAAGACACCATGACTAGGAGCCTCTCTGTGGGTACAGTGCTTTTGAATCATGCACATAACACCTTCTTCGTGTCATCAACATAGCCCATTACTTGCCACTATTCTCCTTCAAGAGTTCTCCTACTTGAGCGCACACCCTTGGGGAAGCTTACTATCAGAGCGGGGACTCCCAGGATGTCATGCTATTTTTTGATGTTCTCCTCCTTCCCTTCCATCAGCACTATGTCTGCATTGCACTCCAAATCTTGGTCTACTAGGACTTTGAGCATTTTTTGTGCTTCTCTTTCAGCCACCTCAGTAATCTTCTCCTTCATAAAACTTATGGCAACTTGTTTCTCCCTGGAAACCTCCTCATCCTCCTTCATGTCTTTGGTGTCCTCCTCATCCTATGCACTCTTGTGCCACACAAATATGAAATCTTGCTTCTCATCTCCACTCTCCTCTTCTGAATCATAGACACTAAACACGTGTGGCTCTTGTTCTTTCTCTGCCTCTTCTTCCTTGCTGTTATCTTCTTCACTCTCATCTTCTCTTTCTCCCAAGCATTTTTCCAAGCTGTCTGTCACCTCCGAGTCAACTTCCTTATCTACCCTCTTCTTTTCCCTAAGAGGGGGATCCTGATCAGGGGATTCAGTCGTATCTTCTTCCTCAGGTGATTCTTCCTTAGTGATGGGTTTCCTAGGCACCTCTACCTCTGGCATCTTTTCCTTCACCAGAGGATTCTTTCTCCCTATGTAAGTGCTTGGATTAGTGTTCGTGGATGGTATGCTCACTGTCTGAGTAGTCGGCACACTTGGTGTTTTTTCCTCTCTTCCCCTCTTCTTGGGTGCGAGCTTCTTTCTTTCCATGGGATCCTCAGGTATGGAGACTTCATTCTCCAGATACATGCCCTTCTCGAACTTTGGCCTTATACAAAAGTACACATGCATTGCGGATCCTCCAGCGATGGGTAGCATCATTAGCCTTGTCATTTGAATCTCGTGCGACATGTACTTTTCCACGTACGCTTACTTGCCTCTGGGGTAATTCATCTTCTTCCTCATATCCCTATGTTCCCAATCTAGACTACCCAGCTCCAATATTAGCTTCTTTGACTACTTAAATATGTTCACCCCCACTTGGAGGTACTGAGTAGTGAACGCGAAGGGAAGCTTGCACCAAGGACTCCATGATTTTTCTATCAGCTTGAATATTCCCAGACAATAGTGTTGATAAACCTTGAATTCGACTTCCCACTTGGTGGCCACTGGAAGTTGTTTAGGGATTCTCCACTCTACCCTAAACATATTCCTCAGGTGCGTGTACCATTTCTCTAGCCTCGCCTTATGGGGTGCTATCATTGTATCACAGGCATATTTTTTGAACCTCTTTACGGGTGAAGGATCCTCGGCAGGGTAATCCCATAAAAATTTTTCCACTGCATCAGGCACCCCAATCTTCATGAATACAAAGGTGAGAAAGATGTTGTCGAAGAGGATCCTGTCCCCTTCCTTTGCACAACTAACAATTTCCTCCGTGATATACATAGATAGGTTATATATGGTTCCCTCTCCAATATTCCTGCAGATATGTAGCCAAGGTTTGTTGTCCTGCATCCACCTCTCCTGGACATTCAACTTAGTCACCAAATGCATAGCCATTTTCATTACGAGATCCTTGATGTCTGAAATTTCATAGTACCATGACCTCTTCTTACAGGCATACTCAGTGATGGTCTCTTGAATAGCCTCCTTATTGCTAAGGTCATCTTCCAATCTATCTCCCTCACATATGAGGCATGTAAATTGTGAAATCAGTTGGGTAGTCACACGTATCTTGCCTACAAAGTGGAAGTAATCTTTGTGTAACCACGACATCAACCATTGGTACAGGTGCTCTGGCTTTTCAAAATAAGGCAACTCATAGAGTTGTAATAACCCTACCTTCTCCATTTTAACCTTAACGTCATCATCGTATATAGAAAAACCCTCAGGTTTTCATTGTTTGGTGGGGCATACTAATTCCAACGCCATTTCCTTTTCTATTTTGTTTGTGTGGTGATTATAGTCACTAATAGGTACACTTCTTAGGTGGGATTCCCATTCCTTCCCCATCATCACCCCATCTAGGTATTGCATCTCTGCATACCATTCTTCATTTGTGTCTACCTCAGGTTCTGGTTTTTTAGCCTTGGCTTTGCCCTTTCCTTTCTTGGGTTCCATGGTCGAGGTATTTTTATCACTCATATTCTCTATTTGTTACTCTATCTTACTTCTTCCAATCCTCTGATCTTAAATCTGTGATACAACCCTTCTGAACCTATGACCTAGTTTGTTGAAACGTAACTGGGATGAAAATCTTCACAACACAATGCCTCTTCACTCTTTCCATGCCCGTGTAACCCCTTCTGGTTTGCAAACTCAAACTAGCTACTTCAATCTCACAAATCTTCCTTCACTTGATGGAATCTGAAAGCCCTAGTCTATGGAACTCGCTTATATCTCCAACTCCTCTATTTCGTAAAGTAAATATGAGAGTGCCCCGACCCTTTATTTATAGTTTTCTCTTTTTTGAACATTAAATGCTTCCTCACCTACCATCGTACTTTGTTCATTTAATGTGGATTTTTCAAACAAAGCATGTCTTCAGTTCCTTTACTTCCATGCCCAACCTGCATGAAAACTCCTCCAACCTTCTGGCACACAACCAATCCAACCGGATAGGATACTCTTGCATGTGTGTAACTTGCACTGAAGGCACATCTTATGTCTTGATCCTTGCTCTCGACTACCTTGTGTTGCTTTCAAATGTGCTTTCTCCTCCTCAGTATGTGGGATCTACAAGTAGCTTTACCCTGACACCAACTGTTCTTTTATCTTTTCTCTTTAGATACCTCTTTCAACCCGGCTACTCAACAAGGCTTTACAACACAACTTCCTTGGTACTTTAATCATGTGCTTCTTCAATTTCCTCCACCCCACACTTAAAGAGATGTATAGTCCTCTGCACACTTAAAATTTCTCAAAAAAAGCAATAAGGTTACCAGTTCCCAAGGTGCAAAACAAAAGAACAATGCGAAAGGGAAACACAAGAAAGGGAAAATGCATAAAGGGAACTTCTAAACTACCTGGCAATACTACCTTATTTACAAACATCCAAAAGAATTATTTATAGTAGGGCTTTAGCCTACTCCCACTGAAGTGTCTAGGAAATTTCATCCCATCCAGCACTTGTAATTGGCATGCACATGAATCAAGGATGTATGATATTATGTAAAGATGCAACTAATGGACTTTCAACTTCTTAGGAAGGCGTAGAAACTTGGAATCGTATAGTAACACCATCTGCCCAACCTCAAAATTCTTGTTTCTAATGTGGCGATCATATCAAGCCTTTTATTTTTATTTTTCTGTGGTTTGGTTCCATTGGGCAAGTGATCGTCTCTCATCCAGTTTCATTAACTCATCAATCCTCTCTTCCAACACTTGTTCATCGAATAACCCTCTTGCGCGCGTTATCACAGAGAAGGCAACATAAATTCAACTAGAAAAATAGCTTTTGTGCCAAACACCAATTGAAATGGTGTGGATTTATTTAGCATTTTATATGTTGTCTTGTAAGCCCATAATACTGCCGATACTTTTTCATCCCAATCTTGTCTTCCGACATCACAAATTTTGGTCAAGGTATGACTCAGTATCTTGTTGAATGCTTCGGTGGTCCCATATTCTTATGGGTGATAGGGCATATTTTTGTGATGAGCCACCATGAACTCTAATAATAGGATCCTTATGGTATCATTCAAGAAATTTGTACCCCTATCACTGGTCAAACTCAGTAGGCATCCATACCTCATGATAATGTTTTCCCATAAGAACCTTGCTGTTATTGCTGCCATGCAGTCTTTAGTTGAGGCTTTCTCTGCCCACCTTGTCAGGTAATCTGTGCAAGTGATGACATAACGTGACCTATTCCTACACGTTTTTGGGTCCTACAAAGTCTATTGCCCACTTTTCAAAAGGCTCCACACTAGGAATAGGGCACAAAGGCATTTCATCTCTCCTTCTTGGTTTTCTAATGCACTGAAAATGGTCACAGGCTTTACAATAGTCTCTACAATATTTGTACATAGTTTCCCACCACAAACCTGACATTAATATCTTGTGCGTGGTGGCATCACCTAAATAATACCCACCCACACTTCCTCTTTGTGCTTCCTCCATGATGGCTAGGTGCTCATGCTCTAAGACATATCTGCATAAAACTTCATCACGTCCCAATTTGTATAAGTCTCCACTGATTAACATGTAGGGTGCGGTGCATATGGCCAACTGCTTCTTTTCCAATGTATTAATTCCATCTGACACCACACCTTCCTTTAAAAATATTGCAATCTCTTCCAAATCTGAGGGCGCGTGCCATAATCTAAACATTTGCACGTTTGGAATTGTTTCCTCAATACTCCGCGCATCCTCCCATGAATCAATTCTTGATAGATGATTAGGCCCATAGTTTCTTTTTCTAGGCTTTAGTACAATGGTGAATTCAAACTCTTAAAATAACAACACCCATCAACATATGTGTCTTTGTAGAATAGGCTTGTTACCTAAATACTTCAATGCCATATGGTCGGTGTAAAACACAAAGGGTGTTTGCCAGCAGATACTTTCTAAACTTGAAGAGCACGTAGATCATCGACAATGCCTTGCACTCAGTTGTTGTATAATTCTACTCTCCTGGTGTCATCTTCTTGCTTGCAAAATAGAGAGGATGATCAACAATCCCTTCACCTGGTTGTGTGAGAACTGCTCTAATGGTGGTCCCTGAGGCATCCACATGGACATGGAAGCGCTTGTCCCAAGAGGGAAAACATAAAATAGGCACGGTGATAAGCATATATTTTAATGTATCAAACACCCTCTATTGCGCCTCTCCCTAATGGAAGGCACTTTTATGTCTAAGCAGATCCTCTAACGGCATGGCGATCTTGGCATATCCCTTAATAAATTTTCTATAATAGCCCACATGCCTAAGGAATCCGCGCACTGTGCTCTGGCTAGTAGGCTCCCTTAACCCCATAATAATTGTAGCCTTAGTGGGATCTACCAGCAAGCCCTCCTTACATATGATATGCCCCAATAAAGTCCCAAAGGGTGTAGCAAACACACAATTCTTAATGTTAAGGGATATCCTCAACTGCCTACACCTCTCAAACATTAACCTCAAATTGTCATAATGGTCTTTAACCAAACCATATATTGTCTAGTCATCCAAATAGATCTGAAGAAACTTATGGATGAAGTCTTAGAATGCTTGCATCACTATGCGTGAAAAGACAGCTGGCGCATTCTTCAACCCAAAGGGCATGACCATATATGCAAAACTTCCCCACTCGGTGGTGAAAGTCATCTTCTCCTAGTCTTCCTTTGCAATCCAGACTTTGTGATACCCTAAAAATCCATCTGTAAAGGAATAGATTTCGCGCCCAGTGACTCCTTCCAAAATTTCTTCAGTGAATGGGGTAAAAAATGGATCAATGACACAAACTACATTCAATTCCCTATAATCCACACAAATTATAATCCTCCCATCCTTCTTGATGTTGATTACCATGAGACTTATCCACTCTGATTCTTCCACTACCTCAATGATCCCAAAAGCTATCATTTTGTCTATCTCCTCCTTGACCTTCACGCACAAGTTGGGATTCATCCAGTAGGGAATTTTCCTAACCGGGCGCACACCGTCCTTTAGTTTTATCTTCATCTCCCCCAAGGAATGGTGAATGCCTTTGAGCTCAAGATACCCATGCGGGAATAAATTCTCAAATTCATGCAGCAAATCAATGATCTTCGATACTTCCTTCTCTGTCCAGTAATCCCCAATAATAGCTTCCTTAGGTTCTTCTTCTGAACCGATGTTAACTTTCTTTATCTTTAAAGGCTCATGGTATGAATGCGCATGAGCATCCATACTATCCACTACCTCACACATCGCTATAGAATGGCTAACATCTAAGATTTTTTACTCCTCTCCATTAATCACATATACCAGCTTTCCCTTCTCTTTTTCTAAACGCACACGCTCAAGCTATAACTCTTCTACTACCTCTTCTTCTTCAAAATGTGCCTCCAATCCTAGTTCACCTAGTAACTCTAACATCCTATCTTCCGTCCTGGCACTATCCCCCATGGTAAGGAACTTGATACCCTACAAGGCCTTATAAAATGATGGCTTGGTACTCTGATATTCAAAGGTTTGAATAAGTTCATCCATGAGCTCTTTCCAATTCCTTGTCTGGTGGCATGTCTTTGAATGAATGTACCATGCGCGTGCATAACCCTGCAATGTAGAATACAACTTGTGCACCCAAAGGGATGGTGGAAAAGCTTTCGTGCCTCTTCTCTAAACCCGTTCACACTCCTGGATATGGAAAGAGGTGGGCTCCTTCCCATGGTACTCCTTGATGATGGTGGGTACATTTCTCTTATAAAATCTGACAGAGAGAGAATTTCTTACCTCGCGCCATTCTAAAAGGCTCTCCCGATGTGTGGCCTACCACCAAGCTACTGTGCCGAGCAAGACATAACTTAACATCTCCCTCCATTCATCCTTCCACTGAGCTTCTACCTCCTGCAAAAAGATCTCAAGGAAGAATCCTTCTGAATACTTGGACAGTTCTTTTCCTCCAAGGTGTCGAACCGTGCACACCTTAGTCACTGACCCTCTCAACTACCATCCCATTAATTCGTAAGTTCCATGTGCCCAATTGTCACATGCCAGATTGGTGGTATCACTCACTAACTAAGCATCTTCAAAATGGATAACCCCGTTAGTAGGGTGTATCATCTCAGGATCTCTAATTGAGCACACATAAATTCTTTCCAGAACTTCCTCTCCCAATGGTTCAATATATGGTGTCAAATTTCCATCGGCTAAGGGTATAATGACCCATTGCTCCTTATTCTCGAAGCTGATGTACCCTTTGTTGAACTGAAGGTCCACATTGTTCTTATAACACCAAGGGAACCCAAGTAGAGCTGGGAAATTGTCTTCCTCGGTGAGCACCAAGACTTCATAGTCCCCAGTAAACTTGGCTCCCTGAATAGTAATAGTTGCATCCTTCAAGACACCAATGGGCATTGCCTTAGTCTTGTTTGCCATATACAGCACATTCGAAGATGGCTGTAATGTAGGTCTTCCCAACTGATGCCATGCATCCAAAGATAGAACATTAACCTCTGCGCTACTGTTAATGAGGATATTGCTAAGGAGCCATCCATCTACAATTGCATTCAATGTAATATCCTTGTCATAGTCGAGGTTTTGAGGGGGAAGGTTCGCGTGTAAGACCTATCTCTTGCACTCTTCTCTGGCGTGTGGTACCTTCTCTCTCAATGAGGATCCTAGTAAGGGAATGATATTCTCCTACCTTAACATTTTACACACCACCTTAACCTCATCCAGGTCATCCTTTTATGCCTCAACTCTCCTTCCTTGTTCCTTCATCCTATATTTCTCCTTTAGACACTGGATCTCCCCTTGTAATCTTCTAATAACATCCATGGTGTCTTGATTTATTTCCTTTTGATGCACGGGGTCTAGATACTTTCCATGAATGACCTCCTCTCTTGAAGCCAGGGTTGTCTGTCTTGGTACCTCTCTCGTGCATATGGCTTCTACCCTTGTTGTTACCAAGACAAGTTCCAAACCTTCATCCTGTGTTACCTGAGGCATCCAATGTATGTATGCCTTCTTGATGATGACCATTGTAGTGCCCTTGTTCTTCTGGTGCTACTGATTCATATGCTCAAATAATTTCGAGAACTCCTCATAATTATGCTTCTTTCCACACCATGAGCACTGCAACAAGTCCAGGCACTCACGCTTGTAATATTTTGTAGATCCACAATTGAAATAGGTTTCACGTGGGAACTCACTCCTTCCTGCTTCGTGGTTACCTCCACCACATAATCCTCCTCAAAAACCTCTTCCATTTGTGCCTCCTTCTGCGTGCTCCTCATAAGGGTGATCATTATCCTTAGAACCATTGATAATGCTAGTTTAGTGCATCCCATGATCAATGGCCTCATGGATCTGATCAATGAGCCTACAGTCCTTAGTATCATGGGTTAAAGAGGTGTAAATTTTACAATAACAAGATACATTCTTCCTAATCATGCGCTGTAGTAAGGGACATCTACTTACATCATGGTCCCCATGAAAAATTTCACAATCCACTGTCACAGCACGTACCATCCTCCGGGGGTAATTATCCTTAACGTGTCCCTTTATTTCACAATTTTTGCACCACAAACCACTGCAAGTTTCATGGGCTGAGTTCGCAGATATTTTTTCCAACTACTTTGCCATAGCAGCAATCTGAGCCTCTAAGAATGGGCTAATGCCACTATCAATACTACCAATAGCTTCGGTGCGCAGGGCAACTTCCAATGCTTCACGTGGGTCTATAAAAATTTTATGAGACAATGACCTTCTAAAAGGGTGATTAATCCTCCAATAAACCACTATGTATGTTGAGAAGGATGAATATCATATGATAATTTACACAAGAGATTTTTAAAGTGTGCATCATACTCCCACACACGCTCTACCATTCCTTATTGAATCTCCTTCAAAGCACTGATGCTCTTCTGCTTGAACTCAAGAATGTGGAACTCTGCCAAGAATGCATTCTTTAACACAATATAGTCCACCAATGTTTGATGAGGGTCATACTTCCTATACCAGCTATACACGTGCCCTTGCAACATGGTTGTAAATTGACTACCCTTCCGTTCTAGGTTTGTGATACCCTTTGCCCACCATAGAAATTCACACTTGTGAACATGTTTCACAACATCCTCAATGTACCTGTAATCTAGTAAATGCAGAGACATTTCAAAGAATACTTGAGCTGGTGGCTGGGGTCCTGATCTTGAGCTTTGGTTCCCTCTGGTGTTTCCTCTACCGGATGATCCGCCAAGTCTATCAGGTCCTGTGCCTTTAGAGTCACCAGATCCACTAGAACCATTGGGTCTAATAGGGCTAGTAAGAGCTATGCCAAGTGCCCCCATAGTCCCACTGAACAGTGCACCAATGGTCTGTGATAGCGCCCCACTACCACTACTTTGTCCCATGCCACTCCCTAATGCAAGACTGAAAGCTTGTACACTTGTGCCTTGTCCAAAGACTCCTCCAAATACTGGAATATGTGCAGCCATAGAAGAAGGGAGTGTAAAATTATATCTCCAAGGTGTGGATCTATCTCTTCTATTGATATCAACTAGGTCAATAACACTTCTTCCTGATTCAGGAAAACCAAGCGCCAGGGCTCAGTCATTGGGTGGGTTCAAATATGTGCCAATGACTCTCCTTTCTTCGTGTAATGAACTCTCACCAAAATCTGAAGGGTTCTCCCTTATGCACTTGCCAAGATGGGGTAGCACAGACTGCTCAAGTTCCACATCCTCTACGTGAACCTGAACTCCTTCCCACAACGTCTGTCTCCATAGATCCATCACACTAGCAGCTTCACATTGTCTAGTAATCTCCCTTTCATGCACTTCACTATACTTGAGCCATCTTTCTTCCCTCTCCTTCTCCGTCATGATATCTGCCATCTTCCTCCACCCTAACTCCCTTACCCAATGCTCAGAATGGTTTAGCCGGCCATTAGGAAAGCCTCTAAACTCATGGTAAATTTCAATATCTTTATAGCGTACTCTAGGGTCTAATTAGTTAGTACTCCTCTCCACCAATGATCTATAGCACGGGTCCACATCATATCTACATCTTGTAACCTATGGTAGTCTTCTTTGGTCCACACATGTGATCTATAATGCTGAATTGATATAGACGTATAGGTTGAAAGACATTCATATAGTTCTACTGGGAAGCAGCAAAAGAAGGTCTCATACAGATCATGGTAGAGGTTCTCTTCTACCCATCTACATGCATTAAACTTAGGTCCAATGTTGAATCTCTGAGAAAATTCATCCTCCGTGCTCTTGAACCATTATTCAACATTTTCCAATGTTAACCACTTTGTCATTCCTCACTACATAGATCGTGATGTATGTTATATCCCACTACAACTTCGAAAAGAGTTCCCCAGAATGAAACCAAGATGTAGTCATTTTTACTCCCATCACAAAAGGAGGGAACCCCATGCACGTTAGCCTATTACCCAGCAGAAATTGAGCACTCACCCAAGGCACACGCGTGTACCGAGTCTCTCTTTTATGTGAGTTTAGTGGGAAGCATAATTTATGATTAGTGTAAGAGTTTTTATGAGGGAGGTTGAAACATACAAGAACCATAGGGCTTAGAATGGCCTCTAGATCCTTGTAGTCACCTTAGACTGAGTACTTTAATAGAATCTAGAACATGCATTATGACAGAAAGAATTATACAGGCATTCATTCATAGCATGAAAGGAAAGAGAACTTATAAGAGAGAAAATATGCATCAGAACCATTGATTTCAAGTATATATTATATTGGTAACCTCATTACATTCATTCATTCATTATAGAGTGTCATAGAGAGCAGATCACAGTCATGCATATCACGAGACGTATGTAACTAAGCTAAAAGAAAAATAAAAATTACAACTCCATGCTTAGTACATTTTTTCTTGAATAAAAATATCCACTCACAGTAATTTTGTAGAGCTCCGCTCACTCTCTAACCCGCTATACCTCATACTTGTATATATTTTACTCCATAGGTACTTGTATTTATAATTATCCTACACTGCCAACTCACCTTCCAGCATCCTCATATTTGGTGCCAAGTGTCGAATGTGGTTCATGCGAGCATGCTTCTCCAGGCCGGGGATTTCCACTTTATCTTATGATGTTCTTCTAGAAGATTCCATCCAAGGCAAGCTCTTTCCTGGGCCAGCCTATCACCAGGCTGGCATCTTATCCATGTGCAACCGATCACACTTTTCACGTGTTTTTCCCTGGGCACTCAAATTGACTAAGTCTCGAGCCTCCTTTTGCATGCCACGCATGCTATGTGCTTCCTTAAACCTTTATCTCATGCTCGTTTTCCTTGCACACCTTTTCATAATTGGAATCCTATGCACCTATGCGCCTTCGTACTTGGCCAATAATCCAGGGGTCTAACACCATGTACTTCTTTCTCTCAATGGATTCAAAATATGCTTGACTCCATCCTTCACAAATTTATAGGTATTTTTCCACCCATCATGGATGGATCTCCTATAAAATTACCATGGTTTTCCAAAAATAAGATCACATGCATCCATGGTAAATATGTCACACAAAACCTTATCATGATACATACCCACTTTAAAATCAACCAAAGACTACAGACTTACTAAAACTTGATACACTTTCTAAACCCAAAATACCGTGTAAGGATGAGGATGCTTCATTATTTTCAAGTTTAACTTCTCAACCATCTCTAATGACACTAAATTATAAGTACTACCATTATCTATGATGATTTTACAAAACTTACCTTTGGCCTTGCATATTATCCTAAACAATGTTCTCCTCTGCATTGGTTCTTCTTTCTTTCTTATATTCACCAAAGTTGTCCTCATCATGAGTGCTTCTCCAATTTTAGGTTCCTCTCCCAAGGATGGTGAGGCTACACTCTCCTCTTCATATGCATATGTTATTTTGTTTATTTCTTTATTATCCCTATTGTTTCTTTCTTGAGGATATTCAGGACATTCAAATGATCAATTTCCAACAAATTTATTACACATGAAGCATCTTCTAGTGAATTAACATCTACCTTTTCCATATCCACATTTCCTGTGTATGAATATCCACCCCTTTAGTATCCACCTCTGAATGAACAACAAGTTTGTGAAATATTCATGTCTTCCTCATTTTCTTTTTGTTGTTTTTTCCTCTTCCTATCTTATCATTTCTTCCTCTTACTCCTCTTCCTCTACCTCTCAAATACTAAGTTTTATTTCTTGACAACTTTTCCACTACCCTTAAGATTTCCTGATATGCCTCCTCTACTAATCTCAAATGAAATAAACTAATTTAATATTTAATATTCAACCTTAAACCATTTACATACCTTTCCTATTCTTCAATATCATCTTCTATATGAATAGACCTCATGGCTAGTTTGTAGAATTCATCAATATAATTAGCTACACTTAACTCTCTCTGTCTCAAATATTGCAATTTTTTGAATAAACTAGTTTGATAATCTACAAGAATGAACTTACCTTTCAACTTGGCCATGATCTTGTCCCATTACTTTATCTTTTTTTAATTTTTTCTTAATATTTCTTGTTGCACAAAGTCCCACTATACTGCAACATGTCCTGTTAACTTTGTAACTACAAATTTCACTTTCTTGTTCTCTACAATGCTCTAAAAATCAAATTACTTTCCCATCTTGGCTATCTAGTATATGAGTTCCTCTGGGTTTAGACTACCTCCATACTCTAGAACTTTCATCTTTGGATTACTTATTTCTCACAAAATTGCTTTCAGTATTCTAACCTTTGGTCCTTCTTCTGATACCACTTTTCTTTCTCTCTCATCATCACTGTCATCATCCAATAATTTTCCTCTTACCTATGAGACCTCTAGTGCTCCTAACCTATCTTGAATGTTTCTTAATTTAGAAGCTAACTCAGCACCTCTAAGTTACCCTCTATTTCCACCTCCACTTGCTCTTCTTGGTGGAAATTTGTCAATTCTTCACTTCTCTCTCAAGCTCTTTCCTCTTCACTGCTTCTCTCTCTCTCTCTCTCTCTCTCTCTCTCTCTCTCTCTCTCTCTCACTCTCTTATAAATTTATTATCTTTCTCTACTTTGATACCACCATGATGTGGAGTATCTAGTATATTCACTCACTCTACAATATGGATTAGATGTATATCTTCATTAAATCAATAACTTACAAAAATGTGACTCTTCCTTCAATGTTAGGAACACAAAATTGTGCAAATACGACCTATGAGTTTAAGATAGTTCCTCCAATGCTGCATTCATGTTTGTTATACCCTATTTCACCTATCTCAACCTTCTAGATCCTTGAAAACCAAAAGAAGTTGTTAAATTTCTCATTGTTGATAAAATTTCCAATCTTGGCTTCTTGAGAACATCCTGAATGGAATGGAGTGAGTCAGATTGATCCAATAGGTCTCTTGGAAAAGTGAGGATAGTTTGGAGTACCCTTTTATAAATTACAAGTGTCTAAATTTTTTTGATCCAAATCTCAAAGAAACTACTACTTCCTTTATAACTTCTTCTTCAAGGTTGTTTCCTTCTGTCAAGCATGTTATTTAGCAAAATTAGCTCTAACTCTTGTTTGAAAGCTTCTTATCTCACACAAATCACTATCTTAGATACCCATTAGGGATTATTTATTGAGTGTAATTTTTGTTCACCTTGTTATTTGGAATAATTTCTTGGAAATCACAAATTTGAGCCTCAAATTAGTCCTTCTCAGACTGATACATTACCTTTGCAAACTGTCGGCAAGTTCTTTGTATTGACTCAATATTCTTCATACTTCCTTTCGAATCCAAATGTGACAACCATAAAGGTGAATTGTGGAACTTATTAACTATTGGAGTGGTCTCTAAGTTCTACAATGCTTTAAATTTCTAAACCTCGAGGGTTTATCCACTTATAGGCCTACGAGCACTAGATTGTTCCTCTGTCACTTTGTACCCATTTTCAATGCCTTTGAACAGTTAAATTAGGTTTTTCTATATTATAGAAAGGTTATTATATTACCATTATTTTTTTTACACTCCCCAAGCATGTTTTTATTTCTAATACTACCCTACCCTGTCCTGCTCAAGGTTACTTGAACTGTACTAGATGTATCCAAAAAACAATGAATTTTCCTACTCTTTCTTGATCATAGAATCTTATTAATGTCCTCTCAGGATATCTTCACCTTAAATATCCTTACCCTGATTTATTCCTTTTCTTATGGATCAATAAATCTCCTTATCCTGCAAATTCCACAGTCTTCAAGACTGAGACACTAGTTTTTGTTGTGTAGTCATTCCTACCCAAACATTAGTCATTAAAAAATATCAACACACATCTAATATTACTGAGACACAATATTAAGTACTACCAAAGGTTTCTTCCCATTAATTACACAAATGAAATGAATTCCTTTGTTTCCCTAATTTGAAAACTGATCTCACAGTTGTATACATGCACAAGATAACAAAAACCTGTCAAATACATTTTTGGAGCTCGAAAAATCATTCTTCTCAATTTCTCAAGTATTTTGAATCAGTTACAAGCATCCTTATATGTTCCCCTACTCAAGTTATAACTACCTAATCCTAATTAAACTCTAGTTTACATGTCAGTTACCTCATGAAGAGGTCATATGGAGGTTTAAATTGCAAGTAGGGGCTTACATGAAGCTTTAAGAGCTTATTACACCATTTTCACCCCAAAAGGAGGATCCATTAACATAAATTGACTAAAAACATCAAAAGACATGCATGAAAAGCACATAGAAATCCCTTCACTAGCCTAGAAAGCCAAAATTGGCTCAAGAAAATTCAAATTTTCAAACCCAAAAGAATGGAGGGAAACCTTCTGATTCAAATTTTCAACCTCTAGAGCCCAAGAAGACTACCTAAGGACTTTCTAAACACCCTAATAATTCTAGGAAGACAAAAAAATTGAACTCAACATGCCTAGATTTTCCTTGGTAATGATGCCCTTGTATCATAAAACCTATTGAAAGATGGTGATAACCATTTATAGGCCATCAATAGACAAGAAAAGTTACATGGCTCCATAATTTGAATGTTTGAAACTTTAAAAATAAAGACCGTGCAATTTGCAGAGCTCCATCTATGTGGTTTTATACGTGAGCATTTTCTGAGAAAAGTTCTAAGGACAAAGCATTTACATATCATTATCATCCTTTTTTTAGGTAGTTTGCATATCCATGGAAATTTAATTCCTCTATAATTGCTGAATATTTATCCTTTATTTTATTTTATATTATCATTGCATCTTTATATCATTGTTTAATATATTAACGTCTATATTCTCGATTGTATGATTAATTTGGATTAACTTATTCATAATATTATATTTGTAACATATCCTACATCCTACTCCATATTATAGTTTTTAGGGTGTAAACATATGATGAGCCCAACCCTTGATAAAAACATATTGCTTTCTTTCAAACCATAATTTCTCTATGCATTCATTTTTCAGATTTTCTTATGCTTTCCTTCTATTCCCTTTAAGCATAGCAATCAAATTATTCATCAAACCATCAATCATACCATACTTTCTCCTCATACTAGCAAGCTTTGAGTCCTAATGGATTCGTCCCCTCTTCATTTATAAGGCACGATTTATATACTTTTTCACCATACCCATGAGGTTCATTTTGCATGACATTGAAAAACATAGTGAGAACCATTCTAATTTCAGTAATGATGAGAATGACAGTGTGGACCCTAATAAATTTTAACTTGTACCTATTTTTTCATAAATTTTTATAACCCTCACCATATTGAGCATATTATAAGTATTCTTCTCATATCCAAGTTATCAGGTGATCAACCCTCTAATGAGAAATATTGTTGTGGTATGCCTCATCCCACATCTGTATTATCAATATATATATATATATATATTATTCATATATCTTTGTTTCCTATATATTTATTGCAAACTAGTTTCCCACCTCATTTTGCTACCATGAATATTATTATGTCTAGTACTATCCCTAAATCTCCAATATATGCCCGTAGTGGTTCATATTCTTCTTCTAGGACACACCCTCTTGAAAACCTTGCTCATAGTTTTGCAAGATCAGAAATTACATATAAAACAATGTTCTTTTACCTCTTCTCATGATTCTAATCGATTACTTCACATCCCACTTGTACTTGAAGTGGGTTAATCTCCTTTTCTTGTGAATTTTGTTCCTCATAGTATTGATATTTATGTTGTCAATGGTGATCTTGAAGATAATCTTCATTATTTTTAATCTATTTTATTAAATTATGATTACTATAATACATTACTTATAAGTATATTTCCTATAATCCTTAAGGATTTTTGTTTACAATGGATCTATGATGTTCCCATTCATTCCTTTTGTACCTTTAGCTACATAGCTAATAAATTTATTGCAAATTCACTATCAATATTGGGGACAAGATTTCTTGTTCTATACTATCTAAATGTTCCAAGGATCTAATGAACACATATAAGTGATTATGCTCTATGCTACAATACTTTGTTTATAAATATTGACAATATTCTAGAAGATGATGAGCTCAAGATCTATTCACCTAAATCCTTCTTTCCCCTTTGCAATAATTGGTTATCTTTGACAAGTTTTTCTCAATTGATCGGTAATGTATTAAACTAAAATAAAATTAAGATAATATCATCATTATGAATAAGCTCAAATATGTTACTAATTATTCTAACATCTAATATTAAATTTCAAAGAAAATCTACTTTGAAAGGAAAATCTAATGACAACAACATCAATGTTAAAGTTGTTTTTGTTGTTAAATTTCACCCTACAAATATTTGTTACAAGCTCATAAGAGGCACATCACATGGATACCTTGTGCACCTCACCTATTTCTTAAAATATTACTCAAGTGAACCCTTTTGTCTCTCCCTCCACTCTTGAGTGTGATACAAGTAATCCTTATGGTAAATGTTTTGGCATTGATCCCTTTTGTGATTATCATACATGTTTTGTTCATTATACTACTCAATGTGTTAAAATACATCATTTCATACAAAATATTATTAATGTTAATGAAATTGAATGGTAAATTCCCACTTATTCATCCAAACCTACTAGTGATAAGTCAAAAATCAATATTTTCAATAACCCACTTCTTGAGCATAACAATATTAAATCTAATTCAGAAGTATATCATTCTTATCATATTATACATCCTCCTCCTTCTTATGATCATATCTTGGATGTTATGATTACTAATGTTAATATATTCCACCTTCTCAACCTATTATCATGTTTTATTACACTAATATTGATTTTGATCTTATTTTAGATACACTATACATTCACATATTTGTTTTCCAATGACCACCTATACATAGTTTTTGATTGATAGTAGTGTTATACATAAGATGTGAACTTTCAATATTATTTATTCTCTTTGATATACTAAGTGACACATGACTATCGATATCAATACATGACTTGGATCTATTGTTATATATCTTATAATTAGTTCTACTACTATGTCTATCCCCTTTTTATTACTACTTATCTTAGCTCATGTGATATGTATCTTAGTTTCCCTTGGCTACATGCTTTTCATACTATACCATTTATCTAACATCAATTTGTTAAGTTCATTCACAATATGTAAGTTATTACAGTCAAGGATATCCCATATTATGAGCCATACCTAAGCTACCTAGTCAAAAGCTACAATTGTTATGATATGCCTATTACATCTACACATACTACTTATATTGGGTCTCTCCCTTCTAGGCCTCTTACTAGGTATTTTATTGTAGATTCTACTTCTATTGTTTCTCTTCCTTCTAGTCCTTCTATTAATTATTCTATTTCGACTTCTATGCATAATGTGTATTTCCATCTTAGGTATCCTCTTACACTTATAATGACACCTACACAAATTATAAACGATCATACTTCACCAATTGTGACAAATTTTAGGCCTAAGACTCGTTTACTTATGGGCCCCACCTCCTAATGAGGTCCTCATCGATTATCTCTTTTTCTACCCTCCTCCCTATACATAGTTAATTATAACAATATGAAAAAAATCACATAATCCAAAAACATTCAAATATTTGTAATAAACACTAATTCAAGACCTACATCTAACTTGATTGGTTGGCTTCTTAGTTTACATTTTTTCCATATTTATTTGATAGATATAATATTTTTTCTCTATGCTCTTTACACACATACATTCCTGATGAAAGTTTATTTTGATACAATGCATACATAGATATAAACACGTTGACAAGTGTTGGCCTAGTCCCTTCCCAGTGACTTTAATCATTAGGGAAATCTCCAACACTTTACAAAATTTTTTATTTCATTACAATTATTTTCACTTCCTCATTATGCTCAATCACTCATATTGTTTATATAAAATTATTTTTAGTAAAATAAATAACATGTATCTTATGAAGTGCTAATGTATCTTGTTTTATGTGCCTTTTTGACCATCATTTTCTATGTGTTCCACTCAATTAATATATTTCTTGGAATAATTAATTACTTCTCTATATGTGACCTATAAACCTCATTCACGATGTCATGTGACAGTATGGTGTCCCATATCTTTGGATCTATGTCTATTATCTATGTGATATTGCTTGTGTAATTATATATTTTTTCTTTTTATGTGGCCCATGAAACTCCTATGCTTTTCTCGTGACATTTTTATTTCTTATTTTTGTGTATTTATGCCTTTGTTGTGTGTGAAATTGCTTGTATGTATGAACTTCTCTTTTGTATAGTCACTAAATCACACACTTACTACATACATCTAGCCTCTAAATCCTTCATTTATATTCATGATTCATAAGCAAGAGAATTACTCATTAACACCCTTTTACTTTCCTATGAAATTACTTTTATCATTTTCATCTTTATTTTTTGTTTTTTTCTGATTGACAACTTATAGTATTACCTACCAATAACATTTTCCTCAACTCTAATTTCATTGTTTACCTTTTTTAATACCCTATACATGACCACCTGTTAGGGAAAGGAGGACTCTGGTGTTACTATCCCCTTTGGGCACTTTGGTCCACTTTATCTCTTTTGTTTGTTATTTGTATGTTACCTCTTTCTTATCTTTTTTATATCACCCTAGTCAGCCTTTCACTTGTTAATGACAAAACTTTTAAAAAATGAATCATATATATATATATAACCTCATCGGGGGGCAAGAATTCAAGAGGAACATATATATAAAAGGAGCTAATATGTTCTATCTACTAGACTAAAGACTGTGTTTTGTGACAGCATACTTCACTACATAGGAGGGTTTATTCTAAATTCCATACCACACAATGACATCATGAAAATTAGTTAAATCTTTTTATTCTTTGTGCAACTAGCACTAGGGATATTATTTCAATCACACACACACACACACAGACACACACACACACACACACCCACACACACACACACACACACACAATAACTATGTTGATTCTAAAATATAGTCCAATGCTCTGTGAAAATCACATTAGGGTGACCTTTGAGGTCAATACAAACTCAAGCATATGCATATTTTTATAAATATAATGTGAGGCAGCTAAAGTTTATTTTTTAGGCACATGATTGACACAGTGAATATAATGTAACCTATAGTGAACAAGGATTGACATTGAGCGACACATAAAGAACCAGATCATTAAGCCACTCTATAAGCACCAACACCTAGATCATACACTAACACTTAGGTGGACCTATCCCATTATGGGAGGTTCTATCATATAAATTTCCATATTACAATACATACACATAGCTTACACAACCTAGAATATCCCCTCTCAAATTATGCTCAAGCCTAGAATCAATTAGAACTACAGATATAAGTTGAATCATTCTCTACACCCAATAAACACTCTTTCATGTATTTCCTTTAATTCATCTTGCTTGAATATTGCTATATTTATCTTATCATCAATGTCATTATCTTAGATTTAATTTTATTAAATAATTTGGTGAACACACAAACTATGTTCATTTCCTGGATCCATTTCCCTTTTTCTTCTATTTTGATATCATGGCTAATTCTTCTACTTTTGTCCCCACCTATGTCTCTTCCCTGAAAAATCATCATATTTGAATATATACATGTTACTACATTGTATCCATCTCACTACACAAATTCTTACTATTCCTTGTAGTCTTATTATTTCACCAATAGCCCAAGGCGTGTTGGCACATCACTTAGCCAAAACTAAGTGCTCAACTGAAGCACACAAGGGTATCAGGTCCCTCTTTTATGGAAGCTTTGTCAAGGAGTTAACATGATGAGCACATACATAGATATATTCAAGATCCATAATACCAATGTAGTAATAAAACCATAAACAGATCTACATCATAAACCACATGTCATAATAAATCATATAATAATCATGATTAACTTTAAAATGTTAAGAAACAGTCACAGTTATGTCAACAACCAATATCCAACCACAAAGTTCCATTATATTAATTGTTATGAAACATAGAATTTGTATACATATATGGTAATATCGCCATACGTCATGCAAGCTCATAAACCAGTAACATAACTCTTACAGAACATGGATCATACCAAACCATGCAAATTTGTGATGCCCGCCTCGGGACATCAGAAAACAGACTAAAGAGTTGGTAAAAAAAATTTTTTGAAGTAACGAACTAAATCTCTATTTAGCTCTTTCCATTAACACTTAATTCTTATTAATTAGTAATCCCTCATGTTTTGCTTAAAACATTAATTCAATTTTATTTTATTTTAGCTTTTGGTAAATTTCATACATTTAATTTATATATATATATATATATATATATATCGCTTAAATAATTTCACCACATGGAAATATAATTATTCATCCTTAGCTAAAAAACAAAAAAACATCCCCAATACATATATTGACCCATATTTCTCTTTTTATTTTAAAATACCATTCCCACCAAAAACCCATGACTTAAGTGAGTAGTTTTATTTGAGCCCTAGGATTAAACAATCCTCCACCCTAGATCAAATTGGCCCTAAACTTCCTTATCTCTTCTCTTTTCCATCTCTTCTTTTCATTGGATTTGTTTCTTGTTGCAGGTTGTTGGAGTGTTATGAGGATTTTTTTTTATTATGAAACCATCATTGCATATTGTTTTTTAGAGATTCAAACATAACAAGAGGGGTTTCTTGCGCTCTCTTTTTTTTGGTTGATTTTTTTTGTTTTTTTTACCACATTGAATTATATAAACTGTCCTTTTTTCATATATATATTAGTTCTGTATGAATTAGAAGGGGGGAAGCTGAATTGCAGAGGGTGAGGTGTGTGGAGTGCTAGGTGGGGCAGCGTGTTGTGATGGAGGGGGGTGCAGTGTGGGTGTGATGGGGAATGGCCATGGAAGAAGGCAGGGAGGGGGGGCAGAAATAGGCATGGAGTGAGGCATTGACAGGCCAGAGAGGGGGGGGCGCAAACAGGCGGAAGGAGGGAGCATGTCATGCTAGGGGAATGGGGCGGCTGGGGCAATGCGGGCGTGAGGGGGTTCACGTGTAGAAATGTGCAGTACCAGGGGCTGAAGTCGAAGGGGGGGAAGGGTCCGACCCTCCTCCAAATACAAACATTAAACAATTTTTTTTGTTTATCTTATAGTTATAAAAACAAAACGTTATTAATGTGTTGGTTTTTGTAAATATAAAACAAAAACTGGTGTGTAAACTTTTGTGTGCTTATTATAAGTTTTAAAAAAAATATAAAACACATATATATTATAATATAAAGCATATATATATATATATATAATATATATAGATATATATATATTAATATAATATATATATAAAGTTTTATATTTTTCCTTGAACTTATTTTTTGTAAAATATAAATTGATATCCTGATATATAATTTTTTTTACAATGTATATAGAAAAAAATCCAAAAGTATATATATAATGAATAATGTATAATAACGTAAAGTTATTGCATATGAAAAAGAAAAGAAGCGGGGTTTTTTTTTTAGTCTAGGAACCTGCAATCTTATCTTCCATAATAGCCACAGAGAGTAATAATGATTTTAAGTCTAATTTGTTATCATTATTAGACAACATATCAAACAAAACAAAAACAACACCAGATTAACAATAAGTCCAAATTCTTTGAACACCCATATTCAGGTTTCTCAAAACCTTTGAAGCTAGTAAATAAAAACTCTATAAACAAAAAAAAAAATCCTTTTTCTTTGCAAGGTTAAATTTTGATATTTTTCATATTTGCACACACAAGTAAGTTCTCAATGTATTAATTTCAAAAAGATTTACAAACCAAATTTCCATATAAAGAAAAACAACAAATACACTTTATTTCATTTCACGATTGAATTTTCATATCCAAAACATGCACAAAATAAACTACCAAACAAATTTATCACATGTTTTTTTTGCAATGACTTTGGGGGTGATACAAACTCAAGTATATGGCTCAAGTTTTCAGAATATGAAACACAAAACTAGGGATTTTTTAAATTATTTTATTTCATTTAAAGTAGACAAAGTTTTCCTAAACCAAATTAAGAGATTCACTACAAGAAAAGCTTCACCAAGATTAGAGGAGGACATGACTTAAAAACTCCCATTATCTCCAACTTGTCCAACTTTGAGCTCCAACTTCTGTCTTCAGAAAAAACTAACAAGGA